>JARHVA010003102.1:672500-1315000 GCA_037957365.1 Torreya grandis
AATAGAGGTTGTCATATCTATCTATATATCAAAGTAAAGGGTTACAAATCCTTTATGCCTAAGACAAAATGGGATAGATCTAACTAAAAATATATGTAAGTAATATATATTTCAAACAAATAATGTAAGTAATCATGCAAGTAAAGTGAATTAATCTAAAGGGGAAGGGTTAGAATAATAAAAAATGTGTAAGGTGCCATGGTTGACAAATGAGGGTGTAAGTAACCTAGAATGATTAAAAACAATTCTAATTAATCCTATAGCCACCCTAAGTATAATTGTATAGAGAAATTAGAAAAGGATACACACACATTCATTTAATAAGTAATAAGTAACTTCTATCTACTAGAAGAAATAAGATAACGAACATAAGGTTATAATTACTTACCTTGGAGTGGACCTGTCAAGCCTCAATTTCCCCTTCACCAATATGCTTTGTAAGACATTATTTTTGCTACAAAGACCATAAAAATTGAATCAAACTCTAAGATAAAAGGACTCATCCTACTGAATCTTCAAGACTTATACAAGCTTCCTTAATGATAATATTCTACATATGACTCCTCCAAATGTGATATAGGGCATAAGTGTAAACAAAATTAGAGTAAATTAGTGTGATACAAAATATTTTGGATGAAATGTGACTTGTATATATAGTGATCAAATACCCAAACCCAAAATAAAGGCTAAGTTGATGGCATCAAATAGGTCTAAATAGTTAAGAGGATTTGGCTAAATTACACTATGTCAACCATGTTAAAAGAACACATGCCAAAAATAAAAACTTGAAACTAAATTTACCATGTTTATATAGTATGGTAAGGTAAAATGTGAAAAATATACTACCTCAACCAAGGTCAATGCAGTAAGAAATGGGTTAAATAAAATAGTTGGGTGAGGGAATATGGAAGGAGGTAGGTAGGAATGAAATTATGATGAAGATAAACTATAATATTGATGATATGATCATGACATAGATAACAAAATATCTTGAAAATCACCAAAGTCATGCCCACCCCTTTCCTCATGTACCCTTTAAATCATTCATTTAGGGAGATTTAAGATCAACGTGTTACTACAAGAGAAAGCATCAATAAATGATAAAGTGAAAAATATTGTGTATACATAAAATGCACCTGAAGCTCATCACATGTCAAAATAGTGTAACTTGAGATTTTGTTTTGGTAAATAAAATAGTAACACAATAACTAAGGTAACTAAAATTAATGCTGAAAGTAAATGCTAATAAATGAATAACTAAAATCACTATATACATACCTTAACTTACCTTTATTTTTGAATGGATGCATGAAAAAATCATAATCTCAATCATGGAGTGCACAATAACTACATTTGAGAAACCCTTGGGATATAATGATAGAAAGTAAATCAAATAAACATAGGAAGGACAAAGTAAAAAGGGAAAACTTTTAGAACTAAAAAAATAGCACTTGATCTTACCTATGAAGTGCAATCTTGAATGCATGCCACAATGTTGAAATATACTTCACATGAACTTGCAATGAAACATGTATAAAATAAGTCTTTAAGAAATATTAATATTAGGAAATAAATGCAATAAACTTATAGATCTAATAATAACTAATGAATACACCTCATTGGGTATGTAAACTATTATGTTTTCATAGTGAAAAATTGAATTAAAAATGGTGATTGTAGAGGGTAGGACCTTTATATATTTCATTTGCATTGAAAAACTTGGATTGGACCATATATTCCCCAATCCTCATTGATAGGAGAGAATTCTTAAGAACTCAAGGTGTTTTTGACTTCATCATTTCACACCCAAATTAGTGAATTAGTTTAAAATCCATGTATGAATTATAATAGATTATTTTGGTATAAAATATAGTGTAAAATCTAGTGAAAGTGGGTGAACCAATTGCTAAAGATGGAATAAATCTCTTTTTTGGTGCAAAATTGGCAAAAAAATATCTAAAACTAGTGTAAAAAGGTTAGTATAATCTGGGTATGGTGTATACAACATAGAGAATGATAAACATTACCATTAAATTTATGAAAATGGTTAAAAATAGACAAGGAGGAAGTAATATGCCACACACATGTATCCAATAGGATATCTAGTGTATATGGATATGAGACTAAGTAATCACAACAAAAATTTTGATTAATGACTTGCATGATAAATTTGAACACATGTCGTGAATGATGCTCCTAAATTGAGCCAAATTGAGACAAACCTAAGTTTTTTCTAAATGTGGTTGTTAATATATTGCTAATTTATTTATACTACTTGAGATTCTAAGATATTTTGAAAGTGACTATCTTTTACCTACTTAGAAAAGAACATAGTTTTTTAAAATAATGGGGTTCATCCTTGTCAAACTAGATAAATCTTGTCCAAAATGATGCTCTATGTGATTTTTGGGTATGTTATATGATCCATTGTGTGAGATATACAAATTATTTCTTGTGTACTCTAATATAGGATATTAGTCTCTAAGGCAATCCATTATGCATGCCCCCCTTTTTTAGGTGAGTTGTTGATTTTGCATAATAACTTAACTCAAAATAGAAATTTATGTGATAGATGTTATGTAAAAGATTTAAATACGAGTAAAAATGATAACATCAAAGAACATGTCATAATAAGTTTTTTAAAATTAGTATAATAGTAATGTGAGATTCATGTAGAAAAAAACATACATAATGATATTCTCAAGACATATGTTATCAATTAAGCATGTAAATAAGTGAACAAAAATTAGTACTTAAGGAGATATAAATGATATACATCATGGAATAAAAATTATGGGAATATTCATGATGTCCATCATGGCATAAAAATTGAGTAAAATATGAAAACAAGTGTACTGGTTATGACACAAATAAAAAAGAGCACATACAAAACACACAAAAAACATAATATAAGGACAAGGTGTCACATACAAGGGACATGTTAAAATGTCACTCACATGAATATAAACATACAATTAAGGATTGGAAACACACACACAAGAACACGTTAAAATTTCCATAATCCAAACAAAGAATTCACACAAGGCATGAAACGATAAATCAAATATGATAAACATGCATAAATATATGTAGTTGGTCAACATAAACAATTCTTAACACTAGTATATTTATTAAATTGGGTAATCGATATGATATTAGTATGTTAGTAAGTGATAAATATTGATATATGTTATTCCATATAAATAACTAGGGTATGAATAATAAAGGATAGCTAAATAACGACAAAACCTATATGTAATATGCCCCCAATGAACTTTTTGATGTATATATAAGTTGAAAGATGCCCATGTCTAGTTTAGATCTATTAATTGAAATCTTATGCTTACTAGGAAAAGAATGGGGTAAAATGACAACAATGTGGTACAATCCTATTTGAATAGGGAAATCTTGTCTATTTGTAGTTTTTGAGTCTAAGATAGTGATATATACAACTATGTCTGGGTATGGAATCTTGTATGCTCTACACTCATGTACACTTGTGAAGAATATATGATATGAAACTAGATATAAATAATTACTAAATGATTGTGTATTAAATAATTGATGTAAATGAACTAAACATAATATATATATATATATATATATATATATATATATATATATATATATATATATATATATATATATATATATATATATTGCATATATAAATGGAAAAATACAAAAATAGAGAGAAGTATGCTAACTAATGAGTCCTACTAATGTCTCACAATCAATGGGGCATGTGTCTAATATAGGATGGGTAACCTTTCATGAATGGAAAGGGATATATTAATGTGGCTAAACTAAGCTAAATGTATATAATGAATAATAATTACCTATTGTACCATAACTTCCATTGTCATATTGATGATCTATATCATATTGTGCCTATTCTTGAGCATGATGAACTCTAAGGATTTTTGGAACCAATCATGGAGTGTACGGATCATATGTTGATGTCATATGTGAGAGACCCTTAGTTCCATGTAACATTAATCTATGATGTCTAGGAATAGAGAGAGGCTCTCTAGAATATATGACACATCTAATTTGGAGTGGCCTTTCAATGATATGCCTCCATAGAAGGGTAGATACCTATTATGGAAATATTTAAGTAGGTTGCACCTTTTTAGGTGTCTCAACTAAAATATTTTATATATATTAATTGATTTGTTTTTGATAGGGGTATTAATATGGGATACCCAAAACTATGATGACCTCATTAACATAGATATAATTTTAAAACTTGTGAACTATAGAAGGAACTGTCCGAATCTAATGAATCCAAGAGTGCCCCAATAATATCAAAGACCCTTGCATTGGGTACTAATGTAAATATAGTGGCCATATATGTTGGACCTACCTATAAACGTAAATAAATATCACCAATGGATTTATGAATGTGACCATTGAATCATCTTCTTACCATGGTGGTGGGAAGCAAATACTAATCTATGTATCTTAGATTATTAAGAAGTTTGAATGTACACATATTCATACTTGAACAATTTTTGACCACGACATTTTAAATAGGATTGTGATCAATATGATCTAAAATGAACAAATATTGAAAATCTAAGTCATCATATACTATCTTGTGATCTAATAATGTAATGAGTGGCCTAGATGGTACTAAAGTATAGTAGGTGCCAATGATTCCATTCAAATAATTTAGTACTCTACATGATAATGGTAAGAAACTAGTGGAGGGTATGCATTATATGCATAATAACTCCTAATGTGTCTACTATCTCATTAATTATATGCTAAAAAAAGACCATTAAATAATTTCATTACATTACTTTCACTTGGTTTCACTTTTAAAGTATATGTTTGTGTGCCCACATTAATGACATTTACATCTATAAAATTCTAAATATTTTTCCTTAAACTGATACATGTATTAGTAGTGTGGCCTAGTTCCTTGTGATAATAAAATAAAGCATTTTGATCAAAATAATTTATAAGAGGCTTTTTCACATCAACCTATTTAATGGGATGGAGAGATATGAGATTGCATTCCAATAGTGTTTTGAGGATCTTATATGGAGCTATTTTTATATTGGTTAATTATTTCTCAAGAGGAGCTAATGAAAAAAATTTGGGGATTGGGCTTAAGAACTGCATTTACTATTGCCTTTTGATCATTATTATTATCAAAAGGTATCACCTTGTATGGTGTCTTTCTTGGACTCTTTGTATTGGAATCTAAATTGGTTGTATACTTAAGCTTGTTCATTTCCAATAGTTTGCTTTCCCTTTATTTGATTGTGTGGCATAAATATGTGACTAATAGAAATTTATTAAATTTGATGGACTCATGTAGGGGTATAGTCTTTTTTTTTTTGGAAAATATCCTAAAATTAGCTGCTTACCTTATGAATTGTCATTTTGGATAACATAGTCTTGTATCTTATGACATATTCTATGATAGGCTAATTAGATTTATGTTTGAGTTGAGAAATTTAATAATATGAAATATTCTCACTGATATTGATTGAAATATTTTCAAGGAACATATTTTCCAATGGATTGAATGCACATAATTATTTATGATGTAAATTTTAAAACCATTGTAGAGCATATTATTTTAGACTCCTTGGGAATAACTTAGTCAATAACCTATCATTGGACACATAGTCCAAACATATTGTCTAGAAGGATTTGAGGTTCTATTTAGGGTCACCCTTTCCATCATATATTATAAAGATGTGTGTCATTAAACCTACAGGTAGAATATATATTATTATATAGTATTCCAAACAATTTATCAATAAAATGTGAGAATCTAGTGCCTGATTAGGTTTCAAATCATATTGATCAATATGTAACACCTTAGTTTTCAAAGATAAAATCTCATGTATAAGGGATTATACATTGGGATAAGAAGAATGTGTGCTAACCAAATCTAGTGTTACTAATTAATTAGTAGGAATTGGTATATTAACATGTTTAATCCATTTTGTTTCCCCCATTTTGAATGTTTTGTATCCAATGGAGTATAAATCTCAAATTATCATGTCATCCCTACCATTTTATGTCCAAAAGGGTTTTTGAAATTTTAGGATGGTTAAGAGGTTGTTCAAGAAGCATTTATCAAAATATCTTGATAAATTCCTCTTCATTAAATATTATTTGTTCACTACTTATAATAGGGATTACATATTGGTGTCCATATTGAAGACCAATTTTATCTTGATCATACTTCTCATGCTATGAAGTAGTGTCATTGACATTTACATATTCACTATGTGTATTAACATATGAAGTTATGATCTAATTTTATTCTTATATATTTATTAAATTTAGTGAAATGAATCTAAGTATGTTTAATGGGAATACCACTTAATCAAGCACTTATTTTAAGATATGTAGAAATAACTTTTTTTAGAGTGCATAAAATATGAAAAGAAAACTTGAAATAATTTTGTGATTAAATAATTTATCAGATTTTAAAACCCTAGGAAAATAATTATAAACAATAAAAAAAAGGATAAAAACCCTATAAACATCTATGTTTAGGGTTTTTCAACATTCATACAATAGATGGGTTCATTAATATGTTTTATCAAATTTGGGAAGTAAGATAATAATAGACCCTAGTTAGATAAACTATTTAAAAAAATTATAATTCTATAAATACATAATAAGTGACACAATTTGATTCTAAACTTACTAAATCTATAAATATACTAAATATCAAAAGTATAAATAGAAACACAAAATTAACTAGAAAAGTGAGATGCAGACTATTTATGTAGTTGAAAATAATAGGGAGATTATGTTGATTGAATAAAGACTCAAAACAATAGTTGGTATGTATTTTGGATAAGAGCACTATAACTAGATAGTAGAGTGGTGCTTAATTGTCCCTAATGAGCATCACTATTTGGAAAATTATAGAGATATAATTTTTTTAGGTAGGTTCACCTTAACCTATTTGTTTTGTGGACTATGTGAGAGATTTAAATCTGATTAAAAAAACACTATATATATTTTCCTTTACTTAAAACCCTGGTTCAATAGATCAATAAGATAAATGAAATAACAAATTAAAAAGGGGTTAGCGGTTGAAGTTGTGCTTGATTTTGACACCCCTATATTGAGTGATATTTACATACCAATAATATTAAGAGGGATAAAAATCCATGTAGTTCCCCCATGATATAATGGTGTATGTGAAATATTGGTGTAAAACGCAAGATGCTAGTACAATCTTGGTGTGATTAAGTGTTTCAACCATGACTTGTGACCTTGGAAGTGTATCCAAAATTTAACTTAGGGATAATAAGGATGCATGTAATCATAATTTGGACAAAAAGAAAATTTTATCTTAATTTGATATTATGTTTCTAGTGATTTTAAATGTGGAATCGTTTTGTGTGAAGAATAGTTCAAAATGTGTAGTAATAGTGATATTTTTGGAATCCTTTGAATGGGTCTTGCTAAAACTTTTGGGTTGGCCATTTCATGAATTTGAATTTTGGAAATTAGCCATTATTTGGTGGAAGTACAAAAGTGGTGGACATGGATATGATATTCGTGCTATGTTGTCTAATTAAGGTGGTGTTATCCAAGGAGCACAAATAGTTGATCTAGGTACCATGAAAAATTTATGGGTGAGCCTGAACTACTTTACCTAAGGAATAGGAAAATTTTGGGATTATTAGTTTAATTAGAATAATGATTCATCCATTCAAAAATTATTTAAAATATCATGTAATGAAATAAGTGTGTAAAAATGGTGGTCATAATTGCATTATTTTAGCTTAAATGTTAATTTATGTTTCTACACATGGGCATATTACAATCAAGATAACTTATCAATGAGATATAATACCCACATAGAGAATTGCCAAGAAGGATCTAGTGTTTAAATCTCATCCAGATGAGAGTGAATTAAGTCATCATATAATTTACAAGGATTACACCTTATAGTGAATGTGATGGCATCCTTTTTGAGGGTAGGACAAAAGTATCTCATTTATGGGAATTTACAGGCTATAGAGTGTCCAC
Source organism: Torreya grandis (assembly GCA_037957365.1). Lineage (NCBI taxonomy): Eukaryota > Viridiplantae > Streptophyta > Pinopsida > Cupressales > Taxaceae > Torreya > Torreya grandis. The sequence goes on from JARHVA010003102.1 coordinate 680,520, forward strand.
TAAAATAGCCATCATAAATTCCCCCATGAAATTTCTTAATAAAATAAGGTAATTTATATTCAGTTAATATAATGGATTAAGGTTCCTTTGGTATTGTAAAAATAAAGGATGTTGTATCTAAGTACATATTTTCAAGCTTGCTTGTGGAGTTAGGGGTTTTCATGAAAATCAATCTCTAGAGGATAATTATGATGTTTAATGAGTTAGATAATATCTTTGTACCATGATATTTGTCAAATGGTGATGGCATTGGTATGTAAAATGAGGGAATTATCCTTGGACTAAAGATTAGATGGAAATTTCCTCATGTGAATGGGGAACTGTGAGTCATGTAATGCCTAATGAGGATAAAAGAGAGATGTTGATGATCTAAGAGAATAAATTATAGAATTTTGTTCTCATAGAAGTAATTTGATGGTGAAATATGTGAAATATTTAGTAAGAGTAGAGATAGGATGGTGATATTTAATATGATTTTCACTTTTACATTAATATTTTCCACTAAATTGATGACATATAAGCTGTGAATCCCCTAACGCATGTAAGTATGGTATATCTAAATATATGGATGATTGTATACCAAGGATAAGAGAATCACATTCAATAATTTTATTATTGACTTTGAAGTTCAATAAAAAAATCTAAAGGAATTATTTTCCATAAGGATTGACTATGACATAACCTACCTTAGTTCCTTGAAGGAACTTATCTATATCAAAGTGAAATGTCCAAATTTCCTCATGCATGCCAATTGTAACTTTGGGTAATTATTCTATGGTGACTTTGAATTTAGGTTTGGAAATGGATAATTTAGGCTCTTTGAGGGTATATGTAATCATATAAAAAGTTTTTAAATTAGTCTTTGAGAGAACTAACTTGGTTAAGACCTTCGATGGAAAAAAAATCTTCACCAAGAAGAGTGTCCTAAAGGTGATTGGTAGTTGGGATGGGAGTGGCATAAAGTTGATAATTGATCACTCAAACTTTGACTAATTTGTGGGTAAAAATTATTTATTAAAATTACATTAAGGGTGCCATCCATTTTCTAATTCTATCTCTAGGCAAGAAAGATTTGGAGAAGAAATGACAAATGGGGTCATAATGTAAAATGATGTAAGTGCCATGATAAAGTATATAATGCTAAATATTTTTAGCTGTGAACTGTATTGAAAATAGTCACATCTAATTTTGTGTCATGGGTTTTGTAATCTTTCATGGCATGACTAATGCAGTACCTAAAATATTCTTTTCCTGATTCATCTTGTTGCATAAGCATTTCCCTAAATGATATGGGGGTAAATGATGTGTACAAGATGAGAGGGAAATAACTAGAAGGTGGTCTAAGAGTAAGAGGATGAAGTAATGATTACTTTACATTGTCAAAATATTTTTTACATGCATAAATAAATTCAAGAGCATCACCTTTCTTAAGGGGGAATTTATCGAATTAATGTGATAATTCATATTGAGGGAAAATTGATAGATTTTCTCAAGTTTCCAAAGATAGGTAAGAATTCTATGAATAGATCATGGAAAATTCATGTTTACATTAACATTAATTTTCATAGGATATGTATACACATAAAATTTTCAATTTTTATCAAATACTGATGCTTTAAATCTTACAAGAACCAATTGAGACTCAATCTCTCTTAGTGCACACCTTAAAGGGTACACCAAAAAAGGGGTGGGTAGACCATTGGTGCTTCATAATATTATTATCCATTATTTCCACATTATTACCAATCTAACCATCTCCTATTACTCCTCCTTTTCACACTCCTTCAGTCTTCTCTTACTCTCCATCCCTCTTTTCCTCACCTTAAGTCCCTTTTGATAGTCAATTGTACTAGGTTTATAGGGTTGACCATATAGAGTTTTGGGTGATTCACTTAGGAACTAGTTTGGCTCTTGGCCAACTTAGCTCATGACCTAGTGAATAATTTTCTAAAATTGTGCTAGGCCAACTGGGTTGATCCTATTGATTGAGATTTTCAAAAGGGTTTAGGGTCAAATCCACCTATATATACAAGATAAATTTTTCATTATTTCATATGAAATCAATAGTTATTATTCACTTTCACTTCTTTAAAATATGCTCTTCCATAATTCTACTTGAGGAGTCTTAGCTTAGGGTTTCTACTTGAATAATCTAGTATTATGTATAATTCTTGGATGATTTGGCCTTTGTTATTGATCTTTATAAACCAAAAAAAAACTCTTTTAAATCCCCTTGGGCCAAGGGAGATATTTGGTCTCAATGGGTTCATCATTTAGGTAAGTATTCTTTAACATTTCTCCTCTCTTTAGTAGATAGAAGTAGCATAAGTATTGGCTTCAAATAATATTACTCTTCTTATTCCATGTATTAGGGTCTTATTCATACATATATTAATTGATATTATCCTATACATGTTTTTATTGTTTATTAACCCCTCATATTGTGACATAACCTTTGGTGAGCACTAGATTAGATTTATTTTACTTGTTATTAGTTTTGTGAGATATCAAAACATAGGACTCCCTTAGGGTTATTATGTGTTTGTGCTTGCCTAGAGGCTTTAGAAACCTCCCTATCACTATGTATTATGATAAGATATCCCATATTAAGTCTAAAATATCCCCATATTGGTCATGTTCCCACTTAAAAAATGTGCCCCTAATAAGAAGTGTATGGTATTGTCTATCTTCTCTAAGTTAGGATTGATTTATAAACATGTTGTATTTTTTATTACATACATTCTAGTGAATTTGATGTGAATCTAACCCTTTTAGGTTTTTGTTTCACTTATTTCATTATTTTATCATTTTTATTATCATATATTTGTGATACTAGGTTGACTATATTGATATAGTTTTAAATTTTATGCATAAGTTTAACACAGTCATATCAATACGTCTCTACTCTATCTATGTAGTATTTTTACTAAGTTTAAGCTACTAGGTCAACCTTGTACATTTTTAAAATCCTATTTTAGCATACTAGGTTGACCCAATTGACCTTGTACTTTTTTTGGTTTTCAACAAATAGGATTTGCAAAGCTAGGTCAACCTAGTTGACATAATTAGCAAAATTTACAAGTACAAATTAAGGTTATTTAATAGTAATATCATATTTATTTACATCTTCTAACCCACCAAGGTTCCTTTCTATCCTTCTTTATCATTTCTAGTATTTGTTATAATTCTATTTTTCATAGTTTGTAATCTTTAAAACTACCCCTATATAGTCAACTAGGTCAACCATATTGACATAGTTTTGTATTCTATGTTCTATCTAGAAAGCTAGGTCGACTCTATCAACATAGTTAATTTTTAAACCCTTAATTCCATAGTATAAAATTGACCCTATCAACCCTATTCTATATTCTCTGCATACATTATTAACTAAATCAATATTGTACAATGTTTGAAAGCTGGAATTAACCCTTATATACTAGTAATTAGCTCACATTTTTATTTCTTGTTGCTTGCATGCTTAGAATAAATCACATAGTCTAATTAGGTTTTTTTTAATATAAAATTTAGTTACATTATTTTCTCTTTTATGCACACACTACCAAATCACAAAATCTCAAAAAACATTTTAACAATTGTCTACCCAAGGCCTACCTACTTGGATTTCATCACCAAGGGGAAAGCTAACTTGGTTTTATGGCCAAGTATAAACATGTGGTTAATGGCATATTTTGGCTAAGCGCCTAACATCATTATTGCTTCAATGTGTCAAGTGAGGTGGTAAGCCCCAATAAAAAGTTGGTACCATTGCCAATACAAATCCCTTTCAACCTAAACATCCTAAAACCATCCTTAGATTGATTTTTAATTCTTTGCTTATATCCAACTTCTTATCACATCTAAAATTACATTATAATAATCTAACAACATTTAGGTTGACCAATTAGTTATATTTTAATTTCCAATTTGACTTCTTGACATTTGCTCAATTATATGTTGTATTGTACAAACTTTCATTAGCCAATGTTGGTGCAAGGTTTTATATTATGTGCCTCAATTGGATCAACCTCATTGACCCAATTTATTGTGTTTCTTTTCATTTCTTGATTTCAAAAGTACTTGAAATTTTTTTCTTATTTTTGTACATAGTCATTCCAATTGACACAATCTCTTATAGACTATCTATTTCTCCCTTGCTTACTATACTAGGTTGACTTTGTCGACTCTATACTATTTTTAGCCCCTTTTTTTTGTACTAGGTTGACCCTGTCGACTTTGTATAATTTTCAAACCTTGTTTTCTATACTAGGTCAACCCAATTGACTTGATACCTATTTTTTCTTTCTTTATTTTCCAATTTAGTTATCTATCTATTCTTCTTAGCATTCTATTCATTTCTCTAAATTCATCATGAAGTCTCCTATCTAACCTTCTTGGATATCTTGAATCTATTTAGATACTATATAGGATGTTCATTCATCCCTCTCTTTTCCTCTCAATATCACCATCACTCTTGGAGAACCTCTTCCCCTCCTTCATCCATCACTTGTAACATGGTGTAAATCACATCTCAAGATGAAGTTTATAGGTTTGATCCTCTATATACCTACCAAGATACTTCTCATCTTCAACACCTTCAAACTAATATGGGATAAATTGACACAAGTTTAAACAATAATCCCATTGATAATCTATCTTATAATAAACCTCCCCCTAATAACAATTTGGGGGGTACTCTCACCAATACCAACCCACCTATTGATACAACTCAGCTTCTTTCCCAAGTTATCCAATAAATGAACATAATGTAAAACTCTAGTACCAATCAGATTATGTAACTCCAACATCATTTTATTGATATGTCTAATCAACCTCTGACTATCCATCCTCAAGCTAATCCTAATTACATTCCTCCACCTCTTATATATGCGTTAGGAATTGTTATTCCTCAACCCATCATGAATAACAAGATGATTCAAACTATTAAAAATGAGCTTTTAGTTCCCTTCATTGTGTCTTTTTATATTTTCAACATATCTCTAATTATAAGATATGATGAGACTAAAGACCCAATCTCATTTCTTAAAGCCTTTGATAACCTTTACAAAGAGTGGATCCAAACTAATACCTTTGTCACAACTAAAAGCTTAGTCAAAAACTTCACTAGTGATGTAATAGAATGGCACAACCAATTACCCCAACATTCTATTTGGTAACTTGAAGATTTAGTCAATCCTTTACTTAAAGAGTTTCAACATAATGATCTTCCCAAAAAAATTCTTAGCCACTTCATCAATGCTAATAAATCTCTCACTAAATTAGATCATAACTTTATCAAATGATGGAAATCATTGGCCCATAAGATTGACAATAACATGAGTAACGATAACTTGTTTAAACTCTTTATTACTACTTTAATTCCTTCTCTTCAATACAAGGTTTAAACCTTTTCTCCCCAAACTCTTAATAAAGATCTTGACCAACTTAAATGTCAAAAAAATCTCATGAAGCAATTCGAACCTAATCCTAAAATTCTAAAAGGATATTCCCAAACATCTACCAATTCTATCACTATTAATACTTTTAAACCCAAATCTAGAATTACCAAAGTTGACATCCCTTCATCTTCTCACACACCACTTTCTGTGAAATAAATGAAACGACTCTTATCACCCTCTAAACCTTTCACTTATCCTAAAAATCCTCTTAAATGGTATGACCCTAATTAATTTCATTAGTTCCATGAAAACATTGGTCATTACCATGAATCTTCTAGAGGGCTCACTAAATTTTCTATCTTGTATATGCTGGTGATTCCTTTAATCATAAATCCATGATCAACCTTCACCATCAAGAGTACACTACTGCTTCTCAAAAACAACATGCTTCTAAAGCTTCTACATTAAATAACCAAAAATATTTTTCTACAACCAATAATCAACCCAATACCAATGATATTTATGCCATTGTTGCTTATTATGAACAACATTATAACAATTCTTAATATGTTAAGATTTCTAAGTTCAACTATCATCATAAACTAGCTCACAAAGATCCTACTAGCAAACCTAAAAATCCATCCTTAGAAGAATAAATTCTCAAGTATACTACCACCACTAATATATCTTTAGAGCCTATGAGGAACCACTTCCTCCTTTTGAACCTCTAACCACATCTATTACTTCAAACCCTACTTTACCTCCTGAACTTTATACTGGCTCTTCTTCTAAATATCATCAGATCTTTCTTAAAGAACTTAACTATATGCCTTGTAAGATTCCACTTATGGAGTTGGTTCATACTTCCCCCTATCATCATAAGTTCCTTATGTAAAAACTCTAAGAGATTGAGGTTCCATCCTCTATTTATGAATAACCACCTTCTATTGAACCTCAACTTACCAATATAAATACCATTGAAACCATGTGTCCTTCCAAGCCTTCTATTGAATTTCTTGAATATGACATGATTAATGATGAAATTAATTTTTTTGCTAATGATCTACCACTTTTTATTAAATTAACCATTAATACTACCCTTATCCATAAATTTCTAGTTGATCAAGGCTCTGGTATCAATGTGACATCTTTGTGGTTTAGATCCAACAACTCAGTTATAACAAGGATCATCTCAAACAAACTCATCTTACCTACTTTGGTTTTGATAAGACTAATAAAATCCACTTGGTTGTATATGGCTTCCATTAACCATTTTAACTAAGACCATTCAAACTAAGCTTATGGTCTTTGGTTTACCCTTATCATATAACATACTCCTTGGTCACCCATGGACTCATAAAATGAGGGATATTTAATTAAATTATTACATAATAGAAAATGGTATAATCATGAGGATGATCCCAACCCTTGGAGTATTCAACTTCCTAATCCCAAATATTAGTATCATAATCCTACCACTCCTAAGATTAATAATGCTCCTTTACCTAAGTTTATAAACATCAATATTAATTTACAAGTCACAATTATGGATTCTAATGATGATGAACCTAATTATTTTTAATATACTTGAAATACTACCAAGTTACATCCATACATTTTGTAGTGGTTTCCTCCCTCTTTATTACCTCAACACCATTCTATTCCTCTTATTAATGAGATTACTGACTTTCCCCCTCCACGTAATTCTTAGGATCTTTCTTTACCTAATTATTCCTTCACTTGGAATGATTTTGGAGTGGCCAAATCATTTCAAGATCCTCTCATCTTGTCTCCACATACATTTAGTAATATGGATATTTCACCTTCTAAAACTCCCCTAACTCTCAAGTATGTATAATTTCTCCAACATATGATGATAATTACATAATGACCCAAGATTAATATTGAGACTTATATATCCATCACTATCATAAAATCTTATCTAAAATTCATGCTTTTAACTGGGATATCCATACCATTTCCATAAATCATGAATTTTATCTTGAAGGTTATGTGCCTCCTGCCAATTCTTCACTTCTTGATACCCCTTATATGGTAGAGTAAATTATACCTTTTCAACTTCCATAAATTTATAATAATCCTTTACCACCTATAGATATAGTCATTACCTTTCATCCTTCTCCTATCACCCAAACCAATGACACTTAAATACCTATCAATCCATCTATCGTTCCTACTTCTAAGATTACAATAGATGCCAAAGTAACCATTATTCATCAGATACATTATAATTATGATCTCCATGGTAATCACATTATCGATATCAAAGTAAATATTGAGTATTTTGGTCCTCTTCCTACCTTGCCTAGTGATGAAGCTATTCTTCAATTACTTCATGCCCAAGAATGTCAACTTCCTTTGCAACATCATAAAATTGGAAATTTTAAAACTAAAACCCCTTGTTTTAACAACTTCATTACTAACATTGATCCCAAAACTAATCCAATCTGTTCCTTACCTCCATGTCACTTCTAAGATAATAATGTCATGCTTATTAAAGAAACCACTCGCATTGAATATGGTACTCCATCATGTTCTTGACCAATTATAGTTTGTCATAAACTCTCACCTATTAAACATGATAATTTTATCTTATTCTTCAATAAATATCATGATATCTTCACTTGGTCCTATGAGGACATGCTTGGTATTAACCTTAGCATTATGGTGCATAACATTATTATTTATCCCATTTCCAGACCTATGCATCAAAAGTAAAGGAAATTTTCACCTGAGGTTTCCACTTTATGTCACAAGGAAATCATCAAATTACTCGATGCTAAATTTATCAAACTAGTGGACTATTTTGAATGGGTTTATAACATTATTCCCATTTAGAAAAATTTCACTATGCTCATTCACATTTGTATTTATTTTCACAATATTAACCTTTCTTGTCCCAAGGACAACTTCCCTTTACCTTCAATAGACACCATCATGGATTCCACAACTAGTTACAAAATGTTATCTCTTATAGAGGGATTCTAAAGCTATAATTAGATTCACATTGCCCTCAAGGACCTACATAAGAACACTTTCACCATGGAATGGGGCACTTATTGCTATGTCAAAATTCCCTTCAGCCTCAAAAATGCTGGAGCCACTTACCAATGAGTAATGACTTATATCTTTCATGATGTTATCCACAAAATTTTTGAAACATATGTAGATGACCTCATTTCTAAATTCAAAATTCATAAAACTCATCTCTCAAATCTTACTATCATCTTTAATCATCTTCTTAAATACTAGGTTAGACTCAATCTTTGCAAATGTGTCTTTCGTGTCACATCTAAAAAATTGTTAATATTCCTAGTCTCTCTAAATGTCATCAATGTTGAACCAGTTAAGATTAGTGTTATCATCAAAATTCCCATTCCTCAATCCATTCCTAAAATTTTTACTTAGGAAAACTTGGGGTAATTATATGATTTATCCCTAAAATGGCTTATCACATCCACTCCATCGATTCTCTTCTTAAGAAAGGTAATCCCTTAAAATGGATGTATCCTTGTCAAAAATCCTTTGATAACATGCAAGAGTCATTGATTCACCCACCTACACTTCATCCTCCTTCTAATGATCAACCATTGTTCTTATATACTTCTTCTACACTTATATCAGTTGGGTAATGCTTGCCCAACAAGATGATACTAGAAGAGAGTATGTCATTTATTACATAAGCCAAGACCTCATTAATTATGAGACATGTTATACCAAAGTGTAACATGATTACCTCACCATATATTTCATAGCTAAAAATATTTTGCACTACATGCTATACCAGACCACTTTTGACATCATTTATTTTGACCTCATTCATCACTTCTTATTTAAATCCTTTCTTCCTAGAGATAGAATTGTCAAATGGATGGTCCTCCTTATGGAAATTTATCTTCACATTGTGACTCAAAAAGGTTTTAAAAGACAAGTCATATCTGATCAACTTTCCATAACTCTTGTGCCAATTACAAATCACCTTCAAGATATTCTTTTAGATGGCAATATCCTCTATATTGAAGGTATTAATCAAGATATATCTCTCAAATATTACTTGCATAACATTACTAATAATCTTGAAGAAAATAATCTAGATGAATACAATATTTCCCTCAATACTAATAAACATAATGTAGTTATGAAAGAGATTCCTAAAGTTAATGTTGAATTACATGAGGATACTTGGACCCTTCACTTTGATGGTGCTAAATGTCTTCAAGGAGATGGGGCAGGTTGCATTCTTACAAGTCCTCTTAGCAAAATCATACCTTTAAATTTTTTATTCACCTTTGATGTCACCAACAATATGGCCAAATGTGAATCTCTAATCTTAGGCATGAGAGCTTCCCTTGATCTATACATTTAATATTTTCATGCCTTAGGTAACTCTCAGCTTATTCGTTGTCAAGTCAATGGTGATTACCACTACAAAAGCAAGAATATCATTACCTATCATCAGATTTTAACTACTCTAATTAATAATTTCATCTCTTTCACTATTGATCCTATCCCTCGAGATCAAAATTCCATTTTTTATTTCCAGTATTTTTCAACTTCTCTCTTTCATCCACACCTAGTTCTTTTTTATCCTGCTTTTCTTATATAAATAAGAAAATCTCCATCCTCAACTCAAACAATAGATTAAATTATCTACCATATCGAGGCTATTTCCATTTGACAAATCCCATGGTATAAATAATTTATTTTATTTATTTAACATCAAACCTATCCTCCTAACTTAGACTCTCATGAAAAGACACACATTCGTAAACAAGTTTTTAAGTATGTATTTTGACATAACATCCTTTATTATCATAATTTTAAATGTACCTTGATCCATTATATTATGAAATATGATGTCCCTCCTCTTCCAAAACAAATACATTGGGGCATTTATAGTGTCCACTATAGTGGACAGGCTATAGCCTACAAATGCCTACATATGGGTTAGTTTTGGCCTACTCTTGGAAAGGATGCAATCTAATTTGAAAAAAAGGGTACTCCTTACCAACTTTATGATGATCTAACTCATTCACCTCTATCTAAGTTTCAAACTATAAAATATACTTATCCATTCTCCATGTGGGGATTGGATCTCATTGGTTAATTACCTTGCTCCTAAGATGGGCATGTTTTTATCTTCACCACTACCAAATATTGTACCAAATGGGTTAAAGCCATGTATCTTGTTAATTTCACTGGTAACACCATTTCCAAATTTATTCTTAATCAAATCATTTTACATTTTGGTGTTCCCCATACCATCATCTCCAATAATGGTGGTAATTTTAGAAATAAGGATATCAAATAAATTTGTGCTAAATTCAAGATCAATCATAAATTTTCCACGCCTTATCTTCTATAATGCAATGGTCAAGCTAAGGACACTAATAAAATTCTCCAAAATACAATTAATGAAACCTACATGGATTGGCACATTCACCTCTATCATACTCTTTGAGTTTATTAGACTAGTACACATACTACCACTAGGGTAATCTCATTCTTCCTAGTCTATGGTTCTAAGTCAGTTCTCCCATTAGAATTTGAGATTCCCTCTCTTTATATATCTCTTCATTGTATCATTTCCAATGTAGAATTATATAATTCTCATTTTAATACTCTTGATCTCCTTGATGAACACTATCTTTTTGCTTTAGAATATAACCACCAATACAATACTTGTATTAAAAAACAACATAACAAACATGTTAAAATTCACACATTTAACATTGGTGATCTTGTCCTTTAATTAGATTACACTCATTTTAAATAATTTAAGTATGCCAAAAAATGGTGGGGTCACTATTTAGTTAAAGATATTCTTAGTTCAAGTACCTACCACCTTCAAACTAATGAAGGCCATGTTTTCAAAGATCCCACCAATGCACAATTCCTTAAGAATTACTTTGACTAAAAATTTCATTCTTTTCATACATTCTATCCACATATATATAACACTTTTTATAGGTTACTTACATGGGTCTCTCCCTCCACAACAGTTCTCTCTTTTTATACAAACCTTTAGTCCTTCCTTTTTGGTCTTTTGGTTTCCATTTCTATCATGAGTTTCATTGTAAAACCATGGATAGGACCTAATATTACTCATGGTTTACCATAGTCTTCCTTAATTTCATACTCTTTTTACACACTTTTTTGTTATCCCTTGGATTTCTCTTTTGTAAGTTACATTACAAGACAATGGATAAGACCTAGCCTTCCTCATAAAATTACCATCCTATTATTCCTTTTCTAGAATGTGTTGTATAATAGTTACAAGTCTTTTATCCTTGTTCTCAACTTTAGATTTTCTTATTTTGATATATATAATTTTCACAACAATCTATGTTATCATGTTTTCCTCCACTTTCCTCATTCCTATGATAAAGAATCACACTTTCCTATCATTGGATCCCTTGTTTTCCCTTTACCACAGTTTTTGTAATTTGAAGTAATTCAAACTATTCCAAGTGGAATTCTTCTTAATTTATTTTCCTTCCACTTCACATTAGATAAAACAAGGTCAAAGTCAAGATAACACTTTTATTTCACCTAGATTTATGAGACTCTTAAACACCATGCTCTCTAAAGGTCTCCCTCTTAGTAACCAAGTCCCAAAGTTTTCAAATGAAAGTAATATTTAGCACCCATGTTTGGATTTCCAAATCCATGTGGATGAGGAATAAAAAAAATACATCAAGAAAGTTAAATACAAATCATTTGAAATAAGAGGCAATGATATTAAAAGGAAACATACAAATCTCAAAAGTCAAAATCACACCAAAAGATGTGATTTCAAGCACATATCCTATCTCTAATCAAAGATAAAACTCCACATTTGGCCTCAAAATAGAGTTTAGGTCCATTATGGTATGGTAGACCAGTAGATTGGAATAGTAAAATTCAACAAATGCTATAGTGATACCTACTTTCTCACACAAGTACCCAATCTTCAGAGTAGACCGATGACTCTATAAGGGGTCCTAAGGAATGGGGAACAAATTATGGGAAGGTAGGTCCATTTTAATTTTTATGGATATAGACTTCATAGGATGATCTATATATTATATTTTTTAACCTAAGACTTGTGTAGCTAAGAGAAGTTCTTCAAAGTCCTTAAGGTCAAAAGTCCTCTTGTTTTGACAAACCTAATTTGAGTGTCTTGAATTCTATAAAGAGTTCATATACCTTGGGTTTTCCTTCATTCTCCCCTCCACCCATTTCATTTCCATCCTTTATAGGTAAATTTTGATTTCAAATATGTTTTCCCTTCTTCTATATTCTTTCTTTTTCACCTCTTAAAAACATCCTACCACTACTTTTTTTTAGTTTTATTTATCCTTAGAATGAAACCACATGCTTGAGTAACTCTAGATTAATTTATTTATACCATAGAATTACATTCCTAGAATTTTCTTTCTTTATTTTTTTCATTTTTCATTATTGTAATACCCTTCTGTTATAGGCTCTTGAATTCATATATTTTTCCATTGTTGTTTGAGATAAGGATTATTATTGCTCACTCATTAATGTTTTTTTTACCATTTTGTTGTTCTCTTATTATTGTTACTACTTTTACATTTGAGTTTTGATTAACATACTTTTTGACATATATCCTTTGTTTGATTTGGTGAGTTTAACTTTCTTACTGAAGGTTTACTTATTTGATTTTTTTAGTCTTTAGTATCCTTGGCTTTATGGTTACCTGATTTACTCTTGTTTTTTACTTGGTCATTTGGTCTAACATATCACTTATCACCCCAACTTACCAAATTTTCAAGTACATCCCATATACATAACACCAATTACCTTGGCTTTCATGTGTTTATTTATTTTTGCTCTTTAGTTTTATATTCTTGGTTTTGATGAAAGTATTCTCTATGCCCTGCATAATCAAAAATAATAATACAATAGACAACCATCTAATGATAAAGGTAAATCAAGGTATTCATCACATTTAATTTTTAGTTATTTCCCTTTCACTTATTTTAAGCTTTAAAATACTATAAATTTTTTTAGCATCAGTCTTATGTGTTCTTATGTTCTTTCTCAAAGCACCATCTCCTATTGCACCTTAGTGACACATGATGTTGTTTGAGTGGGGCATATGTATATACAATATTTTAAAATTTTATCAAATACAAACACTTTACATCTTATAAGAATCCATCGAGACTCAATCTCTCTTATTTAAATCCTTAAAGTGTGCACCAATAAAGGGGTGGGAAGACCATTGGTGCTTCATAGGATTATTGTCCCTTATTTCCACATTATTACCAATCTAACCAACTCATAAAACCATTCCCTAAGCTATTACTCCTCCTTTACACACTCCTCAAGTATTTTCCTATTCTCCATACCTCTTCTCCTCACCTTAAGTCCCTTTTGACAGTTGGTTGTAGTAGGTCGACTGGGTCGACCCTATACAATTCTAGGTGATTTTCACTTAGGAACGATTTTGGTTCTTGGATGACCTAGCTCATGTCCTAGTGATTAATTTTCAAAAAATTGTGATAGGTCAACTGGGTCAACCCTATTGGCCAAGATCTTTGGAATGGTTTAGGGTGAAATATGATTATATATACAAGATCATTTCATCATTATTTCATATTAAATCAAGATTTATTATTCACTTTAACTTCTTTACAATCTACTCTTCCACCATTCTACTTAAGGAGTCTTAACTTAGGGTTTCTACTTGGAAAATCTAGTCTTGTGGATGATTTTTAGATGCTTTGGTATTTCTTAATGATCCTTACAAACCACAAAAAACTCTTGCAAAGACCCTTTGTCCAAGGGATATATTGAGTCTCTATGGGTTCATTATTCAATTAAGTATTCTCTAACTTTAGTCCTCTCTTTAGTAGATAGATGTAACATAAGTATTGGATTCAAATAATATTACATTTCTCATTCCATGTATTATGGTGTTACTAATACATATATTAATTTATATTCTCCTATACATGTTTTTACTATTTACTAACGCCTAATATTGTGCCACAATCTTTGGTGAGCACTAGATTAGATATAGTTGTTATTAGTTTTCTGAGATATCAAAACATATGACTCCCTTAGGATTATTTCATGATTATGATTGAATAAAATCTTTTTAACCCTCCATAACACTATGTATTGTGATAATAGATACCCTAATAAGGTCTATAGGATCCCCATATTTGTCATGTTCCTACTTAATAAATGTGTCCCCAATCGGAAGTGTATGGTATGATCTATCTTCTTTAAGTTAGGATTGATTTATAGACATGATGAATTTTTTATTTCATACAAGATATAAATCAATCCATTATAAATAAACTAATAATCCTTACATTATTTTATAGGTAACACTAAAAACACACTTGTAAGGATTGAGTTGAAATTTATATTTGATGAGATGGTCTAAGAGGATATCAAGTTCATGAAGATGGTTTTCACAATGCTTAAATTTGTAAATAAGTGAATCCAAATAGGTTTAAACTATTTTATGGATGAGTTCATGAATATTTGGGTGATCACACATGGATAACTATCTCCAATGTTGTCAGGCCAAAGAGAATCTTAACTTAGACATAATTTCCCCATTCGGTGGTAAAAGTAGTTTTTATTAATATTTGAGAAAAATATGAATCTAATTATAGAAAAAAAAAACATCCACGATGGATAACATCTCATAGTTGGATATAAATTCAATAACTTTTTCAATATATGGTAAATGAAAATTATATTTAATACATAGTAAGTTGAGATTACAAAATTCAATATAGATGTGAATGAACATATTGCCTTTATAGTGAATGGGAACAATGTTGGATACCCATTTTTAGTAATCTACAAGCTTGATGAAATTATAATATAATAGTTTGATAATTTATTTATGACATAAGGAGGAAAAATTTAAAAGAAACTTGCATTTATTTTCATGCACATCCTTCACATTTGGATATGTGATGATGTTATGGATAACTATGTTAGGGTCAATATTGGGGAATGTATTCATTTGACCAATAAAAGGATTCATGATAGTCTTTGAGGTTTAAATTATCTTTTTATTTAGGAAAATTTTCCTTAGAGACAATAATTGGTTTAAGATAGGTAAGTTTGCTATATTTAATTTAGAAGGCTTTTATATTGAGCATGTCATTTTTATCATGGACATGATATGGAGCTAGAGGAATATTATAAATAAATGTGTTTTGGGGCCAATTATAGTGATGAAATTATTGAATCAAGGAGCCTTGTTATGAAATTTTCCAATCTTGTGATGTTGGTGAGGAAGTTGAGGCTATCTATCATGGAGTAATTCTAAGATAATTTTGTCATAAGGAAGCATAGTCAAAGGTCTATAGTATTCAACATCTAGTTCAAGGTCCATAATATGATTACCTTTGATTTAAAACTTAGAATGGATTTTTATTATAACAATAAGTTTAAAATATAAGGTAAATTTAGAAGGTGAATTAGAAAGTAAATAATTTTAATATATGTTATTAGCCTAACTGATATAGTGTGGCACAAAAAAGATGGTCTATAATATATCAATCTATTAGATATAGTTAGTAATGAAATGATAGGAATAATTTTGATTACATTGGGTTGGTTGATATAGTATACTAAATGTATAAGTCTAAGAAAACTATATTGGCACTTGATAATCTTTGGCCAAAGTAGTTTGGGACTAAAGGTTAGAATGTATCTATTTTAATGATAAAGTTTGAAGGATGAGTGACAAATCAAATAGTATTATATTGGATAATAGCATTGTGATTATGATGAAATTTTGAAATGGTATCAATCTAGCCAATTTCATTATATTTAGGAGAAATAATAATTTATTTAATGACCCATGGAGTGTCTAATAATGGTGGGTTAATAGTAAGGACATGACCTTCATGTTCTACTTTCATGTTATTAAAATTTGATAATATGTGAACCACATGAATGTTGTGATTAAAATCATGCATTTTTACAAGAGTATTTTAATATTTCATTACATACAAGTCTTGTGATTTATCTTGGGCCTTAATGTAGGCATCATCATAAGATGGAGATATGTTACATGAATGATAATCTATTTAAATAATTTTAGTGTAAGTATTGTTAGTAGAGACACTGATATTATTAAAAGTGTGAATAGACATAGATAAAGGATCTTGGAATAGTTTAGCTACCCTATATTCATTAAAATTGAAGTCATATTCTATGTAAGTAGATTAATTAATGATGCATGGGGGAAGGATTTTAGTATCATCATCAATAAAAGGAATGGTCCTATCTCATGGAAGGAGAGAATGAGTAACCATTATGATATATAAGGAGGTAATCAAGTGGTATTATAAATGTTTCGAAACTCATTGGGTTCATCATCATTTGAATCCTCAAGAGTGACATGTAGATCAAGGTTCATGTTAATTAAATTAGGAAGAGGTGGACTATTAATATGAGGAACAATATGGATATGATAATGTTGGCTCACAAAATTTATTAGGGGGATAAATTGGTGACTTTGAGTCAATAGTATGGGAAATTAGTCCTTATGTTAGTTAAAAATATAAGGATAAAGTCCCTTTCCTATTAAAAAATATAAATAACTTTATTGAAATCAAAAAGGAGAAAACAAGGAAAGAGTTATTCATATTTATTCATAGCAAAAATGTTTTCTATAGGGGTTTTGGACTTTTAACTAGAAAGTATGAAAATGAGATAGAAAGGAAATGAGTTGAATGAAGGGAATGATGGGAAATAGAGAAAAGAAAGGAATAAAATGAGAATGATATTATTATAGATAGTTAAACATACAATCTACTATAATAACCCCAAGGAAAATGAAGGATGACTCTAGGTGACTAAACACAAAGATTCACTATAATAGCCCAAGAAGGAAAAACACTATGTTCATGGAAATATATTCTCATTAAATGTGTGGTAAAGACATAACTAAACCCTTAGGAGTGAAAAAGATACACTAATATTATTTTTTGATAGTGATATCAAAATAAAGACAGCCATCCCATATTTACCCATAAAAGACAATTAAAATATTGGTTAAACCCCACTAAGATTTCATATTTGTGGACATAACAAACATAGATTCAAAAACAAATTCTAATATTTAATTTCCACATTAAGACTAATTGATAATAGTTATGACAAAGTTTCAAAATAAAATATTTGAATACAAATGAATCAATCACACAATCATAATTCATGAAGAGAATTAAAACACATAGTATGCAAATATCCTTCTTTGTATCGATCTTTATTGAGTTGTAATACAATCTTGACTTATAAAAATATGTATTAGAGTTATATTTTTCAAAAATCCCCCTTATAATTAAACTAACACTCATATTTATAACATGGGAAGGTGGTTATAGTTTGTAACAACCTTTTTGTGTTTTATATGGTGTAAAAGTGATTTTAAAAAACCCACTTAGGTGGTATAAAAATGAGATGGTACAATTGCACCACATGCAAGAGAGCAAAAGATAAATTTCATGACTTGAAAAGTGCAAAGGTGAAATTGTGATTTTCAAACCAAGTGAAATTAGGACTTCATAAATTATAAATTTGACATAGTGCATTTACAAGAATTACATTTGTGAGTTTTCACTTAAAAAATTTACAACTATAAATAGAAAAAAAAATTGTGTTTCACATAGGATAGATATGGATATTGGAATATATTAAGTGCATATGGTCTCTCTAATTGGTTTTATTTCAAGTATCAGTGGATAAGCTCCTTTGATTCATTTGAAATAGTAGGACGTGATGGAAATTACAACTTATAGGATTTTATAATTGTATCTTCCTTAAGAATTATCTCTTGAGTCTAATCATGGCCAAAGGGTCTCTTTCCAAACACCATCTAATATAATAAATTCCTATTCAAACAAACATAAAGCTTTGATGATATGAGTGGTGTATTTTTTAGTTAAAAGTAGTCAATAATAAAGTACCAATATGTCTTAGCCCTGTGAGAAGTGAGTTTTATTCCTTGTGAGCCAAATCATCTATAACTATTTCACCAAGACCAAAATTAGTAACTTTTTCAACACCAAACTCATCAAAGAGAACATTATCTAGTTTAAAATTATAATACATTATCCTCTATGGTCTTTTATTTATATATACAAGGCTAAATAATATCTAAACTATTATACTTTACCTCTCACTTAGGTAGAGTAGGCATTACCTTGAGAGTTGCATCAAGATCTTTCCCACTTTAGTATCCCAATACATTACATAAGGTATTTTGATCAATCTCAAAAAATTCCTAGAGATTATTAATGTGAATATGAATTAAATTTTTATGATTGTTGTATCCTTGAATTGCATAATGACTATAACTTTATTTCTTTTCTTTGCTCCACTGTGCATTTAATCCATGAATCTTACATGTGACATATTTATACTCCACCAAGTTATATTCCTTACATACTTCATTAAAGACTTCCTACCTAGTGAAACTAAAATTAAGGGGAAGATAATCAATTGTATGTAGCATAAGATGCATTTAAACTGGTGTAGATGTGCAAGTTTTTACACAAGTATCAGTTGCTGACCCAATTCCCCTACCAAGTAATTTTTGTAATACCACTCACAAGATTCATTTTATGATTGTGGAAAAATGAAGTGAACATGACAATATATTAATCCAACAATGATTACCAATCCCTCACAAGTAATGAATCATATATTAACACCAATAATTATTCCTTTAGACATGCCATCTATAACATCATGATTTCTTACCTTTTCAATTCCTATAGTATTATCCCCTTTAATGCCAATATATAATTTATAAAATCCTATATAATCTATGATTAATGTATTTTTTTATAGATCAACATGCTCCATTTTGGAAAATTGAGACCCCATGAATTTTTTTGGATCATTCACCCTAATATATACCTTACCTTAGGTACCACATGACTAAAACCCCCCTTTTTATGACTTTAAAGATGTATAAATCATGTTAGTTCATAACAAGTGTTAACAGGGTATTTTTTAAAAATATTTCATTGGTGTCTAATATACTAAGGTTTCTAATGATTTGGCTTGTTTATAAATATTCTTATGATGGGTTACATTTGAATATCCAAGGTATGATCCCTAGAAATTGATTAAGGTTAATTAAGTTTTTTTTTAAATCATGGTCTAACTTTAAATTTGAAAAAATTCATGTTTAAGAGTATGACATGTATTAATCTCAAATTATAGACCTAAGGTCTAAGTTATATTTTGTACTCAAAGTTTATAACTTTAGACTTGTCCCTTTTCTTTTTATCTTGTGATTTTCTAACTTTTTAAACTTTAATTTGGTCGAAGATCAATGATAACTCAAATTTAATTGACATGTGATAGTGTCACATGCACTGGTCACTTAACCATGAAGTTATAGACTTTGTCTCATATCTTTATCATTTGAAAAAATGAGTGACCTAGTGACCCAATGGAATTCTGCCACTTATCATTCAATCTTGATGTTCCATGTGCATGATAAAGTTACAAACTATGTGACATAACACCCTAATAGAAGTCTTCCACTTATCACTCAATCATGGCATTCCAAGTTCAAATTAATGAGGTTCATGACCCCATGACCCAATCAAAACATGCCACATGGTGCCCAATCAAGGATTTTCAGGTCTTCAAATACTTTCAAAAGTCTCATGATAATGTGATCCTATCAAATCATGCCACTTTGAACCTATTAACACCCTCCATAGTTAATGTATAATGTTTCAATTTCATAGTACTATAATTTCATGATAAGATGACACTTGGTAGGTGGATGCATAATTGTGAATAGATAGATGTTATGTGTAATCTACCTAAAAATTGTGAGAAATAGGATGAAGACACATGGACCCATGTCTCATGGAAATAACACCATAAAATAATCCATGAAACTTAGAAACTATGCAATTAAATCAAAATGTGCCACTTGGAAAATGGTTGCAACATTGAAGTCCATTAAAGGTTTCATGCAATAAAGTTGCATGACAACACAAGCCAATGAGAGCTTGACACTTGGAAAACCATTAGAGGTTCCAAGGCCATGTCAACCAAAGGATGAAATGGTTAAATCAATGCAACAATTATAAAAGAGTAATCTAATAAAAATATAATACTTAGTAGAGTATCGTGTAATCCACTCAGGTGGTTTAATATTTAAAATAGAAGGCTAAAGTGCCTGAGAAGGTACCAAGTATTGGGTACATGTCAAAATGTAGTACCTAAGTGGAATAAAACTATTCACAAAGAACTAGTTGTAGGTGAAAATTAAATGCTAATGGGGATTATTTTTCTAGATATAAATCCAAGTCAGTTCTCTACAAAAGTCAAGCCTATGATAATAAGCCATATGGACAAATCAAAAGCAGTGATTGGTTGATTTCTCAAAAAATAATTTTGAAGCCAATAGAATAAAAACAAAAGAGACACCCAAGATTTAAATCAAATCAAGTTAATTCACTTTCCATTTATGACTCACATTTTTTAGTTTAAATTTTGAATTTAGAGTGTAAAGCTTATGATCTCAAAGCATTAGGTTCATCTTTAGTTATTATCTGCTAAGAGCTTCAAAGTAGTCTGTGATATTTTCTAAGGAATTATGTGAATTATGTTTCCATTAAATCAATCTAAAAACTCATTAATCATATAATTTGAAAACATGGCCAAAGTTGAAACATTTAGATCCAACAAATAATAACAAGTCCCATTCCTCTACTCTTATGGGACAATCATCATCTTTCAAGATACCAATTTTAAATCTATTGAAATAGACACGAAAGATAAACATTATAATCTATTTTAATACCATGTAGAGAATACACTGGACCAAGATAGTGATGATGAAGAAGGATCGAATGAATTAGAGGATAGATGGGATATTTTAGTGCTCAAATATATAGGCTTCCACAAGGCAACATCTAACCCAGAGGTACTCCCTTATGTAAACTTAGTCTACCACATGTTCCTTTAGTATAAATACATTAATAATATGATCAAATATTTGAATTTTGGTGAAGATATTTCTTTCATATCTAGGCTAGCATTTCAAGCTTACTATGATCTTCCTAAACTAGAGATTATAAACAATCAAGAAACTATGACTCAATGAATCCAAACCCATGATATCAGGGAGGTTTTGAGAGATTGAGATGATAATAAAGGCAATTTTGTATGCAAAACAAAAATATTCCAAATCCCCATCACCCAATTTAGAAAAGGATTATGAATGGGAATGGCCATGATGAATCGATTATATGGGGATGAATACAAAGGTCATGTAGATGAGAAATGGGTTCCAATTCTATCATTATAATAGATGATGAAAAGACTCACCCTTTGGGAGAAATTATTTCCTATAACTTGGTAGAAAAAATCATTAAATTCACGTCCAACTTGTGGGGGTCATTTTTACATGATGTCTTACTTAGTGGATGCCATCTATACTACCTAGAATTTCCCTTAGTTCACCAATTGGGACCCTAAAATGAAATGTAATTTGCTTCACACCTTATCAAATTTTAGAGTATATAAGTACAAATAGGATATGAGGTCCATAAATTAACATTTATATCCTATAGTGTATAGGGAAATCCATGAAAGGCCCATAATCAGACTATCAAAGGAAATTAGAGCAACATTGACCACCTTGGAATCTTATTGGTACTACCTATATTTCACAATGGTGAGGATAGTTGAAATTAAGAGAGCCCCATTCAACATGCCCATTATAATGCCAGATAATTTGGCTAAGAAATAAATTGCCTTTTAGTTACTCATAGGGGTGGATGGATTGTGCAAAAACAAAAATAAAGGATTGATTCATCCTCAATTGTCTAACATTGGCTAGTTTAGGATAGAGAATTAGA
The DNA here is from genome assembly GCA_037957365.1 of Torreya grandis. NCBI lineage: Eukaryota > Viridiplantae > Streptophyta > Pinopsida > Cupressales > Taxaceae > Torreya > Torreya grandis. Next base: position 702,823 of record JARHVA010003102.1, read on the forward strand.
ACTATGTCATTGTTACTTCCAAGAAAATGCCCACTTTCAATTTGAAAAGAGTTAGAAATAGGCAATGGGACCCTGAGAACATAACTTTAAAACATTGCATCAATCACATGTCAGTATTGAGTATCACTTACCACCATGAACCTGAAGATGAGGACAAATTATACATTAATGCCACCAATAATCAAGAATAAAAGCAAAGATTGAAGGATCTCAATGTCCCACTTGTTAAGGGTATATTTAAATATGATAGGTTATATGAATTTTTCAATCCTATAATCAATCAAGTAGGTCCATCTACATCCATAATTTAGGTTACTGGTGTTGAAGAGGAAAGACCAACTGACACTCAATGTAGTTAGAGGATCTTATAAGCATTGTCTCCCAATTTGGGGAAGAGAATATTTTAGCTTAAAACACATACTAAGTAGGTCTCCATTCTAGAAACTACATCTAACACTACATTCTAGGTTTATACTTTTGTCTCAATAAATGAAAAACCCTTAATGGTACTTCATTCATCTTTGATGTAGTCAGTGATACCATCTACTACAACATCAATAGATTTCACCTTGAAACTGCCTCCCTTGCTTTATGTCAAAGAGGAACTAGGTATGACAAGTCAAGAATGTGTTTATTTTCCTCCCATATTTCTAAGTAGCCAGCCCTAGGGTTTTTCTATGAAGACCCAACACTAGACAACATGAAACTAATGCCCTATAAGCCTATCACTAAACTTATTGACTATCCCATTGCCTACTATCAATATTTTTGTGGTGTAATCCACTTCAAAGGTCTTTATGATGGCCAATCCACCCCTAATTTTGCCTAAGCCCATGACTAGGCCCAATCCTTAATTACCAAAAGGGATGCCAACTAATTTCATTCCTCAAGTTTCTTTGTCCCTAGAAAGTGATCCACCTAGCACTAGTTCCTCTTCATCTTTAGAAATTACACTTCCCATGTTATCCCCTAGTTTTGCCTTCATCCTATTCACCTCCACTATTACTTCTCAAACATCTACCTTCCAAGGATTAACACCAACTCATCAATTGCCTCCATCCACTCTGCCTTAGAGTGGTAATTCATATAAATCCTAGATAAAAGAAATGTAGCTGGCCATAATGGAAAGATAGGATATGGTTATAATGTACCATCAATAGGTCTCACTATAATTTGACAATGAGTCTTGGTCAATGAATAGGATAACCAAAAGGAAGGTAACTCATCCAAATTAGACAATTATAAATGAGTCTAAAGAAACCCTATTTGTATTAACCAAGAATAAAAGATCTAATCCTAGCTAACAATAAATATATGAAGAGAACCCCTCTTAGTTATAAAGGCATATGGTGATGGAGCCACAAAATTAGTGAAAGGAATGCAATAGAGAATAAATGAACTAGATAAGCAAGACAAACCCACATTGCCAAAAGAGACTATCACTAAGGTAGAATGGGTCATTGAGGTTATGCTCGACACCCTAAACACTCTAGCTTAGTACAAAGTGAAAGGAGATGAATTATATAATAGGATTCTCTAAGTAGAGAGCACCTATGGGGTTTATGACAACAAAGTAATCGACTTGGTGAAGTTGATTATGATGAAGAAATTTCAAGACTTGAATTTGATCCCCTTAGAGGATTTGACCATTTCTCAGTGCTATATCATTGGAAGAAGTAAATCCTTAAACTAATGGATTGATGAAATGATATCCTTAGGCCAACCTCTCACCTTACTAGGTGACAGAGTCATAAATATACTCAAAGAGACTGAAATCACACACCTTGCTAGTAAGGATTATTCCATCATCAAGGATGATTTCAGAGCCCAACTCTAAAATTTCATCACCAATTTCAAGAAATTGGCTATGACTAGAGGAGTAACCTTTGGGAAAGTGATAATGGATTTGGTAGGATCAACCAATTCAAGAAAAGAAAAGGCAATGGAAATCAATGAGGCTATAATACCTCTCTTGAATAATCATGATGTAATGTCAAGTCTTAGCATCAAATTATTGAAGGAACCCATTATATATTTGAAATTGATTGATAGTGATTACAAGAAATTATCTAAGGCATGGAAAGGATAGATAAAAGCTAAGAAACTAGTAAGTATCAAGCCAAAAATGGTTACTATAGGAGATTCTTCCTCTTTGGTCCCTCTTGGAATTTATTCTTCTTCTATTATACTAGGAGCTTCATCATCATTGACATTATTAGGACCTAAGCCTGACACCTTAGGAGTAAAGTATCCATTGGTTAGGTTTTCTCCTAATGAATTTCATGCTCTATTTTTTAATCAATATATTGTAAAAGATTCACTCTTTCAATAGAAAATATTAATTAGTTTTTAGAACATGAGGGACTTTTAACAACTTATAGATGTCATGTATTTTAATCTTTTATAATCGGTGTAACTATCTTAGGCATAAAAAAGGCTTATATATAGGGGTTTTCCCCTTTATTTGTACTTTAGAATATAAATTTTATGAAATTAACATAAATAAAAAGATAAATTCTTGTAATTTTTTCTCTATTTCATTTCTTTCATATTTTCTTATTTCTCAAGCTTTTTTGAATGACAGATGGTTTCATTTTTCCAATAGTTAAATCTAATAATAGTATTTCAAATGCATCTTGTTAGTTTGTGAATTATACTATTCTAACTAAATTTTTCTATGTATGCTATGTTTCCCTTCTATTCTATAAATAAATGTGTTTAAGGTAATTTTTTGTAGTTAGCTATTTTAAATAATACTTTTTAGATATATGCATTTTATTCACCCCAAAATCACCACTGCACTTTTCGTATTTAGAGTCCAGCACTAGAATCTCATGAATTTTAGTTTTATTTATAATATTATCCAGAAAATCTAAATTAAATCTGTTGATATTTGTTATTATAAGGTAAACCTTCTTTCCTATTCAACCCTTTCCCTTTTTATGTTTTTTTTACATGAATCACCTTAAGTTACTGCTCACGATAAATATTCATATGTTTTTTTAAGTTTGGGACATTAATCAGAAAATATTAAAGAAATTTTCATCATAACAACAAGAATAAATTTTAGATATATTGTGTCACTATAAATCTACCCCTACATGAGGCTCTACTTACAAACTAAATGTGGAAGTCATATAATCAATCCAATAAAACTAAATTAAACCCTAAGGTATTTCAATGTATACAAAATAAAATGAGATATATTATTCTACTATGTGCAATATATCCTTGACACAGATATACATCAATAGGAGAAAATATGGCACTAAAAAGAGGGCTTTCTTTAATTGTTTTGAGTAAAATTGTAGTGTATTTCAGTTGAAATATAGAATAATTTCTATAAATACACAAATATTGGTGTAAAAACTACATATTCACTTCATTTTTTGTAATATATTTACAAACTTTGAAAGGTCTCTATGAAAATTCATTTATTCCAAAAGATCCTTGAAATACTAACTCAAGTCTGAAGACATTTTGGCATTACCCCTTTGATCCACATAAATTTCATCTTAAAACATCAAAATAGGCATGCCATCAAATTATTTGAATATATAAGGCTTTGTTTCATCTATATTTTCCAAGGTCTACATAATTTGAACTAAGGACTTTAGATATATGTAAAATAATTGTAAATATTAGTCTCTAGTTGATTTTGTGTGCAAGATTGCAAAGATAAAGCTTTAGAAATCTAAATTGATACATTCACATAGCATTAAGTTTTTATTTACACATTATCAGAGTATAATGTCCTAATAAGCATAATATACTAAAGGTTTCTATGAATATATTTTCTAATGTTGATATTTGTATGTTAGACCAAGTTTCTAATAAAAGTTTATGCAGGATTTGAAGCTTTAAAGGATCTAGATAGATGAAGGTAAAATAATACCACTATATTAGGCTATAAACCTTTATTGTGGGGTTCCTTTATGATAATTTGGCCAAATTTTGCCTTCCTTAGCAATATCTAATGAAACTTTGTATTATTTCCAATTTCTAGCATAGATCCTTTGCATAACACCCTAGAATTACATAGGATCTAGACTAGAACCCACTCTAAAATAAAATTTCCACTTGGATCTTTAGAATCCCATCACAAAGCTAGAACCAATAAATGGATATTTAGGAAGCCCAAATCCCACCCTATCTCTCCAATAAACTAGCATCCATTTCCTTTGTTCTACATCTAACTAGTCATGACATGGTTAGGAGGATCCTCCATAAATGTACTGAGTCTAGTGCATGATATGACTAGAAACTTTGAAAAGTACCTCCCCTCTTTAATCCATCTAGATGTATAAATACTAAAAATATGAATTTATTCAAGGAATTTCTCAAGATTTTCAATGTCATCCATGAATATTTAGCCTATAGACTCTTCCATTTAACTTTAATGAAGTAACCTATAATTGGTTCCTCAATTTGCCAAAGGATTCCATCATAGGATGGAACTAGTTTAATGATACCTTAATTGCACAATTTAAAAGGGTCATTAGCCCTATGATTATCTACCAATAATTCATTGTCCTAAAGTGAGACCTAAGTGAGCTCATATGAACTTTTAATGCTAAATTATGGAAGATGTATAGCCTCACCACAGCTCCCTATCAGCCTATAAATGACCTAGTAATTAAAATCTATAGAAATTCCCTACACCCAATGATTTATATATTTATATGAAGGTCCATGAATGTCAATATGTTTCCACTCACATATGTAGAGGTTCTACACATCAATGAGTAAATGCATTTTTAAGGGCACCCTACCTTTTCTATCCCAAACATTAACCTATCTTTGCTTGCTATGGACCTAGTTTCAAATGCAAAACAAAATATTCCTATATTAAAAAAAATACCTGGACTTAATAAAGTTCCATTAATCCATGTAGCTCTAATTCAACAACTAGGATTATTTAATCAGTAAAATTCTAGGGCTCATCCCCAAAACAATAGTCAAGCTTTGGTCCCTATTAAAAAATTTAATATCAAAAATGTTGCCCAAACCTAATCTAAAACACTAAGCCTAACTCCTCAAAGGTAGACTAAGAAGAAATTTAGAGAATGGTCCAAAAACTAGGTAGTGACTTTTTGAATTTACAAAGTCAAATGGGAAACATGAGGGAAAGTTCTAATAGAAATTACATGTTTCAAAAGTATGATAGACATTTAAATTGGTCTAACAATAATAACAACAACAATGATCTCCTAGCCAATAAGATTCATAAAATAAATATCTACGAATTGGCCTTGACCAATTGGTGTAGGGTCCATAACATGGCTTGACATGGAAATCTACACTATATAGAAGTCTAAAATTCCTTTGAATTGTTCTGATGTGAGCTAGAAATTTATGACATTATCCTAGACAATAAAAATAATGATGGAAATTCTAAAAATACAAGAATGCCTAACAATGGGTCCAAAACTACCAAAATAAATCTTATGGTGGAAACTTATGAATTTCCAAACTAGGAAGATAATGAGCTTGAAAGCAAGACAAATTAAATCCATGTTTTTCAATAGTACCAAAATAACAATTATTCCTTGAGGAATAGATCTCAAAAGGAAGCTATGATAACTTCCATACCACCCAAAAAATTTGACACTCCCACAAATCATATAATCAATAATTATCCTCCTCCCCCAAAGGGAAAGGATGCCCAAGAAAATATAGAGTCAGCTACAATAGGATCCAAAGGTGGGTAAAATATTATGGAATAAATGAAGAAGATTAAAGCCAATAAGACCTTGCATGATATTTCTTAAATCACTAAGCAATGTGAATTTATAAGAAAATCATTAACTAAGAAATCAAACAAAGGTAAAGCCAAATATATGAATGTGAACATGGTATGTAAAAAATTAAGGTTAAGGTTCCTCCATTTCTTTTGACTGTTAGAATTTTTTGAAAAATGTGCATAATTTTTTACCTGATTTTGGGGCATCTATTAACAAAATGCTTGTAGGTATTTGTGAAAAGATAGGACTAATTCCAATCAAATATGACTAATTTGTTGTCCAATTGGATAGGTCAAAGGTGAAGTTGGTAGGAGAACTATTTAATGTTTATATGTAGCTAGCACATGAACCCCAAATTTAATAATTAATCAACATTCAAGTCATATAAATATTAGAAGGATATGGGATTTTCTTAAGTAGAAATTGGAAGAAATCCCTAAATTAATACATGTCAATATATTATTCGCATATGTGGCTATCTTGGAGGGTTATTCCCTATCAAATCTAGATCAAGTGAAAGTTGAGAATGAATTTTATGATCATAAAATATAAAACCAAGAATGAAAAGGTAATTTTTTTATCCATGTACTTTGGTGTGTATGCTCTTGATACTAATGATTCAAATAAAATCAAACCAATGGCCAAAGATGAAAGTTTATGAAAAATGTAATACAAAAAAATAAGAGATAAACAAGGCTTAGGAGTAGGTGTCTCGAAGAATTTGAATGTAACCACTAGTTCTTGGTATGGGGGTACACATGGTACTTAAATAAATAACTAGAAGGCTAGAAGGCTCAAGGCTTATATGGGTTCTAGGAGATGTATAGTAGCTATCTAGTCTGCCAGATTGCACCAAGCTATAGATAAACTTATGAACAAAGTTAGGTCTAGCATGATCAAGTGAAAAAAGGACACAGGTATCTCTAATAGGTATAACCATAGTAAATCAAGTAGCTTAGACTAGATAATTGATTGCATACAAATTGTGGAAATAACAATGTTGAATAAAGAGAGCTAAAAAGTAATCCATAAACTTAGAAGTAAAGAAAATTTTAGGCTAAATTAAAGACATTTAAATCAATAAAGTTTTTTTAAATTAAGGGTTAAAGAGCATTCCTAATATAAGTTTGAGTTATCTCTTTACTTTCAACACTATTATTCTCTAACAATGCAATTTCTAGTTTAGAAATAGAGAGATATTGTTTACGTGAGTTGTATAGGTTTTTTTGAGCATGTAAGATCCTACTACATAATGATAAATGTTTCTAATGAAATAATAACATATAATGGAAGATATTTAAATTAATTAATATATTTATAACCACATATAAATGCATAAGCTTTAGAAACTATCCTAGATAATGCCATAAATAAGATAAATCACTAAAGTAATCAAAACCTAGCATATATAGTACTATAAAAATATAATAATTTCACTTTGCATATCAAAGTGACCTCATATCAAAATCAAAATAAGTGTGTAAACTTTCTACCCATCGATTATCCAATATAAGAAGCAAGAGAGGAAGAGGATTAGGTTTTGTGTATGTTGAGTCCAAACTAAGAGCCAAAAGTTATGGAAGACGTGAAGGAGAAATTGTCAATATATTAGAGAGCCAATGCAAGGAGCACAAGAATAGGTGAAATGGATTCTTGACGGAGAAAGGAGAAACCCAGAATATTTTGGAACACTATAAAGAGTAATGTGAATCACCAAGATAAGTTTTAGTATGATAGGGTATCCCATGTCACAGTGAAAGTTAAATATGCTAAGCAAGAACTAAGAGAGATTCAAGAACATAGTAAGGATTTGAGTGTGATGATCAAGTGGGAAGATTAGAGAAAAAATTCAAGAAATTATGAAGAGAGAGTCTCAAATGAATGATAAAAAGGCATATATCTCAACCCTAATCCATCAAAATACCAAAAACTAGTCATTTTTAGCCATTTGGGCCCAAACAGGGACCTCTTTCATGCATTCTACCTAGGCCATGGTCTAGGCCATGAATTATGTGAAGGAAACATGGGCCTAGGCCATGGGTTTCCTCCCTAAACCATGGATTTGGTCAAAAATCCACCTAGGGTGGTCAATAGGTCTCGAGAAGGGCCCCAAGAGGTGCCTAGAGAGCCTTTTTAGTGCTTAAAAAATTTAGGATGTCTAAGGGATGATAGTATGATGTCAAAAAGGTCCAAGTGAGTGATATATTCCTAAAATAAGTATAATTAGGTTTGGTGGTCTACATGTGAGCTAATTTGTAATCATAAAGAGGATTAAGGTCATGAGAAGTATGATTACATATACCCCTAAGGTACAAATAGGAAGTGTTCAAATGAATAAAGAGTGTTATACAGTACCTAGAAGCTACATAAAATCAAATAAAATAAGAACTAAAAAGATAAAAGTGAACATTACCTATACTTTCTAGATAAGGATGGTGGTATAAATTGTCAATGATATAATCATTAGGTGAGAGTGAAAATGCTATGTAATACAAATCCAACTCTAGCTCCATCTCTAGCTCCTATAATGAAGGGACACAAGTGATATCAAATCAAACCTTATAATACAAAATGACATTCACTAAGGTGTTATCCCTTGTGTTCTCCCTATGAGGTATATGGGTAAACTAGACATCCTCAAAGAAGGAAAGAAAACCATGTGCTACCTCAAAGAGGGGGATCAACTTAGAGATAAGGATGGCCCAAGCACTAGTGAGTTGAGACATATCTAAGAGTGATTCAAAGAATAAATACACATAACATGCATCTAACTCATGGGCATCAATCAAGGTGCCAATAATTACATGATACTCAACCATATTATTAATCTCATTGGTAAGGAAGAAACTAGCTACAACAAGTTCATGGACCCATGGATCATCAATAACTCAAGCCACAATATGATATCTTAGGTTTCCTTGAATACTACCATCTATATGAATCACCCTTTAGAGGTAAACCATGATGGGGGTTGAGGATGAAAGATTAGTAACTATGGAAAGGCAATCTAAAATCAAGATAGGGAAAATGAGTTACACAAGGGAAATAAATAATGAAACCAAGTTGAAACTTAATTGGTTAACCAACACTATCCATGGTAAAAGTAACAACGGAAAGTGGGGGGAAGTTTAGAGAAGATGAAGACAAGTCGACAAAACTAGAGCAAGTATTAAACTACCATAACTAGCTAAAAACCATACCTATAACCATGATGAAAAAAAGAAAGACGGATCTAGAATGGATTAATTGCATAAAAGCAGAGAAATAACTAATTAAAATAAGAATGGCAAGTAGCTTCTATCCCTGGGTGCCCATGTGATGGGGCACAGGCTTGGGAGGTCAATGAGGACCCAAAAGGGGTCCCATTAACCAAAATTGGCTAGATTAGGTCCAATGAAGCCATAGATTAAAAACTAGAGGCTGTCAATGCACTTAGAACATGCAAAAATCCCTAAGATGGAGGTTTAGTGGTCTCAAACATAAAAGGGGTAAAACACCCAAAATGGGCCCATAAAAAGCAAGAAAAAGTGCTAAACAGAGGAAAAAGAGTAAAAAGTGGATCATTTTCACTCTTGTTTTCACTTTGAAATATCCAAATGAGATCTTATGAGCCACCAAATTCTAGTAGAAAATGAGGACACGGGAGCATGCCAAAGATGCACATGATGGTCTGAGTAAGTCCTCAAACCAATTTTTTTGCAAATTTTGTTTATTTTTGGGGTTTGAGAGGCCCTAAACCCATTTTGATTGATTTTTGAATGATTTAGTGGATGAATCAAATAGAATAAATATTCAAAATGATGGAGAAGGCATGAGGAATAAACAAGGACAAATGAAAAATCAAATTATGACCTAGATAGAGAGAAATGTGGAGCCCTAAGGCTCCCTATGGGGCCACACCCTAGGTCATGGCCTAGCTAGGAAAAGCCATGACTTGGGACACTACCAAGTCATGAGATCCATTACATGGCCCACTTCTAGGCTGTGTCTCACATATAAATCCATAGCCTAGGGTAGAGAGGTACTAGGATAGGCCTCGAGGAGCCCATAAGAGACTGAGAAGGATCGAAAGGGGCTAGAATAGGTTGGGAAGGGGGTGAAGTGAATAAATAGATTAAAATAAATGTTTTTAATTTCATTTATATATTTCAATGATAGTAAGCTAATACAATTTATTATTTCTAAATTATGGAGACACATAAAGGAGTTAGCATACTATAAGAGGGAGAGCCTTCACAGGTGAGGAGGTAGCCAACATAGATAGATAGACCATGCAAAGTGACCAACTAAGAAAGAGTCCCATCATGGTTGGTTAATGAAATAGATTCTCTACCTATGGAGGATTAAGATCACCTATAGATTGTAGGACTTTGGATACTAGTACATGTACTTTCATTACATTACTTTAGGAATCTGGTAAACACATTAATGACCACATTCATACCTAAGAGACATGTATTCTAGTTGGGGCCTGAGATAGAGGTCATCCTGGGCATTGAATAAGTATATTGGCTCTATGGATAAAAAACTATAGGGAGAGATAAATATATCATAGGTGTAGGATATAACTGTAGTTGAGTTCTACCTAGTGGGACCCTATCAGGAGAAGAACAACCATGGAGTATAGATCACATAGCTATCACCAAGGGTACCACCACTACAAATAGTGATAGTAGGTAATATGGTTAAGAGGATCTAAAATGGCCAAAGTATGAGGTGAATACCACTATATTGGATATTATTTATCTAATGAGAAAAGGGAAGACAAAGATATGCATGGGTCCAGTATATCTTGGGCAGACCATACTAGCAGTGCAATCACATCTAGAACATAAGGGCCAGAGGAATGATATAGCCCATCTTACTCATGTCCTCAGCTTATGAGAGGATCCCATTAACATGATTGAGGACACCATGGGGAAATGATGTGTACTTTATATTAGAGGAGGGAACTACATGGGCCACATAGTTTGTAGATAGGGTTGGGCCTATGTAGACCACCCTAGATTTAGATGTAGTGGGTAGCTACATCTGTGATCTATATATATCCATGGTATGGTTGGAGGATGTAAGGGTAGAGATTCATGTGGGAGACAAGGAGTTCTATGTCTAAAGAGTTCATACCATCATCTAGGAAGATAGGCTCTAGTGATGTAGGAGAGATGGGCATAGCCCATGCCAGCTGGGGTTGAGCACAGTAGGTAGTCAAGACAAAGTGAGGGGGGTAGTATTGGAGAGAGGTAGCCATGATGAGGACCACCACCACTAGGAGGATCATGAACTATCAAAGGGATATATAGGCCATCAACACAACTATGTAAGACAAGTGTATTTATTATATATCACTTTATCTTTATACTCATCCTTAGTGAGAGTTGATATGTGATTAACATATGTGCTCTATGTGTGTGTAGGAGACTAGCCTAGATGGATTGGACCATAGGTGGACCTACTATTGAGGGATCTATTCCCTAATTTGGTTGTGAAGACACTCATAAAATGGGTGTTGTATCTACTAATGGGGATAGATCCACATGCTTGTTTATAGTGGGTGGGCGCATGATCCTCACTTGAGATGGTGAGGGAATGATACTAGATACCATAGTTATAGGTAGATTTAGCATGACACAAGGCAGCCAAAACATGACTTGAGATAAATAAAATGTGGTATGAGATAGATGCAACATGAGCTAAGGCATGAATAACTAGAGTAGAAGCCAAGATCAATTGATTATGGGTTGATCTAGCTTGAGAGTACACTAGAAGAGCTAAGGTACCTAGGGAGAGGGAAGACTGATTAACTAACATGGAGGAGATCATGGCTCAATTTGTTGAGAGGTAGAGATTGAAATCTCCACCTAGAGTAGGGCTACCCTAGATATATCTCATTCATAGGCTGATTAGGATAGTATCATATGCATAGCCATGCATGTGGAAGTTTTGGGGACTATGAGCTCAAGCTTAGAGGAAGCCATGTGATGTACCAAGAGAAAAATATGTATTTTTTACATTATATATATAGTTATTTCTCATTATTATCACATGTTTGTATTATTATTTTATGTGTAATGTGTATGTTTCATCTAAAATAGACTAATAAATACTTGTGATTAGATAGTAATAACTACTAATGAAGAACCCATGTACATACCCATATATAAGCAACATGGAGGATAGTGGTGCGAGAAGAGATAAAAGGTTTGCCTTACCACCATAGGTGACTTTCCTATAGGACCATGTGGGCCTTAGACATGAAATTTATTAAGGCAAAACCCATTGATTGGGTGTCACATCAGATTTCCTTCAAGGGTTGAGAGATAATAACTCCTAGTTTCTAGAGAGGTAATGATAATGAAGGGTCCAAACCAATTTTGTATGAGTTTTACCTTATTATATTATTCCTTTTCAAAAATAAGGACCATATCACCTACCTTGAATAGACAAGGGTGCACCAATTTCTTGGATTGGTGATGTTGATGGCACTGATAAGCATAATTTTACTCAAGGGTGTTAATGCATCTCTCATCTATCTTCTCTAGCTCGACAAGGTGAGTGTCATGTTCTTCCTCATTAAATAGAGATATAAATGTTTTAACCTATAGTTAAGGTATTATGACCTCTTATGGAAGAACAACCTTGGACCCTTACATAAGTGAGTATGGGGTTGCCCTCATGGCCATCTTGAAGCTAGTCTGGTAGGCCCAAAGGGTAGGATAGAGAATGAGATTCCATTCATGATTAGACTATAAAATGATATGGAGAAGAATATTCTTCAAATTTTTATTTGAATATTTAACTTTCCCAGTTCCTTAGGGGTAATGGGTAGAAGAAAAGTAGATCTTGAACCCAAAGTGTTCAGTGAGATCATGCATCTTTGGGCTTTGGAAGCTTGGGCCATTATCACCCATAAACATAGTGGGAACCTAAAACCTACAAATAAGATATTTTATAAAAAACTTGGTGATATTATTCCCACACATGATGCTAAGAGGCATGACCTCCACTCATTTTGTGAAATAGTCAGTGGCAGTGATGAACTAGGGATGGCCATCAGAAGAGGTGGGATTGAACTCATTAATAAAGTTAAGAACCCAAACTAATAAAGGAAAATGGGTTGAAATGTAATTTAATAGGCCTACAAGGTCATTGATGTTATCCCCAATAACTTGGCACATCTTTAAATTCTTTGCATATTGGACAACCTCCTTAACAAGAGTGGTCTAGTAGTAGCCCATCCTGATAATACATTGAGTGGTGGCTTGCCCTCCCAAGTGACCACCACAAACACTCTTATTAAACTATTTTGACATGAGGGGATTATCTTTAAGGGTGATTCACTACATAAACACACCATATATACCCCTCTTAAATATTATGCAACCTATTATAACATAGATAATGATGAGCTTGTAGATCCAATAACATTCATGTGAAGGAGCATTGATGAGATGAGATTGAGTCTCAAGGTGATGGACAATGCCCCAATAAAAATCACAATCAGAGACCTCAATTTGGTTAACTGAGTAGACCATCTCATTAGGAAATGCATCACCAACCAATTATACACTAGGATTAGGTAGTGGGTGTATACATCTAATTCTTAACACCATTTGTGTTGAAATTGTTAATCTTACTCAAATTACACTGAAATGCCCAATTTAGGTCAAAATCACTAAAAATACATTGAATGGTTTGATATTATAAAAAAAAAGTATTGATTTAGGACAATATATCCCTAAATGGGGCAATGCATTCTATGTGATTCTTAACTTTGTTCAATTCATTTCAAGTCAAAATGATGATTTCACCTTTTTGTGCCATGGATCACTCTTTTCTTCTAATTCATTATTACACATCACATACCTTTGTTATTTTATGTTGGAAAAATTATAAATGGTAATATGGTTCTAATGTATCTAACATCACCTTCCAATTCTTCTAAAATCAAATTATGACCCAGTAATATAACTTTCTGACCATCTTAATTAATTGAGGTCCAATTTCCAAAGAATTGCATAAATATTGATTAATATTATTTAAGGATGATTAATTCAAATCAATAGCTTAAGTAAATTTTTTTTGGAGGTTATTGATTATTTCAATATTGTAAATTGATTTCCAATATCTTCATCACCTAGTGACATCATATATGGAGTGGCATCCACAAGCCATAAATACATAAAATATCTAAATTATGGGAACCCATGCCTAATTAATACCCCTTCACCCCAAATAATTATGAGGATATTTATGTATTTAGTTCCAAATATAGATAAATCCATGGCCACACATCTCAATATTTAGATAGATGGTCATGGTAGATCTTATACTATTTCCAAAATCTATAAATAGAAGGGCATAAAACACCATTTCTTAAGTTTATATTGTGTAGACTTCTAATGCTAAAATATCTCCACAAGTCATTTGTGTTTTGATTATTGTGTTATTTTCATTTAGGTAAGATTAATTTGATAGACCAATTTTGATATTTATTCTATTGAGTCTAGGTTATGCATAGATTTCTTGAGGTAATGGAGGAGGAAAAAAACCATTATTGACAAAGACTAGAACTCTAAATCAAGGGGAAAACATGCTTGGAGCCATTCTTGGGTGGTGGAATCAATTTGGGAAGGTAACTAGTATTGATTTATTTCAAATTATTCTTCATTATCATTAGCAAATCCTACATGAATAGTTTGGATTTGTTTGTTTAGTTATTTATGCATTTTCATAGATTTATTGACTAATTCTTGACTAACAACCTTTGTATTCCATCCTAAATTTTGGCACGACCGGTGGGACTCATGGAGTCCATTTCATCAAGGAAGACACTATGGAAATTTTAAATTTCCATATTGGTCATTAGAAAGTCCTTTAAAAACATTTTTTATGATTGTTTTCCCATGTTTTTGTGCACTCACTAGTTAGATAGTAATCATCTATGGTTAGGGCTAACTACCCACAGTTGGGTTGTAGGGGAAATATGTTTCATTTTTGATATTTTATTCAAGTTGTTTCTAAAAATTGGATTTCTTAAGTCTCTGGACTAAACCAAAACATGATCTAGAAGGTGTCTTTTGGAGTTTTATTCTATCTTAGCATAAGCACAATTTTTGTGGAAAATTATTTTTTGCCTAAATGTTTTTGAGCAAATTCAAGTTTATATTGGTGTAAATATAATTTTCAGTCTTTGGTATAGTTTTATTTCATGATGTATAAGGTTTCCTTTTATATATTTTTATTCTAATAGTTAACAAGTTCCTTTTAACAAGAATGTTGATGCTTTCAAGTCGATAGGTAACTATAGGTGATCAAGTTTCAACTGGCCATAGTTGGTAAAACATTGACTGGCGACAGTCAAGAAGTAATCATCAGTGGTCAGAGTTAACCACCAATGGTCACTTTTTTTTATAAAACACAAACTCAAGAGAACTTAAATTAAATTTTATTATCTCATTTATAAAAGTGCTTCAAAGTTTAATAAGAATCTCACAATTTTTATGCAGGATTAGTAAGGAAAGAGATCAATCTAGGCCTCATTAAGTCTTTTTAAACTCATTTTGGTGCTTAAAAATAACTATGAATTTTTTTTTGTGGTTTAAAAGGAAAAATTTCTTGTTTATCTTGAATGTTTTATAGTTTTTCTTTAAATTTTTTTGAAACTTAAGGCAAAGGGGACAAATAACATCACCACACACTTCAATTTGGTACTTTAAAACTTGAATCACTTCAAATTTTTGTTTTTATTAAGTCATTTATCATTAATTATTTTATAAATATTTGAGAAAAAAGGAATTTGTGCATGTGTGCTCTCACACATCACCTATAGGGAACTTATGACATAAAAAACACAATCTTCATTACAAATTGTGCCTTGGTACAAAGGCACAAAAAGGATGTTATCAAGGCTCTCGCCAAGACCCACATGGATTGGGTTATATATAAATAACCATAAATTCTTTTTAATTATTTTTTCATTTCATGCATTTTGGCTCATGAGGGGGACTTCATTACCTTCCATAGGTTCTATAGGGAAGCTTTGACCTAGGGCTTCATCTCCTAGAAACATCTTTAACTCCTCTTTATAGGGGGCATATAAATTGGGATCCCCTCGCTAAGATGATGGTTTGAGTGGTTAAACCATCTCTATTATTAGAGGCTAATCCTAAGATGTATGATCATTTTGGACATCACACTACACTGAGCAAGTGATAGATGTAGTGGTTATGAAATGGACTAGACATTTTCACAAAAAGCCATTTGACATGGACCTAATTTATGTGTTACTTCTCGTGTATGCAATGTGAAAGTTGGTACACATGGGATCCATTTAGAAATGTGAAAAACTTATAGTTTTAGTCAGCCCCACTTTACCATACCTTGATAGTATTTAGGATGATTACTTAATTTTATTTGTCTTTTGTTCTTAGACTACTTGGTCTTGATTTGAGTCAAAACTTTATTGTTAAAAAATATCACAACCAAACACATTGTCCATAATTTCTTGAACAAGGAGGTGTTACATTTTCCAAGTGAAAATCAATATTTTCCTTGTTCAAATTTGTCATCCTAAACATTGTGTCGTATCATCTAATTGGTGCAATTATGCTGCCCATTTGAGTTTAGACCAATCTTAAAAATTTTATTAAGTCTTTAATTTATATTTCAAATTAAAATTATCACTTTTTTAAGTTCATATGGTTAATGTGTTAAATTGGATTCACCATTTGCACTTGACTTGAGGGAACTTGGGTTCAATTTCCAATTCAGATCAAGGGTTGTTTATAGACTCATTATCTCATTGTCATTATTGGTGGACTCAAGACATCTTGTGTATCACTCATGATTTGAGTCCTATAACATATTTTATACTACCATTCCTATTACCATGTGGCAATGTTATGCTACCTATTTGGTTTTAGATTTATACTTAGGAATTTTTGCATGTTTTCAAATCTTGAGTTTCTTGGTTCACATTGTCTCCTTCCTAATTCGAAGGGCTTTCTTATAATTTTCTAGTATCAACTCATCAATGTTAAACTAGATTGTATGATATTGAAATATCTCAAAAGTTTATGTTTTACTGTACTACTGACACTCTAGGCTTTTTCCAAGTTATCATACCCTCTTACAATCTATACAATTTCAACTTTACTTAATGTTGAGTAATGTCAAGAACATCATTCTTCTAATTATGTGTGGTTCTATGCCACCCTCCTTTTATAGTCTCTTTGGTGCCTTAGTCATTTATTTAGAAGAAATATCACAATCCATACCTAGTTTAAACATTTGCAAAATATTGCCCAGATCTTGTCAAACATGTAGAACAATCTTTATAAAAACATGACACTAAGGCACACTTATAATGGGGTCTCTTTTGTCTTTAATTATAGGGTAGAACATTTTTATGGTGGACATGAGTATTCTATATTGTTTGAGGATGTCACCTTCTTTGGGACTATTTGATGAAAACCATTCCAATACATGCCAATTATTATGCATCATCCCCATCCTTCTTCTTTTATTTATGTACCACACTCAAAGGTTACTATTTTTTGATATCCTCCTTTCATGTGTGCACCATGCTCAAAGTTTACCATTCAAGGTTATCCCCATGCAGCTTATGCAAGTAATCCAACTTTATAATATGTGAAGGTTACAATTTTAGGTATTCTCCTTTAGCTTGTGTCATCAAACCACCTTTACAACATGTGAAGGTTACCATTTCAAGATCTCCTCCTTTGGTTTACACAAGTAACCAAACTAATCAACATCTTTTTGTTACCATTCTAAGCCCATTGCCTATATTTATTGAGCTTATTATTGAAGAGTTCCCATTTAATGAACCATATTGTGTTGATCCCTTTCTCAATAGTCTAATTTTTAGATATCTTATTATTGAAAAAAAACCATTATTCTCACTAAACCAAATGTTTCCCACTTTAGAAATTCCAAAAAGAGGTTTTGGCAGGAAACACGAGAATTCAAATTCTATGAACCTAGGGACTTATCAAGACTCCAAAAATGAACTACTTATGACCTATAACACTTATAAAAAAACTATTATACCATCTAAAGATAAAAATGAATAAATTTTGGGGTCCTTATAAGATGCCTTTCATCATACTACCAAGCTATAATTTTTTTGCCACAAGTGTCTGGTAACCCACTTGGTGTATGCTTCTAAATACCTATAATGAACCTCCTTATAGAAGGTATAAAATTATACTTTCCTCTCATAGAGGTGAACATGCTCTTGGGCCCCACATTTAGGCCTTATTTTTGTAATCTCCTTCTATAGCATACCTACACATAAAACAAAATTGTTAAGCCAAACATAGATACTACCATCTTGTTCTTGCATGACATATGTATACCAATCTTATTCCTCTACAAATTGATCCATCTTCTCCTTCTCTCCACCATAAATCACTATTAAATGTATGCAATTGTATTTCCTTCATACTTCTTGTTCTGTCCAACCCATTTCAAAAGTAACATCTTCTTGGTTCTTACTTGTCTCATGCTTATGTAAACTCATACTTTGCTATTGTATATCATCACTATGGCTGATCTATATCTCCTTCATATGCAAGGTCTGCTCTCTCATTTTCACTATGTCATCTCCTTGATTATTTTCATGGGACTACTACATATTGTCCAACTCTTGGACATTTTCTTATTATTCAAGACTCTTTTTCAAACATGCAAATTCATCTACCACTAATTCTTTGGCTGCTTTCTCTTTACCTACAATTTCCTCACAAATCATCATGTTATAAATAAAACTTGGAGTTTTCATGGCTTTCTCTTGGGTTGACTCCTTGTACATTTTAACATCCATCCTCTTCACTTTCTTGGTGTCAACCCCAATGCACTTCCTTTCCATTTTATCTGTAATGTCTATCACCATCTTGATGTCATATTTCTCATAAACTTGACTACCTTACTTGTTTTTTTTATCCTCTTGCTTAAGTACTCTTATAGGTGTTATATCTCCTTATTTTTTATGTCTACTTACTACCACCTTAAATTCTTGGGCTATCTCTCTGATATCTATATTTTTGGACTCATAATTCCTCATATCAACTAAATTAAAACATCTTAATTTGTCTTCTTCCTTTGTTACGTTGACCAAACTCAATCTTTCCATGACTTTACTCCAACATTGCATGATCATTATCCTTTCATCTCTTGTTTATTATTCACCCTTCAATGGGACTAGTATGTGTACATTTCCATGTTATTTTATATTATATATATTTTCTTACCCATTATATATGACATTCCTATAAAACTACCATGGCCTCCCTAACATCAAGTGACACACATCTATAGGCATAATGTCACATAACACTTCATCTCTATATCCACCTATATTAAACTCAACCTAGATTTCTTCACTTAACAGAATTTGGTGTCCCTTCTAAAACCATGCAACCTTGTATGGTTGTATATGTGGCATCTTTTTCAATCCTAAATTCTACACCATCTCCAAAGACACAATATTGTTAGTACTACCTCTATCAATGACTAAATTATAAACTTTACCTCTTATTTTACACTAGATTTTGAACACACTTCTCCTTTGGGATGGTTCTTTGACTTGACTTTCATAAAATACTATTCTCCTCTTGAGTAAAGACTCATTCTTGTCATGTATTCTCTCCTCATTCAACTCTCTTACTCTCTACTATTACATACTTCCACTCATATTCATTAGACACTCTATTACCCTAGATCCCTCTTTATGGTATTTCCAACACTATCCCTAAAATCTATCTTTATCTAATTATCATTGGACCTTCATCTTTCCTCACTCTGCCATATAAAAATATTCTATATTGTCTTGCATGTTGTTATACTCCCATGCCTTCTTGAACTATTGCATGCACTTATGGTCTCTCTTAAACCACTTTTTCATTTCTTCTCTCACTTGTCCTTGGTTACAATGGAGTTTCTTAACCTTTTTGCCTAGAATATATTTCATCTTCCTCTATCACCACTCTTTATTATCTCTCTCTTTGAGATCATCTTCCATAGCGTCCATACTCATGACCAATGGGGTAATCAATTATGTTATTTTGTCTACCACATGCTTGACCAAATCATCCTCCTTACTCTCTCCATAGAACAGTATCCTTAATTCTCGATACTTTAATTCACTTCAAAACACAAGTTATGAATCATTTCATAATAATCTAGGAATATTTTACTAGATTTGATACCAAAATGATGTAGAACATACACCAAGTTAACTCAATAAATCTTGTTACTTGATCCACTACCTTTGCCGATGATTCACTAGGCTAATACTTCATGCAATGTCTTACATATTCACCTTATTTCTTTTGATTTCAAATTATTTTATTATTTATTATTAATGGGTTTAATTTCCCTCAATTTCCTCTCATTAACTCTATTACAATTTCCCACACTCAAGTCTTTTCTTTACTCTATGTTACATACACTTATCATTAGTCCTTGTAGCCCTTTTATAGGTACTAATGCTTTGTATGCAATGGTACAGTCAAATTATGAGTTTATACTAAAAATTTCCTTCTCTCCCTATTAAAATATACCTATGTACAATTTTTTGTGGTCTAACTCACTTTTTAGACCCTCTTTTTAGCTACTAGCCCTCACCAATTAGGCCTCTTCAAGCTTAAATATAACATAGTCCCCTAAAAGCCATACCAGGAATTCCATACTAGCTTAAAAATATGATATTTAGTTACATAACATGCAATAGTATTAGAATAAAAAAATTGGCCTTTTTTTATTATGTAATCTTCAAATATACAAGAAACCCTAATCTAGAGTTTTTGAGGGGACTATATTAGCTAAGACTATATTAAATTTCTCTATAGGAATTTGAATAGGTTTTAAAAACTAAAAATATGTCAAATAGGTTTGTAATGACATTGAACATATTTTCGAATCATTTATTGGTCTCTAATAATCTACGATCATGTCATTCTACTTTATAATCATTTGATTATGTCCACCTTTTCACACTCTGTAGGCTTGTGTCTTTATGGGAATAAATAATTAAAGATAACACTATAATAAATAATATAAAATCCTTTAATAACATTAAAAATAATTAAATTTAATGATCTAAACCACTTAATCCTTAAATCAATGATCATATCTTTAAATGGAATGTAGACAGACCAACCTTACCACAACTGCTATATGAAACAAGACTGTTTTGATCCTTCAACTATGAATATAGGTATTTATTGATGATCCTAAATTTTCATGGATTAAAAAAACCTTCCAAAGTATTAAAATAATAATGACAATTACTATTCCAATGTTCCTTTCCCTTAATAACAAGATTATAGTCTACAATAATAGTAACTTTTCACCCAAACATGGTCTATGTTTATGTTCTCTAGTCAGGGTTCCTTTTTCTTATATCTTATATAAATTACATGTTATGAAAACATTATAATATCATACAACATCCATGAAACAAACTACCAATGTCATTCATTTACCAATCAATACAAATATGGTCTGTAATAAAACTAATAAACTCACACAAAATAGGGTTTATGTATACATAAGTCTGAACACCAGTGATTCTATTATCATTCCTTGTCACTATGTCATCCATAAAATTTCAAAATTAATTAAATAACATCTATATAATTTATCAAATTTTATTTTATCATCTATAAAGCAACATACAGTCTGTAACACAAACATAAAACTCATGTATAGAGTTTCCCATCAACATTATTTAACCAAAATTCTCTTTGACATTGAAAATTGGATCAAATATTCACAAAAACACCCATTAATATTTAAAAAACACATTGAAACAACTTCCATTTCATTCTTCCATTAATAATCACATACAATTTGAAACAAAAGCAAAGACCTCCCATGACGGTTTGTACCTATTTCTTCATTCAATAGAGATTTCAAAACACACCACCTCCTTCATACAAATCTTGTTCAATCCTCCACTCATATCCTTAAATTAAAATACAATAATGATCCAAAAATCAAATATTACAAGTCTTTTCTCAAAGGCAGCCACCTTAACTACTTCTTGGTCTTTTCCACATAGAGGTTGTTTTGTTAAAAGATTGCATTAAGTCATGATTTTCACATAATATGACATATATAAAACAAAAATTAGACTAATGAAGATTTGAATGAACCTAATACAATTTTTAAACCACTTATACATTTTTAAAACCTGTGTCCTCCTTCAAAAATGCTTAAATTCCCTAAATCAGAGCTTAATAAGATTTAAAATTCCAAAAAGAGGTTTTGGTAGGAAACACTAATTCAAACTCTATGAACCTAGGGACTATCAAGACTCCATAAATGAACTAGTTATGAACTATAAAATTCATAAAAAAAACTATTAGACCATATAAATATAAAAACTAACAACTTTTTGGGTCCTTATAGGATGCCCTTGCATCACAACATTAGAGTTAAGTTATATTTTTGAACCAACATTGGATTTAGCATCAGAAATAGAATCAACATTAGTTGCGACAACAGACTCAAAATACCTTATATTGGAATCAAATTTAGAAAGAGAATATAGTATTGGTTGTTACAACATTGGTTATAATTGACTTGTAGATCATTTGAATACATTTTTGAACCTCCTATGATTTTTGATAATGATTACTTCAGCATCGACATAGTTTCTCCTAGTATATTTTATGAGGATTTTGCTACCATTCATCATTCTATTATCACCACCAAACATAGTCATTATATTGAAATTCCACCTCCGAAAAATGTTTATTGGGACTGATAAAATAACACTTTTTTAAACTACATCTATGGCAACATACCACTTGTAGAATATCAAGGGGGTCGAGACCAGATTTATATATAATAAGAACAATTTCCTAGTGAAACCTTTTTTGGAGGTTCTAGGGGATGATCAAATAAAAAACTCATCATATTTTAGTGAAATATTTTTAAAGGCACTAGAAGACAATCAAAGTCAAATTTTAACATCTATTTGTGAAACCTTATTAGAGGCACTATGAGATAATCAGGTTAAATTCATCAGTGAAAACCTCATCAAGGCACCAATAACTAATCATAAAATTTCTTCACTATTTGATGAAGACATTATCAAAGAACAAATCAAAAAAACTTCTAATCTACAATATAATCAGATAGTATCTACTCTCAAGATCAAATAACAAAAAAAAATTGTAGTCATATTGATAACATCTTTGCAGGTCTTCAGGCCCACCACAACCAAAATTATGTTGAATCCAAAATCAGTAACATTAGATGTGATTGAAAGTCTTGATATTATTTTATTTACCATTAATTATACACTTCATTATCATCCACCTATTTATTACCCACTTATATCATGTATCCTAACATTACTTATTATCACTGGCAACACTTTACTTTGTAGATACTATAAGGATATCTTGTCTTTACATTTGAAGGAAGTAGAATAAACAACCAAGGGACATCGTGAACACATTATTAATATTTATATCTATAATAGGTTCTTAAGAGAGTATATTTTTTAAAAGGGAATTGGGTAGCAATTTTATGATTGATTATTCTAGTTGTCTCATATGTTGAATAGGATGAGCATCTCTATGTCATCAGGAGCATCAAAACAATTTTGCATTTTCCATTACCCTTTTATTTACCATGCCTTGTCTCTTAGTGGAAATCCTATATACCAATTCATTATAGTAATTTTATACCATTGTGTTCTATTTGTCTTTTTGTTTGAACTACATTAACTTGAGATCCTTCAGGACTATGTAGGTAGTAGTCAATTTCTATTGCAGATAACTCGATAACCTTAGCCATTCTCTCATCATTTTGTAATCAATTATTAAGTTTGAACACTCTCTCTATTTTATGAGAAACCTAGACCACACTCTCACCATTTTTCAAGCATTATAAGGTTGAACGCTCTCATCATTTTTTGAGCATCCTTAGCCACACTCTCACTATTTTATGATCAATTTAAACTAATCATTGCTTGGGGGCAACATTATTTCCACTATAGCCAATTATCTTTTAATCATTTTCATCATACCATTTTTAGTATACCATTTTTTTAATATTGACCTAGGCTTATTTTTAGTTATCCTACTTACCCCATTTTGATCTTGGTTCTTTTGGTTCTTCCTGTACCTTTCCAGAAGGGGATTTTGATCTAGTTTTAACAAATTTTATAATGCCATGTTGAATTAAAATCTATGGAAGTAGTGTGACATTTGATCTGGTAATTTATCTTTCATATATTATCTTACTTGGTATTATTGATTATAACCACGTATGGGAAAATTAGTAGTATCCATGATTATAACCACCTTTGGTAAAATTAGTATTATGTGTTTCTTAATTATAACTTATGGGAAAATTAGGTATAATGCCTTTTTATCATGCATTTTCATGCCATCTGGTCATTATTATTATTATTATCATTTGCCTTATCATTTGTCTTTATTTACAAACTTATTATGACCTGGTTGGTTTTTCATCACCCTTTGTGTTGATGGAATCACTTTAACTTGAGGTCATAGTGGGATTAATTATGTTGTGATAATTCATGTTGAGGTAAACTAAGTCCCCCTTTCATTAAACTTTTTTTTTGTCTTACAATCATTTTAAGTTGGTGCACTCTTATCATTTCATGAGATGGACCATTCTGTATCTCTTAATTCTCAATTGAGTTGAGATACCTAGAAAATTCCAAAAACATTCATAAATTTTTTGAAAAAAATCCAAAAACATTCATAATTTTTTTTAAATCCAAAAACATTTTGTTTATTTGATTATTGTTGGTGTTGTTTGGTTTTTTATTTTACTATTTGGTCTTGCTTTGTTTGTTTTCCAAGTAAATATTGATGGTCCTCATAGATATTGATTATTCATATCTTGATCTCATGTTATTAAGATGTTTTTTCATTACTTATATACATTCTTATTCCTACTTAAATATTGATTTTTCATATTTCAATTTTACGTTTGGCTCATTTATGTTTATATTTTTCTTTGTTGTTGCTTTTTTGTTTAAATGTAAATAGCTGTAACTTTGGTTTTTGTTAATTATTTTACCATTATCCTAATTAGACCAACATCCCCCATTTTTTTGCTTTTGATAAAAGGGGACCCTTGTGAATGTTTCAAAATATTTATGTTCTAGATTGAATGTGAAAGTGTTATTCTCTCTTGAAATTTAAAGGCAATTCAATTTAAAAACATGAGCCTCAGTGTATCTGGTTGTGGTTATGTTCTATAGAGAAAGCTAGGGTTCTTAAGTAGTAAAACCTAGGGGTTTGAATTCAAACATCCATGGGAAAAGGTTAGCAAGAAATTATATTTCCTTTCCATTATAGAAACCCTAAGTCTAACTTCATATTAAGATTTGATTATGTTTCTTAACATGGCCAAACATTAATATAAAATCAAGACTTAGACCTTTTATTTTCCCCTTCAAAACATGAGATCCCTTTTGGAAAAACATGAGATCCCTTTTGTATTAACTTGGTTTTTATTAAGGTTTAAATATATTGGTGTTTTCAAACACAAACAAAATTTTGAAGGTCAAAACCTTAGTTTAAACCTTTATACATATTGGGCCATAACTTAAATCTCACACACTTTTGTAGATCTAACATCTCATGTTAAATCAAAGATTTTGATCTAATATCATGAACCAAAGCTAACACTGAAAGGGAGACCAATAACTATCAAGTACTCAGATTATGATCTGGCAGTTCTCACTACCTTAGGGGATTTAATCTGATGTCACGCATTGACCCAAAGACCCAAGAATTCTTGAGATCCTGATGCATGACACTCAATCATTGGATTGAAGAAATTTCATTGTCTTGAATTTGACAAGTTCACTCCCATCATTTTATGTCTATGAGGATGTAGTTGACATTACCAAGCCTGCCAAATTTAACTTAGACAAATTTTCAAAGCCTAAGCAAAGGGGGCATTTCTAAAGACCCTTTTAAAGGAATTCCTAGAATTTTCACATAGAAAGACTTAGCATAAAAGGCCTTAACCTAAGTTAATTTGTGTTTCTTAACATAAAATGATCTTAGGAACATTATTTTAGGTGTAAGTTTATATGGTCATAGGACTGATTAAAAGGTGTGCATCTTACAAGATCCAATAGTGATCACTCACTTGATGGATTTGATCCAATAGTGTGTCAAGCCCAAAAAAAATTCAAAGGCTTCTTGAGCTCGACACATGGCCTACCTATGGCCAGGGTAACTAACAAAGGTACATAAAGCCCTAAAAGGAAGACGTGGTATCTTGCCATTCAAAGGATGAAAATATGATGGGACCCATTTAATAAAGGTACTTAATTAAATGAATTAGACATTGTAAAAATCAATGGAAATCACTATCCCACTAGATTTGATCTAATGGTACATCAAGCCTAAAGAATTTTTAAAGGCCTCATGAGTTTGACATGTGGCTAATGCATGGCCAGGATAACAACTAGCAAGAGTAAGTAGCATGGGGAAGATTGGTTAGGATGCCAGGTGGCATAGCCATAAACTTAAAGATCAAGGGAATATTAAGAAAATAAGAACTTGGATTTGGATTATCAGAGTGAAATAAATAAATATTTTGAAAGCCAATGGCTAGTCTCCAACTAGCATTTATGAAAATTGTCATGAAAGGCATAGAACCATGCCACATAAGCTCCACATAAGAATAGAGATTCAAAATCAAAGATATCCTAACCTCAAAAACATATATGGTATTAGAGTAAGGTCCCATCAAATCTAAGACATGTATAAGATTAATAAACTAGATAGTTCCACCATTAAATCTTAAAAACACTAAGCCCTCTATAAAGAATACCCAAGTTGGCTCAATTGGTCACAAATCAATTAGAATAGTGAAATTTAACCTTGAAGTAAGTACCCTAGTAAAAACTTTGGAAAACTTTAAAATTCAATTAAATGTCATCAATGGTGGCAGGTAGGCAATAAATGAAGATGAAAGTATAACTTTATCTAACTTTAGATAGTGAGGGAAGGATCTTCAAAGACATATAGCTAGACCTAACAGCCCTAAACATGCATGAAATCAAGAAATGGAATGAGCTATTCTTCCTTGTGGAGGAATTGTAACCAGTTTACCATGAGGAAAAGAGGAATTTCACTGTCCACTAGAGATATAACGACCTAGTCTCAATTCAGCTAGCAAGCCTCCACCATGCTACAAATAAACTAGAGGTAATACACTATATCAACCTTCTTTCTTTCATTTTCATTGATTGAAAAATAGATAGGGAATGGATAATTCAAGAGGGAAGCACTAATAAGGTTTCATGCATCACCCCTATGGCCTTCAAAACTTATTATAGGATCCCCTTGCCTCATATTGATTTCCCATCCTTGAGAGAGTGGATAAACAACCAAAACCTAGATTCAATCCTCACACCTTGGTTAATCTAAGGCTCTCATGTTTTTAGGTCCCTTGATGGTGGGATTATTATTGTCTAATTTAGGGAGGGCATTAAGATATATATGACCTTACTAAAGAGAGCCTTTAGTGCCCCTTAGACTACTTATGTGAATAAGATCTACGTATCTTATGTTCACTACATGCTAGAATGGAATTTAACCCCTCCCATTGCAGATCTAATAATATTTTTCTTAGATAAATAATTCATAGCCATCAAGATAAGGACCTTTAATAAATTGTTAATGATGTCCTAACTTTTGGATTCACTTTTGGGCTCTATAGATTTCCCTAGCATCCAAAATTGGTCCCTTGATCACATGACCACAATCTCTCACCACTATTCTAAATTGCATATATTAAAATATAGGAACCACATGTAATTTATCTATAATGGTGTTTTACCAGCTATCTATAAGTCAATCACTGGTGTCCATATGCCAAGACTCAACCCTCAACTCAAGAAGCAAGTAGAAGCCATGGGGGATGTATGGTTCTATTCAAATTACACTATAATAAGAGTAAAAGGAATCATGATTCAACCCTATCAATTGCCCATTCATGTCCCTAGAAATATTTTAGAGTAAGATATTTCCTATCAAATCATCCAAGGTGTAGATGGGATATGCAAGAAAAATAAGAAGTCTCAACTCCACCCCTTTCCACTAGACATTGGTAGGATTGTGACCAAGGATTGGAAACAACTAGAAATTATGGCGATCCAAAAAACTTATTTTGATTTCCAAATTGATGAACTTAAGATTTGGAACCCAAATGATAGAGTGACCAACCACATCTTAGATAAAAAGTCCTAAATATTGAAAAAAATATCAACCAGGCATGGAAGATGGTATCTATACAAAGGCAAAGAAAATTTAAGAGGTCTTGTCCAAGATCAAAGGCTACAATATCTAATTGGAACATAGGCTAGTTAGAGATAATAAACATTCAAGAGAGAGATGGTGACTACATCCTTTGCATTATCAATTGTTACCAGGACTATCTTTGGCTGCTCATCAGGAGCTACCTATTAGAGGACAATCTTTTGATCCTCAATGAGTAAAATTGACAAATACACCCCAGGTTGGGAAACCTAAGGATATAAAAGGAAAGGGTAAAGTTTTAGTTGAGGAGCTAAGGATAGAGCATAGACCTGGTGAAGGTACTCAACCCCAAGCATCCCCATAGAGGCCTCCTTCCCCAATGGAAATCATTAGCATGATTACCCTAGAGGTAGGAGAAATAGTGTAAAGTGCCCTTGTTGACATTATATATGCCTATGGTTCTATTAGGGAGAAGGATTCCTCTAATAAAACATGCATGGATTTTATCCCATTGGATGGAGGAAAGAGATAAGTAGAATTGGATTTGGTTCCATTAGTACCTAAAAAATAATCCTAGGTTAACCTTCACTCACCCTACCAGTAAAGTTAACCTCTTCAGTGATGAGAAACCTATTTATGGACTAGCCATTCTTGACTAGTTTATTTAAGGAAAATTTAAAAATAAATACCATCAATCTCTCCATCATGGGCCTTAACCCGAGTTGGCATAGATATACAGGATAATGTTAAGCCATAAATCTAGGAAATTGTAAAAAATTAGGTAAAGAGAAGGATCCAAATCCTTCATAATAAAGAAATCTAAAGAATTGACACCCTAGGGGCCTTAGAGAGTTCAAATGTAGAAGTTATTGAGAAACTACAATTCAAGGAGTTTGACACAACACTGTATTTCAATCTAGATATGTTAGGTTTAGAGAGAATAGTGGTAAAGAAGGCCACCATTGGCACTGAGTAATTCAATTTTCAAAAGGTGGAACCTTTTATGGGCTTAAGTCCTATTCAAGAGAAGGTAGAAAGAGAACATCCCATCCATTAGGAATATGTATCTAATTTGGAGTTATCACAATCAACAATGATGGTGGGTAGAATCTAAGGAATGAAGCTAAGGATCCTCAACTTGGAGAAGGAGAAGTAGGATTTGGAGGCTCAAGTCCTACTCTAAATTCTTGAGGACATTACAAGTGCTAAATAAATCTTTGTTGGATATATTTGAGAATTTAAATAACATCAAGATCATATTAAGTGCTTTAAACCATCAATTTGAGATAGCACAAGCCTTAGTCACCCAATGGAAAGATTCTCAAGCCCAGATGATAGAATTCATCAAGGTGCATAAGACAAAGTAGGCCCTAGACTTTAAGATCATCAAGTTTAGACATTTAGATATTATGATGGTGGTTTTGATGGATAAGCAAGAATATTTGATCACCTAGTGTATAAATGTTGACAACTTCATCAAGGAAGACAAGGACCTAGTAATCAAAATGGATAAATTTTTGGGGAGTCTATTGGACAACCCTTATGAAACCATTGCTATGGACCTGATCAATGATGGATACTTCAAGTAGAGAGTTGGTGTCCATATCTATGGCATTAAGGATTGTCAAGGCCATTCTACCAAGGATAATCAAAAGATCCTTGACACCATCCTTACTTTAGGGAAGTAAACAATAGAAGCATAAGGTATCAAAGAACTCATGGCTAAGGCTGAAAAGTAATTTGACACATTATAAATTCAAGTGGAAGATTGTCTAATGAAACCAATAGTATATTTTGAGCTAATCAAGGAGAAATACACCAAAGTGAAAGACTTCCTCACATAGGGCTAATCGAGTGGCCCACTACCAATGTAATTTTTAAAAGAATATCCCTTTGTAATAAATATATTCTAGCCTATTAGCATATATAGTTTCCTTTTGTCAATTTTGATGTAGTAAGTCATATGCATTGTAATATGTGTATTAAAGATAGTTGTCCTTATCCTGCATGTGGATATTTTGAGAAGGTTAACTGGTATACCACCTATGTTTCTTATAAATAGGTAGGTGGTTACAATTATTAAGAGAGAGATTTTGAGTAATTGTAAACCAAAAGAATTTAAGAGAACTAAGAAATTATGAAAAGATTGTATTTATAGTTTGTATAATGTCAATGTTGTCTCTCAATTTCATGTTATCTTAAATTTGAAGGTTTCTCAGTACTTTGAGTCACATTCTCTATCATAGGGTCGTTAATTTGTGTTAATGCTAGATTAACTATAAAGATCTCAAGTATACTTCATTTTAATTTTCTGTACATTTGGATGTGCTTAAGTTATTCAAACCATAGTAGCAAACATTTAAAGTAAATTTAGTTCTTATGATTTTTATATTTCCTCCAAATTCTACTTGATTTCTGATGTAATCTAAGTTCTTGTTATTTTATAACATAAATTGGTTCATGTGTGCTCAAAGTAATTAGAATTTTGTCATAATATTTGTGATGAGAATTTGTAATCATGTTTCCTTTCTACCTTATTCTTCTCTTTTCTTATATTTTATAAAGACTCACTTTAGTTTAAATATCATTGTTAATACTCATTCTGATTAGTCTAAAAATCATCAAATTCATAAAGATCCAAAGATTTAGACCCTGGTGGCTCCCAACCACTAAAATAAACAAATATTTTGGATAGTTCCCATATTATGCTTCTATTCCACCATAGACATCACTGAATTGTCACAAACTAAATCTCATTCCTTGGATTTTAAAATCCTAAAATGAGAAGTGTTTATCAACACTAAAGATTAACTGTGGTACATTTTAAAGCATCAACAGGAAGTTCCACTGGTGCTAGAAGGAGGGCCAAAAATATTTAAATATCTTTTCTAGTTTTGGTGTATTTGGTCAAATATCACTCTATATTTTATATGATTGTGTTTGTTTTAGCATAAATTATGTAAATATTGGTGACCTTCATGGTTTTATACCAATCTTTAGGTTTGCTCAAACAAAGATTGATATTATTTGAATACATATGCTTAATTCTTGTAAATATGGATTTTGGTGTTAAGAATTCATTAGTATTTAAAATTAGAATAGATTATTCTAGTTAAAATTGATAATTCTTTGTCAATAATAAGTTTATTTGAGTCATATGTTACAAATAATGGTCATCTTTGCATAAATCAACACATATTTGAGCTTGTTTAGTCAAAGATTGATGTCCTTTGTCCTCTTACAAGCAAATCCTTGAAAAATAAGATTACTATATAAGTTGATTATTGATTATCTATGAGGATCTAAATATACTCATCATATTCCAAATAGGATCCTTAATCCTCAAGCTAGAATTGCAAAGGATCAAGACTAGATCACATTAAAAGACTAGAGAACCCTTGCTTGAGCTAGAAATTCACAAAAAAAACTAGGAAAGATAGAGAAAGGTGTAGGTGTTCTAAGTCTCTACCATCTTTACCCTTACAAGGGATTCCTTTGTTCAATATTCATCTAAATATGTCATGGCTTGAATGTTCCCCCATCAATACACTAGGTGTGGTTCATGACTTAACACATAATCCTAAAAAATATTTGCTAATATTTAGTCTAACTGCTATTGCAACTATGGAGGAACATGTTAAATATTTCAAATCCACATTAAGATTGTTAAATTTTATTCATGAAGATTTAGCATGTAGGTTGTTCCCATTTACATTAAAATATGTTGCATATGAATGGTTCCTTAATTTTCTTGACAATTTATATTATCTCATGGAATAACTTTGACACTATCTTTATTAATCAATTTATAAAGATCATAAGCCCCTGTGTCATCTATCATCAATTTAAAACTATTAAGAGAGATACAAGTGAACCTATTAGGTATTTTAATGTGAAGTTCCAAAAGATGTTTAGTCAAACCATGGATCCATATAAACCTAATGAAGATTTGTCTCTGGAGGTTTACAAAGATGTTGTTAACCCCATGACTTTTTTATTTCTTAAAAGAGCTATCCCAGATATCATAACATTGGCTCAAGATTATTTTGAAGTAGTGTTTATTAATGACCAAATGTATCCCTAAGGATATATGGATTATTATGTCCCAAAATTTAATCCTCAAATGCTTACATTAAGAAATTTCCCAAATAATAACCAAAATACTCTAACATTAATCCAATTCCTTACTTTGAATGTATTGCCTACCAGCCATGTTGCCCCTAATCAAAACCTAGGTTTCTTGAGCCATCAATCTACCAATGGATCTCATATCAATGACCAAAAATCTTTAGTACCTATCAATGGTATTAACAATATCCAAGGTCAAAAACTTGAGCCTCCAAAGAATGAGAATGAGTCTACATTAAAAATGGTCTAAAATCTCAACATAGACTTTTTACAATTATAAAAGCAAGTTGGTAATGTTAATGATAACTTTAGAAGGAACTTCACTTTCTAGAAGTTTAACAGGCCCAAAAATAGATTTTAGAATGACAATTTATACAATAATAAAGCTAATGATCCTTCCTCTAGAAAAAAGGACTATGGTTATCAATCTCACTGATATTACTGTACCAAACTATTGCAGGGTGCATGCTACCTCCAAGCATGGTGATATTGACTGCATTGAATTTTGTAAAGCATTTGAAGCTTTCCAAAAAGTAATTGAAACATTTGAAGTTTCAAACAATGATGTTGTTATAGGTCTTTCTGAATCTAAACCATCTAACCAAGGGCATATGGTAGAAAATTTTCAATTCCCTTTTCAATAAGATAATGAGCCTAAGAATATCCCTGAAGAGATTCAAGTATTCTAAAAGTTCTTCAAGACATATCCTCTGAGAAATAGGGAGAAAAAACAACTATTGACCACTTCTAATCTACCTAAAAACTATGGGACCCCTCTAGACACTGTATCAAAGAATAATCTTGAACCTCCCAAATGAAGCTCTTCCAAATCTACTATAGATCCTTCAAGCGAAAATGGTTACAATATTGTGGAAGATATGAAAAATATTAAAGCCAACATCATTCTGTATGAGCTAACTCATATCAAATAACAAAGAGACTTATTCTTGGAATCCTTGTCCAAGAAACCTTGGAAGCCCCCTAAAAGTGATAGTGCTAATGTAACTATGTAAGTAATCAAAGCAGAGTCCCTGCCCTTCTTACATATAGTTGGGATATTTAGGAAGAATC
This sequence comes from Torreya grandis, assembly GCA_037957365.1. Taxonomy (NCBI): domain Eukaryota; kingdom Viridiplantae; phylum Streptophyta; class Pinopsida; order Cupressales; family Taxaceae; genus Torreya; species Torreya grandis. The sequence goes on from JARHVA010003102.1 coordinate 736,058, forward strand.
TCCATAATTGTCTTTTAGATTCCAAAGCCTCAACCAACATAATTCCTACTAGGATATGTGAACAACTTGGGTTAACACAAATCAAGTATAATAGGGTGGTTACTCAATTGGATAAATCTAAAGTCAAGGTCATTGGGGAACTATTAAATGTGCATATGCAATTGGATAGTGAACCAAGGGTTCAAAAATCTATTGACATCTAAGTTGTGGATATTCCTAATGATTATGGATTGTTCTTGAGTAGAGAATAGACTAAGGCCTTAAATGGTTACATGTCTACTAATTTTTCACACTTGTCGCTACCTTGGAAAGATGTGCCAAATTAGATAAGAGTAGAAAGGGAACCCAAAATGAAACACATGATAACATAATACAATGTTATCAATGAAAGGCTAAACTTCCTAGATTTTGATCTAGGAGTTTTCACTTTGGAAATTACAAAGGAACCTAGTTCCAAGAACTCTCCTCCAATGCCTAACTTTTAGAAGTTATATGTTGATGGCGCCAAATACAAATTAGGATTAGGGTTTGGTATTTTATTGATAGACCCTATGAAAAAATAGTACCATGCATCTTATAGGTTACAATTCCCTTGCACCAATAATTTGGTTGAGTATGAGGCTCTCATCCTAGGATTACAACTTGCCATCAAGCACAAGGTTAAGGAACTCCTTGTTTATGGAGATTCTAAACTTGTAGTTAATAAAGTAAGGAACAAGTACCAGTGTAAGATATCTTACCTTAAGAGGTAAAAATTTAGAGTTTAGGACTTGGTGAAATCTTTCGATGCCTTCAATATCTTGTCTATCCCTAGGGAAGAAAACAAATTTATTGATGAAATTGCCTCTTATACAACTAACCTCATGCCTAATCATGATTCTCAAAACTTTATTATTAAGCTTGTACCATGTCCCTCAGTCCCTAAAAACATAAATCACTTCCAAGTTTTCAATGATGATAAACAAATTATAGATTTCTTGACTAATTTTGGAACCCTTAAAGCTTACATTATTGATGAAGTTGATGACACTTTTCTTGAGAGGAAACTTAATGGTAAAATCATCCAACTAAGTGACAATAAGATACCTAAAGGGATGATCTCATTGGAAAGGTTATTTGATCTTGATAATATTTATAAAGTACCTAAGCAACCTAAGGTAAGTGGTAAAGACTATCGTGAAATGAACCTTGGTCCACATTATCAGCCCTAAATGGTGAATATAGGGAAGGCTTGCACTGAAATGGAAAATAGAAAAGCTAGAGAACTACTTAAAAAATACAAAGATGTAATTGCTTGGTCCTATGAAGACCTGAAAATATTTGACCTAAGGGTTATTAATCATATTATACCTCTCTAGGAGGGATGGAAACCTTTTAGATAGAAGCAAAGACTAGTTAACCCTATTTTAGAACCCATGATATTTAAGGAGGTCAAGAAACTACTAGATATAAGGATCGTGTTTCCTATTAGGCATTCCATTTAGGTTACAAACCTAGTCTTAGTAAAAAAATATAATGGGGAAATAAGATTATGCATATATTTTAGAAATCTAAATAGAGTATCTAAAAAAGACAATTACCCCTTGCCTTCTCTAGACCAAGTTATCTAAGCTATTTTAGGATCTGCCATGATGTCCTTTTTGGAAGGATTTTTTGGATATAAGTAGCATCAGAGGATTTGCCAAGGTCTAAATAATAAAGATGCATGAGTCATGGTTACATGGTATGAAGCAAGTGAGTACCACAAAATGCTAAAATAAATGAAATCAAACAAGAGACAATTATATAGACAATTTGGAGAAAATCCAATATTCCATTAACATAAGATGGCCAAAGTGGAGAATACATATAAGAGAGCACATAAGTAACTCCACAAAAGGTAGTCAATGCACCCCAATAATAGACTGTAACTCCTCCATGAAAGGTGGTGAAAGGGTGCTAAGAATAGAGAAGTAACTCCCATACCTAGAATAGCCAGTCAAAGGAGTTACTTATGACATTCTTATGACACCTATGACACATCTATGACACACATCTCCACATAAGCTAGCCTATCCCATGAATGTAGGAAAACTCCATGTATTCACAAATATATAATTTCCCTTATTAAATAATAGGGAAAAATAAAAACCTACACTAACACGCCCCATAAGCACAACTTAGGTGGGCAGTGTGGAAATATAAAATTGGTCCTGATAACTAGGCCTGATGAGGTACCCATGTACAAATGCAATCTCCCATAAGATAGAGAAAAGGAGAAAACCCATAGGAAAAAACTCCCCCCTAAAAGAGAGACAAAAAAAATGAAGAGGCTAAAAGGCCCCCCTAAAGATGATGTTACTGCAAATGTAGACCGTACCCCAAGAAGAGCTTGTAGATGAATGAACTTGCTCTCGGTGAAAGGTTTGGTGAAGATGTCTGCAACCTACTCTGAAGACTGGCAAAATATTAAGTCAATGACCTGAATATGAATAAGCTCTCGAATGAAATGCATGTGAATCTCTATATGCTTGGTCCACTGGTGTTGAATCAGATTCCTACAAATCTAAATAGTACTCTAGTTGTCACAATAAATGATGGTGGGATGACTGATAGGAATGCCAAACTCAAAAAGAACCCCCTAAAGCCAAATAGCCTCAGTATTTGCATTAATAACTCCCCTATACTCTGCCCCTATGGATGATATAGCAATAACATTCTGCTTCTTGTTAGACCAACTGATAGGACCAAAACCTAGAGAGAAAATGTAACCAAAATTAGACTTCTAAGTTTGTGAATCACCAGCCCAGTCTAAATCTGTGTATCTAACTAAGTCAACCTCTATGCCAAATCTATAATGAATCCTATATCTATGTGAACCTTGTATGTAATGCAAGATCCTCTTATTTTCTTTCCAATGCAACTCATGAGGTTCCTACATAAATTTGGAGACAAGTCCCACTGTATATGATATGTTAGACTTGGTGTGAGTCAAGTAGATGAGACTACCAACAAGTTGTTGATATCAAGTGGCATTAACCAATGGTGAAGAATAGTCAGCCTCAAGCTTGACTCCTAATAGAAAGGGAGTCAGAGATGGCTTGCAATCAACCATGTGAAACTGAGCTAATAAGTCAAGGGCATACTTAGGCTATGCAAGAGAAATCCCTAAATCTGATTGTGAGATCTCAATGCCAAGGAAGTAGTGCAACAAAACCAATTCTATCATGTCAAATTTGTCTTGGAGAGATGCCTTCACTACTGCAATAGCCGATGAAGAACTCTCGATGATCAAAAGGTCATGAACATAAAGAACCAGAATCAAGAGCGAGTCATCCTACTGTAAAAAGTAGATATTAGGATCAAAATGACACCTAGTGAAACTAGATATGAGAAGGAAGGAATCCATCTTGGTGTACCATGCTTGAGGGTCTTGTTTGAGGCCATAGATAGATTTCCTAAGTCTACATACTAAAGAAGAATCCTTAACAAATCTTTACGACTACTCCATGTAAATCTCCTCCTCTAGGTCTTTGTGAAGAAAGGCACTCTTCACATCCATTTGGTGCACATCCCAACCATGTGATGTAGCAATAGCTAAGGTGAGTCAAATAGATGTCATATTTGCAATAGGTGCAAAGGTCTCTAAGTAGTCAATGCCTGCCACCTGTGAGAAACCCTTGGCGACTAGTTGCACCTTGTATCTATCAACTGACCCATCTATTGCAAACTTGGTCTGATATATCCACCTACATCGAACCATCTTCCTTCCTTAGGAAGTGAAGTCAAGTCCCAAGTGTGATTTTTTAGTAAGGAAGAATATTTTTCCTCCATAGCATTATCCCACTTAGGTACCCCTGATGCCTCTCAAAAAGTCTATGGATCTAAAACTGAGGCAAAGAAGGCATGTGGATCTCTTTGAAAATCCCCCCTAGTACGTCTATCATTTGTAGGATCTCCTACCCAAGTGCCATCACTATCAAGTGTTTTTTTGGCCCAAAGTGGCCCAGAAGTGGTTGAGTTAGGTGCTACTCCTCATCCTCTAACTGACTAGAGGTGGATGACTCTACATCACTATCCTCAATGTCTAAACTCAAATAAGAAGAAGATGTCTCTGGCTCAGGAACTTGTTGTGGCTGATCTAAATTTGAGGAGTCATCATGAAGAAGTATATCTAATGAGAGAGAAGAAGTGCCAAGTGTTGAGTCTCTAGGACTCTCCTAAAAGTGTACACTTTTGTTAATGAACAACTCATGAATGGTCAGATCTAGAAGGCAATACCCCTTAACACCATTTGGATATCCTAAAAAGATGCAAGGCTTAGACTAACATTCCATAGCTTTGCATTTCTTCTTCAGTATGTGGGCCATGGCTAGGGATCTAAAAAGCCTAAGGTGCTCAACATTAGGTTTCCTTTTATGCCAAGCTCCAAAGGGTGTTATCCCTTTCAAATCTTTGTGAGGAACCCTATTTTTAATGTAGCAAGCACAATTGATGGCTTTAGCCCAGTACTATGGTGATAAGGATTTGGAGTGAATCATACAGCTACCCATCTCTTTGAAGAACATATTTTAACATTCTATAACCCCATTTTGTGAAGGACTATAAGTGACTGTGTGCTATAAATCAATCCCCTCTGTGGTGTAAAACTACTCAAACCTATTGCTGACATACTCCCCTCCATTATCAGTTTGAAGAACCTTGATGGATTTCTCACTCTATTTCTCAATAAGAGCCTTGAAGTCTAGAAAATTTTCAAACACTTTAGACTTTTTTTTGAGAAAATATATCCAAGTGTACCTAGAGAAATCATCAATGAAAGTGAGGATGTAATTGGCCCTTGTGAAAGATAGTTTGGGAAAGGGTCCTGATACATCACTGTGGACTAACTCCAAAGGTTGTGAAGCCCTCCAAGCTTTGCCTTTGTCAAATTTTGCTTTAGGATGCTTCCCAAGGGAGCACCCCTTGTAATGTCCTTTTGAGAATTGGACAGGAGGCAAGCCAATGACCATGTCATTTTTGCAAAGTTGTTCAAGGTAGCAGTAGTTAAGGTGGCCAAACCACTCATGACATAATCTTCTAACTCCATCTGAATGAGTCAGCAATGCTATTGGAGAAGAATTAGGTGAAAACTATGAGAAGGTGTATAACCTTGCTTGGTGATCTACCCTACCCACTGCCACTATAGTATCACTATGCAACTCCCTAATAGCCACTGAATCTAGTGAAAACTCAACTCTCATGCCCAAACCAATGTGAATGATTTGGTACACTGATAGGAGATTGGTTTAAAGAGAAGGAACACTTAGAACATTATTGAATGTTCCTCCTTCCATTTCAACTGACCCTCTCCCTGCAACAAAAACTAATGTGTCATCACCCAAACTAATTGAAGTCATGCTACAAGGCTCTAAAGATGAAAACTCAACTAGGGAAGAGCCCATGTGGTGAGAAGCACCTGAGTCAATGACCCATGAATATGTAGAAGCTATTATAGCTACAAGGGCCTTGCCCTTTTCATTTTCCTTACCCTTGCCTTTTGCCTTAGTAGAATCTTGGGTAGATAATTTCTGCTTGATGGACTCAGGAACACCTATGTTGTGCTTCTCTAGAAGATGACTTAGGTGATCTATTTGTTTCTTCATGCATTTGTGTTCATCTTTCCCTATCTTCTTACAATAGGCACACTTAACCTTCTCCTTCTTAGGTTTAGCATTGGAGGAGGAAGACTCAATGTTGTTTTTGGCAAGATTGTTGTTTTCTTTCTTCTTCTCTTGGTCCTTATTCTTTTTCTTCTTTTCCTTTGTTGAAGTGTTATCCTTACTATTTATAGATTTCAAAGCTTGGGGTTGAGTAGAATTCATTGTGCCCATTTGGATTAGTTTATCTTGCTCCCTAGTCAAGTTGGCAATGAATGAATCCAAAGAAAGCATTTTCCATGTAGCGCCAAGGGCACTTTTTATGGCATGGAAAGTGGAGACGAAGACTAAATAGCTTGGACCTAACTTTGTGAGAATAAAATGGATGAGTTAATCATCTTTCTTCTCTATCATGCATTATTTCAATTGAAATCTGAGAACCTTAAACTTAGTGAAGAAGTCTTATAGGGTGTCAAAGTTGATGGGACTTAGACTTATGAGTTTGTTTTCGAGCTCATGACCTCTCATCTCATCAAGCTTCCCAAATAAGGTTTCTAGGGTGTCCCATATGTCTTTGGGAGTCTTGGAGGTTTCTAAATGGAAGAGAAGTTTTGGAGACATGGACAAGCTCAGTAATCCATAGGTGTCATCACTACAATTGTAGCACTTGACCTTTTCAGCATCATTGTTGGGTTCTACTTCGGTACCTATCATGTTCCTATACAACCCTTTGCTTCTAAGAATGATTGAAATTTTAACCTTCCATTCATGATAGTTGAAGGGTGTTAGGGTTTTAAGTTGAAAATAATCCATTTTAAGCTAAATTTTGGTGAAGTTGTGTTGATTGCAAGTTGTGAAATTATTCAAAAAGGAGAATGAAAGCAAAGATTGCAAGTACTGAAAAGAAATCACACCCCACTCAAATGTTGATCCCCCCCCCCCAAATATTCAAGTTCATGCTAAAAATACATTAGGCTCAGCTGAGAATGTGTCTTAGAGCAATCAGTGCAAGACTTTAAGCAAACAGGATGTCAGACTCAGCCAAAAATGCATCTTGGGAGATCCAAATTTTAGGCACTTTATAATCTAGTACATCTTTAAAAAATAACAAGCCTACACTATGGAGAATTGAAATATAAACACTTTTGAAAAAAATGGCACCTGAATCTAAGTTACTATTTGTAAGATATTAAAGATTCAATTTCCTGTAAACTAGTGTTTTTACAAAAAAATAACACTAAAACATTAAAAAATGCATGTTTTGAGAAAGTGGCCTTCCAACCACTTGTTAGACTTGGCACAAAGTGAGGAATCCAAAGGAGGTCTTTGTGAGGGGGAATTGGCCTCCTGCCAACCCGAGCCTCACCCTTCGTCTTCTACAATCAAATATACAAGCTTTAAAAAGACTCTAATATTGCTCAATCAAAGAACCCCCCCCAAAAAAAAATGATTTGGCACTTTATATTAGTGCATTTAAAACTTCCACTAGAAATAAATACTAAGTGGTCTTGATTTCAATGCATTATAAAACCCTCATGAAGAACATATGCTAAAAATATAACTTTGGCATAGTATCTAGAGAAATAAATAGCACCACTATGATCTACTCAAAAAACCATGCACTTTCAAACAAAGAATCATCTCGATACAATGTCTTATGTGAAAGTTATGATCCTTCAAAGTTCCCAAAATGAGAACTGTGCAATGTCAAGACTGATAATCTTCTATTTCTAAAAAATCTTAGCATCAAAATAAAAAAATGTCTACACTAGTGCATAGAGCATGAAAAATAGCCAAAATAAAAAAAATCATGGGAAAAGGAGTTTGTATGAGCAAGAATGGAGTATTTGAAAATTTCCTTCAAAATTACAACTGCCAATAGAGAGGGGTCATGCTATAACTTTCTAAGTGTGTTTCTGCAAAGTATACAGAATGTATTCAAAAATTAAAATATACCTAGATATTTTTTCTGGGCTGCAAACAAAACCTAGAAGGCATTTTTCTTGCTAATGTACAAAAGATGTAGATCTAGTGTAAAATAGATGCCTTTAGCTAGAAAAAATGACCCCAGCAACCAAAAGATGGCATGCAAAGGCAAAATTAGCTACCAAGAGATAGCAAAGGCATGTGACAACCTAAAATTTTGATTAAAACACAAAATATGCAAGTTGATTGATAGAAACAAGATTATTGGATCTTGCAAAATCCCGCCTACATTTATATGGAGAGACCAAACAAGCCATGGAAGGAAAAAGAGCATGGAGAACTAGCAATATCTCCCATAACTTTTCAAATTTCACAAAAAAATGCCTTAACAAAGCTCTATATTTTAATGAAAGCAATAGAAAAATAAATAACCAGGTATCGGGGTGGCTCTGATACCATATCAGAGGATTCACCAAGGTTTGAATAATGAGGATGCACGATTCGTGGTTGCACGGGGCGAAGCAAGTGAATACCACAAAATGCTAAAATAAATGAAATCAAACAAGAGATAATTGCATAGACAATTTGGAGAAAATCCAATATTCCATTAACATAAGATGGCCAAAGTGGAGAATACATTTAGGAGAGCACGTAACTCCTCCACAAAAGGTGGTCAAGGCACCCCAAGAATAGACTGTAACTCCTCCATGAAAGGTGGTGATAGGGTGATAAGAATAGAGAAGTAACTCCCATACTTGGAATAACCAGTCAAAAGAGTTAAATATGACATTCTTATGACACATGTATGACACACATCTCCACATAAGCTAGCCTATCCCATGAATGTAGGAAAACTCCATGTATGCACATATATATAATTTCCCTAATTAAATAATAGGGAAAAATAAAAACCTACACTAACAAGTAGGTGCTTGTTTCTCTATAAGCTAAGATGAAAACAACTTTTACTACTAAATAGGGAACATATTATTACAAGAGAATGCCTTTTGGATTAATTAATGTATGGGTAGCTTTTCAGATGGCCATGGACCATGATTTCGAAGGCCTAGTGGGAAAATGAATCATCATATATATGGATGATCTCAAAATATTCTCTAGAAATAGAGAAGAACATTTCATGCATTTGAGAGAAGTATTTGACAGATGCAGGAAGTATGGTGTATCTCTTAACCCCAAGAAAATCATATTATATGTCACTGAAGAAAAATTATTGGGGCATGTCATTACCAAATATGGGATCTTCATATATCCTCATAGAGTGGAGGCCATTTCTAAAATTGGGTTTCCCAATAGACTGAAAGAATTAAAGTCATTCTTTGGCAAGATTAACTTCATGAGGAAGTTTATTTTAGGTTTTGATAAGATTTTCAAACCTTTGAGTGATATGCTTAAGGAATATTCTAAAATTTCTTATAATGAGGAATCCAAGAAAGCATTTGCTAACATTGAAAGAGCAATCAGTCAAGCCCCAGTCTTAATAAGTCCTAACTTTTCAAAATATTTTTTCTTATATTCATTTGCTTCTAACCACACCATGGTTGTTGTATTAACTCAAAATTTTGATGGCAATGATCACCCTATATCCTTCATGAGCACCAACTTCAAAAATGTAGAGGTGAAATATTACATCATTGATAAGCAAACATATGCTTTGGTAAAGGCAACATTACCTCCTTAGAAACAAGGTGCATGACATTTTACTTGACCTAGCCACAAAGCTTATGTTGAGTTCGAATGAGCTTGGGGAAAGAAGAGGCAAGTGGATGGAAATCCTACAAGAGTATGATATAGAGACTAAAATTTCCAAATTAGTGAAATGTCAAGGCTTAGTTCAGATGATTGCCAATATTAACCCCAAGCTCTATGTCATGTAAGTGGATCAAAAAAAATTTCAACCCAATAAATGGCATGACTATTTAATGTATCTTCTTATCAGAGGGAGTTGTCCCTTAGGACTCAACAGAGAATAGAAGAGAGATTTAAGGCTCAAAGCATCCCATTACATCATCAAAGATGGACTCATTTATAGAAAAAACTTTGAAGGGATCTTCTTAATATGTGTGTCAAAAGAAGAGGCCTCTCAAATCATGTCTACTTTCTATGAAAAATTGGGAAATAGAAATCCTTTAGGGATAACCATAGCCCACAAGATTCTTAGGTATGTGTATTATTGGCCCACACTTTTAAAAGATGCACATAAACATGTGAGGGAGTGTCATTTATGCTAGATTTTCAGCACAAAAGAGCCAAAGGTAGCCATGCCTTTACAACCTATGATAGTGGGAAAGCCTTTTGAATAATGGGGATTAGACTTTGTAGGAGTGATCAACCCCAATTATTATAAAGGTCACAAATATTTCCTAACTACTATGTACTAATATACTAGGTAGACTAAGGCAGTAGCCACTAAGTAATGCAAAATAGAAGAGGTGATTAATTTTTTAGAGGAAAATATTTGCACTAGATTTAAAACCCTAGTTTTCTTAGTTTGTGATAATGGATATGCCTTCATATCCATTGAAATGATGGAATGGGATTATGACCAAAGCATTGCACTCAATTTTTCCTCCAATAAATATCCTTAAGGAAATGGTGTTTCTGAATCCACAAACAAAAACCTAATGAAATCCATCAAGAAATATGTTGAAAATAAACCCAGAACATGGCATAAACTCCTTAAGTTTACATTATGGGTAGACAAAACCAAGATCAAATAAGCCCTTAAGGCTTCACCTTTTTTTTTTATTATATGGTCAAGATCCTATCTTTCCCATCACCCTAAAATTACCTAAGTCACATTCATGCATGAATATGGAGGACAACTAGGAAATTGCTAATTCTAGGGTATTAGACATCATTCAAATGGAAGATGCTAGGGAAAAGGCATTTGCAAACATCAGTGGGAACCAATCAACCATGAAAAAATGGTTTGATAAAAGGTCCAAAGTGAAGGTGTTTAGCCAAGGATATCTAGTCCTCCTCTGGGACAAGGCATCAGAGCCTAAAGGCAAACATGGCAATTTCACCCCCTTGTGGATTAGCCCATACCAAATTTTAGAAATCTTAGGCAACAACACTTTCAAGTGAAGGATCTTCAAGGATCAAATTTTACTTTGCCCACTAATGGGAAATACCTCAAGCATTACTCTTTTGTTTTCCCACTAGAGGTCTTTATGGAATAAATATGCAATATTGTTAAGGTTGGAGTAGGTAGGCTAGTTAGTTTCCTTTATTACTTTGTTTATGCTTGTCTATTTTTGTTGTTTATTTGTTTTTTTTTCATCTTTTTTGCTTGATGGTGTTCCTTGTTTTTATTAAAGTCTCATAGATTATCTTTGTTAAAAATTTCTCAAAACGTGTGAGTATGAATCTTAAAAAAGTGAACATGAGGTGGTGATAAAGTATCATGATGCAACCAAGGGCACTAGTACAGATAGGTATAAGAGCTAAATGTCCCACAAAGATTCAAACCTTATTCTGCATCAATTATTGGTTTTAAGAAGAATCATGTGTATAAGGTGAATTCAATTTGTTAATTTACATTCATGCTTACACTTAAAACCCATCCTTTTCAGGGATTAAAGTTTTAACTAAAGGAGAGTATCCTAAGGTCAAGACATTTTATGAAATCCTTAAACATGGCTATCTTGGCTCTTAACCTTTGTTAACAAAAATAAAGAATTAATGCTAAATCAAAAGATGGAAAGTCAGAGGTGATTCAAGCAATCTCCACCAAGGATATGGATACCTAGCTAGCAATGGATGAAGGCCATGAGTGGAACTAGAGGTATCTCTATCAGGGATATAGATGCCTAGTTGGTAGCAGATCAATGCCCAAGCCTCCCCTAAATTAAGAGCAATTATTCCTAAGAGAATATTTAAATTTTCTCAAATGTCAAATATAATGGCCAAAAATATATGAAGCTAGATGTTGTTTCTTGAAGTTTCATGAAAAATAGCAAGTGGAATCAAATCACACACTACATGTTTTTGTTTTAATATATAGGTTCAAATTTTACACATAAGAGGCTTGTTTCAATCGATAATCAACTCAGAAGATGGTATATATCAAAATGGGATAAAAAAACTTATATGCAGGTATAAACCAGAGCCCTAGGTTCCAAAATATTTCTATGTTCCCCCTATGAGTCACTATTTATTGAGACCAACATCCCCCATTTTTTTGCTTTTATTGAAAGGGGACCCTTGTGAATGTTTTAAAACACTTGTGTTCTGGATTGAATGTGAAAGGGTTATTCTTTCTTGAAATTTAAAAGAAATTGAATATAAAAACATGAGCCTTGGTCTATCTAGTTATGATTATGTTTTATGGATTAATGTTGCTAATGATTATTTTTGAGGTGATTAGTTTCAAGTTCTATGAAGAAATCTAGGGTTTATAAGTAGTAAACCCTAAGGGTTTGAATTCAAATTTCTATAGTAAAAGTTTAGTAGGAAATTATATTTCCTTTCAATTATAGAAACCCTAAGTCTAACTTTATATTAAGCTTTGATTATGTTTCTTAACATGCCCAAACATTTTATATAAAATCAAGACTTGGACCTTTCATTTTTCCCTTCAAAACCTGAGATCCCTTTCGGATTAAATTGATTTTTTATTAAGTTTTAAATATATTGGTGTTTGTAATCACGAATAAAATTTGGAAGGTCAAAACCTTAGCCTAAACCTTTATACATATTGGGCCTTAACTTAAAGCTCACACACTTTTTTAGATCTGATGTCTCACATTCAATCAAAGATTTTGATCCAATGGCATGAACGAAAGCTAAAACTGAAATGGATACCAATCATTATCAAGTACTAAGATTATGATCCAATAATACTCACTACCTCAAGGGTTTTAATCTTATGACACACATTGACCTGAAGCCCTAAGAATTCCTATGAGCCTGACATGTGTCACTCAGTCATTGGACCAAAACAATTCCATTGTCTTAAATTTGATAAGATTTCTCCTATCATTTTACATCCATGAAGACGTAGTTGATGTTACCATGCCTACCAAATTTAACCTAGATAAATTTTCAACTCTTAAGCAAAGGGGGCATTTCTAAATACCCTTTCAATGGAATTCATAGAATTTTTGCATGGAAAGACTTAACATAAAATGCCTTAACCTAAGTTAATTTATGTTTCTTAACATAAAATGACTTAGGGACATCATTTTAAGTCTAAGTTTATATAGTCATAGGATTGATTAAAAGGTGTGCATCTTATAGGATCCAATGGTGATCACTTACTCATTAGATTTGATCAAATGATGCATTAAGCCTGAAGACTTTTTAAAGGATTCATGATCTTGACATGTGGATTACCTAGGACTAGGGTAACTGACAAAGATACATAGAACCATATGAGGAAGATGTGTGGTAGCTTGCCATTTGAAGGATGAAAATATGATGGGACCCATTTAATAAAGGTGCTCAATTAAATGACTTAGACATTTTAAAAATCAATAGTGATCACTCACTTGTTGGATTTGATCCAATAGTGCATCAAGCCCAAAGACTTTTCAAAGGCCTCATTAGTTTGACACATGGCTAATGCATGGACAATGTAATAACTAGCAAGATTAAGTAGCATGGGGAAGATTTTTTAGGGTGTCAAGTGGCATAACCATGAAATTAAAGATAAAGGTACCAATAAGGACATATGAACATGGATTTGGATTATCGAAATGAAATAAGGAAAGCTTTTAAAAGTGCACAACTAGTCTCCAACTAGAATTTATGAAAATTGTCATGAAAGGAACAAAACCATGCCACATAAGCATTAAGAGTCAAAATCAAAGATCTCCTAAGCTTGAAAATGTAAATGTCATGAGAATAATGTCCCATCAAATCTAAGGCACATATAAGATTAAGAAACTAGATATTTCCAACATTAAATCCCAAAAACCTTAAGCCCTCTATAAAGAATACCTCAGTTGACTTAATTTGTCACAAATCAATCAAAATAGTGTAACTAAACCTTGAAGAAAGTACCCTAGTGAAACCTTTGGCCACCTTGAAAATTTAATTTATTGTCATAAATGGAAATAGGTAGACAATAAATGAAGATTGAAGCATAACTTTATTCAACTTTAGACACTAAGGGAAGGATCATCAAAGACATAGAGCTAGACCTAACATCCCTAAACATGCATGGAACCAGGAACTAGTCTATGTTATTCTTCCTTTTGTAAGAATTTCAACCAATTTCCTAAGAAAAGATGAATGCCACTATATACCATAGATATAATGACCTAGTGTCAATTTAGTTGGAAAGCCTCCATCATGCTAAAGCCAAACTAGAGGTAATTCATTGTATCAACCTCCTTGCTCCCATTTTCATTGATTTTAGAATAGATGGGGAATGGATAATTTAAGATGGAAGCACTAATAAGGTTTCGTGCATCACCTCTATGGCCTTTGAAACTTATTATAGGCTCCCCTTGCCTCATATTGATCTCCCATCCTTGAGAGAGTAGATAAACACCCAAAACCTAGATTCAGTCTTCACACCTTGGTTAATCTAAGGATCCCATTTTTTCAAATCCCCTAATGGTGGGATTCCTATTTTCCAATTCAAAGAGGGCATTAGGGTAGGTATGACCGTACTGAATAGAATTGTTGGTGCCCCTTCCATTACTTATGTAAGCAAGCTCTGGGTGTTTTATGTTTACTACATGTTAGAATGGAATTTAACCCCTCCCATTGGAGATCTAATAATATTTTTCTTGGAAAAAAAATTCATAGCTATCAAGAGAAGGACATCCAAGAAATTATTAATGATGTTATACCTTTTAGATTCACTTTTGGCCTCTATAGATTTTTATGGCATCCAAAATTGGTCCCTTGATAGTAGGACCACAATCTATCACCACTAATCTAAATTATATATATTCAAATATAGGACCACATGAAATTTATCTATGATGGTGTTTTTCCTAAATATCTATGAGGTAATTGTTGACCATTTTTTTCCCAACAAGCTAAAAAATTGGTCCCTTTCTGTCCCTATTGTTCTAGGCCATTTCATTTTTTTATTTTGCATGAATCTATCCATTTCTATAGACTCTGTAGGTTTTGGATTTCTATAGACTCTACAGGTTTTGCATTTCTATGAAATCAACAGGAGAAGCTTTTCTATGGACTCTACAGGTTAGTCTTTTGGCGCATGATCAGTTCAGAGAGTGCTGGAGGTTACAAGGCCTTTTTGGAATTTTATCTAAAGAGATTCACAAGGAAGGTTAACATCTTTGAGTCATTGAACCATCACTTCATTTCTAAGCCTTGGCTCAATCAGCAAGTCCATCACTTTAATTTTTGAGCCCTGTTTCAATCGGGAGTTCAATCGGCCTTGGTTCAAGCCCTATTTAAATCGGGAAGTCCATCGCTACATTTTTGAGGCTTGGTTCATTGCTTCAAGTCCATTGCTTAATTTTCAATCCTTGGTTCAATCAAGAGTTTATCGCTCAATTCAAACACCTTGATTCAGCAATTTTTGAACCATTAAACTATTGAACCGTTGAACCGATTCAATGGCTTGGTTCAATGAGCTTGGTTCAAAGCATTAGTTCAACACTTAAGTTTAGAGTTCAAGTTCAATGTCTAGATCAATCGGCCTTGGTTCAATTCAAATGGTTCATCACTTGGTTCAAGTGAAAGGTTCAAAGGGCTCAGCGCACAACGTTGAACCAGTTCAATGGTTGGTTTAACCGAGAAAAGTTCAAAGGCTTGGTTCGACAAAGGCTCGGTGCATAGTGATTAAAACATTGAACAATTAAACCATTTTTGGTTCAATGGGTTGGTTCAATGGCTTGGTTCAAGGGGGCATCCTAAAGCTAAAGGTCAAGTGCCCTTGCGGAGGGTAGTTCTAAGTTCAGGAGCCCTTGTAGAGGGAAAAAACACTTCAAAGGCAGATGAAGGGGTAAATTTTTCAAAAATTCATCCAAGGCATAATTCTTGTAGACTTTTTATCTGAAGGAATTCCTTCGGACAAAAGTCCAAAGGAATTCAAAGGAAGGCTGCCACCCGAGAGAAAAGCCAAAGGACCCGAAGACAAAAGGAGCGAAGGAGTAACAAAGACTGGGACAATTCTTGTGGACTTTTTATCCATGGGAAAAATCTTGAAGCAAAAAACCCACAAAAAAGCCCACAAAAAGGCCCAAAGGTATTTTCCAAGGACGGTGATGTCCTGAAAGCTGTCAATTTTAAGGAGACAGACTAGCCTTTGGGTGACAGCCACGTGAACGTCAAATTTAACACAATAAAATAGCCATTTACTTTTGAATTAAAAGAGTGCCAACCATGGAAGGAGCCTAAGGAATGTAGTGACTCACCAGAAGATTGCCCCTGAGGGATGAAAGATCAAGAAGAAGACAAGGAGCAGAAAAGACAAAGCAATTCAAGTGGTGAAAGGAAGGTGAGTTATTGCCAGACAAGCAGTACAGCCTATTTTTCTCTAGTTTCCATTGATGAGGGGATAAACTACAATTTTTTTATAGGAAAGAGGCATGGCCATGTTATCACATTAATGCTTGAATTCCAAAGTCAATTTTGGTGATTGTGCATCATGGTTTCACTAGACCTCTTCTAGAAGAATGACATCAGTAACTATTGCTTCCTCTTCCCAAGGTCCAGAATGCACATGGGCCACTGGCAGAAAAGGGCACCAAAATCTTTCCCAAGGAGGGCCAAGTTATCTTCATCTTTCTATATATTGTAAAAAATTCTCATTTGAGAAGGATCCACTCTCTTAGCCCGTAAGGCAAAACCCTGCCCAAAATCTCTTGGGATTGTAAGGTAGAGCTTTGCTAGAATTTTACCTTGAATTGAAACGTAGCATTTTTACCTCCATTCTATGTTTTGCATCTTTAGTATGTGTCTATTCCTTGATTCTATGTTAAGTCATTTTCATAATGTTTTCACAGGATGATTTCAGCATGTCTGGTGCATTTTTGAGTTTCCTTTTACAGGTCTGTTAGAAGTGTCCCTAGAGGAGTATAGGTGAAGTGGATAGGATGCTATAGTGTGTCTCATAATGCCTCTAATAGTTATTTCCTCCCTGTATATCCATGGACCCCTAACCCACTGATGTAGAAGGTTTTCTCATGTCAGATGAAGTGTATGGGAGCTTGTTCTCAGTGGAAAGTGTATGTTTGGGTGGAGTAGATCAACCTTTTCTAGTGTATCACCTTTTCTTTTCATAGGCTTAGGTTCTATTTTTAGCATCTCTTTTTCTCTTTTCAGCCCCCCCTTTTTTTACATTTTTTCTTAGTAGTAGGAGAAGCTAGGGCCTAAATGATACATTATAGGGAGCTAGCCCTTATCTAGAGACTCTCCCTTCTAGCTTCACCGGTCCCACAGGTGAGAGGGGAGTTTCCATTGTTGTGTGATGAAGGCAGGAGCTCAACCTCCTACCAAGGGTGAAATCTTCTATGTCAACAATTTTTGGCACGCCTGATGGGATTAACTAGGATAGGTTTTGTCCAAAGAGTTGAAGAATTTTTGGTGTGTTGTTTAACCAACCAGCCTTTAGAGGCTCTTGCATCAACACCAATGGTGACTCTGAGTTGAATCAGTTGGTTAAGAAACCTGGTGCCATAAAAAATCTTATTTTTATATGTATAATTCCTTTGCACAAAATCATGGACCTTGTATTCCTTCATATGACTTCGATCAGACTCAAAAAATTTAGGGAATCCCCTCAAGCAACTCTCTTAGTTTCCCTTCAACAATAAGGGAAGTGGTGCTAGAGTTTTTGAAGCAGGTAATGGAGATCAATAGACTAGATGAGTAGTATGAATATTAGCAGGAGCTAATGTATAAAGAGGAATGTTTAATCAAGCAAGCTTAGGCCTTGCAATCCATGGAGGAGGTAATAAAATGGAATAATCCATTCATTCAAGGCAGTCAGCCTTGCACACCCCCTCTTATTCTAAAGAAAACCTCCTCTTTTACACCTAATCCTTTCTATCAGATAACACTTGCTCATTCCAGCTCATCTGATCTAACAATCAACCCTGCTCTTGACCCCGTATGCCTAGCCTTCAAGCATCAAAGGGAACTAGAACAACCTCCCATGGAGATGAACCTTATAAATTCCTTATATTGTGAATCTTCCTTTGGGGAGAACATTATGAACTAGCACATCTCTCTTAAAACTACTCCTACTCATCATGATGATGTTGGTGACCCCCAAGAAAGACTCTTTCAGGATAATTTGGCCAAGAAATTTGAAGATTTAGAGGCTAGAATGAGACTGCTTCATGAAAGAGAGTTAGAACTTCTAGACCTTGTGGAGGAGCCCTAGGACCTTGGAGAAATAAAAGTTGCTACTTATTCACAGGAGCAAAATTCCAATTCTGAGATCCTAAACTAGAATAAAATAGTACAATCTTGGGGTGGGAAGGAGGAGAAGAATGTTTTTGCTCAAAACCTTGAGGAAGATGAAGCTGCTCCTACTCATGATGATGCTAGTGACCTCCAGGAGAGGTGCTTTCAAGAAGATATAGCTAGGAGAATTGTAGAGTTGGAATCCAAAGAGAGATTCCTTAGCATGTGTGATGGATGGTTCAGACCCAATGGCACATTCTATGTCTGAACACACCCCATCTACACACTTCCAAGAGAGATATCAGGCCACACCTAATATAGATGAAGTGCTAGATAAGTGGAAGGAGGAGAATCATTCGATTCTAACTCAAGGACTGCCTCCTCTTCCACATTTTTTTTCCACTTCACCCTTTCTTAAGGAGTAACCTATTCTATAAGAGGCAAGTGAGGAGCAGAAGATCCAATCTATAGTTTCCCAAGAGGCTATCATGAGCGACAACAAAGAAGAAATCATCATTGATGCCCCTTGTGAAGATCTCATCAGTAATGGAGAAGATGAAGGTCATGGATACGTGCAGATGTTCTAGAAATACAAGGAGGAACATAAGCATGGTGAGCTCTCTTCCCCTTTGTTTGATGAACTTCCTTATTATTTTGATGAGGAGGACTGCTACATCAAGGAGCCTGAGTTGGAGGAGGATCAGGAAAATATCTTTGAAAATATAGAGATCCTGATCTTTGAGGAGGAAAAGGAGAGGTTTATCTTCCTTGTAGAAGGCCTTGAAGAAGAAAGCTTTGAATAGAGAGGTGATGTTTTGTGGGATGAACAATCATTTTGTGATTCTATTTCAGACATCACAACTATCATCCTTCTTCAAGAAGGCCAAAAGGAAGTAGAGGATGAGTTTGACATGGCCTTCAATGAAGTAGAAGGAAACAGGTCAGACCATGATGCATTGTAGAGGGACTGTACAGATTAAAGGGTTTATGGTGATGAGCCAGCAACCACATATTTCTTGGTGATATGCACCAGCATGAAAGACTAGCATTCAGTAAGCTTCCAGTAACAAAAGGAATACATGTATGTTGGAAGCATGTTTGAATCTGATCCACTCAGCTATCAACCAATCTAGGTGATAGGCAAGAGGAGCAGGACACCAAATCTCCTTTTTATTTAGCCACTTGTCTAGCACCATAAGTCTTCTTGCCAAGAAGGGGACTTAAGAAGTTTTCCCTTTGATCTAGGAGGGAAGCAGATGTACCTGGCTAGTTGTATATAGTATTTTTCTTTCAGTTTCTTTTCCTGCTTTCCCTAAGTGTAGTTTGCAAAAGTAGTGTTTTTAGCCTTGTGTGTGTTTTTACTTTGTGTGTGGGGTGAAAAGCTTCATGTTTGATTCTTGGATCTATTGGGGCTATTGTTAACCTTTGTTCAGGCTGCATTCTGAATCTATGGCCAATGGACTACAAGGCAACTGGTCTCTAAGCATAGCAGGAATGCTTCCCCTGGGAGTCACCAATTTCTTGAACATTTTTTGCCTAATAGGCTAAAAAATTGGTCCCCTTCTGTCCCTATTGTTCTAGGCCATTTCATTTTTTTTTTGCATGAATCTATCCATTTCTATAGACTCTGTGGGATTTCTACAGACTCTACAAGTTTTGGATTTCTATGGACTCTGCAAGTTTTGTATTTCTACAGACTTTGTAGGAGAAGTTTTTCTACGGACTCTGTAGGTTAGTCTTTTAGTGTATGATCAGTTCAGAGAGTGTTGGAGGTTACAAGGCCTTTTTGGGATTTTATCTAAAGATATTCACAAGGAAGGTTAACATCTTTGAACCATTGAAACATCACTTCATTTTTGAGCCCTGGTTCAATCGGCAAGTCCATCACTTTAATTTTTGAGTCTTGTTTCAATCGGTAGTTTGATCGGCCTTGGTTCAATCCCTATTTCAATCAGCGAGTCCATCACTATATTTCTGAGGCTTAGTTCATCACTTCAAGTCCATCGCTTCATTTTCAAGCGTTGGTTCAATCAAAATTTCATCGCTCAGTTCAAATGCCTTGATTTAATAATCATTGAACCATTGAACCATTAAACCATTGAACCAGTTCAATGGCTTGGTTCAATGAGCTTGGTTTAAAGCATTCGTTCAATGCCTAATTTCAAATTTCAAGTTTAATGCATGGTTCAATCAGCCTTAGTTTAATCATCCTTGGTTCAATTCAAGTGGTTCATCACTTGGTTTAAGTGAAAGGTTCAAAGGGCTCAGCGCGCAACGTTGAACCAGTTCAATGGTTGGTTCAATCGGGAAAAGTTTAAAGGCTTGGTTCAACAAAGGCTTAGTGCATAGTGATTGAACCATTGAAGCATTAAACCATTTTTTGGTTTAATGGGTTGGTTCAATAGCTTGGTTCAAGGGGGCATCCTAAAGCTAAAGGGCAAGTGCCCTTGTAGAGGGCAGTTTTGAGTTTAGGAGCCCTTGCAGAGGGCAAGAAGCACTTCAAAGGTAGTTGAAAGGGTAATTTTTTTGAAAATTCATCCAAGACATAATTATTTTAGACTTTTTATCTGAAGGAATTCCTTCAGACAAAAGTTTGAAGGAATTCAGAGGAAGGCCACCACCCGAGAGAAAAGCCAAAGGACCCAAAGACAAAAGGAGCCAAGGAGTAACAAAGACCGGGACAATTCTTATAGACTTTTTGTCCATGGGAAAAAGCCCGAAGAAAAAAACCCATAGAAAAGCCCACAAAAAATGCCTGAAGGTATTTTCCAAGGATGGTGATGTCCTGAAAGCCATCATTTTTAAGGAGACAGACTAGCCATTGGGTGACGGCCATGTGAACGTCAAATTTAACACAGTAAAATAGCCATTTGATTTTGAATTAAAAGAGCGCCAACCATGGAAGGAGCCCAAGGAATGTAGTGACCCACCAGAAGATCACCCCTAAGGGTTGAAAGAGCAGGCAGAAGACAAGGAGTAGAAAAGACAAAGCAATTCAAGTGGCAAAGGAAAGGTGAGTTATTGCCATACGAGTGGTGCAACCTATTTTTCTCCAATTGGCATTGATGAGGGGACAAACTACAGTCTATTTTTAGGAAAGAGGTACAGCCATGTTCTCACATTAATGCTTGAACACCAAAGTCAATTTTGGCAATTGTATAGCATGGTTTAGTAGACCTCTTCAAGAAGAATGACATTAGTAACAGTGGCTTCCTCTTCCAAAGGTCTAGAATGCACATGGGCCACTGGTAGAAAAGGGTGCCAAAATATTTCCTAGGGAGGGCCAAGCGCTCTTCCTCTTTTTATATATTGTAAAAAATTCTCATTTGAGAAGGATCCACTCTGTTAGCCCGTAAGGTAAAACTCTGCCCAAAATCTCTCGGGCTTATAAGGCAGAGCTCTACTGGAATTTTACCTTGAATCGAAACATAGCATTTTTACCTCCATTCTAAGTTTTGCATCTTTAGTATGTGTCTATGCCTTGATTATGTGTTAATTAATTTTCATAATTCTTTCACAGGATGATTTCAACATGTCTAGTGCATTTTTTGAGTTTCCATTTACAGGTCTGTCAGAAGTGTCCCTAAAGGAGTATAGGTGAAGTGGATAGGCTACTGCAATGTGTCTTAGAATGCCTCTAGTAGTTATTTCCTCCTTGTATCTCCATGGACCCTTGACCCACTGATGCAAAAGGTTTTCTCATGTTAGATGAAGTGTATGGGAGTTTGTTCTCAGTGGAAAGTGTATGTTCAGGTAGAGTAGATTAACCTTTTCTAGTGTATCAACTTTTTTTTTCATAGGCTTAGGTTCTATTTTAAGCATATCTTTCTCTCTTTTCATCCCCCCCTTTTTTTACATTATTTCTTAGCAGCAGGAGAAGCCAGGGCCTAAATGATACATTAGAGGGAGCTTGCCCTTATCTAGAGACTCTCCCCTCTAGCTTCACCGGTCCCACAAGTGAGAGGGGAGTTTCCATTATTGCGTGAATAAGGTAGGAGCTCGACCTCCTACCAAGGGTACAATATTCTACATCAATAGTAATCACTAGTGTCCCTATGCCAAGACTCCACCCTCAAATCAAAAACCAAGTAGAAGCCATGGGGGATGTATGGTTCTATTCAAATTACATGATAATAAGAATAGAAGGAATCATTATTCAACCCTATTGATTTCCCATTCATGTCCCTAGTAATATTATAGAAAAAGAGATTACCTACCAAATCATCCAGGGTGTAGATGGGATATGAAAAAAAAATAAGAAAGCTCAGCTCCGCCCCTTTCCATTAGACATTGGAAGGATTGTGATCAAGGATTAGAAACAACTAGAAATTATGGTGATCCACAAAAAATATTTTGATTTCCAAAATTATGACGTTAACATGTGAGACCCAAATAATAGTGACCAACCACATCTAAAATAAAAAGGTCTCAAATATTGAATACAAACATCAACCAGGAATGGGAGATGGTATCTATACAAAGGCCTAAAATTTTAAGAGGTCATGTCTAGGATCAAAGGCTATAATATCCAAATGGAATATATACTAGGTAGAGATAATAAACCTTCAAGAGAGATGGAAACTACATCCCTTACTTTATCACTTTTTGCTAGGACCATCTGGGACTGTTCATTAGGAGCTACCTATTAGAAGACATTATTCTAAGCCTCAATGAGTATAATTGACAAACCCACCCTAGGTTGGGCAACCTGAGGATATAAAAAGAAATATTAAAGTTGTAGTTGAGGAGCTAAGGATAGATCATAGACCTAGAAAAGGTCTTCAACCCTAGGCATCCCAATAGAGGCCTCCTTCCCTAGTGGAAATCAATATCATGATTGCCTTGGAGGTAAGAGAAATAGTGGAGAGTGCCCTTGTTGCCATTATAGTTGCCTATGGTTATAATAGGGAGGATAATCCCTCCAATACAACAAACAAGGATTTAATCCCACTAGATGGAGGAAAGAGACAATAAAAATTGGCCTTGGTGCCACTGTCACCTAAAAAGAATCTTAGGTTAACCTTCACTCACCCTGCCAATACAGTTAACATCTTTAGTGATGAGAAACCTATTTATGGACCAACCATTCCTAACTAGTTTGTTTATGGGAAATTACAAAAAATCCCATCTCTCTCTCTCTCTCTCTCTCTCTCTCTCTCTCTCTCTCTCTCTCTCTCTCTCTCTCTCTCTCTCTCTCTCTCTCTCTCTCTCTCCACCATAGGCCTTAACCCAAGTTGGCATATATATACAAGATAATGTTAAGCCATGGATCTAGGGAATTGTAAATAGATAGGCAGAGAGAAGGATACAAATCCTTCATAACCAAGAAAATCAGAGAATTGACAACCTAAGGGCATCTGGGAATTAAAATGTAGAAGTTCATAAGCAACCACAATTCAAGAAGTCTAACACAATATTGTATTTTAATATAGATACATCAGGTTTTGAGAGAATAGTGATAAAGAAGGCCACCATTAGCACTAAGAAATTCACTTTTCAAAAGGTGGGACCTTTTATGGGCTTAATTCCTATTCAAGGGTAAGTAGTGTTGGGTGAATATTTTGTCGGCCAGCTAACTGGTGACCAAAATAGTTCCTATCACCATAGTATAGAGAGATTGGTCATCTAGGTGTGCAATTTTATTACATCAACAAGGGTCAAATCTCTCCTCTCATCAAGGGGAGGTTCCATATAGGTATAAAGGTGATATATACTATATACATAAGATGAAAATAATACACAAGGGTAGGGTATCACCATCGATCTCTCTTTTCTCAGAGATGATGCTCATAGATCAAAGGAGAAATCTTGGGTGATTAGTGAAGGTACTTCTCTTCTTTCAGAAGTAACATTTAGCCAAGAGCCAGATCCCTTCCTGGATAGTAGAAATCCTAATGAAATGATAGCAGGCACTTCTCTTCTTTTAGAAGTGCTTATTATTGCAAACAACAAAAATATTTTTGGTAAGTAACTAGTAACCAAAGGTGCAGAGTAACTAGTAGCTTGAGATGTAGTGTAAAGTCTCCACCTTGACTGCCCAAGAGTGAAATATGAAGAACAATGGGGGCACAAAGTCATCCCAAGGTCCTTTACATAGAAACAAAAAATAAACACACACTGAAGACAACTATGATAGCACAAAGTCTGAAAATAGTTGGCTTTAGGACACCTTCCTTATCACTTCCACTAGCTCCACTTGTTAAATCAAATAAAAAATAATGCTCTTAAAAAATAGACATAAGAACAATTTCCTAAAAATAGCACAAGCTATGATAGCACAAAGTCTGCAAGTAACTTGCTTTCTCATTCAGATAAAATAATATGAACAACAATCTGAGCTCAAAGTCTCAGTATTTGCCTTTCAATTTGGGTAGAGTTTTGCTTCTATTAATAGGAAGATCTCCTTAAAACAATAAAAGATATTACAATATATAATAGCCCATTAAGACTTGGCACTTTGTTCCATAGAATGGCCCATGCTGTGCATTCAATGCCTTGAATGCATTTTCAAGTTTGTCAAAGGACATCATTGAAAATAGGGTCATTGTCTTAACTATGGCATGTCATTTCATCCCATATGTCTTCTCCTAAGTTTGGATCATCTAGTCTATCCCTTCTAACATTTGCACAGCTATCCATTTTGCCTTTACTTTATGGAAGAAAAATAGGCCACGTCCTTAATGTTTGCAAGCTAGAAAATCTACTTCGTAGACTATTCCAGCTACCAGAATAACTACTACGTAGATATTTTCCTCTTTGTCCTCTTTCTACTTTTGTCTTTTCTAGCTTTGTCTCTTCTTGGAATTTAAGCTCTCAAGTTATCTTTTCCCCTTTCTAATTTTGTCTTTTCCTAGAATCTGAGCCCTCAGGGATATATTCTTATCTTTGTCAGCTCTTTCGGCTCCTTCTTTATCTAGTCACTAAGTTTATTTTTGGGTTCCATGCCACATTTGAAACTTAGCAGATATTTTATTACCTTAAAATGGACATCCATGGGAACATCATTGGTTGATAGTTTCAATAGTTTGGGTGGCCTTCTCAGGTCCTTGGTTCAATCACTTTCTTACTTTGATCACTTTATTGGTTCAATCGCTTTCCCACTCCTTGGTTGAACTATCCATTGAACCACCTATTTGCTACTTCTTTCCTTAACTAAGGCTGCCTTTGAACCTTTGAACTAATGAGCCATTGAAATTTGAACTCTTTCGGTTTAAGGTTTAATCGGTTCATTGGTTCATCCTTTGTCTGTCACTTCCTTGTTCTTTCTAAGCTCTTTGATCTTCATCACATTGGTTGAACCTTTGAACCTATGAACTTGTTGAACCTTTTGGTTCAAGTTTCAATGGTTCAATTGGTTCACTCTTTTTATTTGGCTAGTCTTTTGATCACCCAAACAAAATGCATTGAACCATACGGCCATTGAACCTATTGAACCATTGCACCCGTTGAACCTTTGAACCAAAGTGGTTCAATGGTTCAATGGTTCAAGCCTTCTTCTCTTTGATAAGTGTTTTGAAGCTATTGAACCTTGAAGTGGTTAAACTTTGAACCTTGACAAATGCACTTAACTCTTATTGATGGCATTGAACCTTGAACCCATTGAACCCTTGAATAGTTCAATGGTTCAATGGCTCAATCTTTGCTTAGAAGCTTGCCGATGAACATTTTTTGGTTAAACCAAATTTGAAATCACCTAAGTGTTGAGAGCTTGCTTCTTTCATGGAGAGTCTATAGAAATCAACCTATAAAGCTCGTAGAACTTGGCCTGTAGAGTCCATAGATTTTCTTCCTACCAAGTCTATAGATTTAAGCCTGCAGAGTCCATAGATTCAAGCCTGTAGAGTCCATAGATTCAAGCCTATAGAGTCTATAGATTCAAGCTTGTAGAGTCTGTAGATTTTTGAGAAGCTTGAAAAATGAGGAATTTGAATGCTCAAAACAAATTTTGAAAAGGGAAGAGACAATTTTGGTCTATAGGACCAAAATAGTTCAAATGTTATCCCAAAAATGAGTGATATTTTTGGGGGACAATAGCTGGCTCCAGTTGGGGAACTTCCTTCAGTTGAAAAGATGGAATAGCTGAGGGGAGTAGAAACCAGAATCTCCAGTGCCTTGAAGTATACCATTGGGATATGGAGTCATGCTACCCAAAAAGAAAGGCTCTAAAAAATGAAAACAAAAATCACAAAATAGAACTAAAGACTATGCAGATATACATATGTATAGATGATCTTATCTGATGCCTCAAGATTTGAAGCGCTTTAGATGTTGCTCACTGTGAGATAGTGAAAATGGTGTGGCTTCCTGATAAACTAGTAGGAAACCATTTTGTCCCCAAAAATGGTGATGGACAAATGGAACTCTTCACCAGGAAATTGATTTTCTATGTCTTCCTCTTGGCTCTTTCTTCTTCTTGCCCCATGGCAGGATGTGGTCTTCAAACTGAGAACCAAGACTGCTTGCTCTCTTGGTGAAGAGTTCCTTTTGCTAACTTTGGAGTACAGTAGTATGGTCCACCACCATATCTTGTTGTTCTACTAGTTCAGTCTAGCACATGCTTTGATTGTTAGCCTCAAACTCCTGACAAACCATCAGCTCAGCATCTCCTTTGGTGTGAAGGAGTTTGATCTCTTCATCCTAAGCAATCTTCAATCTGAGCAACAGAGATCCACATCTACCATGAGTGGAAGAATTGATGCCATCAGATTCTAGGATCCAAGCATCATCAAAAGCTAATCTTCTATCGAGTTTCTCTTCATTGGGGATGGAAGATCCTTCTTGATTTGTACTGTTCCCTACCAATTCTTTTGATGTCTTATTTGGATCAAATCTTGGATTTCCAGCTACAGGTATTTCATCAGCTGAGATATGAACATCCTCTATGGTCAAGAAGTAATTACCCCTACCTAACGGTTTAAATAAAATTTGAGCTGCAGGGGCTGATGTTTGGGTGATGATAATTTTTGCCTCAGATAGGTCCACACCTAGTTCTCCATCAATGTCCAATTGCTCAAGATTGACTTACAAGGATTCAAACTCAGTCATTTTAATTTTGGATTTCTTGACATGATCAATCATGTCAAATGACTGAGATGGACTTGGAAGAGAGGATGAGAGTTCATACTTTTGGTTTTTAGGAGGGGGAGGACTAATATGTGAAGTTGAAGTAGAAGGTGTAGAGATGTTTGATGCACTTACTTTTTTGGCAATCATTAGTCCTTCAACTAGAAAGGAAGAGGGGTTCTCTACTCAACAATTGAGATTGCTAGTTGAGGTCACTCCTCTATCTTCTCTTTGTCAGCTTATTGGGCTGACTAATTCTCAGATTGGGTGAATACTGTGTATGATCCTTCGACTACTTCACCTTCACTTCTGGGTTCATCTTGGTAATTTAGAAAAGCAATGTGGGAGTCACCAGCTGATTCTTCTTAATCCTTTGTGAAGAGACCATCATCATTTTCTTGCTCAAACTTAGGTTGGAAAGAGAAAGCATGTTCTGTTTCCAGATATCGAACTGCTAAGTTGGTTGGAGGTGCTTCAAGGACAAGGTTCCTCTATGGGGGAGGAAGATGATTTGGCTGCCCTTACTTCCTAGTGGCATTGCCTTGATATGGTTCATTCTGAAATGCCCTCCTTGGCATATCTTAATAGGAGGTGTAGACATACTTAGGGCCATTTTCCTTTTCAAGGCTAGTAGTTCTTTTGCTAGCTTTTACATCATTGGGTCAGTGGTGGCTATGGTTGAGTATTCAGAAGATGAAAAGGGTTTACCTCTATTATGATCTCTCCTTATCTTTCCTACCAAGATAAGGTCATCTTTTAGCTCAATAGCCAAGTCCTGAGTAGTAACAAGGTTTATGTGTCTAGCCCATCTTAGTAAGAAACTCATTTCAGGTAGTTGTGAGTTGATGAAGAAGCATTTGAGGTTTTGAGGTGTCGGCTAGGTGACCATGGGAATCCTATGCCTTAGCTTGTCAAACTTGGCAATGAAGTCCCTCATAGGCTCATGGGGATCCTTCTTCATCTATGTGAGCTAGGCTAGCAAGGCATGTGCATCTTCTATGGGATTGAACCTTACTTCAAACTTGGCTTTAAGTGTGTCCCAGTCAGTCACTAATCTAGCTTATAGATTGTAGAACTAGTTTGTAGCAGCACCTTGTAGTATCTCCACAAAAATACTGACTACCACATCTTCAAATTATACCCCTATCACACCATAGGCTATGCTAAAGGTTGCAATGTGTTCATCAGGGTGAACTCTCCCATCTCCAAAGAATTTGGGGAATTTCTTTCTTGAGCTGCATGGAAGTTCATGCAGAGGTGGAGTTAAGTTGAGTGGTCTAAAAGAGTTAACCCAGGGGCCTCAAACTACCATGATTTAATTATAAAAACTAGGGATAACAAATTTGGGTGGAGTGGCTAGATTGTAGAACAAAAATGGAAAAGAACTAGCCCTACTTTAGCTTGAGGCTTGAGGCTTCAAACTGCACACTCTTTTCTAGTAGCTCTAGTTTTGCAGATCGGATAAAATAATGAAAGTGGAAGATGGTAAGGCTATAATGATAATGGGTAAGACATGGAATGGAGTCACCAAAGTCTACATAATGGATAAGGGAAGGAAATACTTCAATCTAAAACTTAAGGCTTCAGACTGCACGTTCATCCCCAGTAGAGTCACCAAAAATTGTTGTGTGAGGCTGGGGAGGAAAAATTAACAATGGGAAAGCACTAGAGCAGTTCGTTCTTCCACATCAAAATGCATGGATAAGGTTATAATGATAATGGGTAAGACACAGGTGATGTTTCAATCTAAAACTTAAGGTTCCAAATTGCACAAAATTACTGTGTCCCTAGTGGAGTCGCCAAAAATTGTTGGGTGAATATTTTGTTAGCTAGCTAACTGGTGACCAAAATAGTTCCTATCACCATAGCATAGGGAGATTAGTCATCCAAGTGTATAGTTTTACTACATCAATAGGGGAAAAATCTCTCCTCTCATCAAGAGGAGGTTCTTTATAGGTATAAAGGTGTTATATACTATATATAAGATGAAAATAATATACAGGGGTAGGGTATCACCATCCATCTCTCTTTTTTTAGAGATGATGCTCACAGATCAAAGGAGAAATCTTGGGTGATTGGTGAAGGTACTTCTCTTCTTTCAAAAGTAACATTCAGCCAAGAGCCATATCCCTTCCTAGATAGTAGAAATCCTGATGAAATGACAGAAGGCACTTCTCTTCTTTAAGAAGTGCTTGTTCTTGCAAACAATAGGAATCTTTCTAGTAAGTAATTGGTAACCAAAGGTGTAAAGTAACCAGCATCCTAAGATGTAGCACAAAGTCTCCACCTCGACTACCCAAGAGTGAAATACAAAGAACAATGGGGGCACAAAGTTATCCCAAGGTCTTTTACACAGAAACAAAAAATAAACACACATTGAAGACAACTATGACATCACAAAGTCTAAAAATAGCTGGATTTAGGACACCTTCCTTATCTCTTCCACTAGCTCCACTTGTTAAATCAAATAAACAAGAATGTTCTTAGGAAATAGACATAAGAACAATTTCCTAAAAATAGCACAATCTATGATAGCACAAAGTCTGCAAGTAACTTGTTTTCTCATTCAGATAAAATAATATGAACAACAAGCTGAGCTCAAAGTCTCAGTATTCACCTTTCAATTTGGGTAGAGTTTTGCTTCTGTTAATATGAAGATCTCCTTAAAACAATAAAATATATTACAATATATAGCAACCAAGAAAGACTTGGTTCTTTGTTCCATAGAACGGCCCATGCTATGCATTCAATGCCTTGAATGCATTTCCAAGTTTTTCAAAGGACTACATTGAAAATAGGGTGGTTGTCTTAACTATGGCATGTCATTTCATCCCATATGTCTTCTTCTAAGTTTGGATCATCTAGTCTATCCCTTCTAACATCTGTGTAGCTGTCCATTTTGCCTTTACTTCATGGAAGAAAAATAGGCTGCATCTTTAATGTTTTCAAGCTAGAAAATCTACTTCACAAACTATTCTAGCTACTAGAATAACTACTGCGTAGATATTTTCCTCTTTGTCCTCTTTCTACTTTTGTCTTTTCCAACTTTGTCTCTTCTTGGAATTTAAGCTCTCGGGTTATCTTTTCCCCTTTTTGGTTTTGTCTTTTCCTAGAATCTGAGCCCTCGGGGCTATATTCTTAGCTTTGTCGGCTCTTTTGGCTCCTTCTTTAGCTAGTCACTGAGTTTATTTTTAGGTTCCATGCCACATTTGAAACTTAGAAAATATTTTATTACCTTAAATTTTATGTCCATAGGGATGTTTTAGATTAAGGTAAAAACAGGTTTTAAAGGGGCCCCGAAACCCTTTACATCAAATAAGATAAAAACCTTAAGCACACCCAGGAAACGAAATAACCTGGAACCTACAAAAACAAACCCAGATTAACCAGTAATCTGAAAACAACAGACAAAGCTAGACAAACAATAACTAATAGTTATTATTTTTTTTACAAGACCAAAGTTTCATATCTAGAGGAGGGACCAGAGGCTTAGATTTTTCCTCTTAACAGTAGTCCAGCCATCCTCTACCTTAGCTACCTCAGCAGCCCATTCCTCAGACGGCCAAGAATCATGAAGCCTAGGAGGCGACAAAACCTCAGCCAAAACCTTAGGAGAACCAGCCAGCAACTGGCTCCTAGGAGAATCCATCAAAATAGGTGGAGGAACCACCACCTCCTCGAAAATTGGTTCAAGAAGATTACATAATCTAATCTCCACCGAACCTTCAACAGGAACAGTCTCCAGCTGAGACTCCTGATCCGTCGAAGTAGATAAGATACTCTTTTCATTCTCATTCTCAGAATCAGTCGAAGCTTCCTCAAGTTGTTCTGCAATATAGTGATCATGATCAGCTTCAACCCACCAAGAAGGTGATCTTCTGGGTTTGGATTTCCTTGCAGTGCACTGAGCAGCAACATGCCCCGTCAGGTGACACTTTCTACATCGAAAAGGCAGCCCTTCAAAATCTAACATTTGTGTCCAAGATCCCCTAGGGGAATCCAGACAAATCACCTCAGGAAGGCCCTTAGAGACGTCCACCTCAACCATAAGGTGAGCACAGGTCAATCTGAAATACCTCTTGGTTTCTGCATCCATGAATAAAAATTCCCCTATAGCATTTCCAATGGTTTTAAACACCGATTCATGCCATAGATGCAATGGTAGATTAGGGAGCCGAACCCAGATAGGGATCTTGTTGAAAGTTTCCATTACAGGATTGAAATCCATGTGCCACCGTTTGGCGAAGAGAGGGTATTTACCCTGCCAGAAGAAATTTTTGTTGGAGAGAATAGTCTTCCTATCCTCAGCAATGTGAAACAAAGCTAAAAAGAAACCTTTACCACAAGGATAGATTTCAACATTTCCATCAATTAGTGGCAGCCATGTCTGGGATATCCAGCCATGTAAATCGGCAAGAGATGGCAAGAAACCATAAAATCTACAAATAGCCGCAGACTTTGAAAAGTACTCTGCCTTATCAAAGATTTATTTAACAGTATCAAGATCAAGATTAACCCTGATAGGTTTTAAAGCACTTACAGGTGATTTGATTAGTCTCCCAGTAGAAGCCTGGCATTTCACATCATGGATTTCAACTTCAAACGCAGCCACATCTACATAAGTTCTTCCCTTAGACCCAGGGACAGACCCAAAAATAGGGAAACCATTTTTTGAATCCATGCTTGGAGAAGAACCCCCTTCCACGGCCAGGATCCTATCCCCAATCACTAGTAAAGATTCTGCCACGCCAGCTGCTAGATCGACAGCAGACTGGACCGGGGTGGATTTTCACGCACGCGCCTATGTGCCCGCGGCGTTCAAATTCTCCATGCGCGCGTAGGGAGCAGGGGGCATGCACGCGCATGTCCATAGGGATGTTATTGGTTGAATATTTCAATGGTTTGGGTGGCCTTCTCGGCTCCTTGGTTCAATCGCTTTCTTGCTTTGATCACTTTATTGGTTCAATCACTTTCCCACTCCTTGGTTGAACCATCCATTGAACCACCTATTTGCTGCTTCTTTCCTTGATTGAGGCCACCTTTGAACCTTTGAACCCATGATCCATTAAACTTTAAACTCTTTCATTTCAAGGGTCAATCAATTCATTGGTTCATCCTTTGTCCGTCACTTCCTTGTTCTTTCTAAGCTCTTTGATCTTCATCGCACTGGTTGAACCTTTAAAACTATGAACTCATTAAACCTTTTGGTTCAAGGTTCAATGGTTCAATCAGTTCATTCCTTTTATTTGGCTATTCTTTTGATTGCTTGAAGAAAATGCATTGAACCATATGGCCATTGAACCTATTGAACCATTGCACCCATTGAACCTTTGAACCAAAGTGGTTCAATGGTTTAATGGTTCAATGGTTCAAGCCTTCTTCTCTTTGATAAGTGTTTTGAAACTGTTGAACCTTGAAGCAGTTGAACTTTGAACCTTGAAAAATGTGCTTAACTCTTCCTGATGGTGTTGAACCTTGAACCCATTAAACCCTTCAACCAAAAGGTTCAAGGTTCAACGGTTCAATGGTTCAATCTTTACTTAGAATCTTGTCGATGGGCATTTTTTAGTTGAACCAACTTTGAAATTGCCTAAGTGTTGAGAGCTTGCTTCTTTCCTACAGAATCTATAGAAATCAACCTGTGAAGCCCATAGAACTTGGCCTATAGAGTTCGTAGATTTTATTCTTGTAGAGTCCATATATTCAAGCCTACATAGTCCATAGATTCAAGCATGCAGAGTCTATAGATTCAAGCCTGTAGAGTCTATAGATTCATACCTGCAAAGTATATAAATTTTTGAGAAGATTTAAAAATGAGGAATTTGAATGCTCAGAACAAATTTTGAAAAGGGGAGAGACAACTTTGGTCTGTAGGACCAAAATAGTTCAAATGTTGTCCCAAAAATGTGTGATATTTTTGGGGGACAACAAGTAGTAGGATAACATCCCATACATTAGGAAATTGTAGATAGTTTGGTGTTAGCACAATCAGTAATGATTGTGGTTATAATCCAATGAATGAAGCAAAGGATCATCAACTTGGAGAAGGAGAAGCAGGATTTGGATTCTCAAGTCCTATTCTCAACTCTTGAGGACATATTACAAGTGCTAAATAAATTTTTTCTGGATACATTTGAGAATTTAAATAACATCAAGCTTAGATTAAGTGCTTTAAACCATCAAGCTAAGATGGCACAAGCCTTAATCATCCAATGGCATGATTCTCAATCTCAGATGATAGAACTCATCAAGGTGCATAAGATAAAGCATGCCTTAGACTTCAAGCTCATCAAACATAGACATTTAGATATTCTCATGGTAGTTTTGATAGATAAGCAATAATATTTGATCATCTAGTGCAATAATGTTGACAATTTCATCAAGGAAGACAAGGACATGGTAACCAAAATGGATAATCTTTTGGTTTATTGGATAACCCTTCTCAAACCATTGCTATGGACCTAATCAATTATGGACAATTAAAGTAGAGAGTTGGTGTCCACAACTAGGGCATTAAGGGCTATCAAGGCCATTCTACCAAGTATAATCAGAAGATCCTTGACACCATCCTTACTCTAAGGAAGAAAATCATAGAAGCATAATGTATCAAGGAACTCATGGATAAGGCTGACAAGGAATTTGACATATTGGCAAATCAAGAGGAGAATTGTCTAACGAAACCTATAGTGGATTTTGAGATAATCAAAGAGAAATACACCAAGGTGAAATACTTCCTTAGATAGGTCTAATCAAGGGGCCCACTATCAATGTAATTTGTATAATAATATCCCTTTGTAATAAATATATGCTAACCTATTAGCATATATTGTTTCCTTTTGTCAATTTTTACATAGTAAGTAATATAAATTATAATCCTTATATTAAGGACAAATATCCTTATCCCGCATGTGGATATTTTGAGAAGGTTAATCAGTGAACCACTTATGTTTCCTATAAATAGGTATGTGGTTATCATTTTTCAAAGAGAGAGATTTTGAGCAATTGTAAACCAAGAGCATTTAAGATAACTACAGAATTCTAAAAGATGGTCTTTATATTCTATAAAATGTTAATTTTGTCTCTCAATTTCATGTTGTTTTCTTAAATTTTAATGATTCTTGGTACATTGAGTCACATTATCTATCATAGGGTTATTGATTTGTGTTAACACTAGATTAATTATAAAGATCTGAAGTATACTTCATTTTATTTTTCTCTACATTTGGATTTGCTTAGGCTATTCAAATCGCAATAGGAAACATTTAAAGTAAACTTAGTTCTTATGATTTTTATATTTCCTTTGAATTTTTCTTGATTTTCGATGTAATTTGAGTTTATGCTATTTTATAACATAAATGGTTCATGTGTGCTCAAAGTAATCAGAATTTTGTCATAATATTTGAGATGAAAATTTGCAATCACATTTCCTTTCTACCTTACCCTTCTCTTTTCTTATTTTTATCAAGACTCACTTTAGTTTAAAGATCATTATTAATAATCATTTAGATTAGTCTAGAAATCATCAAATTCATAAAGATTCAAATATTTAGACCCTAATGGCTCCTAACCACTAAACTAAACAAATATTGTGGATAGTTCCCATACTCTGCTTCTATTCCACCATAGACATCACTGAATTATCACAAATTACAACTCATTCCTTGGATTTTTCAAATCCTAAAATGAGAAGTGTTCATCAACAGTGAAGAGCACTTGTGGTAAATTTTAAAGCATTAATATATCCATAATTATAGGTATTCACATTTAAACATGCTTTACACATTTAAAATTCCATGTCATCATGAGTTATTCATACTTATGATGCCTAATTTCTTTTGCAATAACAATCACTTTGTTCTCTCGACTCAAGTCTTAATGTCATCATAGCTCTGATGAATACATATTAAGATTACTATTCATAAACTAGGATTAATAGGTTTAACACCTAAATCTATGCTTATACATGCATCTATTTTCATACATCATGAGTCTAATCAATCTTTTGGTTAATTTTCATCATCCCTCATTCCATTCTCTCCTACTTCTAGGTGAATTACATTGGTTTGAGGTCTATTTGGACTATCTAGGTATCACTTACATACATGACATATCTTGAGTTAGCTCAGCCATCTTTATTTTCCTTTTCATCTCTTTCATCACTTTTTGTATCTTTGTATGCATGGTTTTTTGTGGCTCTAGTACCCATTCCACCATCATATCTACGTTTGCACTCACTTGCTTTAATCTATGTTTTAGGTTTTATAATTGAGCTAATTAATTACCAATTTTCCTATGTTGGGGCATACCATTTGAATTAGTTAACAAATCTAAATCATCCCTATAAGTGCAAGACATTATTTATTCTTTATTAGTGATCAAAATTAGCCCTAATGGGGAAAAATTGCCTTATCAAAATAAAATATACCCTAATGGGGCACTCCTTATTATCATATTTTGGAGACCACATTCTCTATTTCCTCTAATTCCAATCTCTCCACACTTTTTCCCATGATGGCAATGTTTTAGTATGCAATTTGTCTCAAGATTGATCAATGTCATAAGCACACAATTTAAACTCCAAATTGGGTGCATTCAAAGTGTGTCCCTTACATGTTTCGATTGAATAATTCACATCCCCCTATCTTTAGGACCCATTATACCTCTAATTATATTTTGATAATTAATGGTAACCACATGTTCAAGAATTATCTCATCTATATATGATCTATTCCATGGGTTAAGCTCTCATTTTACCTCTTTTTTTTAGAGTCCATCATTCTCTTTCATCCTAGTATTCCCTCTTAAGGGGGCATCATGGGTAATTTCTAATTTCTTCTTGACAACTCTTTTCTTTGAAAAGACATTACTTCATTTAATGTCTCACTATGCCTTCTCAAACAAGGGGAAAATGTAGACATCCAATTCCTAACACCATTTGTGTTGAAATTGTTAATCTTACTCAAATTACACTCAAATGCCCAATTTAGGTCAAAATCACTAAAAACATGTTGAATTATTCAATATTATAAAAAATAAGTACCAATTTAGGCTAATGTATCCCTAAATAAGGTAATGCATTTTATGTGATTCCTAACTTTGATCAATTCATTTCAAGTCAAAATGATGATTTTGCCTTTTTTTGCCCTGGATCACTCTTTTCTTCTAATTCATTAGTACACATCACGTACCTTTCTTATTTTGTGTTGCAAACATCCTAAATGGTAATATGGTTCCAATGCATCTAACATCACCTTTTAATTCTTCTTGAGTCAAATTATGACCCAATAATATAAATTTCTAACCATTTTGATTAATTGAGGGATAAATTCCAAAGAATTACATAAATATTGATTAATCATGTTGAAGTATAATTAATTCAAATCAAGAGCTTAAGTGGTTTTTCATGGAGGTTATTGATTACTTAAATATTATAAATTTATTCCTAATATCTGCATCACCTAGTGACATCATCTATGGGGTCACATCCAGAAACCATAAATGCATAGAACATCTAGATTATGGGTACCCATGCCTAATTAATTCCCCTTTCCCCAAAATCATTATGAGGATATTTATGGATTTAATTCCAAATATTAGATTAATCCATGGCCACACATCTCAATTTTGAGATGGATGGTCATGATTAATCTTAGACCATTTCCAAAATCTATAAATAGAAGGGCATAGAACATTTCTTAAGCTTAAATTGTGTAGACTTATAATGCTAAAATATCTCCACAAGTCATTTGTGTTTTGATTATTGTGTTATTTGCATTTGTGTAATATTTATTTAATAGACCAATGTTTATATTTCTTCTATTGGGTCTAGGTTATTCATAGAGTTTTAGAGGTAATGGAGGAGCAAAGAAACCATTGTTGTCTAAGACTAGAACTCTAGATCGAGGGAAGAACATGATTAGAGCCACTCATAGGTGGTGGAATCAATTTGGGAAAGTAACTAGTATTGCTTTATTTCAATTAATTCTTCATTATAATTAAAAACCCCCACATGAATAGGTTTGCTTTGTTTGTTTAGTTCTTTATGCATTTTCATATATTTATTGACTAATGCTTAACTGATAACCTTTGTATTATATCCTACAGTTGGTACTTAGTAATTTGATCAAGTACAACCAAATCCTTGGTGTACTTTTGGTTAATAATGTGGAGGTCAAAATTTTGAAGAATCATGATCCACCTCCCATTCTTTCTAGCAAGGTGTGCCTTGCCAAGAAAGTAATGAAGTCGATCAGATTATATAAGCATGTTGGTGGTTTAGCCCAACATGTAATGTCTCAGCTTCTTCATAGAAAATATGAGGTAAAGGCATGATTTATCAAAAAGAGATTATTTGAGCTCAAGTATAAATAACATGAGAGATGTATATAAAAAAACTCTCTTTTAGCTAGTGTCATCCTTTTGACATAGTATGACCTCGATGGAAAGATCAGTGACAGAGGTGTATAAAATGAACTCATGAACCTCAATGGGTACCATTAGTATAGAAGGATTATGAATCATGCACTTCAATTCCTCAAAATCCACTTAGAATTTAAAATACCAAAAGAACAAAGTGTTCTTATATAAGAGATGTGTTAGGGGTATGGATTTATGAGCATACTCCTCAAAGAAATATCTAAGGAAGTTGAGCCTTCCAAAGAATGACTATAAATGAATGAGGTTGTATGGGGTATGTATCTCAAGGATCACCTTGATCTTCTTAGGATCCACCTCAATTCCCCTTTGTAAAATGAGGAAGCTAAAAATCTTTCTATTAAAAATGCTAAAAATGCACTTCTTAGGGTTAAGGATGATGTGATACTCTCTAAGACACTCAATGATGATCTTGAGTTCTTGCACATACTCATCCCACTTATGGGATATGCCAAGTAGATCATAGACAATGAACTCAATAATATTATGGATGAGGTCATGAAAAACATGGGCCATGGCACACTGATACATAGCCCCAACATTCTTTGAACTAAAAGGTATGATGACATAACATAAGGTACCCCATAGGGTAGTGAATGTCATTTTGTGCTAGTCTTTAGGTACAATATAGATTTGGTAGTACCCCAAAAATACATCCATGAGGGACATGATCTCAAAACCAATTGTGGAATCAATAATCTTGTCGATCAAAGTAGTAGGAAAATTATCCTTTAGATAAACCATATTAAGATCCTAAAATTCAAATGAATCCATTATTTTAGACAATATTCATGATGTTGGAAACCTATTAGGGGTATTCAATAGCATAAATGAAACCAAACTCAGATGGGATTTTCAATCTTAACCTTAACTAACTCAAAGACTTTAACCACCATTGGTCATTACTTTTAGTAAATGGGATAGGTCCCATCATCTATAAAAAGGTTATGGAAAATAATATTGGGATCCATGCCCTTAATATCAATGTATTCCCAAATGAATACATACAAAAATTCATGAAATAATGCGACCAAAACATCTAATTCCTCTAGAGCAAGTCTATCACTGATATTGATTATCTTTGGCTTTGTTGAAGTGTGAAGGTTGACATCTATGGATCCTTCAAAATTTATAGCATTGCCTTCCTTGAAACACTTAGGTTTAGGAGCAAAATATTGATCTAACAACCTAGGTTCAACCATGATGACATTCATTATGGGGATGTTAGGGGTTTCTCCACCAGTGAGAGAGATCTCCAAATCCAAATGATCAAGGGGATAATGGTACTTATAGTAAGTTCACATGAGCTTGACATATGCCTTCCTCTCATTAAATAGGTTATGTGATGTAACATTAATGAAATAACACTCAATATCAGACTTAGCTAATCAAGTGGTCTTAATGGGAGATGTGTTAAGAGATCATATACTCTGATGGGAAAAACATGACATGAGGGAAAGATCAACATCCAAATATACATCTTGAAATAGGTCTCCAAGAAGAGAAGAGATGGCCTAATGTCATAGAGTGGAAGAGGGAGTCAGTTACCACATTCTAGAATCTAAAGGAATGGACACTGATCGGTACTTATCTAGATCACAACATTCATCCTTGAGAAAATGAGACTCAAATTCTAGGTGTGTGTGGGAATCCATAGATACCCATAAGGAGACAACAAAAGCCTCACCTAAGGGATTTGTTTTTACATAGAGTAATGCCCAAGGATTTGGTTCAACCTCTATGGTATAAACCTCACCTTCATGTATGAATTGAATCATGCATAATGTGGCCAATGCAATGGCCTACATGGTAGTGGTCCAAGGATGACCAAGAATCATGGTGTATGAAAGATCTAAGTCTAACACAAAAAAACAATTCTAACTATTTTGGGGCCAAACTTGACTTAGATCTTCACATTCCCCACTGGCACAACTATGTCATTATTGAAACCAATATAGTTATGGTGAGAATTACAGATCTTCTGACTGATCCTAATATCATTAAACACATTCAAGGACGTGATATTCAATGCAACTACTTTATCAATAATGCATCTCTTAACACAATAGTCATCAATTAAGGTCTTAATATAGAGATGGAACTGATCCCTCTTTTCATGAATTGAAGCATCTACTAAAGAGGTGGGGTTGAAAGATAGGACAAGAGGGTGAAGGTACTCAGATGCATCAGAGTTGAGGAAAAATTCAACATCATCCTATAGTGGACCCTTATGAGAGAGACCAAGCTCATCAAAGATGAGTTCCCTTTGCTCAGGGTAAAGGTAAAGAAGGTCCCAAATGGATATCCCAACTGAGAGGCCCTATACCTCCTCTATGATTGAATAAGGACACTATCTAGCCTAAGGAGGGATGTTACATCAAAATTTAAATATGACTTTTAGATTCCCTACCCCTATGGGATAGATAGGAGGCCAAACAACATTAGTCTCTCCAACAAGGTCAGTGACCCAACCTGAGAACATGTTGACAAAGCACTTGTACCCAGTAGAGGTTATGTTAATAGAATCAATGACCTTACTACTCTCATGCTTGGCTTTCCCTCTTGGGTCAACCTAGAAAGAGGAGTTAGAAGAGGTTAAAGAGAAATAAG
This sequence comes from Torreya grandis, assembly GCA_037957365.1. NCBI lineage: Eukaryota > Viridiplantae > Streptophyta > Pinopsida > Cupressales > Taxaceae > Torreya > Torreya grandis. The sequence goes on from JARHVA010003102.1 coordinate 776,071, forward strand.
GGGAATGAAGGACCTTATCCTTTGATTTATTTTGTTTCTTCTTCTTCTTCTTCTTCTTCTTCGTCTTCTCCTTATCATGGTTAGGTAGAGGCTTCTTGAACACATTAAATTTTTAGTTGGGTTTTTAAAGTGGAGAAATATGAGATGGAGTTTAGGCTTTTTCACTATAATTTTGGGCAACACAATTAGCATCATCATGCCCTTTCATCTGATGAAACTCATAAAACTTCCAAGGGTTATAAGGAAACACCATCCATTATTTTTATATGCTTGATTTAGAAGCCTTATTTTTAGTTAGATTATTGATCAAAGCATTCACCTCATGATTATTATTCTTATCCCTTTTATTGGGAGGATAATCAATGACACCATAATCAGTCACACCATGGTTATGATTGCATAAAGGGGATGATGTTTGGGTTGGTACAGGACACATGCTTGCACATACCTCAAAGACCTCAATCTTAAAATACTAATTAATTTACTCATCATATAAGGTGGGCTCATTCTTGAGGACCTTAATTTGAAGATCCTACCTTAATTCTCATGTGAACATGTCATAAAGTTGATCATTAAAGAACCTTATTTTGCATGTATGGACAATTAAATTCCATCTATGCTCAAAATCAATGTTTGACTCACCCTTGTCTTATTCTATGGAGGTGAGTGATTGGATGTTGAGATTAAAAGGTATAGAGATATTAAATTACTAGAGGAAGTCATCCATAAGGAGTTAAAAACTAGAGTGATAATCTAGAGGTAGATTCTAAAACTAGATAAGAGCTTTATCTCATAGAGAATGAACAAAGAGATTCAACATCATGCCTTCATCCTATTCTAAATCCTTACACACCATCACAAAAGAAATAATATTATATATGAGAATGGATCCCCAAGTTCCATTGAACTTAGGAAATTAAGGGAGAGGAGTAGGAAGGGGAATAACATACGCCTAAGGGGTTATAAGATTCCTACAAAGATCCTCATAGGAATAGTTGATAATAGGATGGAGATTAGTTCCAAGAGGGGGCTCATGATGGTGATGATGTTTCCTATGCTAATAGACATCATCATAACCTTTATCATGGAGAGGATGATGTTGAGGTGACTCTTGATATGGGAGATGATCATGATAAAAATCGTCTCTACCATAGGGGGAAAGACCATAAGAAGGATACCATTCCCTATGGGGATGATGGGATGATGTGGTATACTCAAAGAAATGGTTATGGTGACTGAGGTCTCCATGATGTTGGTCACATGCCTTCAAATTAGGGTTAACCTGATGGTGTTGATGCTTATGATAGGCATCCCATGAATCTCTAGTCTATAGGTGGTGATCAAAATTAACACACTCATCTAAAACTCTAAAGGAAGGGATAAGAGAATGGGGGAATCTTCATGATGAAAATACCTCACTGAGTTAAAATACATATGACACATAACATTTAAATGAGGGGGTTATTTATATCGATTCTCCTATCAAGAAAGAGGTGGGAAACTTATGTGAGAACTAGCTGAGGAACTCAAAACTAAACATGTTTGAGATATATCTCTAGAGAAATCATGCCATCAACTCTTAGGTGGAAATAAATGAACTTAATTCACCTAGAGGCATATAAAAAAATCATAAATGATTACACATAGCTCATCAAGTCTTATTCATGCAAGGGGATCCTCATCAGATTGAATGGGTGAATGAGATGTGACATGAGGTTGAGGGGAAACATCCTCAAATGAATGAAGCTTAGATTGGTGAAAAAGGGATCAAGTCTATTGGTTATATACTTGCCAATATTATTCCTTATATAAAATTAGAGGTTATAAGTCACCATGTTGAGTTGAGGGAACCTCTTAGATCCTATAGTGTCTATGGCATTACATTTCATCTATAGCTTGCTCATGAGTGAGCTTAGGGATAAGAACCTAAATCTGATGGGATTGGTATCCCAAGGGTAGGATGCCAATCATGGATATAATGAAACAAAATAAACATGGTAAATATTATAAAAGTCAAAATGATGGATAACCAATAGGGAGAATGACATAGAACTAAAAAAAGAGAAAACAACCATGGCAAGAGTTGAAACACAACTAAAAGAAAAGCCTAACAACTAATAAAGAAGAGTTGGCTAAGAGAGATATAAATAGGATATAATTAGTGTCAGACCATATGTAATGTCCTAATGAGTGTTATATAATGTATTTTCCATAATATAAATGGAACAACTAGTGTTTGGTAAGGGGATAGACAGGGTACTTAAACAAACAACTAGAAGGCTAGAAGGCTTAAGGCTTCTATGGGCTACATGAGATATATAGTGTCCATCTAGTTTATCAACTTTTACCAAGATATATATATACTTTTGAACTATGTTAGGGATATAATTATCAAGTTCACAAAGGATGCATGTATCTCTAGTGGGTATAACCATAGTAAATCAAGTAGCTAAGACTAGACAACCGATTACATACAAATTATGGAAATAACAATGTTGAATAAAGAGAACTAACAAGTAATGCATAAATTTATAATAAAATGATTTTTAGGCCAAATGAAATATGTTTTAATCAATAAATACATTTTCCATCAAGGTTTCAATAGAATTCCTAATCAAAGTTTGAGCTATCTTTTTGCTTTCAACACTATTGTTTTCTAACAATGTAATTTCTAGTTTAGCAAGAGAGAGAGAGACATTGCTTATGCAAGTTGTATAGGTTTTTTTGAGCATGTAGGATCCTAATATGTATATTAAACATTTCCAATGTAATAATAACATATAATGGAAGATATTTCAAGTAATGAATATATTCTTAACCACATATAAATGCATAAACTTCAAAAACTATCCTAGATAATTCCCTAAACAAGATAAATCATTAAAACAATCAAATCCTAACATATATACTACTACAAACAATCAATAATTTCACTTTGCATTGAAAATTTCCCTCATATCAAACTCAAAATAAGTGTGTAGAATTTCTACCAACTAATTATCCAAGCTATGAAGTAAGAGAGGAAGAGGATTAGGTTATGTGTAGGCTGAGTCTAGACTAAGAACCAAAAAATGTGGAAGAGGTGAAGGAAAAACTACCAATCTATGAAAAAAACAATGCAAGGATCATAAGAACAAGTTTAGTGGAGTCTTGAGGGAGAAAAGAACAACACACAAGCTTTAGGAATGTTATATAAATCAATGTGAAACACTAAGATAAGTTGAAATATGGGATGGCATCTCCTATCACATTGAAAGTTAAATGTGCCAAGCAAGAACCAAGAGATATTCAGAGAAAAAATGTAGGAGATATTGAATAGAGAGGCTCAAATGAATGAGATAAAGGCATATATCTCGACCCTAATCTACCAAAATACCAAAAACTAGCCATTTTAAGTTGTTTAAGCCCAAACATGGACCTTTTTCATGTGTTCTACCTAGGTTGTGGCCTAGGCCATGTATTTTGTGAAGGAAACACATAGCCTATGCCATGGTTTTCCTCCCTAAGCCATGGATGGGTCAAAAGGCCACCTAGGGTGGTCAATAGGTCTCTATAAAGGCCCCAAGAGGTACTTAGATAGCCTTAATAGTGCTTAAAATGTCTCAGATGTGATATGGATGTATACGAGATGAGAGTATGATGAAATAAAAGTTGAAGCGAGTGACATATGCCTCAAAGTGGGATAACTAAGGTCTTTAGTCTGTACATGACCCAATGTGTAATCATATGGAGGATTAGGGTAATGGGAAGTATGATTATAGTAGGTATCATACTAACAAATACAATTGTTAAAAAAAATTAGCATCTTATAAAATTCAATTTCCATGCAATAATAATTTTATAGAATATGAGACCTTGATCCTAGGAATTTGATTCTCCATCAAGAATAAGGTAAGGAAATTATTAGTCCATGGTGATTCAAAATTAGTCATTAGATAGGTACCTAATAACAATCAATGAAAGCTTTCTTATTTGAAGAAATATAAATTTAGAGCTTGGGATTTAATTGAGAGTTTCGAAGTGTTTAACATTGCCTTTGTAACTAAGGATCAAAATTGATTAGAATATGTGTTGGCTTATACAATAGAAAATATATAACCACCTTAATCTCTTGAATTATAGAAGTTTACAATCAAAATGATATCATGCCCTTCTGTGCTAGATAACATCAATCACTTTCAGGTGTTTAATGATGATAAACAAATCATCAATTTCATGACTAGTTATGGAGTCTTCAAGTCACACATAATTGACAAATGAGAAGAAGAGTCTATGGAGGAGGTCAAAACTAATGAATATTTCATAATCCAACTTAAGAAAAATAGAAATCCTAAGGGTTTGGTCTATCTAAAAATGATATTTGATCAAGATAAGTCAACACGTGATTCCGAGGTGCCTAGAGTAAGTAACAAAGATTACAAACAAATTAATCTAAGTTCATTGAGAAATCCTCAAAATATCAACATTAGGGTGTTCTTTACCAAGGAATATTTCACTAAAGCTATTGAAAGGCTATCTAGATTCAAAGATGTCCTTGCATGGTCTTACAAATATCTCAAACTCTTTGACACTTGGGTCATCATTCACATGATCCCTTTAAAGGAAGCATGCAAACCATTTAGGCAAAGGTAGAGACCCATAAACCCAATTATATAGCCTTTTATTTATAAGGAAGTAAAGAAGTTATTAGATTAAATGATTATCTTCTAGATCAGACACTCCACATGGGTGGCCAACCTAGTCCTAGTTAGGAAGAAAAATGGTGAGATTAGGCTCTGTGTGTACTTCTAGAACCTCAATGGATCTTTAGAAAAGGATGACTACCCATTTACATCATTGGATGAAGTAATTGAAATGGTTAGTGTCTCTCAAATAATGTCTTTCTTATATGGTTTTTCTGGCTACAACCAAGTGTTGGTTAATAAAGAAGATAGGATGAAGACTACCTTCACAATCAAGTGGGGAAAACTCACATATAAGAGGATGCCTTTTATACTCATCAATGGTGTGGATACCTTTCAACATTTCATGGATTATGAGTTCCAAGGACTACTTGGTAAGTGAATTATTATTTACATGGATGATTTTTTCTAAGAATAGGAAAGATCACATGATACACCTTCAACAAGTTCTAGATAAATGTAAGACCTTCAGTATCTCTCTAAACCCCAAATAAAGTATATTTATTGTACTATAAGGTAATATCTTGGGACACATAATCATGAAGGATAGTATGGATATTTACCTTGATAGAATTATTTCTATCTTTAAGGTTGATTTTACTATTATTAAGAAATATTTAAAATCATTTTTCAAAAAAATTAACTTCATACGTAAATTGATTTTAGGTTTCACCAAAATTGTTAGACCCTTAAATTCTATGTTGAAAAAGGATGTGAAGATTGATTAGACACTTGAGGATAATAAATCCTTCCAAGACATCAAGGAATCCATAGTATAGGCATCCATGTTAATTAGCCCAAATTTTGGTAAATATTTCTACCTTTATTATTTTGCTTCTGATCACATGATTATTATGGTCTTAACACATAAAGTAGATAAAAAAGAACACCTAATCACCTTCATGAGTAAAAACTTGAAGGATTTTTAATTGAGATATCCACTCTTGGACAAACAAGTGTATGACTTGGTAAAGGCCATAAATAATTTTAGACACAACATCCTCACAAATAAGACCCATGCCATTGTACCTAATCCTATGTTAATCTTATGATTAACCAGAATTAGATAGGGGAAAGATGAGGGAATTAGATGACTAAGATCTAGGAATATGACATAAAAATTAAGCTATCCCAGATGTTTCAAGGCCAAGGTTTAATTTATTTGATTACTAATACTGATCCTCAAATTGATGTTTTATAGGTGGAAGAAGACTAGGTCTTAAGTGAAGGTTGGTACAAGGACATTGTCTATTACCTATTGAATGGTATTTTCCCCCTAAAGTTGAATATAGAATGGATGAGAGCTCTTAGGCTCAAAATTTTACAATTCATGATCAAAAGAGGAGTGATCTAAATAAAAAGGTATGAATGGATCTAATTGAGATGCATCTCTAAAAAATAAACTACAAACATAATCACTAACTTCCATGAGAAATTAGGAAGTAGACATATTTCATGTAGAACCACTTCCCACAAAATACTTAGAGTATGTTATTATTCACCTAAAATATTCAAGGATGCACATGCTCAAATTTGAGCATGCCATCAATGTTAAGTGTTTGAAAATAGAGAAGTAAGGGTGTCCATGCCTTTGTAAATAGTGATTGAAATAAGAACACTTTCCTAGTGGGGATTGGATTTCATTGGATTCATCAATCCTAACTCCTTGTTAGGCCATAAATTCATGCTAACAGCCACTATCTATTATACCAGGTGGACTGAAGCAAGTGTCACTAAGAAATGTAGGGTAATTGATGTCATCGAATTCTTGGAGGAAAAATTACAACCAGATTTGGGACCCCCTTATCTTTGATATGTGATAATGGCCTAGATTTCCAATCTATAGAATTCATAGAGTGGGTCTATGACAACAAGATTGTCATCAAATTTTCCTCAAAATATTATCTATAAGGAAATGGTGTTGTAGAATCAACAAACAAGATCCTGATGAGTGTAACAAATAAGTCACTAGATAAAAATATAAGAGAATGGTAGTCACTATTAAATAACACTCTCTAGTTAGATTGAACCAGATACAAGTAGGCTTTGAAGTCATCTCCATTTTTACTGGTGTATGGTTAGTAACCAATATTTCCCATCACATTGAAAATGCCAAATTATGAGTTCATGGATTAATATATGGATGATGATTAAATAATCCAAAAAAGAATATTGAATATCATAAAGATGGAAGATGCCAAAAGATGAATCCCTTAATAATTTCAACAAACACTATGGTGTAGTTAAAAGGTGTTTTGACAAAAGGGATAAAATCAAAACTTTATGAATCTTAGACTTGGTCTTATTCTGGGACAAAGCCCATGAAAAAGGGCCAACATGATAATTTCATGCCCTTTTGGATTGGGTTGTATTAACTTATAAAGATATTAGTTGATAATGTATTTAGATTGAAAGACTTACAAAGAAATGACTTAGTTTTGTTGATGAATGAATAGTACTTAAAGCACTAATTATTAGATGCTCTTTACACCCCCACCAAAGGACTATGAGTTAGTTTAGTGTAGTAGTAGGTAGGGGTGGATTAGTTTCTTTTCTACTTTTCTTTATGATCATGTGTTTGCTTTCAGTTCATTTCTTTCTTTAGATTAGTCAATGTGTGATGTGTTATAGCTTACCAATAAGCCCTATGGGAAAAATCCTAAGTTTCTCTTGTATTCATTCCAAGTTATAAAATCTAATAGTTGAAGTGTTAAACCCTGCGTACATCACAATAGTTGGTTATCTAAAGTGATAGACTACATTATGTGTTGGTTTAGAAAGTTGGAAGGGTCTAATTTTTAAAGTTGCCATTTCATAGGGTCTACAATTTTATTTTGATTGTAATCTAGTTCTAACAAGCATGTGTTTGACTGAGTGAAGGTCTTAAAATTCTAAAATTCCATGCATACTAGCAGTTAATCACCTGGGCAATATTTAGTCATTGGAAGTGAATTGTTCTTGAGTAAAAGTTTTTAAATTACTCAAAACCTAGCCAATAAATTGGTTCCCAACCTCCAAGGGTTTGCAAAAAAAAACATGTGTATCAAGTTGAAAAAAACTTAACACTATAAGTTGCATTCTTTTGAAGGTGATTTAGTTAACCTCCACCAAGGCTATGGATGTTTGGATAGCATTAGATCAAGGCTTAGAATAGAACCAAAGGTATCTCTATTTGGGATATGGATGCTTAGTGAGAAATACAGATATACCCGATCTATTCCCTTAAAAGCTAAGTATAATTATGTATATGTAAATAATTCTAGTTTAGAACCTGCATCCAAGACCATTGAGGTTGAAGCCACTGATTTTAAAACCCAAAGGCATATTAGTCAATCAATTAAAATCACACACATAGTATGAATGGTTTTTAGATTTTTAGGCTTTAATCCATCAAGCGGAATGTTTTTAGTTCTAGAAAATTAATTATAATATTTGATGCATTCACCAAGGAGTGACTACTTATGTATTATATTCTAAACTAGGATATCTTATTTTTAACATATTTCTATGTTTCCTATAGAGGTTTCCATTTGTTGGGATCAATATGCCACATTTTGAAAAATGGGGACCCTATGAAATTTTTTGTATCATTTACCCTAAGATATACCTTACCCATGGTACCACATGACTAAAACCCCCCTTTGTATGACTTACAAGATTTATAAATCAAGGTAGTTTATAACAAGTCTTAACAAGGTAGTCTAGATCTACTAAGGTTTCTAATAATTTGGCTTGTTTATAAATATTACCATGAGGGGTTACATTCTAATATCTAAGGTATGATCCCTAGAACTCTATTAAGGTTAATTGAGTTTTTTTTAATAATGGTCTAGCTTTAACTTTGATAAAATTCATGTTTAAGACTATGATTTTCCTTAATCTCAAATTTTAGACCTAAGGTACAAATCAGATTTTGTACTCAAAGTTTACAAATTTAAACTTGTCCCTTCTCTTTTTATCTCATGATTTGCTAATTTTTTCAGCTTTAATTTGGTATGATCTTGATTCCAATGAAACTTCAATTGATACACAATAGTGCTACATGCACTAGTAACTCAACCACATAAATTTCTAGACTTTGTCATATGTCTTTAGCCTTTGGGAAATTGAGAATCATAGTGACCCAATGGAAGTATGCCACTTATTATTCACTCATGGAATTTTAAGCTCATGATAAAGTTACAAAGTTTACAACCTAATGACCCAATAGAAGTCTACCACTTGTCACTCACTCATGACACTCTAAGTTCAAATTTATAAGGTTTGAGACCTTATAACCTAATCATAACATGTCATGTGGTACTTAGTCATGACTTTCCAAAGCTTTGGCTACTTTCTAAAGTATTGTAATAATGCAATCCTATCACATTATGCCACTTAGAACCTTATCACTCCCTTTATAGTTAAGATGAATTTTTTTAATTTTATAGTACTGTGATTGCATGACAAGATGACACTTGGTAGGTGGCTACATAATTTTGAATAGTTGGATGCTATTTGGAAGCCACCAAACAATAATAACAATGTGTTGAAGAAATATGGACCCATGTATAATAGAAATAACACCATCAAAGAATCCATGAAACCTAATGACTATGTCATCAAATAAAAATGTGCCACTTGGCAAAATGTTACAACATTTGAGTCCGTTAGAGGTTTCATACAAAAAACCTACATGATAGCATGATCCAATGAGAGCCTGCCACTTGGTAAACTATTAGAGGTTCTAAGGCCATGTTAGACAAAGGATGAAAGGGTTTGAGCCACACAATAATTAGAGACAAGTGATCCAATCAAAAAATAACTATTGGAAAAGTATCATGTAATCCACCCAAGTGGTTCAATATTCAAAATATAAGGCTAAAGTTCCTGATAAGGCACCAAGTGTTTGGTATGTGTCAAAAGGTAGTACCTAGGTGGCATATATCTATTCACTAAGTGTCAATTGTAGGTGAAATTTAAATTTTTATGGGGATTTTTTTATTGGATATCAATGTAAGTCACTTCACTAAAAAAGTCAATCATATAATAATAGGCTATGTGGACAAAGCAAAAGTAGTGATTGGTTGATTTCTCAAAATAAAATTTTGAAGCCATTATAATAAAAACCAAAGACCCACCTAAGATTTCAATCAAATAAAGTTAAGGCAATTTCCATTTATAACTCACATTATTTAGTTTAAATTCTAAATTTAGAGTTTAAATCTTACCATCTCAAAGCATTAGGTTCATTTTTAGTTATTATCTACTAAGATTTTTGAAGTAGCCTATGATTTTTCTAATTACTTATATGTATTCCTTCATCATTAAATTAATATAAAATATCATCAATCATATAAATTTTAAACCATGGTCAAAGCTAAAATATCTAGAGCCAACAAGTAAGAACAAGTCCCATTCCTCTACTCGTATGGGACAAACATCATCTTTCAGGATACCAATTTCAAATCTATTGCATTGGCCACCAAAGATAAACATTATAATGACTTGTTCTACCATGTAAAAAATATTATGGACTAAGAAAATGATGATGAATAAGGCTCTAATGAAGTAGAGGATGTATTGAATATTCTGGTACTTGAATCTATAGTCTTAAATATGGAAAGATCTAACCTGAAGGTACTCCCTTATGTATACTTGGTCTACCACATGTTTCTTTAGTCTAGATACGTTAATAATATGATAACATTTTTGAGTTTGGGCTAAGATATTAATTTTATAGTTAGGTTAGCCTTTCAAGCTTAATATGATCTACCCAAACTAGATATTATATACAATTAGGAAATGGTGACTCAATGGCTCTAAACCCATGATATCAGGGAGGTTTTGAGATTTTGGGCTAAGAAAAAAGGAAATTTGTTATAAAATACTAAAATAAACTAAATCCCCATCACCCAATTTAAAAAATGAGTTTGAATGGCAAGATCCATGATTAATCAATTACATGGGGATGAAGACATAGGTCATGTATATGATAAATGGGTTCCACTTCTATCTACGATAATAGATGATGCAAAGACTCCCCCTTTGGGAGACATTATATCTTTTAACTTGGTAGTACAAATTTTAAAATTCATGGATAACTAGGGGGATAATTCCTAGATAATGTCCTACCTGGTGGATGCCATTTGTGCCACCTAAAAATTTGCTCAGTTAACCAATTAGGACCTAAAACTACAATAGACTATGTCTCACTCCTTCTTGAAGGTCATAGTATACAAGTAAAAATAGGATATGAGGTCCATAGCTAAACATTTATACCCTATAGTGTATATTTAAATCCATGAAATGACCATGCCTAAACTATCAGAGGAAATTAGAGAAACACTGAGCATCTTGGGAGCCTATTGGTACTACCTAGATTGCATAGTGGTGAGGATGCTTAGAATCAAGAAAACCCCCCTCAAGTTTCCCATTACAATTATAGAAAATATAACTAAATAATAAATTACTTTTTAGTTACTCACAGGGGTAGACCGATTATGAAAAAATAAAAATAAAGGATTGGTTCATCCTCAACTATCTAACATTGGCTGGTTCAAGATAGAGAACTAGAACTATTTTATTTGTGTTGCCAAGAAAATGCCTAATTTTGATTTGGAAAGATATGGAAATAGGCAATGGGACCCTAATCATATAAATTTCAAACATTGCATCAAGCATATGTTGTCCATTATCATCACTTACCACCATGAATGTGAGGATGAGGATATATTTTAAATCAATGCCACCAATGATCAAGAAGTAAAAAAAATATTGAAGGACACCAATGTCCCACTTGTTAAGGGAAAATTGAAATACGTTGGTTTATTAAGTTTTAAATCCTAAAATCACTCAATTAGGTCCATATACATCTACAATTTAATTCACTGGTGTTTAAGAGGAAAGGCCAACTGACCCTCAGGGTAGTCATCGAATCCTACAAGCATTATCCCCCACTTTGGGGAAGAGAAGAGTTGAACTTGAAGCACATACTAAGTAGGCCTCTATTTTTAAAACCACATTTAGCACCACATCCCATGTTCATAATGTTATCTCAATACCTAAAAAACCCTCAATGGTACTTCATTCATCTTATATGTAGTTGATGACACCTCCTACTACAACATCAACAACTTCAAACTTGAAACTACCTCCCTTGTTTTTTTTCAAAGAGGAACCAGGTATGATAAATTAGGAATGTGTTTATTTGACTCACATGTTTCTAAGTATCAAACCCTAGGGTATTTTTTATGAACCCCCAACACCAGACAACATGAACCAAATGCCCTATAGGCACACAACTAGATCTTTGATTAGGGCCATGATTGTCCCTTTGCCTACTATCAATAATTTTGTGGTGTCATCCACTTAAAATGTCTCTATGATGGCCAATCTACCCCTAATTATTCCTAAGCATATGCCTATGCCTCATCCTAAATTATCAAAGGGGAAGCCAACTATTTTCATTCCTTAGGCTCTTTTATTCTTGGCAAGTGCTCCATCTAGATCTAATTCCTCTTTATCTTGAAAAATGACATTTCCCACTTCATCCTATAGTTCTACCTTCATCCTATTCACCTCCACTATTACTTCTCAAACATATACCTTCTAGGGATTAACACCAGATCATAAATTACCTCCATCCACTTAGCCCTAGAGTGGTACTTTAGATAAATCCCAATAAAAAGAAGTATAGCTGGCCATAATGGAAAGATAATATTTTGTTATAATGGACCCTCTAAAGGTCTCACTATAATTTGACAAGGAGTCTTAGGCAATAAAGAGGCTAACCAAAAGGAAGGTAATTCATACAGATCAGATAATTTTATATGAGTCTAAAGAATCCTTATTTTAATTAACCAAGAATAAAAGAGCTAATCATATCCAGTAGAAATAATATGAATAGGACCTTCTCTCGGCTCTAAAGGCATATGGTTATGTAGCCACATAATTATTGAAAGGAATGCAATAGATAAAAACTAAGCTAGAGTAATAACACAAAGCCACATTGTCAAAGGATTGTATAGTCAAGGTAGAATGGGATATTGAGGATATGTTCAGCACCCTAAATACTCTAGCTTAGTACAAAGTGAAAGGAGATGAAGTTTAAAAAAGGATTCTCAAGGTAGAGAGCACTTATGGGATGTATGATAATAAATTAATCAACCTGGTTAAGTTGGTTAGATGAAGAAACTTGAAGACCTAAATTTGATCCCCTTGGAAGATTTGAGCATTGTTAAGTCCTATATAATTGGAAGAAGGAAAGCCTTAAACCAATGGATTGATGACATGAGATCCTTGGGCCCGTCTCTCACCTAGCTAGGTGACAAAGTCATAACTCTTCTCAAAGAGGCTGAAATCACACACCTTACTAACATATATGGTCCCATCATCAACAAGGATGATTTTAGAGCTTAGCTATAGAATTTTATCATCATTTTTAAGAAATAAGCTATGTCTAGAGTAACCTTTGAGCAAGATATGGCAGATTTGGTAGCATCAGCCAATCAAAGAATAAAAAGGGTAATGGAATTCAATGATGTTGTAGGATCTCTATTGAAAAAACATGATGTAATTCCATGTCTCACCATCAAATTATTGAAATAACCCATTATAGATTTGAAATTGATTGATAATGATTATAAGAAATTCTTCATGATATGGAAAGGATAGATAGCAGCTAAGAAGTTAGCAAGTATCAAGCCATAAATGGTCACTAAAGGAGATTTTTACTTTTTGACCTATCTTGGAATTTATTCTTCTTTAGATACACTAGGAGCTTCATCATCATCAACATCAATAGGATCCTATCCTAACACCTCAATAATAAAGTAGCCATTTGTTAGGCTTTCTCTCGATGAATTTTAGGTTCTATTTTTTTATCAATATATTATGAAGTATTCCCTCTTTGAATAAGGAATATTCTTTAGTTTTTAGAATATGAGGGAATTTTGTCCACTAACAGATGTCATATATCTAATTATTTTATAACTTGTTAACTATCTTAGGCATAGAAAAGTCATATATAGGGTTTTTCCCCTTCATTTGTTCATTAGAATAAAACTTTCATGAAATTAATGAAAATAGAAAAAGAAATTCTTGTAATTTGTTCATTGTTTCATTGCTTCATATTTTCTTGTTTCTCAAGCTTTCGTGAATGAGAGATGGTTTCATTTTTCTAATAGTTAATTCTAATAATAGTGTTTTAAATTCATCTTATTAGTTTGTGCTTTATTATATTCTAAATTTTTTTATCTATTTATGATTTATTTTCCTTATATTCTACAAATAAATATGCTTAAGTCAATTTATTTTAGGTAGCTATTTTAAAGCATAATTTTCAAATATATGCATTTTATTCACCCCATAGTCACCAATACACTTATGGTATTTTTATTCCAACACTAGAATATCATGAATGTTAGTTTTATTTACACTTATTATAAAGAACTAAAGAAAAAATCTATTGATCTTTGTTATTTCAAGGAAAACATTCTTTCCTACTCAACCATTCTCTCCATTTTGATGTTTTTTGACATGAATCACCTTAGATTACTACTCACTATAAATATTCATCTATTTATTTAATTTTGGGCAATCAATTAGCAAAGATTAAATTAGGTTTTATCATTAAAAAAAGAAGAAATTTCAAATAGATTGTGTCACTATAAAGATACTATTATCCTTACAACAAGGTCTACTTGTAGACTAAAGGTGGAAGTCACATAATCATTCTTGTAAAACTAAATTAAGCCCTAAGGTCTTCCAAAACCTACATAATAAATCAAGATATATTATTTTATTATTTTCATTATATATTTGACATAGATATACATCAACACATTTATAATTAGACAAGAGGCAAATGGATATCTAGGGTCCTGACCTATGCCATCCCATATTACTTTTCCACCACCAAATATACACTCATCTCCATAGACTATGAAATCACTCTCAATTTTTTCATACAAATCTATATCCTTGAGCTTTATCTTATCACCTTTAGTTAGTCCATATAAATTTCCATGCTTCTACTAAATGATCTTATATGTAACATCATTATTTTGGCTAGTAATACCTTCTATTTTATTTGTTTCTTTCTCATGAATAAAAATTTGAGCAAGGGCAAAAAACATAATTTGTGAAAGTTGTGAATAATCAACTCAATTATTACCAATTCTATTTCCACATTATTTATTATTTCCTTTTCTATTTTAATTACATTTTTCTTCATATGACATGGATGTATGGTTTTGTTTTGGTGGTTGGAAATAAACAAAATAAAATTTTGTTCTTTCTTTTTCAATTTTATAACTTCACTCCTCTCATTGGGCATTATGTGACCTCTTTTGGGCATTTGAAAATAATTGGAATTTGATTAGTTATTTTATGTCAAATTTTTACTTCTCCAATCTTCTCAGTTGGGTTATACAATTATATAGTCATGTCCTACATTCAAAATAAATTAATTTTATTATCTCATTTTCCTTTTTAAACCTCCCTTCTCCTTATTTGTGTTGTATAACTTGACTATGTAGTTAAAAAATAATTTAACTTTGTTCTAGTTTCCTTTTTCAAATTTTAAACCTCTCATTAGATCGTAAAACCTCTTTTATATATGAAAATAAAAAAATAAAATTATTTTTTTATTTCTACATCTCTCTACCACTTATGGTACCATACATCTCACTTGTATCAGGTAAAAGCAAAAATAATTTGATCTAGTTATTTTCTCATATAACCAAATAGCCACATGACTAACTTTTGTAAATAAAAACAATTTATGTTTTTTGATTTGATCTACCTTTTACATCCCTCCACTTGCTATGGCACTGTACGATCTTGTATTGGTAGAAAAAAAATAACTTACTCCTCTTTTTTATGATCTACACTCCTCTCCTTGACCATACAACCGTATGAATTCTCCTTGTGAGTAGGAAGAATAAAAAAAATAAAATAAAACCCTTATTTCCCCATGAATCATAGGTTTACAATGAGAACAAGAACAAATTTTAACCCATTATTTTTATTTTTTACTTTCACTTTGTACCTTTTTCTAATTGTGATGTATGGTTTTCCTTTGGAAAAAATTAAATATGCTTATTTTTTATCTGGCACTAAGTGAATATTTGAAAAATAATTTAGAACTCTTGTACACTTGAATGGTGTGGAATGAATTCAAAATATTTGGAAGAGAAGTTTTATTTTTGCATTATTTGGGGAATTGCCAATGACATTTGCATTGAGTGGGGAGAATAAAAATCAAATTACATGGCTGGGGTAAAAATAAATCTTGCATGTATGATAGTGGAATGTGATATTTAAATTTCATGATTTAGAGAAGTGCCAACGATCATTTACATGACTTATGGAAGTACCAAGACAATTGCATGGTTTGAATTTTTTTAAAGTGAATTTGCATATTTACCTAAAATAATTAAAAATTATTTCAATTAAATTTATTAATTTTTTATTTTGCAATTACACTACATGTAAAGATGGAAATAAAAATTGCATGAATTAAAAAAGTGTTTATGAAATTTAATATAATCTGGGGGAAAATAAAAAGCACTTCCACAACTTGGAAAGAGTTAATGAGACTTTTGTATATTTGTGAGAGAAATCAAAATATTTTTACATGGCATGGGAAATTTAAAAATAATTTTCATGGTTTGGGGGAATAATATTTTTACAACTCCTTAGATGGATAGATTCTCAAATCATTCCCGAATACTTATCTAACTTAATAATGAGACAAACATGTATTAATTTGGCTCAAATAGACACTTGTTTGAGTCATGATTTTGTTCACTTTGGAATGTGGATCCTAATCATTACTATAATCGTGAGGTTTTCTCCATTTGTAAATATCATTCTTAACTTATCTTCATTCATATCTCTCACTTCCTTGGTTTCCTTATGCAAGAGTTACTTAGGGTTTTAGTTGCATTTTCAAGAAGGATGGGTGATGAACATATCAAAATTGAGGGTACCTTCAACAAAGCCTAGGAGAAGGATAATGTGTTATAGGAATTTTTGTAGGTGGGAGGTTTTTTTAATTTTATCCATAAGATTAATGGGCATAACTCTCACATTTAACAAAAAATTTCCAAGAATTGGAAAGACAAAAGGGTCAATAGCATAGGGAAAGAGGTTGCCATTACTGACGATTTAGTTGATTTTGTCACAGGGCTCAACACTGATGGATATAAGTTTTAAGGTAAGCATTGCAATAAAAAGCATGAACTGGATACTTTCACAGTGGGGGATGAATAACTAACTCTGTATCATGGAGATTTTTTTATGACCTCTCTACCTAAGCCTTTTGATGAGCTCACAAGGATCATCATGAAATTCCTGACTCTAGATGGATGGCACCATGTTATCAAAATCTTCAATTTGGTTTTCTTGAATCACTTTAGGGATCACATTCTGGTGAGTTTTTAATTCTTTCTTCTTACTTATATTGAATCTTTTATTCAAAAACTACAAATGGAGAAGCTTTCCAAACCCTCTTACCAAGCTATCATTTTTCTCCTACATCTCTATTTCCTAAACTATGCGTTGAGAAACAACCCTTCCATTACCCCTCTACCTATGAACCCCTTTCTTTATTCCTCTAAATAAAAGGGGGGAAGGTGCATTTTTGATGCTTTGAACAAGGACCCCAAAAAAAGGGTTCTTCATAGTCACTCAAAATAGGGGAACATTTTGGATTGTGACAAAGCTAATGCTATACAAAGCCTTCTTTCCTTAAGCAACCCTTATGATCATGATAACTTCAACTTCTATAATGAGTTGGACAATATCAAAAATTTGGCCATGGATGTTAAAAAGTAGATAAATAATCTTAATCATAGTTATAAAAATAAGATTAAGTAGGTAGATTACAATGAGGATAACATCAAAACTGCTTAGATTCAAATTCATAATTTGGGTGAAAAAGTTAATAACCTTTTGAGTAAGTTTATTGATTTGGATAATATCACTACTAGTATGGTTAATATTATTGGTACTCAATATACTATCATCAATGATATTGCTACTATTTTAGATAAGGGAGGTAGAGGCAACATTTAGAAACATTTTGGGAATAACAAGGATAATACTATGGCCAGTATGCTTCAAAACATGAATTGGGTTAAAATACAACCTCAATAGGCTTCATAACTATTAGAGTGTTTTGTTTTATAGGCTACTTTTTTTCTATTCAGTTAATTTTTGGTATCTTTTGTTTTATCTCTATTGGTTTTGCTATTAATCTGACTCTTCTTGTTTTTATGATTATCTAGGTGTTGACCTTCTTGTAATAGGGTATGGACCCCTATCAAAAAACCAACCTTTACCCTTATCTAAAAAATGTTTTTATCATAATTTTGTTTATCAATTAAATTAATTAATTAATTTTCAATTTTTCAAAATTACAAGTTTTAGGCCCAAACCAAAATATTAACTAAAAATTAATTCAATTTTTCCTAATTTTTAAATAGATAAAAATTGTGACAACAACCAGTTTTGACTGGGATTTTAGGCATGGAAATAACATACTCTAGTTTGATAGGCAAGTATCTTATCCATTGGGTAATGGATTATTAAATTTGACTATAACTTGATCAATTGAGAAGTAACCAATATTTGATAAAACACTAGATCCTCAAACCATCATAATGTTATCACATGTCAATGGATAGTGTATACTAAGGCATTGGGTACTTAAATTGATAGATGATATCACATATCTAAAAAGATAGTGTATGTGAGGGAATTTTATTTATGTATTTTCACATAAACTAAAATTCAATTATAGATACCCCTCCTTCATATACTTAGGAGTGACTAACCTTCTTTTGTCGAAAGAAGTATAGTCAAGAGATTACAATACACTCAACTTTGTGACTCAAAATCCCCAAATTGGGGTTGACCAATATATTCTCTTCAAATGTCTCTCCATCTAAAATTATACTCTTAAAAACACTCAATAGATCACCATTTATAATCTTGAAAGATAGTAAAAATTCTATTAAGTGATCCAAGCCTTGTCTATTGGGCTAGAGAGTTGATCTCCCATTCTAAAAAAAGTTTAGTTATTTCTATTATTAAAAAATATCCTTGGAAACTTCTATATCTCACATTTTCACATCATAATCTAGTTAATTTATATTTACTTCACCTATCTCAATCATATGAGAAATGAACACAAGTATCTTGGCCAAATCCCCTATTCTAAAAATTTGCATGTTTACCACCTATTCACTTGGAGATATCTATGAAAAACATGTCTATTTTTTTATTTGAGGAAAAAACATCCATATCACCATTTTTGACACTAAAATAGTTATTCTCTAAATTTTATATCAATTTTTAATCTTGTATATCCACTTAGTTGGATAACTTTAATGTTTCTTTCCAAAAATGTGATTTTTTCATTATCCCTGAAGCAACGACCATTCTAAAATTCTTGTAAATCATGTGATTAACCATGATATTTCCTAAATAGAGATCATAGCTAAAAATATGTGAAGGTAAAAGGACCAATACATTTATAATAATGAGAAATAAACAAATTATTTCATTAACTAAAAAATGACACATACACACCAAAAGGAAATGGGAAAAAGAAACAAGCCAAAATAGGGAAAACAAAACTATTTATAGGGACCAGAGGAAAATGAAAAGACTGTGAAAATCCATTCACTGGTTGAGATAAGTACCTACCATTTAGGAATAATGGATTTGACTTATAAGGCTCAAAAATATTCAACAGTAGTGACCAAGTAGGTGGGAATAGGAACTTATAATTACCATTCACACAAATATGATCATGAATGAACAAATTAGCAATGTTATCTTATTTTTAAATGAAATCATTATGACCTATCCAATCTTATGTGACCCCTCCTAAGAAATATTTAATTTTTTCAATGTCTTCTTGGGTGATTTAAAATTTATATGTTCTAGATATAATATCTAAATTGGAGAGAAGTGTGTCACATATTTGGTTTTGAGATGGAACCATAATATGATTATCTTATAAAATGAACAGAGTGTTGATATTCATTTCTAAATTGCTTCCCATGATAGAGATAAATTCATAGTTCAATGAATCATTTTCATCATATTCATTGATCTCTTATACCTTTATATTCTCCATTTTCTTGTAATGAATATTAGGTACCATTTATTTTTTTCTACCTTCACATGATTGTGGTTTTCAATCTACATAGGCTTGATTACTTTGGATTCAAATCCCATGGATAAATTTTATATAGTGGAGTATGAAAATGAAGTGTCAAGATAATATACACTTTTTAAAATTGAATCTTCTATCTTGATACAAGAAGTATCTTCTTATTTCCAAAACTAGATCCATACTATCTTCTCTTTGAGGAAGTAGAACATCACACTCTACATTATTTTTCCTATCTATTTATGGTTCTATTATGTATTTCTCAGATTACCCATTTTCTACTAAGATCATGGGGTTTGATCAATCTAGTGAAATAGGAAAATATTTCTCTTCTCTACCAAATAAAAGATAAATTATTTATATATTCTCTAATTAATCATTAGTTCTTCCAATTGTTCACCTTCTTCCATAATTATGAAATGAAAAAAAAACATATGTTGTAGAAAGCACTTCATATTTTTCTCTATTAGAGTTCTAAAATGTTTGATTAGGAATTTGATTTTAAAATATATTTTCTAAATGTTGAGGGATCTCTATTATATTAGGCTACACCACTTCATCACCACTAATGGTAGTTGTTTCATATTTTGAAGTTTCTTTCTTCAACATTTTAGATAGAATCATATTATATTCAATTTAAATAACTTATTTTTGTGTAGCTTCCAAGTAATTTAACTTTTTATTCATCAATATGATTAATCTCTAGGTGTAGATAACCAATGAATACATAGAGTTGATTTTTGGGACTTGGCTAATCTACTTAAAGAATTAGTCTCAATAATTTATTTAAGTGGGACATGAGCTCTCGCATCTACTCATCATCTTAATTTTAGATTTGGAATAAATATGAAAATAATTTACACACATTTAAATATATTTTTAATTAATTTAGGAATTTATTATTCAAGTAATCCCAATTCATAATGCATCTATCTTCTATGTGCCAAAACCACTCAATAAAAGGTCTAGTGAGAGTTCCAACAAAAATCCTGACAATGACATTATCATGTATAAATCCTAATATTATACAAGACACTATGAAAGTGAGAATATGGTTATATAGATATTGACCACTTTCACCTAAAAAAATATAGAAATATCTTCCTTGAACCTAAAGGTAACTTAATGTATTGGGCCAAATCGAACAACCCAAAATGTTTTCTCCTCAAGACATGGAAAACATTGGGGTTAGGTGAACTGATGCCATTTATTCAATTAGAAAGATACATGCACTAGGTAATTTATATCAATGGATTTTCCAACCCCCATTCTAGGGTAATTTTTTTCAATTATCTAAAAATCATGTGTATAAATCATCTTGATCCCTAGCAGAGTCACCAAAAATTGTTGGATCAAAAATTTGTCAAGGGGACAAATTGGTAACATTGAGTCAACAGTGTGGGAAATAAGTCCTTTAGTTAGTCAATAATTTAGAGACAAAGTCCTTATATTATTAATAGGTAGAGATACCTTTATTGAAATCTAAAAGGATAAATTAAGGAAAGAGATATTCACAACTATTCATTGCAAAAATATTTTCTACAGGGGTTTCATACTTTTAACTAGAAAGTATGAAAAATAGATAGAAAGGAAATAAGGTGAATGAAGGGAATGATGGGAAATATATAAATGAAAGGAATAAAAGGAGAATGGAATTAGTATATCTAGTTAAACACATAAGATACCATAATAACCCTAGGGAAAATGAAGGACGATTTTAAGTGACTAAACACATAGATTCACTAGAATATCTCAAGAAGGAGAAACACTGTGCTCATAGAAATATATTTTCATTCAATGGGTGGTAAAGACATAATTACACCCTTAGGAGTGAAAAAAATATATTTAAATGATTCTTTGATATTCATAGCAAACCAAATACAAACATCCCATATTTACCCATAAAAGAGAATTAAAATATCACTTAAACCCCACTGAGATTTCACATTCATGGAAATAATAGACATAAATTAAATAAGAAATTATACTATGAAATTTTCACATTAAGACTAATTGATAATAATCATGATAAAGTTTTGAAATCAAATATTTAAATATAAATGAATCATATACATAGTCATAATTTGTGAAGATAATCTAAACATGTAGTTTTTAATTTTCCCTTCTTTGTATCAATCTTTGTTGAGTTGTAATACAATCTCACCTTCCAAAAAAATGTGTCAGAGCTCTATTTTTCAAAAATACCCATTGTAAATAGCCTAAAACTAATATTTATAATGAAAGAATGTGGCTACATAGTGTAACCACTTTTTTTTTGTTTTAGATCGTTTAAGAGTGATTTTAAAAAAAACACCACTTAAGTGGTATAAAAATGAGTTGGTGAAATTGCCCAATGTGCAAGAGTGAAAAAGAGAAATTGCATGACTTGAAAAGTGTAGAAGTGAAATTGTGATTTTTGTGCCAAGTGAAATTAGGAATGTATGACTTACAAAGTTGACATAATGCATTTACACAAATTACATTTATAAGTTTGCACTTATAAAATTTACAACTAGAAATAGAAAAATATTATCTATTTCACATAGGATAGATATATATTTTAGGCTATAAGAAGTACATCTAGTCTCTGTAATTGGTCATATACTAAGTATCAACAAATAATGTCATTTTCTTCATATAAAATAGTAGGATGTGTTGGATATTCCACCTTGGGGGATTTTATAATTGTATCTTCCTTGAGCATTTGATCTTGAGTCTGATCATTGCCAAAGGATCTCCTTCCAAACACCATCTAATATGATAAAATCCCAACCAACCAAGAATAAACATTTGATGATATGAGTGGTGTCTTGTTAATTTCAAATAATTCAATGGGAAAGTACCAATATATCTCATGCCCCTAAGAAGTTATTTTTATTCCTTGTGAGCCAACATCATCTTCAACTATTTTACAGATATGAAAATTAGTAACTTTTAAAAGACCAATCTCATCAAAGAGAAAATTGTTGATATTTAAATCAAAATGAATTATCATCTATGGTATTTTTTTATATATATATGAGGCCAAATAATATATAAACTATTATACTATGTGCCTCCTGCTTAGGTAGAATAGGTGTTACCTTGAGAATTGCATTGAGATCTTTCTTATTACAGTATCCTAATACAATACATAAGGTATTGTCATAAATATAAAAAATATCCAAAATATTCTTAGTGTGAGGATGAATTAAAGTTTTTTAATGTTGTATTCCTAAATTATATGATAAATAAAACACTAATTCTTTTCTTCGCTCCACTGTGCATTCAATGCATGAAGCTTACATGTAACATATCTATATTCCAACAAGTCATATGGCTTGTATACTTAAATAAATCCTCCCTTCATAATAAAACTAAAATTAAGGGGAAGATCATTAGTTACACATAACATAATCTACATTTTAATTGGTTCATGTGTGCAAGTTGTTACATAAGTACTAGTTTCTTACTCAATTCTTCCACCATGTAATGTTGTAATACCACTCTAAATCACTTCATTTTCTAATTATGGACAAATGAAATTAACATGAAAATTTATTTATCTAGTATTGATTATAAATCACTCACAATAAATCACTTATATATTAATACCAATAATCATTCCTTCATACATGCCACCCATAACATCAAGATTTCCTACATTTATAATTCTTATAATATTATCCCCTTTAATGCCAATATCTACTTTATAAATCCACATGTAATCTATAATAAATGGATTTTTAATTAGATAAGAATAATATGTATATATAGGGCCCTAACCCATGACATGCCATATTACTTTCCCACCACTAATTATACATTCATCTCTATAGACCGTGAAATGACTCTCAACTTTTGCATACAAATCTATATCCATGAGATTAATTTTATCACCTTTAGTTGGTCCATATAAATTTCCATACTTAACTTGACTGATCTTATATGCAACATCATTACTTTTTCTAGTAATACCTTATATTTTATTGTTTTCTTTATCACAAAGAAAACCTTGAGCATGGGTAATAAGCATAATTTGTGAAACTTGTGAATAATCAACTTGACCATTGGAAATTCTATTTCCACCTTGTTTATTATTTATTTGTCTATTTTATTTTATTTTTTCCTCATATGACATGGCCATTTTATTTTGTTTTAGTGTCTAGAAATAAACAAAATAAAATTATGTTCTTTTTTTTCAATTTTATAACTTCACTCCTCTCATTAGGCATTGTATGGTCCCCTTTGGGTAAGTAAAAATAAATTAAATTTAATTAGCTACTTTCTATCAAATTTTTACTTCTCTTATCTTCTCATTTGGTTTGTACAACCATATGATCATGTACTATAATAAAAAATAAATTAATTTTCTTATCTTGTTTTCCTTTTAAAAGCTTCCTCCTTGTAATTTGTGCTATATAGCTTGCTTATGTAGGAAAAAATAAAATAGATTTGTTCTAGTTTTCTTTTTCAATTTTCAAACCTCTCTTTGGGTTGTACGACCTATTTTATATAGGCAAATAACAAATTGAAATTATATATTTTTATTTCTACCTCTTTCTATCAGTTGTGGTGTTATGCATCTCATTTGTAGCAATCAAAAACAAAAATAATTTGATTTGGTTATTTTATCATAGCACGATATGGCTATATGGCCATACGACTCACTTTTGTAGGTAAAAACAATTTAAGTTTTTTGATTTGATCTCCCTTTTATCTCCCTCCATTTTATATGGTGTCATACAATATTTTATTGGTAGAAGAAACATTTTTCTAACTTATTCTTCTTTTTATGATTTATAGTCCTCTCCTTGACTGTATGGTTGTACAACTTCTCCTTATGAGTAGGAAAAATAAAAAATAAAATAACACCCTTATTTCCATTTTCATCATATGGTTCATAATGAGATCAAGAATAAATTTTAACTTGATATTTTTGTTGTTACTTTCACTTTGTACCTTATTCCAATTGCAATGTACGGTTTCCGGTTAGCAAAAATCATGGATGATTATTTTTGGTATAGTGTTGAGTGAATATTTAAAAAATAATTTTGATATTTTACATGCTTGAATGGCGTGGAATGGATTTAAAATATTTTGAAGAGAAGAAGTTTTATTTTTTCATGATTTAGGGATGTTCCAATGGCATTTAAAATGAATAAGGAGAATAAAAAGTAAATTGCATTGTCGAGGGAAAATTAAAGTGTGTGTATAGTAGTGGAAGGAAACATTTTGATTACATGATTTGGGGAAGTGAAAAAAATAATTTACATGACACAATGAAGTGCCAAGGCAATTGCATAGTTTGAGTTTTTTTAAAATAAAATTTGCATATTTAATTAAAATTATTAAAAACTATTTCAATTAATTTATGACTTTTTGATTTTACAATTGTACTACATGCAAAGGTGGAAATACAAATTTCACAACTTGAAAAAGTGTTTGGGAAATTTAGCACAACTTGGGGAAAAATAAAAAGTACTTGCATAGCTTGAAAAGAGTTAAAGAGACTTCTACACAGTTGCAAGAGAACAAAAGAATTCTATGTGGCACATGAACTTCAAAAATCATTTACATGGTTCAAGGAAATAAAATGTTTTTATTACATTTTTGGTTCCAAATTTAATTAATTAATTAATTTCTAATTTTTCAAAATTAAAAATTATAGGACAAAACTAAAAAATAGATAAAAATTAATTCAATTTACACCAATGTTTAAATAGACAAAAATCATGACAATAGATACTAAGATTTAGGATTAGGAAGTTGAATGTTTGAAGGGTTAGGATTAAATTCATGCTTGTAAATTTCTCATTATGGATGAATTTATTCATCAGAAATCACAAGATGTGATATCTCTCATGCAATGAGTCAATGGATGACTAGAAAGAATGTTATGGGAGAGTGGAAGATATAAAACCATAATCTTGGTGAAATTTTTTTGGGTCTAATAGTGAGAGGAATCCAACTTCAACTAAGAGGATTTTAATTGTTTTGATCAAATCCATGATAAGTAAGTCTAGTTTGCTTAAGGTTATCTTTGGAGTATCTAAGTTGTTGGAGTAACCAAATGAAAGTAACATTAATTTTGAATACTTCATCTAATAAAAATTTTCTATTTAAATTATTGTTTATATAAATATTAATAAAGATAGGTGAGTCATTGAATTAGATTTTTTTCATTAATTATATCTTATTGAGGAAAATCCATAAATGGAGAAGATTCAGAAATGGTTTTGATAACATGAACTTGCATAGGTGTGGTACCTTTATAGGTTGGGATAGGGAATTTTGATTTGATAGAGGGAGGATATTCATTGCCTTCCAATTGTTTCATGACAAACTTATGATGATAAGGAGACATTCTCATTAGTTCCATTACAAGAATTTTGTAAGACATTGAGTTAGACTCATATAAAAAATCCCCTTATGTTTTAGAGGTAGATCTAGAGTACGTCTTAGGTTTATATGTAATAATTTTTTTACTAGGAATAAAATAACTAGGTTGAGACTTTAGTGGTGGAGTTAACTCATGACTAGTTGGTTAATCCAAGGATGAAGTAGGATTGGTTGTATTATATTTAAGAAGTTGTTATTCAATAAAAGGATTCTTAAGTTTGGTAACATGATATCTAAGTGATGGATTAAGATGGTAGTTAAATTTTTATACATTAACATATTGGGAATTAATATAGTATTGGTCATAACCAACATCAATAACACACATTTTTATTATAATGTTGTGTATTAGAATCATATGGTTGAGAATATTTTTGAGACTTCTGATTGAAATATTTGGAATTATAAGGTCACTTTTAGGAAGCTTTAAGGTATTAATTATGATGATATTTGATCATACCAACATGGTCAAAATTTTATATAAATATGGGAGAAACTAAAATTCTTTTAAGGATATGAAATATCTCATGAGTGTGACTAATTTTGACATGGAACCAAAAAAACTTGTTAGGGTCATACCATAGTGGATGGGTGGTAGTAATATAAACAAACGGTTTATATGGAGATAAAAACTTCTTAATTTTTAGGATAATAAATTGAGGGTGGGATGGAATTTGATTATCTGAGTTGGTTTCTCATGATTTGGGTTGAATAGATTTGGATTGAGGATTATCAATAGTGATTACATTAGTTTTCATGTGGAAAGATTCCTTTTAAAGATTATGATAAGGTTTAAATTGAGGCATAAAGAAATATTTCCTTTTTTTCTTGATTGAAATATTATTCTAAGTTTTGAGGAGGGAATATCCTAACCTTATAATGAATCAGAGCTTTAAGTGTGGTAATAAAGAGTTTGAAAATATTATCATCACTCATATAATGGTCCACTTTATGAGCTAAGGACTTCAATTGCTTTATGAAAGTGTAAGTATATTCTTTATGAAATTTATTATCATTAATGAAATGGATAATGATATTTTAGGAAGATAGTTATGTTGGAATTCCTTAGATTATTGATTAAATTTTCTAGTTGTAGAATGGAATCTCTAGGGAATTGGTTATACCATTCTAGCACATATCCTATGAAGGTTTTCACTAGAAGTTTGTTAGTAGAAAATGTTTTAGTTTGAACCCATTCCTTATAGATATTGACAAAATATTTTAATGAAAAATTATATATCCTTAGTTCCATCATATGTGATATTTGGAGAAATATTTCCAATATTAATGGACATAATGAAAGGGCTAAAGGTTAAATTTGAAAATGTTAAAGCATTTTATTATGCATAGGAGGTTGAGGTATGATATCACCATTTTAGTATTTAATAGGATGAAGGATAAATTTTTTTTGAGTCATGATGAATTGAGGTTGGCTAACCATTTTAAAAATGTGATTTTACATTTGGAGCATTTGGGAACTACTAGATGATTGCATAATTTTCATTTATTTAATAATTTATGTAAGGACTTGAGTTGTATCAATAAGTGGATTTTGATTAGAGTTATTAGGAAAGGGATTACCAACACTAGTATCAAGAGAAATATTCCTAAAATTAGTGTTATTTTACCCAACTATGGTAGAAGAAGAAGAAATAAGCTTAGTGAAGCTAGAATTCTTGTTAGGAGTATAAATAATATTATCATCAAGATTTTTGAGTAAATGGTAATCATATAGTTCATCAATTTGGATTATTTAAATGATGATACATGTGATATATCTAGGGTGATTTTGGAAAAACATGCACCATGAAGATTTATCTTTAGTGGTGGGAAAGATAGGAATACAATACAACACATGTAGAATTTAAATGGATTAAGGCTAACAAAGATGGTATTAAGGGTTAACATAATGATGATAAGTGGGATTAAAGGATAATATTAAAAGGTGAGTTATTATATAATACATAAAATATCAAGCTTAGATGATGTATTCAAATTATGGGTATGGTAGGAAGAACTATGTCAGGTTCAATGTTCAATACAAGGAGACAGTGTGATGTTCTTGGTGGGATAATCCAAATATAATGTATTAGTTTGGATAATGAAATATATTAGAAAATAAAGAGAATAGGTATTTATTAGGTTGGTCAATGAAATTAGGTATGGGTAAGCTAAGTCAAATATACTATATCAAGTTGGATGATGCAGTCAGGAAAAGGTAAGCTAAGTCAATCAAACTGTATCGAGTTAGATGATGTATTCAGGTAGGATTAAGATAAATCAAGTAGATTGCATCAAGTTGGATTATGAAATTAGGTATGAAATAAATGAGATAGTATCGATATGGTTGGTTTATTCTAGTAGGTAAATTTTGAGTCTAAAAATTGTGTCAATAGATAAAAATTAAAAATGAAAAACTATATCATGTTAGCTGATATAGTCGGACAAACAAATGCAAGACAAAAATAATGTATCAAATTAGTCAATATAATCAAGTTGAAAGGGTGGTAAATAATGAGACTAGATCAGGTTGGTTGATGAAGTTGTTATCCAATTTTGTCGCCTAGGTTAAAATAAGACCCCTATAGGTAAAAAAATTAAACCTTAGGTGATTTAGGAGGTCCTAGTTGAGTCCAAAATACCTTATTAGCATTTAATAAGGTAAATGTGGAAAGAATAAGGTAACTCTTTTTTATGTGTTTTAGTCTATTTGGGTCTCCTAAGTTAAAAAGGGTTGAAAGGTTAATTTATGGTGACTTTAAAAACATTTCAAAGGTCAATTTAGGTCAATAGGGGTCTTAAAATATGTCATGGTATGGACTAAAGAGTTTCAAATAAAGAAAAGTCAATTATGGGCAAAAAAGGTCAATTTTAGGGGCTTCCCAAGTAAGTACAATATGGGAGGAGAGAGAATATGAATATAAATCAGGTTGTTAGAATGATGAGGTATTTTTAGGTTTAACATATTGATCCTCTAATAGTTTCAAGGTGGGAAGAAACCAAAAACATCATATCTCTCCTACATACTCCTTCACAAGCTCACATAGGCTAAATTGAAGTAAATGGTATGGTTAAGAGAGAAAAGGTGGGATCATAAAAGTTTGGTAATTTATTTTAGTCTTTTTTAGAGTTAAAAATTGGGAATTTTTTCTCAAATTCATCTCCTTATATTATGAACAATTGCTAAGAAGTAAAGGGTCTAAAACAATTTAGTCAATAATGACAGGTGTCTTTCTTGAGATTTCCAGGTAGAATGATGGAATATTTTCTAAAGGAGAAAGTTTTTATGGGAATTTAACAATAACATAAAGTCTATTTAATTATTTTTAAATATTTTCATTAAGGTTAAAGTTTGAAGAGATGGTCATATCTCCATTCACATTTGTAGAATGTGTTTTATGTGTTTTCATGAGCATGGTGATTTGAGTGTTTGAATATGAATTTAAAATAATTTTGAGGTTTATATTATATTTTTTAATTTTTTATGTAAATAAAATAATTGTATTTTATTCCTTATCAATAATTTTTCACTTTCAAATTTTTAAGAATTCAAAGATTATAAAAAGTCCCTATGCAGTCTGTAGGTCTGCAACTCAAATTTTTCATGTTGTCAATGTATTTTGAAGGATGCCCAAGAATCATATTAATATTAATGTATTAAAATTTAATAATGAAATTAATCCAATAGAGTTATCTAAGCATCAAAATTGAGTTCAGTAAATGACAAAATAACTACTCCTAATATGCACCTACAGATTATGTGCTTTGAGACAATGAACACAAAGGTTTTGAGGATACTTTGAGATTGTTTTGAAATTTTAAATATAGTGAAAATAACTCATAATTAATATTAATGGTTTTAGATTAATTTATAGAATTGAATAAGGAAAATCCAAGACTAACTAGGCAAATTGCCTAATTGTACCCTATAGACTGTGAGTTTATGAATAATAAAGGGTAGATGTTTGAATATGCCTAAAAGATGAAATTTATTTTTAATGTAATGAAAATAAACTCTATTTATGAAGTTTTATCCACTATATTCCATCATATTATAATGGAGATAGACCTAAAATCCCTAATAAATTAGTTAGACCTAGTGATAATCACCTATAGGATTTTGGGGAGAATAATGAATGTAGGGAATAAAATGTAAGTGACTATACATAAATTTGACCCTTGATGAGATGTAAAATTTTTGGCATAGAAACCCTATAAGACTTGCACACTTAGTTAGAGCTCCCTAATGACACCTATAGTCAACAAGGTGAGAAATTGGCTTTGGACATTAAGGTGATATAGTTGGAGTCTTCAAGACATTGAAAAGGTTTTGAGATATAAAAATGAAATATGTAATATAATTTGAGATTTTTAGGGATTGACTTTGGAAACTAACAAAATATTTCACATGCTCAGAACTTTGAAATACAATCCTATAGCCACCTATGTTGATTTGGTCTTGAGACAAATTTTTGTGTTAAAGCACTAAGTTTAAAAGTTTCAAAGGAAGTATCAGTAAGTAAAACACATGAATGAATTATAGATATGGTTTTTAGAGTTTAAATTTTATCTTAAATCTCTAAAACATAGTCAAGTCTCCTCAAATAACCACCTTCCACTAATAGTCTTAAGACTATCTTAAAAAGTACCATCAATGAAAGCATGATTTAAGGGATTCCTAAATCAGTAAATAAGTTTTAAAGTTTATAGTATTGTATATAATATTCTTATAAAACACTAGACTATAGACTAATGCCAAATTTATATTCATAGGTAGAATAACCTGCATGATTGATCAAGTGACTAAGCACCCTCTCATGACCCAAGACAATGGTGTGTGTATGTTGTGAAAGCTAGAGTGGAACTCAAAGTTTTAAAATTATGTGAGAAAAAAGGGTTCTATGGGACTACATAAAAGAGACTAAAATAGGGGGTACACAGTCTAAAAACATAATCTACATATTATCTCATTAGGAGCTTTTCTTGTAGGAAGAGTGAAAGGGAGACTACATAGAGGTATGAGGTAACTAAAGTGATCGAAAGAGAATGAAATAGTGTAAAAATTATCTTATCAAACCTTTAGGCTCAAAAATAAGGAAATTAATGAATCATACCTTGTTTAGACCCTAAATTATGTTGAGTACATACACAAACTTACAAAAATTAGTTTAACATGATGACCACTCAATGAAATTGGATTCATATTAGAGATTTGGATAACTATTATGGGATGTGATAAAAATATATAAAACACTTCATGGGTTATAAAACTTTTGGTAGAAAGAGAAATGGTTGAACATGGCCCCCTAGGGTATGAAACTCAGCTTGATCCAAGAACCCTAAGCATAGGCTAGTGGAATAAACAAAGACATTGATGAATAAATGTAGAAATATAATCATTGAAAGGCATCAAGGAGGACCTCACAGACCTCATGAAGGTCATTAAAGCTTAGAACAAACCCAAAACATGCACCTACAGACCTCATTCTTACTCAGACCCCTTAGAATGCTTCTTCTTCAATCTAAAGGTCATCAAATTTTTCTCACACCTTTCATGAGGATATTATTGGGGTTTAATGGTCATTGGATGTGTTATAGTGGTCCCCTAACAACAATATTGTGGCATTAGGGGTGGTAAAGGGCATATTCTTTATAAACAATTGTTAAGACCCCAAACAAGTATTAAACCTCTCTTAAAACCCAAAAATGAAAAAATTGTAGATATGGAATTATAAATAACACCTAATTCCATATTTTTCTAATAAAATCTATTGGATATTATTCTATACTCCAATTAGCTAATGCACGTGTAATTGAACTATATGGACTATTGTATTGATTGCCATAAATTCACTATTTTATGTATTTTAAAGGGATTTTAGAGATATGGACACTTGAAAATAATTATAAGAGGTCCCTGTTTCTAACTATTTTTGCTTTTCCACATTCAAAAGAGATGAGAAACTAAAGTAATGGACAAGGGTTAGATGATACCCAGATGAGGTCTGTGCACCATATCTAGACAACTGAAGGGACTCCTCTTTGGCTGTGGAGGATGACACCTATAGAAGAAAGAGACTTAAACAAGAAAATTGTTAGATAGGTAGGTGGTGGACTGCCAAGAAATGCTTGATCCTAGTAGTGCAAAGGCTTTCTGGAAGGGTGATAGTCCACTGGTTGATAAAAAGCAGAATGTTTCTAGAAAAGGAAATGATAAAGGACTAAACAAAAGAAATAGAAACAAATGCGTAACTGTATGTGGCAATCTGTCTTCCATAGTCACCAGCATTGATGGTTCTATCGATGTTAGTTAGTAGGTCTCTGGCGTTAGTTAGTCTGCCGACATCGGTGGGGGCAATGGGCCTGGTGGCCAGCATCAGTTGAGGCAACGAGGCTTTGGATGAGTCTCAGGTTAGTCTATGGTTGATGGGATAGTCTGTGGTAGTCTGAGACAGGACAGAGAGTGTGGCTTGAAAGAAGGACCAAATGAAGGATAGGGATGTGTTGCTAGAAAATGGGTATGGGTAGGATAAGGGCCTCTCAGCCTCTTCGAGAAGGAAGTTAGGGCTGGTCTAGTTGAAAGTCAGGTCTAGGTTGATAATATGGCTTTGGACGAGTCTCAGGGCTATTTGTGGTTAGCAAAGTAGTTTGGGGTGTCTATGGGAGTCTTTAGTGGCTTGTGTTAGGTTTGTAGGGAAGAGACTGTGGCTAAAAAGTGACTAAATGGATGACAGGGGCAAAAAGAGAGATAAAGGTGAGAGAAGGCTTTTCAGCCTCTCTGGGAAGAACAGACTGGGTTGTGTCAAGAATGCTTGGAAATGTACAGTAATCTAATTGCTAATGTATTTAAAAAGATAGTAAAATAAGACCAATACAAATACTTAGCTGTGGGTGGAGAGGTAGAGGTGCAGGTGGTCTATTTCTATTGTCATTGATGCTGGAGGTGTCGTGCAATCTTCAATCTCATGCAGAATGACTGGAGTAGAACCTCTGAGCCTGGAGAGTGCTGTTGAAATGTTGATACCTGAAGAAGTTGAGGAGTGAGAAAGCTTGAAGTCTGGAGCAAGATAATTCACATTCATAAGAGACTGGCAACGAAAGTAGAAAATATAGTCTTAAAGGAACTGTCGTTGGCAAAATCGTCGATGTCAGCTGAATAATGACCGACATCGGCGACTAAAGAAAGGGGAAAAAGGCTATTTTTAGCCTTTTTGCCCATTCTTCCAACTACCAGGGCTAAGTGTCATTGGAAAATGGTCCATGGTGGATTAAAGGAATGTGAGAGGCTAATGGGAGGGTTAAAATGGGGTTTAAGTAATTAAGATTTGGCATGGGGTGAGGGTGGCATGGGTGATGTGTCAAGGGGGCTATTAATTTAAAATAGTTAATTTATTTTAAATTAATAAGTGTGTGGGTTAGGAATGTTTAGGGGGTGGATCAAGGAGAATAAGGGGGAGGATGACCAAGGGATAGACATGATTTCAGTGTCTAAATTTGCCCCTTTTTGTCTTTTTGGTTGTTCTGACGAACTGCAAGACAAAAATAGGAGTAAGTTACCCCAGGTATGGGATAAGATGGAGGTTGCCCTGATTATGATGATGGGGTATCCCCCCTCAAAGTGGGAGTCGAGGGAAGGAAATTTGAATTTGGGTGCCAATTTGATAGATAGTGGATGAGGATGGTGAAGTTGGAGTGAGAATGCTGCAATAGTTGGGATTACGCACATATTACTTCATGAGATGGTTAGGTCAAATTATCACAGGTCAAGGGTCAAGGAGTGCCAAAATTGAAATAACCAGGCCCCAAAATTTAGTCATAGCTAATTGGGTTATTCGATCCAAGTTATAGCCCCAAAGGTCATCATGCTCCAAGTATCCTGAGCTCAGGAAGTGCTCTTGGAAAATATGAAAAATGGTCACAAGCAGTGGGGATCAACTGGAGTGCGATCTGATACTTGTGGGGGTCATGGACAATTTTCTAACTAGCTATGAGGTAGCAAGGGCAAAAACAACCAAGGAAAAGTTGTCTTGGAAGTGGTCATGGTCTGAGGAGATAGTTGTGAACTCCAAGGTCATTGGTCGAGGATGGACAAAGGAATGGCCGAGCTAACCTTAGAAGACCCCATGTCAACTGAGTGTTGCCTACATAGCCCCTATTTTTAGGGCCTCAGGCCAATGTAGTTCTCTCAAAAGGGAGAAAAAGGGTCAAAGTGGTTGATGTGTTTGGTTTGGTCATGATAATGATGTACCACTTCCCATATGTCTGAGGGTACATGCTTGAAATGATGAGGGGAAAGATGATGTTATAGCCTATTCCATTTTGTGCAATGGTGTATTCTGTAACATTAGTTGGGTTTTTCATCCCTAGAAATTGTCCATATTAAGTAATGGATGTATGCTAAAAATGAAATGGGTCTATTTATGCTTCAACAAGTAATGGTTTATGCTTGACATAGATTGTGTGGTCGATAGTTTCCATGTGTATTGGTGTCCATAGAAACTAGTGTGAATAGGCTATGAGAATGTTAGTGGTCGAAAAAGGTTTGGTTAGTTTGGTTTGGTTGGAAAATGATTTGGTTGAATGTGACCAAAGGTATGAAGGACGTGAAAGGCATTTTTGCCCTTTCATTGACAAGGACCATAATGATAGCATAGGTAGGGGGTTTTTAGAAACAAAAGCCCCATTCATGCATTACGTCATTAACCATTGGTTGTGTTAGAGAGGTAATCGAATCACTTTGACATTAAAATGAGCTCAAAATCCCTTGAGTAGGTGATGTGATATGTGAGGAGAGGGTAACCCTTTTTAGTATGGATAATTGTGCCCCTTTTTATAGGAGACCCTGAGACGACTACAATCCAAGTCCATGACCCTTTTTTTTTTTGAGCACACTGATCAATGCGGGAAGTCTATGTAGAGATGTCATTTTGTTTTGTGGTCATTTGTGAAGCTGATCGATGCAAGAAGATTCTAAGAGAGTGTTGTTTGTAGCAAGAGTTTAGTCATAGCCATCCTTTGAGGGAGTGGTCTATATTTTTGCTTTATATATATAAGGGCTTTGAATAGCTATCTTTCAAGGAAGTAGTCTATTAGCTACAATAATGATAGTACAACTATCCTTTGAGGGAGAAATCTAACTTTAGAGTTTATGACCTTTTGATATTTTGACATCTCAATTTATTTTTGGACAGAATGCTGAGTCATGGACAAGACTATAGAAGTTTAAGGGCTCCCTTTTATTAGGACAAAGCATTCATACTTTATAAAAGGGTTATAGAGGGATTTTTTTAGGGGAATAGGGTTGAAAGGAATGAGGATTAAGAGGATAGGGATGGCTTAAGTGATGAGCTCAAGTTAAATGTCAAGTGAATGAGTACTCGAATAACAGTAGAATGGTCATAGATGCAAGGCATTAAGGGGCTCAGGTTCTGGTTGGCCTTCAAGAGAAGACATACGATAAGTCCCTAATCTAATTAGGAGCAAATTTTCCTCATTTACTCTATTCCATATTGGTCACGTGTTGGTTCTCTTTGAGGACAAGGTCTCTAATTTTGAAATCTTGTTCTCTCAAATTTTTGTCATAGGCTTGCTTGATGTGATTTTGATAGACATGGAGATGGTTGAGGGTAGCAAGATGACGTTCATCGAGTAACTCAAGTTGAGCTAAGTGATCTTGATGAAAGTCATCATTAGAGAGAATGTCATTTAGAGAGATGTGGAGGGATGGGATCTGTACTTCAAGAGGTAGGACAACCTCTATTCCATACACTAAAGATAAAGGTGTAGCACTCGTAGAGGTTCAGATGCTAGTGTGGTAGGCCCACAAAGAGAAGGGAATGTGAATGTGCCAATCCCTTCTAGTGTCATTGACTATCTTCATGAGAATTTTAGTTAAGATTTTGTCAGAAGCATTGGCCTGCCCATTTGCTTATGGGTAGTAAGGTGAAGAGAAGCTGAGCTTGATGCCAAATGAGTCACAAAGTTTTTAGATAGTTTTGTTTTTGAATGACTTGTTGTTATCGGTGATGATTCTGTGGGGTACACGAAAACAATAGATGATGTGGGTGTTGATGAAGTTGACAATTTTTTCA
The DNA here is from genome assembly GCA_037957365.1 of Torreya grandis. Lineage (NCBI taxonomy): Eukaryota > Viridiplantae > Streptophyta > Pinopsida > Cupressales > Taxaceae > Torreya > Torreya grandis. Next base: position 812,394 of record JARHVA010003102.1, read on the forward strand.
GATTTTGTGGAGATGAGGGGAATAGCTTCCACCCATTTAGTGAAATACTCAGTGGTAGTGATAATGGACTGATGACGAAGAGACGAATGAGGGTTAATCTCACCGATGCGATCTAAGCCCCATTGTGAAAAAGGAAAAAAATCTTGAGTGACTTGTAGAGTGTGGCTCAGGAGGTGAAGTGAGTGCTACTAGCACTTGATACAATGCTGAACATAGTTGTTATAGTCTTGATGAAGAGTGGGCCAATAGTAGCCCAGGTGAAGGATGTGCTTGGCAACCGAGTTACCACTGAAGTGTCTACCACAAATCCCATTGTGGACCTATTTAATGGCATGAGATGCTTCAGTCGAGGTTAGACAGTGAAGAAGGAGGCTGTCAAAACCTATTTTGTAGAGAAGACCCCCTAGCATAGTATATCAAACTATGCATTTAATGAAAACCCATCGTGCATTAATAGAGAGATCAGAAGGGATGATAGAATGAGCCAAGTAGTCCACAAGTTGTTTATACCACACATCCTATGGACTAGAGTCTATGTTGTTGATGAGGTTGATGTTAGTGGAAATGTATGAAGGCAATGGCACAGAATGTACCATGACGTAAATTCTTGATGAAGATGGTGAAGAGGGATTATGCGAGGTGAGAGAAGCCATAGTGTCAGCAAACTTATTCATAGATCAAGGAACAATTTACAAGAGGTAATGGTTGAAAGATGTTAGAAGGGTGTCAGCACGGTGTTTGTATCTTTTCAAAATTTCATTTTTAAAAAGATATGAATCGTTGATTTTATTGACGACTAGTTATGAGTCACTGAAGATGTTGATGGTCTTGATGCTTAAAGAAAGGGCAGTTTGAAGTCCCAAAATTAAGGCTTCATATTCAGCCATATTATTGGTACATTCAAAGTCGAGTTTGAAAGATAGAGGCATGGGTTCACTCTCATGTGGGATGAGAATGACCCACACACCCCCACTGAGTTGACATTTGGAGCCATCGAAGAACATCATCATTTGGTAGAATGTGTCATCAGTCAAGAGAGTGGTGATAGATTCATCAGGGAAATCACACTGAGAAGGTTGATTGTCAGGTAGAGGGGCATTTTCCAATTGGTCAGTGATTGTTTGCCCCTTGATGGATTTCTACTAGATGAATTCCAAGTCAAACTCAGCAAGAAGCATGAGCCAACAAGCCATACGCTAGTTTTGGAATGGCTTGGAATGCATATATTTAAGAGGTTTAGTGTGAGTGATAACAAAAGTTTTGTGATTGAGAAGATAATGATAGAGCTTGGTAGTGGTAAAGACTAAGGCCAAACAGAGTTTCTCGGTATGGGTATACCGAGTTTCATAGTTGACGAGTGTCTGGCTTATATAGTAAACTGCTTGCTCACGGTGTTGCTCATCTCGGTGTGCGATCATGGAACCTAACGAATGGTTGGTTGTTGAGATGTAGAGGTAAAAGGGTTGGTCATCTTTAGGTGGAACAAGGACTGGTGGAGAGACCAGATAGAGTTTGAGGGCTTCAAAAGCCTCTTGGTAGTCCTTATCCCATTTAAAGGAGACATCCTTTTTGAGGAGGTGATGACATGGTTAGCAGTGGTCGGAGCGCTGTGAGATGAAGCGATGGATGGATTGGAGCTTCCCTTGTAGGCTGCAAAGTTGCTTGAGATTGGTCAGGGGTGGCATTTTGAGTATATCTTGGATTTTAGTGGGATCTATTTCAATGCCACAGAGAGAAATGATGAAACCCAGGAGCTTTCCTGTGAGGACCCCAAAGATGCATTTCTTGGGGTTAAGGTGGACATTGTACTGAAGAAGGAGAGAGAAGATGATCTTGACAATGGTCAAATGGTTGTGACGAAGCTTGGATTTTCCCAATAGTTCATCCACATAGTCCTCCATGATTTTATGGAGGAGATCATGAAAAATGTAAGTCATGGCACGTTGATATGTGGTGCCTACATTTTTAAGGCCAAAAGGCATGACCCGATAGCAAAAAGTCCCCCATGGGGTGATGAAGGTAGTATTGTGCTAATCTTCCAGCATAATCAGGACTTGGTTATATCTTGAAAACCCATCCATGAATGATAGCATCTCATGACCGACTGTGAGATCAATAAGTTGGTTAATGTTGGGAAGAGAAAAATCATCTTTGGGACAGGCTAGGTTAAGGTCATGATAGTCCATGCAGATTTAGATCCCCCCAGTTGCTTTGGTGATAGGGATGATGTTAGATACCCATTATGGATAATCAATGGGCTGGATGAAAGAGATAGAGAGAAGATGCTAAAGCTCCTCTTTGACAAGGAGCACAATGCAAGGATGCATATTTTGAAGCTTTTGCCTAACAAGCTTAGCCTCTAGGTTTGTGATGATGTTATGAGTGGCAATGTTGGGGTTGATGCTAGGCATGTCACTCTAGGTCTAGGTGAAGGCCTTGCTATTGTCTAAAAGAAATGTCGTATAGTTGATCTACTCTTGGGTGTCCAAAGATTGACCAATCTTTAAGACGTGAGGAACATCAGAAGATGGAAGGTTAATGTCAATGGTCAATTCATTTAACATAACTTGTGTTTCAAAAGGGAGGAAGCGCTGAATGAAAGAGTCATCAGCACCCATGTAGGTGAGAATGGCATTGTCGTCTATGCAGTGGATAGTGTTGATGGTTGCCGATTCATCATCTATCATGTTGGGATAAACGAGAGGGAGAGACCTGGACACCCTGTTTAGTTGATAGGTTAGGGGTTCCAAGCGGATGGTGTTTATGAAAAAAAAAAAACTAGGAGGGATGGAAACCACTGACTCCATAGGTGAAGATGGGGGAATAGGTGAGCTTGGTAGAGATTGGTCTATGATGGGTATGGGACAAAGGTTTGCAGAAGCCTCGATGGGTTCTTGGAAACCCAGACCATATCCTTTCTTGGTATTGTCATCATTGGGCGGTTTGATGGGCTGATGGGAGCCTTGTTCGTAGCGCTTGAAGCCAAAACCCTTCCATGCACACCTATAAAGGTAGGTATGAGCAAAGGTGGGGTTGCCAAGAAAGGAGAAGTCAGATGTGAATGGTTGAGGTGAGGAGAGAGGATTCTCGTTAGTAGGAGCTTGATCTAGCCTCCCCATAGATGAGATTGGTTCAAAGGTTAGGAGGACCATAAGGGATGACCATTCTAATCTGATGGTCATAACTTAGACTGTGATGAAGCTATCCATACTCTTGCGGAGACTGGAACATGTCTAGGGTAAGTAAGTGATATTCTCCAAGTGAAAGTTGTTGGAAGATATCTTCCATGGGGTCCTTGATTGTCGCTTGAGAAGGTGATGTGAGGGCGACCGCCATTTGCATATTGGTTGAAGCTTCTGTAGATGGAGGTAGTGTTTGGGATGGTGTCTTGAGAGGAATGATAATGTCATTTGGTCGATAGGTTGTGTTACAAGTCTTGAAAGGGGATGGGTTGGCAGGAATGACATGGACTTGCCCGTCATGTTCAAATTTGACACAATGGTGAAGTGTAGAAGGGATGCAAGCAATGGCATGGATCCAAGGTCATCTTGATAGCATGTTATATTGGAACTCTCCCTTGATGATGTAGAAGAGCTCTGGGATTGTGCGCAGGCTGACACAAATATGGAGGATGATGGTGCCAATGGTGGTAGCAGTGATGTCATTAAAGGATCAAAGGATTGCATCAATTTTTGATACACAATTCTTAGGGATGGCCAATTGATCAAAGGCATGGGTAGAAATGATATTAATGATGGCACCTCTATCAATCATAACTCACTTAATGTGGGTTTGATCAACATAGGCTGTGATGAAAAGAGCAACATCCTAATATTCTAAATTAGAGGTAGGAATTTTAGAATCATTGAAAGTGATAGAGGCGATGGGGGATAATGAGTGGACCAGGGTAGCTAGTGTTTGGGAATCTTTGGGTTTGACCTCCGCTGCCTGTAAGGCTCTGATTAGAGCTTGACGATGTTGGGGTGAGCTTTGGATGAGGTCATATAAGGTCATCTTCACAGGCATTTGGTGAAGCTGTTTTAACATAGAGTCATGGATTTCCCCTGAAGAAGAGTGTTGGGATGCACCCAAGATGGAAATCTTGGGCTTTGGTGGTTGAGGTGGTTGGACAAAAGGGTAGGTCCAAGGAATAACAGGTTTTTCTTTTGCCTTATCCTTTTGTGACCTAGTGGTTATGTGGATGGAATTAATTTCAAAGAGAGGGGGCGAATGAGGTGAAGAGACCATAGTCTATTGATGAGATGTCGATGATGATGAAGGGGTTTGAGAGATATGGGAGGGTGTCAAAGGTCTATCAACAGTATCCTCAAGGAGAAGGGTGTCTTTCTCCATGTATTGGCGAATGACAACCTTGAGGACATAGCAATTCTTGGTATCATGTCCTGGCATGCGATGATATAGACAAATCTTAGTATCATTGAACCAGGATGGCTTTGACCCAAGAGGTTGGAATGGTTTGATAGGCAGAAGGGTTATGTTAGAGGTTTTTAAAAGTCAGTGCAATAGAAAAGCATATGAACCCACTAAAGGGTCCGTGCTTATTGATGCACGAGGTGTTGATGACTTTTGCTTGGGAGGTGTTGAAGGATGCTTATGTACCACCTTTTCTGTTGGTGGTGCAGGCACATGTGTTGACGACACTCTCTTTGTGAGAGGTGATGAATTTTTTAGAGGAGGTAAGCATGTGGTAGGTAAAGGAAGCAGTGGAGGCAACTTGTTTTAGTTATGGGTTAGAGTAGGGAGCACTCCTATTAAAGTAGAAGGATGAGGGCCCAAAATGGAGGGTAATGATGATGTTGGAGGAGTTCACTGCCATGGTTTAGCAGTCTTCTTTGGTTTGGTTTGAGGACTACTATGGGGTGAGGCAAGGTTCAGGTCTACCTTCACTTGTGGGTGAGTGAGGTTAGGTACGGGGTGAACGCCGAGGGATTTGATCGGTCTTGATGTGATGGATGAGAGTTTATGTTCTGATGTGGATGGTTGAGGTTTTGAAGGTTTAGAAGTAAAAGTCTGGTCTGTGTTGGGGGATTTTGTCACAAGAGGGTTAGCAACATGAGATGAGATGGGACGGGTAGGATGAGGAGCTTTGAGTTGCTCCCATAATGCCTGATGTTCCAATTTCCTTGATTGGAGAAGTCCTAGTTTCTCCACTAATCGTGAGAATGGTTGGGAAGATGTCAGATGAGGCTTTGGTCCTTTAGAAGATGTGGATGGTTGTAGGGTCAAAAATGTGTCAGGTGTGGCAGTCTCAGACCCAAGCTATGGGGGAGTCATAATTGGATTGTCTTTGGTCAAAGAAGGTGGAGAGACAGGTTCTTCTCTTGGTGGAGAATGAACTGGAGAATGTGGCTCCTAAAGAGGGTAGAGGGCAGGGATGATTGTGCCTTCTACTTGTGGTTGAGGAGTAGGAAGGGTAGGGTCCTCCATTGGTAGCAAGAAGGAGGAAGGCAGGGCTAGTGGTGTTGGTATAGTCAGGGCGTCCTCTAATATAAGGGAAGTCGATGGAGAACTAACAGGGGAAGAGGGTTCATCCATGTGAGATGGACTAATGGGTTGACTAACCTCTTGACACGGAGAGAGAGGTTGGTCAGGCATGAGAGGTGAGACTGTGTTGACTATGCGTATATTATGTTCTTGAGAGTCATCAGCCATGGTCTGCACGCTATTTTGGCTAGGAGGATGGTTGGGAAAGGGTTGTTTAAAGATGTCTATGCTTTGATTGGGTGGCATGTTTGGGTTGTCCAAGACAAGGTCACCTTTATCAATCATGTCCTGAATGATGTTCTTGAGAGTCTTATAGTTGCCCATGTCATGTCCTTTGACACAGTGATAATTGCAAAAGTCATTCTCCCTATACCATGCAGAGATGGCGCGTGAGGGATCAAATTGAGGGGGTGGTTGAATTTGGGGGAGATTGAGCACTCCCTATTTGACAAGTTTATCTAACACTGATGCATAAGATTCTCCTAGTGGAGTATACTGACGCTGCACATATCTTTGCTAGAATTTTTTGGTGATGTAGTCTGATGTGGAAGGCTGAGATTGGTTATTTGTGGTTGAAGATGATGGTCTAATGACTTCAGCATTGGCTGATGCCTTAGATTTGGAATTAGAAGAAGAAGGTTTAGAGGAGGATTCATTGGACTTGGTGTTGGGGTTTTTACTCTGCAACTTGACTTTGTTTTCCTTGACGGCACGTAGTTCAAGCTTCCTAGCCATCGTGAAAGCTTTGTCAAAGGTGCAAAATGTTTGGACCCACAGGGTAGAGGAAATATGTTTGGCACATGCCTACAAAAAGAGTTTGATGAGTTTGGGTTGAGGCAAAGAGAAGGAGAGCTGGTTGATTAAGCCTCTCCAATGGGTAACAAAATCAGCTATGGATTCATTGTCAAACTATTTGATAGAGTATAGGTCTGTGTTAGAGACATTTTTGGTGATATTGATCGAGAAGTGGTCAAGGAAAAGTTGGGCCAGCTGGGTGAATGTGAAGAGAGAGTGTCTAGTGAGAGAGCTATACCAATTGAGTGCAGTACAAGAAATTGACATGGGGAATGTGTGTAGCAATAACTCATCATCATGTGCTATCAAGTAACAAGCATGTTTGAATGCTCATAAATGCTGCTGTGGGTCTTCCTTACTCTAGAAATGAGTAAACTTAAGAAGTTCCCACTGACTGGGATATAGCCAGATTGGGACGGAGGGATGGATGGGTTCATTACAAATTTGGTCATATGAAAGGACATTTCTTGAGCCTGAAATTGAGGTCTCAAGATTAGACATTTTGTCCATCAGCATTTTGATTAGATCAGCTAACAATTTGTGGATGGGGTGCCCCCTAGGTTGTAAGGTACTTGGAAGGTACTAGAAAGGGCGTATGACGTAGTCAGTTGCACTTGTATGAGTGCAACATATTGAAAATTAGTCATTGGGACAGAAGTGGAGACCAAGGGTAGTGGCATCGTGAAGGTAAAAGGCATGACTAGGCTTGATGTTGCCAGAGGTGGTTGGATAGTGGCAACACTAGCCAAAGGATGAGTAGCCACCCTGGTGTTGGTGGGGACGAGGGTATGCGGGATGGAGACAACTAGATTTTGGAAAGGGGTAGAGCTTTGTTGAATAGTCTGTGGTTGATGGGGGGTCAAAACCCCAATGGAAGTGGGCCCAGAGATAGAAGGAGAAGCCACACTTAGAAGATTAGTCATGGTCTAGTCATTAGTCGAGGCAATGGCTTGGGTGTCTATGGGATGGATTACAGATGCTGTCGATATGATGGCCATCTCAACTAAAGAGGTTGGCATCCCATAAATTGGGTTGCCTAAGGAGTCTCACATTTGACTTCATGTGAGATAATGTTGAAGGGCCTTGACATTGAGGTCAAGGAACCTTTCAAAGTCTTGGTCCCCCTCAACGACAATAGGAGGCTGAGTTGGGGTCAGTTAGGTAGGAGTTCGTTCGGTCTCTAAATGATACTCCATTAGAGGACTGGTTATGGAAGGCGAAGGAGGGAGCAGTTTTTGCCTCGCATGGTCAACAAGAGTCTTGGTTTGACTATGCGTCAAAACCATTCAAGGCAAGAAAGGGTTAGGTTCCAAAAACTATGTTTTTCAGTCTCAGAAAACTAGAATGGGTGTTGGACAACAAGAAAGTCGAGTTTTAAGCCTGTTGTTTTGGAAAAAAGATTGTGACAGTGACCGACGTCAGTTGAAAAACCGATGTCAGTGAGAAAAAGTGGCCAATGTCAGTTAGATAACTGATGTCAGTGGAATAGGTTGTCGAGGTCAGTCAGATAACTGATGATGGTGAAGAAAAGTTGCCGACGTCAGTTGGAAAATTGATGTCGGTTATTGTGTGGTTGGGAAAGAAGAAAGAAAAAAAAAGGTCCTAAGTTGTTTGAAGCTCAGAAAAATGCATCCTCACCAGCTCAAAAACTCAGATAAAGGTAGAAAAGAAGATGAAGACAAGTAGACCCTAATGTTAATTCCTAACAATAAGTTATAGAGTCTTGTTGGCTTATGCCTTAGAGTGTGTTTGAGAAGTTGGCTTGTAGAACGGGTCCTAGAAGAAGCAGTCTAAGGTTGGTTTCAGGTTAGTTTTGGTGATCAAGATCTGTATTAGGTTTTGTATGTGGCCTGGTGGTAGGAGCTTGCTCCCCTCACATCATGAACCTAGAGCTGAGCTGGGCCGCTTAGCCAATATATACTTCCCAATAAGTTTATCCTCTACTAGAGAATAGAGTGGGCTTTCCCCTTGGTAGTGAAGTCCAAGTGGGATTGTCGAGACGGGTAAGGTATCTGCTAGGTGATGAAATCCTAGTCAAGCCTTATCTCAGGTATGTTTAGATGTTTAATTTTGTGTAAGTGGTTTGGATGTGTAACATGAGTGGCCTACACTTTATTCATGATGCATTTTTAATTACTAGATGTGAGAGCTAAGTATGCATTAAATCAGAAATGAGATGCAATAGATTTTAAGCCCAAATTGAAATGTGTGTTCATATGCAGACAAGTGAAGAAAAGGTTGAAGAGTATGACTTTTACTACTCTAAGATGCAAGAAAGAAAGAAGGGTTCTTTTTAACTTTGCTGATAGTGTCATTTGGAAGAGATAGAGGAAAAGGATGTAAGAAGACGCATAATGCACCTATATGAAAAGTTTGCTTTTAGAATAAAAAGATGAACCCAAGAAAAACTCCTAGGGTCCCACCGGGCATGCCAGAATGTTTCTAACTATTTTCACTTTTCCACATTCAAAAGAGATGAGAAACTAAAGTAATGGACAAGGGTTAGATGATACCCAGATGAGGTTTGTGCAATGTATCCAGATGACTGAAGGGACTCCTCTTTGGCTATGGAGGATGACACCTATAGAAGAAAGAGACTTAAACAAGAAAATTGTTAGATAGGTAGGTGGTGGACTGCCAAGCAATGCTTGATCCCAGAAGTGTAAAGGCTTTTTGGAAGGGTGATATTCCACTGGTTGATAAAAAGCAGAATGTTGCTAGAAAAGGAAATGATAAAAGACTGAACAAAAGAAATAAAAACAAATGTGTACCTATATGTGGCAATCTGTCTTCCACAGTCGCCAGCATTAGTGGTTCTACTGGCATCGGTTGGTAGGTCTTTGGCATCGATTAGTCTTCCGACATCAATGGGGGCAATGGGCTTGATGACCGGCATCGGTCGGGGCAATGAGGCTTTGGACGAGTCTCAGGTCAGTTTGTGGTTGACGGGATAGTCTGTGGTAGTCTGAGAGTCTATGCAGGGTTTACAGGACAAAGAGTGTGGCCTGAAAGAAGGACCAGATGAAGGATAGGGATGTGTTGCCAAAAAATGGGTATGGGTAGGAGAAGGGCCTCTCAGCCTCTCTGGGAAGGAAGTCAGGGCTGGTCTGGTTGAAAGTCAGGTTTGGGTTGATAATATGGCTTTAGATGAGTCTCAGGGCTGTTTATGGTTAGCAAAGTAGTTTGGGGTGTCTATGAGAGTCTTTAGTGGCTTGTGCTAGGTTTGTAGGGCAGAAAGTGTGGCTAAAAAGGGACCGAATGGATGACAAGTGAAAAAAGAGAGATAAAGGTGAGATAAGGCTTTTCAGCCTCTCTAGGAAGAACAGAGTGGGTTGTGTAAAGAATGCTTGGAAATGTATAGTAATCTGATTGCTAATGTATTTAAAAGATATTAAAATAAGACCAATACAAATACTTAGCTGTGGGTGGAGACACAGAGGTGTAGGTGGTCTGTTTCCATTGTCGTTGATGCTGGAGGTGTCGTGCAATCTTCAATTTGGTGCAGAATGACTGGAGTAGAACCTCTGAGCCTAGATAGTGCTGTTGAAATGTTGATACCTGTAAGAAGTTGAGGAGCGAGAAAGCTTGAAGTGTGGAGCAAGAGGATTCATGTTCACAAGAGACTGGCAATGGAAGCAAAAAATGTAGTCTTAAAGGAACTGTCGTCGGCAAAACCTCTGACGTCGGCCGAATAATGACCGATGTTAGCGGTTGAAGAATGGGAAAAGAGGCTATTTTTAGCCTTTTTGCCCGTTATTCCTATGTCAGGGCTAACTGTCATTGGAAAATGGTCCAAGGTGGATTAAAGGAACACAAGAGGCTAATGGGAGGGTTAAAATGGGGTTTAAGTAATTAAGATCTAGCATGGGGTGAGGGTGGCATGGGTAATGTGTCAAGGGGGCTATTAATTTAAAATAGTTAATTTATTTTAAATTAATAAGTGCGTGGGTTAGGAATGTTTAGGGGGTGGATCAAGGAGACCAAGGGGGAGCATGACCAAGGGATAGACATGATTTCAGTGTCTACAGTCCCATAATACATTTTTCATTTCATAAAATTGAAAATTTTGACCAAGAACCCCTTGAAGTGAATAAATAAACTCCATTTTACAAGGCAGTCCAAACAAGCTTGTGCAGGGCTTATTTTTGGCCATTTCATGGTTTGGATATAAGCAAAATGTTATAAAAACCCAAAATTAACATGGAGGTTGGTATTTTCATAGGTAAATCTAATCACATACTTCCTATAGGTTTCACATGTGCATGAGGAGTTTAGATCCAAAATCCACCTTTTAGGCCTAGAGGCCTAATTAGGCCTAATTGGCAAAAGAGATAGGAAAAAAAAGTAGACTTCCACTTAGATTTAGCTCATGAAATTGAACATGAAGTTGTAAGAGGATACAAGTTATTGTAATATGCTCTTATATTTTTATGATAATACTTAAACCTCCCACACAAGGAGATTTACGTAAAAAGGCTATAATGAATTAGGCCTATGTGAAGCTTTTGGTAGACAAAAACTTGTTGGGGCTAGTTTGAACCCTCAAAATGAATTTTTGTAGGTATAATATGGTATTAATAGTACACCCATGAAGTTTAGATGAGCTAAAGTAACTGAAAATAAGTTTTGATAATTTTGTGCACAATAGGCCTAAGGACATGAAGAGTCCTCTAGACACCTTGTAAGAGAAAGATGTGATGTGTCAAAAAGGAATATATTTGGGTCAATTGAGAGATTCCAATATCAGATTAAATAGGTAGAAGAAATTGATCTAACCATCAAGAAGGCCACTTGTCATTTAACATGTCAAGATAAAGGAGAGTTTCAAAGAGCTAGTCAAGGTATCACATAACATTTTCAACTCACATGCCACTTGGAGGGCTGAAACATCTAAAGAGGATCAACACATGTCATCTAGGAACTATTAATGTATTTTCCTAACTCCTATATTATTTTTAACTCATATTACACTTGTCTACCTTCTTTCTCCTACACTCTTCTTCTCTTCTCACACTTGTGCTATATATTGAGCCACTTTTAGCTAAGATTGTGTCCTCCACTTGGGTATGGAGAATCCTGACCCATTTGTATGCCTTTGATTAATGAGAATCAAATGTTTTACCTCCTCTTATTAATTTACTTAGTGTGAATATGAGATTAGTTGATCTTATCAAGTGAATTGACTAATCTTCCTTCACATGTTGTCCTTTTCTAACACCTAGATATAGTTTGAAAGATTCTTTTGTAGGTCATGTGAAGTTTATGAGTGTGGTGAAAGAGTTGAGTGAGTTTATTTATCTTCTAGTGTCATTCAAGACCTCTTGGCTAGTCATTCTAGCTTAATCAACCTTCACATTGAGACACTCATGTGAGAGAATCAAATTAATAGTAGTGTATATAAGGTTAGTTTTCTTAATTTACAAGTGCACATGTAGTTGGTTTGTGGTGTTCATTTCATATTTGGTGCATCACCTCATTAGAGTAGGTTTCTCTCCATTTTCCTAGCAAGTGATAGATTATTGTGTGAGCCTAAGTGATTCATCAAGGAGAGTTAGCCCTTCAATATATGTGTCTACCCCTGTTATAGACAACCCACAAGTCTAGGGGTAATCCAATCTCTTACCAAATTTGGAGAGGTTTGAACAACATTCTCATAGGGTGAAAAAATTGGTCATAACAATTATGGCATGCCTAGTGGGACTTAAGGTCCAAAAGAGTGGAATAAAGTTTTGGTGTGTTCTTCATCCTATCAACCTTTGGAGGCATTCAACAAACACCAATGGAGATTTTGAATGCAAGTAACTGGTTCTAAGTATCCCAAGTACTTATTATGAATTTTTTTGAAAGTATCTTATGTTTTCCTTTGACTCATGAATTTGGGATGGCTGAGTATGAAGAGAAATTTTATTATACACCTGTTTATCATATTTGTCATGACTCATACTATCCATATAGAATTATTTATCATCCTAGTTACTACCCCAACTATGTGCTTCAATAGCCTTATCAAGCTTATTACCCTCCTTATGAGTCATAGTAGTCCTATGGTTAGCCTATTTCTCATCTACATGACCATGATGTTTCATATGAGCAGCTTTTTCAAGCTCAAGATGTCTTTAGTTTCCCCTCAAACCAATCCATTTCAATTTTATAGAAAACTCTCTTAGGTTGTGATAAATACATGTTAGACCTTCATACTAAAAGAGAACATGGTCAATATATTCTTATCCATCTCATTCATGAATGGAGAGACTAATTGTAGCTAATGAAAGGAGAATGTACACCTATTGAGAGATCAAATTGGAAAATCCTCTAAAGCTAAATGTTGCATGTAAGTAGTCTCATTCAAAATATAGAAGATATGTTGAAAGTTCATGAAGGACAACATATCCATTTCCATCAGTCCTATGTGTCTTATACTCCATCTCAGCTCTCATACATGCCACCCATTCTTCCCCAAGAGACCTTTCCAAGTGAATCTCCAAGTGTTCCAAGTCGTCCATGTGTTCCTCAAACCTTCCCTTCTTAGAATTCAATCCAAGAGAGTTTTTAGAAAGAAAAGGAGATTGTTGTAAAATGGCATATTGATTCAATCCAACATCCCAATTATTTTCCTTTATTTTCTCCCAAGGATTCTTCCAAAACTCTAAGATGGAATCTATTAGTGTAGGTTTTTATTTTTCCCTATTTTTAATTAGGGAAATTGTATTTCTTGTGCATACATAGAATTTTCCTACATTTGTGGAATAGGCTAGCTTATGTGGAGGTGTGTGTCATAGATGTGTCATAGGTTTCATAAGAATGTCATAAGTAACTCCCTTGATGGGAGTTACTTCTCTATTCTTATCACCTTGTCACCACCTTTTATGGAGGAGTTACAGTCTATTCTTGCGGTGCCTTATCCACCTTTTGTGGAGGAGTTACTTATGTACTCTCCTATATGTATTCCTCACTTTGGCCATCTCATGTGAATCAAATTTTGGTTTTCTCCATTTTTTCTTGTGTAATTTATCTTCTTGTGTTATTTTCATATTGCTTTAGTATCTATGTGGTGTGCATTTGCTTCATCTCATGTGATCACATCTCCATTGCACTCACATTATCTGAATTCAGGCAACAACTCTGATATGGTATCAAAGCAAAATCGGTAATTGTGTGTTTGGTTATGCTTTTAGTTTATTTTGAAATCAAGAGGAGTGGAGTTCTCTTTGTTTTTTTATTTCTAGATCTAATCTAAAATTTAAAAAAAAAACTTTCAATATCATTTTTGGTATCATTTCTTGCATCTTGGGATCCTTGGCCTTTGGGTGTCTTGGTTGTCTTCACTTCAGGTGCTGGTTTTGTTTCTGTTCTTGGGTGCCATTGTTTTGTGGAGTAGTAGAAGGAGGAGTAGCACTCTTCTAGTAGAGCATACTTTCTGCTTCAGTCCAGGCGTAACTTTTGCAACTCTGTTCCAACCTTCTTTTGTTCTTCACCAAGCTTCTATCCTTCTAGTAGCAGTAGTCCTTTCTATAGACCCACACGCTTTCCAAAAACTGACCATAGTCATATGACATCCCATTTTTTCTATTTTTCTATTTGCAAGGCACCTTCAGCCACGCCTTCATCACTCCATGCCAAACTTCTAGAACTTTGTGCCAAAATTTTGCTATTATCCTTCTCCCATGCCTCAGACAGTCCTTCCAACTAATTTTTTTCTCTATTTACAAGGTGCCAAGTAGGCTGTATAGCTTCTAGCAGGTCTGCATATTCTATTTTGTCTTTTCTGCAAGTTAAATTTTGGACTGTGCTTTTTTGGCGCCCCTTCCTTGCTTGGCATCCCATGTGGCACCCCTTGGACACGTGGCATCCATAAATTCTATCTTTGCTTCATTATTTTTAGTTAAAAATTGACTTGTAAAACAAAAATCAGTCAACTTGACTAAATATTTAGTTTTTTAGTCGGTTTGGTAATTTGGGGTTTTCATTTAAAACTTGTATCTTCAACCTACGAAAACGAAGGGTGAGGTCCAGGTTGGCAGGAGGCCAATTTACTCTCACACAAACCTCCTTTGGATTCCTCATTTCGTGCTAAATCCAATGAGTGGTTGGAAGGCCACTTTTTCTCTCATAACAGGCATTTTTTTAATGTTTTAGTGTTTTTTTGCAAAAACACTAGTTTACGGGAAAATTGAACCTTTGATATCTTGCAAACGGTAGCTCAGATTTGGGTGCCATTTTTTGAAAAAGTGTTTTTAATTCAATTCTCCATAGTTTAGGATTTTTATTTGTCAAAAATGCACTAGTTTATAAAGTGCCTAAAATTTGGGTCTCTCAGGACGCATTTTCGGCTAAGTCCGGCGTCTTGTTTGCTTAAATCTTGCACTGATTTCTCTAAGACACATTCTCAGCTAAGCATGATGTATTTTAAGCATGTAATTGCATATTTTGGGGAGGCTCAACATTTCAAGGGGGTGTGATTGATTTTCACAACTTGCATATCTTTGCTTTCATTCTCCGTTCTACATAATTTCACAACTTGCAATCAACACAACTTCACCTAAATTCAGATAAAAATGGATTATTTTCAACTTAAACCCATAACACCCTTCAATTATCATGAATGGAAGGTTAAAATGTCAATCATTCTTAGAAGCAAAGGGTTTTATAAGATCACCATGGGTATTGAAGTAAAACCCAACACTGATGCTGAAAAGGTCAAGTGGTACAACCGTAGTGATGAAGCCAATGGATTACTGAGCTTGTTTGTGTCTCCAAAACTTCTCTTCCATTTAGAATCCTCCAATACTCCCAATGACATATGGGACACCTTAGAAAATTTATTTGGGAAGCTTGATGAGATGAGAGGTCATGAGCTCGAAAATGAACTCATAAGTCTAAGTCCTAACAACTTTGACACCCTACAGGACTTCTTCACTAAGTTTAAGGCCCTTATATTGCAATTGAAATAATTTGGGATAGAGAAGAAAGTGATCAACTCATTATTTATATTCTTGCAAATTTAGGTCCAAGCTATTTAGTCTTTGTCTCCACTTTCCATGCCATAAAAAGTGCCCTTGGCACTACATGGAAAATGCCTTCTTTGGATTCATTCATTGCCGACTTGAATAGGGAGCAAGAAAAGCTAACTCAAATGCTCACAATGAATTCTACTCAACCCTAAGCTTTGATATCTATAAATGGTAATGATAAGACTTCAACAAAGGAGGAGAAGAAAAAGAACAAGGACTAGGAGAAGAAGAAGAAGAAAGAAAACAACAATCCTACCAAAAAACAACACTGAGTCTTCTTCTTCCAATGATAAACCTAAGAAGAAGAAGGTTAAGTGTGCCTATTGTAAAAATTCAAGGCATGATGAACACAAATGCATGAAGAAACAAATAGATCACCTAACTCATCTTCTAGAGAAACACAACATAGGTGTTCCTGAGTCCATCAAGCAGATTTCATCTACCCAAGATTTAACAAAGGAAAAAGGCAAGGGTAAGGAGAAAGAAAAGGGAAAGGCCCTTGTATCTACTACAGCTTCTACATCATCATGGGTCATTTATTTAGGTGCTTCTCACCACATGGGCTCTTCACTAGTTGAGTTTTCATCTTTAGAGCCTTGTAGCATGACTTCAATTAGTCTGGGTGATGACACATCAATTTTTATTGTAGGGAGAGGGTCAGTTGAAATGGAAAGAGGAACATTCAATAATGTTCTAAGTGTTCCTTCTCTTTCAACCAATCTCCTATTAGTGTACCAAATCACTCACATTGGTCAGGGCATGAGAGTTGAGTTTTCACTAGATTTAATGGCTATCAAGGAGTTGCATAGTGATACTACAGTGGTAGTGGGTAGGGCAGGTCACCAAGCAAGGTTATACACCTTCTCAAATTTTGCATCAGATTCTTCTCTAATAGCATTGTTGACTCATTTAGATGGAGTTAGCAAATTATGGCATGAGTGGTTTGGCCACCTTAACTACCGCTACCTTCAGCAACTTTGCAAAAATGACATGGTCATTGGCTTGCCTCGTGTCCAATTCTCAAAAGGACTTTGTGAGAGGTGCTCCTTTGGGAATCATCTCGAATCAAAATTTGACAAAGACAAAGCTTGGAGGGCTTCAAAACCTTTGGATTTAGTCCACAGTGATATATCGGGACCCTTTCCCAAACCATCTTTCACAAGGGCCAAGTACATCCTCACTTTCATTGATGATTTCTCTAGGTACACTTGGATATATTTTCTCAAACAAAAGTTTGAAGTGTTTTAAAATTTTCTAGACTTCAAGGCTCTTATTGATAAATAGAGTGATAAATCCATCAAGGTTATTCAAACTGATAATGGAGGGGAGTATGTCAGCATCATGTTTGAGCAGTTTTGCACCATAGATGGAATTGATTTGCATCACACAGTCACCTATAGTCCTTCATAGAATGGGGTTGCTGAACACAAAAATAGGTTCTTGAAAGAGATGGGTAGCTGTATGATTCAATCCAAATCCTTAGCACCACAGTACTGGGTTGAAGCCATCAATAATGCTTGTTACATTCAAAACAAGGTTCCTCACAAAGCTTTGAAAGGGATAACACCCTTTGAAGCTTGGCATAAAAGGAAACCTGATGTTGAGCACCTCAAGGTTTTCGGATCCCCAGCCATGGCCCACATACTGAAGAAGAAATGCAAAGCTATGGAATGTCAGTCCAAGCCTTGCATCTTTATAGGATATCTAGATGGTATTAAGGGATATCACCTTCTAGATCCAGTCACTCATGTGTTGTTCATCGAGAGAAGTGTCCATTTTTAGGAGAGTCCTAAAGACTCAACACTTGACACTTCTTCTCCCTCATCAGATCTACTTCTTCATGATGATTCCTCATTAGATTTAGATCAGACACAACAGGTTCTTGAGCCAGAAACATCTTCTTCTTCTTTAAGTTCAGACAATGAGGATAGAGATGCAGAGTCATCCAGCTCTAGTAAGTCAGAGGATGAGGAGGTAGCACCTGACTCACCCACTTTTGGGCCACTTTGGGCTAGATAGACACTTGAGAGTGTTGGCACTTGGGCAGGAGATCCCATAGATGATAGACGTACTAGGGGGGATTTTCAGAGAGATCCACATGCCTTCTTTGCTTCAGTTTTAGATCCATAGACTTTTCAAGAGGCATCGGGGGTACCTAAGTGGGATAATGCTATGGAGGAAGAATATTCTTCCTTAATCAAAAATCACACTTGGGATTTGACTTCACTTCCTAAGGGAAGAAAGATGGTTCAATGTAGGTGGATATATCATACCAAGTTTTCAGTAGATGGGTTGGTTGATAAGTACAAGGTGCGATTGGTTGCCAAGGGTTTCTTACAGGTGGAAGGCATTGACTACTCAAAGACCTTTGCACCCATTGCAAAGATGACTTCTATCTAACTCACCTTGGCTATTGCCACAACACATGGTTGGGATGTGCATCAAATGGATGTGAAGAGTGCCTTTCTTCATGGAGACCTAGAGGAAGAGATCTACATGGAGCAACCACCAGGATTTGTTCAAGATTCTTCCTTAGTATGAAGACTTAAGAAATCTATCTATCACCTCAAATAGGCCCCTCAATCTTGGTATGCCAAGATGGATTCCTTCCTTCTCACAACAGGTTTCACTAGGTGTCATTCTGATCCCAATGTCTACTTCTTGTGACAGGATGATTCGCTCTTGATTTTGGTTTTATATGTTGATGATCTTTTGATCATCGAGAGTTCATCATCAACTATTACAATGGTGAAGGCATCTTTTCAAGATAGATTTGACATGACAAACTTGGGTTTGTTGCACTACTTCCTTGGCATCAAGATCTCATAGTCAAATTCAAGGATTTCTCTTGCACAACCTAAGTATGCTCTTGACTTATTGGCTCAGTTTCACATGGCTGATTGCAAGCCGTCTCTAACTCCCTTTCTATTAAGAGTCAATCTTGAGGCTGATTATTATTCACCATTGGTTGTTGCCACTCAACATCGACAACTTGTTGGTAGTCTCATCTACTTGACTCACACCAGGCCTGACATATCATATATAGTGGGAATTATCTCTAGATTCATGCAGGAACCTCATGAGCTGCATTGGAAATCAGCTAAGAGGATCTTGCATTACATACAGGGTTCACATAAATTTGAGATTCATTATAGATTTGGCATAGATGTTGACTTGGTTGGATTCAACACCAGTGGACCAAGCACATAGAGATTCACATGCATTCCATTTGGGAGCTTATTCATAGTCAGGTCATTAACTTGATATTTTGCCAGTCTTCAGAGCAGGTTGTAGACATCTTCACCAAACCTTTCACTGAGAGCAAGTTCATTCATCTATGAGCTCTTCTTGGGGTGCAGTCCACATCTGCAACAACATCATCTTTGGGGGGGGGCACTAGCCTCTTCTTTCTTTTATATCTCTCTTTTGAGGGGGGGAAGTTTTTTCCTATGAGTTTTCTCCTTTTCTCTATCTTATGGGAGATTTCATTTGTACATGAGTACCTCATCAGGCCTAGTTTCCGACACCCCTTTTATATTTCCACACTACCCACCTAAGCTACGATTATGGGGGGTATTAGTGTAGGTTTTTAATTTTCCCTATTTTTAATTAGGGAAATTGTATTTCTTGTGCATACATGGAATTTTCCTACATTTGTGGGATAGGATAGCTTATGTGGAGTTGTGTGTCATAGATGTGTCATAAGAATGTCATAAGTAACTCCCTTGATGGGAGTTACTTCTCTATTCTTATCACCTTGTCACCACCTTTCATGGAAGATTTACAGTCTATTCTTGGGGTGCCTTTTCCACCTTTTGTGGAGGAGTTACTTACGTACTCTCCTATATGTATTCCTCACTTTGGCCATCTCATGTGAATCAAATTTTGGTTTTCTCCATTTTGTCTTGTGCAATTTATCTTCTTGTGTTATTTTCAAATTGCTTTAGCATCTATGTGGTGTGCACTTGCTTCATCTCATGTGATCGAGTCTCCATTACACTCGCATTATCCAGATTCTGGAAACAGCTTCGATATAATCAAATAGTAAAGTCTTGGAGTGGGCAAGGTGAAATAAGTATAGATTAGGGAGTTGAAGGGAAATAACAATCTAAACCTATGCAAGTCTCTCCCACCCCTCCTCAAGAGATATATTATACTCTATATCAACCTTATTATAATACTTGTCCTCATGAGGCCACTAATCACATTCAAAAAAATCTCTTTAAAGAGGATATATATAGGTAAATCAAAGAGTTAGAGTTGAAGACAAAAGGAATTGAAGAGAGCCAAGATTAAGAGATGGAAGATAAAGAAAACTTTGTGACTAATCAATCCCAATTTCCCTATCCCCAAGAACCTATAGCTTATCCATATTGGAGGTTTATCCAAGAGTGTATTAAAAAAAAGAATGAAATTATAATTAATAAGGTGGAATATCAGCTTGCTTCTATTAAATAAACTCAATAAGGCTATGAGAAAGGTAAGGTGATTGTTGAAGATAATGAAATGTCTATATCCCAATTCAACATGCTTTCCTTTAAAGAGTTCATTTAAGAATATCCCATTTCTAAACTCCCAAATTGAAAGGGAATTCTCTTCATTCCCATGATCATTCATGATCTATCCATCACACCTCATACTCCTTACCCAATTCATGGATTATTTTAACACCATCCCACCTAATCCCTTATTGAAGGAGAATCCATCCTATGGGAGATAAGTGAAGAAGATCAAGACAAAATTGCATCTGATCAAGAAGATGACTTAAGTGCCTATGATGAAGAATTCATATAGGGACTCCCCTTGGTGAAGATAACCATAAATCCATATTATTGAGTGAAGAAAAAGATAATCAAGATCAATTTTTAGATGCTAATGAAGAGTTTAATCAAATCATGAAAAATAAGGTACTTGAAAGAGACACCACATCAGCTGAGTTGGTTGAGACTCATGAGCAACATATAGAGGTTAGTTTTGAAAAACTAATAGAGTAAAAAGTTATTTTTTACTTAATAGACCAAGATGATTTGTGGTGGAAGTCAAATGAGATTTGTGAAGAATTTAAAGGCATTCAAAATCTTATACCTCCTTATTTTAAATTTAATGACATTCTTATAGATGCATTACCTCTTAAAGTACATTATTATAACTTCCAAAGTACCAAAATTGAACAAGTTGTAGCCAACCTTGAAGTTGAAGACTCTTCAATCAAGCAAGATGAGGTTGATCAAGTAAACAATGGGAAATAAGATGAAGTTGAAGAAGTTGTATTTCTTAAAGAGAAGGAATAAAAATTTGATTGATAGTAGCATATTGAGCTCCTCCAAGAGCTTGAAGGTCTTTTCAAGGTTTAATATCATTTTCACAAAGAGATTGTTCAAGATGTCTTCATTGAGGAAAATGATGAGGATTGGGTTGAGTGTTTTAAGCTCCTTTAAGAACTTGATGAGCTTGCAATAATTTATGGGAAGCCTAATATCATTAAAAATACCATGAAAGTCAAAAAACCATGCTTGGATGAAGAATTATTGGATAATATTGTAGCTAAGGAGTCTCATGAGAATATTGAGATTATTCAGTCACAAGAAGAATTCACATTCATAGGTGACATGTTTGCAACTATCTTTGCTTCACTTGAAGTCATGCCAAGATGATTGGCAATCATGAATGAGTTAAAGACACCAGAAACAAAGCTTAAAATAAATTTTGATTCATGCCCTCTTTCATCTCATGGAGCAAAGTATGTTGTAACTTTCACCTTTGATCTAGGAGGAGAAAATTTGTTTCAAGTTAGTTTGTATATAGTCTAGTTTGCTTACCCTAAGTTCTTGTTAGCACATATGTGTATCTTCCTTTATTTGATTTTGTGTGTGTGTTTCATTTTAAGTGTTTATGAGGTAATAAATATGTGTTATTTTTCAAGTTTAAAGGTATGGTCTTTTTGTATTAGAGTGCATTTGACTCCATAGTCCAATGGAAGGACAAGCTTACTAGTCTAGTTAGCATAGCATGCATGCTACCCCTATGAATCACTAATTTATTACCCAATTTTGAATCCTAGGTAAAAATAAGACACCTATAGGTAAAAAAATTAAGCCTTAGGTGATTTAAGAGATCCTAGTCCAGTCTAAAATACCTTACTAGCATTTATTTAGGTAAATCTAGAAAGATTAAGGTAAGTCTCTTTTATGTGGTTTAGTCTATTTAGGTCTCCTAAGTTAAAAAGGGTCAAAAGGGTCATTTTTAGTGACTTTAAAAACATTTAAAAGGTCAATTTAGGTCAATATGAGTCTTAAAATATGTTATGGTATGGACCAATGAGTTTTAATCAATAAAAGTCAGTTATGGGCAAGATAAGTTAATTCTAGTGGCTTCCCAAGTAAGTACAATGTGCAAAAAGAGAGAATATGTAGATAAATAATGTTTTTA
Source organism: Torreya grandis (assembly GCA_037957365.1). NCBI lineage: Eukaryota > Viridiplantae > Streptophyta > Pinopsida > Cupressales > Taxaceae > Torreya > Torreya grandis. Next base: position 834,134 of record JARHVA010003102.1, read on the forward strand.
TCATGATCAGGTGTTTTCAAGTCCATAATAGTGATTATCTAGTAGTTATAAGGTTAGAATAAGCCAAAAACATCCTCTCTATCATATCAACTCCTCACAAGCTCACATAGGCAAAATTGAAGTAAATAGTACAACCAAAAGAGAAAAGGTGGGAGCCTAAAAATTTGGGAATTTATTTTAGTATTGTTTAGATTAAAACTTTGGGCATTGGTTATTATATTAATCTCCTTAGATTTTTTAACAATCATTAAGAAATTAAGCATTTAAAACTAGCTAATCAACCATGACATTGGTCTTTCTTGAGATTTTAGGTAGAATGGTGGAATCTTTTCTAAAGGAGAAAATTTTTATGGGTATTAAAATATACTCTCAAGTCTCCTAAATTATTTTTAAATATTTCTATGAATGTTCAGTTTTAAATAGATGGTCATATCTCCATTCACATTTGTAGACTGTGTTCTATGTGTTTTCATGAGCATGGTGATTTGAGTGTTTGAAGCTGCCTTTCAAAGGAGACTTAGGGTTGCATTGTATTATTTAATGTGTTTATGAAAATAAAAAAATGTTATTTGAGTTATTATTGGTCATGTTACACTTTTAAAGTTTCAAGAATTCAAAGATTACAAATAGTCCCTGTACAACCTATACATTTACAACTCAAAAATTTCATGTTATCAATGTATTTTTAAGGATGCCCAATAATGATATTACTGGTAATGGATTAAAATTTATGGATAAAACTAATAAAATATATTTCTCTAAGCATTAGAACTAAGTTGAGTAAATTCCAAGCTAATTGCTCCTAATATACACCTACAGACCATGTGCTTTGAGACAATGAACACAGAGGTTTTGAGGATACTTTGAGAATGTTTTTAAATTGGAAATACAATGAAAATTAATCCTAATAAACATTAATGGTTTTATAATACCATATATCCTTGAAGAAGTAAAATCCAAGACTTCATAATTAAACTACCTAATTGTACCCTACAGACTGGGTGTGTATGAATAGTGAAGGGTAAAGGTTTGAATGTGCCTTAAAGATTCTATGAATTTATAATAAAATGAAAATAAACTTTATTTATGAATTTTTATCCATTAAATTACATCATAGTGTAATGGCGATAGACCTAAAATACCTAACAACACAGTCAAACCTAGTGACAGTCACCTATGAGATTTTAGGGATAATAGTGAAAGCAGGAGATAAAAATGATTTTAAAGGGTTGTTTGAGATTAAAATGAAATTTAATTGACTATCCATAAAGTTTACCATTTATTATATTCACAATTTATAACATATAAACCCTATAAGACTCACACACAGAGTCAAAGCTCCATAATAACACCTACAGTCAACTAGGTGAGAAATTGGCTTTGGACAACAAGGTAATATAGTTAAAGTATTTAAGACATTGTAAAGGTTTTGAGATATCAAAATTAAATAGGTTATATATTTTTAGAGTTTTAGGGATTTAATTTGGAAAACAAGAAAACATTTCACACACTTTGAACTCTCAAATACACTCCTATAACCTATGTTGATTTGGTCTTGAGACAGAGTTTTGTGTGGAAGCACTGAGTTTTAAAGTTTCAAAGGAATTATTAGTTATTTGACCACATTAATTATTTATAAATATGGTTTGGATATTTTTAATGTGATCCTAAATCTCTAAAACATAGTCAAGTCCCCTCAAATAACCACCTACAACTAATAGTCTTAAGACTATCTTACATAGTAATGTCAATGAAAGTATGAAGTATTAAGGCTTTAAGGGAGTCCTCACTCAGTAAATAAGTTTGAAAGGGTTTATTATTTCAAATATTATTCTCCTAGAACACTATATCATAGACTAATTCCAAATGCATATGTATAGGCAAACAGACTTGTAGGATTTCTTAAGTGACTAAGCGCCCTCTTAAGACCCAAGATAGTGGTGTGTGTATGTTGTGAAATTTATAATGTAACTAAAAATTTTCAAACTATTTGAGAATAAAATTTTCATAAGTGATTTCTTTAAAGAGACTAAAATAAGGTGTACACAATCTAGAAACACACAGTCTGCATACTATCTCATTAGGAGCTTTGCTTGTAGGAAGAGTGGAAGGGAGACTAAAAAGAGGTATAAGGTAAGTAAAGTGATATATTATAATGACATAGTGTAAAAATTATTTTATCAAAACTTTAGGTTCAATAAATAAGGAAACAAATGCATCAAACCTTATTCAAACCTTGCATTATCTTGAGTGTATACACAAAGTTGAAGATGATGACTAGTCAATAAAAGTGGAGTCAGATTAGAGATTTGGATAACCTTGAGGGGATTTAAGAAACATATAAAAAAACACACCATGGGTTATAAAATTCTTGATATAAAGAGGAATGGTTGAACACAGTTCCCTAGGGTATGACACTCAACTTAATCCAAGAACCATAAGCATAGGCTAGTGGCATAAGAAAAGATCTTTATGAGTAAATATGTAAATATAATCATTAAAAGGTATCAAGGAGGACCTCACAAACCTCATGAAGGTCATCGGAGTTTATAAAAAACCCAAAACATGCACCTACGAACCTCATTCTTTCTCAAACCCCTCAGAATGCTTGTTCTTCAACCTAAAGATCATCAAATTTTGCTCACACCTTTCATGAGGATATGTATGGGGTTGAATGGTCATTAGAGGTGTTATATGGTTCCCCTAACAACAATATTATGAAATTAGGAGAGAGAGGGATTATTATTTATAAATAATCATTAAGACCCAAAATAGGTATTAAACCTCTCTTAAAACCCAATAGCAACCAATTTGTAGAGATGGACTTCTAAATCACATCTAATTACATATTTTGATCCTAAGACCTCTTTGATATTTTTATAGACTCCAAATGGATCATACACATGTAATTGAGTTTTAAATATTATTATATGGAGATATGTATACTTTATAATCATTGGAAGATCTCCCCTGAGACTTATTTAATCTCCTCAAATCAAAAATTTTTATTAGGAACCCATGGAAGTGAGTAAACAAACTCCATTTTGTAAGGCAGTCTAAATAAGCTTGTGAAGGGCTTGTTTTTATCCATTTCATAGTTTTTATATAAGGAAAATGCTTCATAAGACCAAATTTGACATGGAAATTAGTAGTCTTGGCATAGGTAATGTAAATCACACACTTCCCAGAGGTTTAATATGTGCTAAGGAATTTAGAGCTAGAATCGCCTTTTTAGGCCTAGAGTCCTAATTAGGCTTAATTAGCAAAGGAGGTAGGTAGAAAAAGTAGACTTACACTTGGATTAAGATAATTAAGTTGAACATGGATCTATAAGAGGATGGAATTTATTATAATATGCCATTATATTCTCAATATCATCTATATAAATCCCATAAAAGGAGATTTATAGAAAAAAACTATAAGGAATGAGGCCTATTTGAGGATTTTGGTAGATAATGACTTTATGCAGTTATTTTGAGGCCTCAAAATGGATCTTTTTTAGTCCAATATGTTATTAATATGCCAACCATGAATTTTTGATGAGCTAAAGTAATTGAAAATAAGTGTTTACACTTGTGTGCAAGTTAGGCCTAAGGAGATGAAGAGTCCTCTAGACACCTTGAAAGAGAAAGAGGCGATGTGTCAAAAATAACCTATTGGGGTTAGATGAGAGTTGTAAATAATAGATAAAATAGTTATAATAATATTATTTTACCATCAATACGGATAATTTTCCTTCAAAATGTCAAGACAAATGGGAGTTTTAAAGAGCTAGTCAACGTGTTAAGCAACCATTTCAACTCCCATGACACTTAGAGGAGTGAAGCATCTAAAGTGGATAAATTTTTTTCATCAATGATATATTTAATTTTATCTCTAACTCATCTCTTATTTTTAACTCACATGACACTTTTCTAACTTCTCTCTCCTACACTCTTCTTCTTTTGTATCACACTTATGCTATATATTAAGCCACTTTTGGCTAAGAATGTATCCTCCAACTAGGTATAGTAAAACCGTAAAATTTTTTATAAATTTTATCAATTATAAATAATCATTTTACCTCCTATTTTTATTTTACATAGTTTTCGTATGAGAATATTTGATCTTGTTAAGTGAATTGACTTATCTTCCTTGGCATGTTGTCATGTGAAGTGTATGAGCATGGTGAAATATTTGAGTGATTTTGTCAATCTTATAGTGTCATTAGAGACCTCTTGGTTATTATTCCTATCTTAATCAACCATCACAACCTTCACATTGAAAAACTTGTGTGAGAGATTCAAAATAAGAGTCATGTATTTAAGGTTAGTTTTCTTGATTTAAAAGTGCACGTGTAGCTGGTTGGTAGTGGTCATTTCATATTTAGTGCATCAACTCATTAAATTAGGTTTATCTTAGTTTTCATATAAATTGATAAATTAGTGTGTGACCCTAAGTGATTCATCAAGGGGAGTTATCCCTTTAATCTAGAGGTTTACCCCTATTATAGACAATCCATAGGTCTATGGGTAATCCCATGATTTACCAATTTTGGAGAGGTACAAAAAAATTCTCCTAGGGTGAAAATTTTTGTCATAATATAAGTTAGGGAAGAAAACATAGGGAACTATATTAAGTTTTGATGATGTAGTTCAAACATAAGTAATTATATCATACTATTTGATGTAATTATAACACATAACACAAAATGGTATCGATGTTAGTTGATGTAGTCTATAATATAATAAACAATTTAATAAAGAAATTAAATCTAACTAACTTTATACAAATAATATTAGGTAGATGTACTAAATAAACTTGGTTGATAGTGTGGGATCTCAAGATCTCAAATATACTTATGCATTCATTGGTAAGTGTCATCCCAATGTTTTAGAGCACTAACTATAGAGGATAACCATGTCTATAGCATACTAACCTTAGTTTCAAGGGTATGGTGAGAGTAACTTCCCTAGATAATACACTTGTTTTAGGTGCACCACAAGATTAAATAAATGGATGGTTCTATAAGGTTTAATAAAAATGTAATCCCAGATGTTTATGATATACCATATTTAGTGTTGTATTTTGGCTATGAGTATTGGGCATGCCCATCACACCATGATGTGTGTAAATGAAATACCATGTAGCCTTGAATGATAGTCACTAAATAGTTTGAAAAATTTTCATACATAGGTTCTAGGGAAAATTCAAAAGTAGAAAATAAAATTCAAAAATCAACGTCAAAAACCAATTTTTTAGCATTCAAGGAATTGAAATAAATAGGCAACCAACTATATTAGATAGGTTAATATAGTTATAAACTAGATGCTGAAAATGAAACATAGAACTATATCAGGCTTGGTCAATGTAGTTACAAACACATAACATAACTATATTGGGTTGGACAATATAGTCTATGCAAACACAAAATGAGTGAACTCTATCCAATGTTATTCAAAGACAATAATGAAACTATATTAGGCTCACTAGTGTAATTATATAGAAAGATAAGATTGGGATAGAGATTTATCAAATCTAGCCAATATAGTTAGTTGAAGGATGAAAATTGATACGAAAATGTATCACACTTGTCTGATACATTTTTTTTAAGGATAAAACTTGAGACAAAAGTGTGTCAAGTCTGGTTGATTTAGTTGGATAAAAGAGTGAAGGAAATAGTAAGCTTCACATTAGATTCACTTAAATTTATTTAATGAGATGTGATTAGCATGTAACTATCTTATCTCTAAAAATATAAACTTAAATAAGGTTAATCAAATAGATCACAATGATACCTAATCTTCAAGAAATGACCAAAGTATCCACATACCCAAAAATATGGGTACCTACATCACTAATATCAATAGAAAGGGTTATAAAGCCTTTAGGTCTGAGATATAATGAGATATATATATAACTAGACCTATATGTAAGTAATATATATTTCCAAAAACTAATTTAAATAATTATGTAGGTAAAGTGAATTAAACTAAAGGGAAAGGGGTTAGAATAATCAAAATGAGTAAGGTGCCATGGTTAAAAAATAGGAATATAGGAAACCTAAAATGAATTAATGAAAATTCAAAGTAATCCTATAACCACAATAAGTATATACATATTGAGAAATTAGATAAGGATACACACACATTCTAACAGAACTGAGTGAGTTAAGATGGAAGGAGGTAGGTAGGAAGGGAAATATAAGTAAGATGAACTATAAATATGAATGATATGATCATGAAATAGATTAAAAAAAATCTCTCCAAAATCACTGAAGGCCTTCCAACCCCTTTTCATTTTTCCCTTTTAAGGCATACACTCAATGAGTTTTAATTTTGATAGGTTTATAAAATATAAAGTGCAAGTAAATTATAAAAGGAAAAAAATTTGTGCATACACATAACACTCTATATTACTTAATGTAGATTTAGGAATAATGATACTAGTTCATGAAAACATACACAACATGCACAATTTATCAATGAATGACAAACGGTTGTCATTCCACTTAACACTTATCATTTTTTTCGGTCATGATGGGGGTATGAACATTATTCATTATATTTAGATTATGCATTTTATTATACATTGTGAGAACTTGACCAAACTTGAGTGAAATTATAAAATCAAATTTATGATCATTATGGGGGAATGAACACTATTCATACCCTTTTTATCATGAATTTTATTTTACATGGAGTGAATTTGATAGAATTAGAGTTAAACTATATATTTTAATCTATAAGACATCTATAATGGTTGATTTAGTTTATTTTATTGAACCCATTATGTACTTCTTTATTTATTTCCTACATACTTATTTGGGTTAGTACATCACATAATTCTTCCTAAATTCATGAAGGTTGGGGAATGTTATCTTATCAACCCAAAGGGATAAATATTTACACAAAATTATGGCACAAGAACCCCAACTCTCTATGCTCTTTATCAAGGAATCATAAGTTTCTCTAATGATTTAGCAAGGAAGCATCATTTCCTTCAAGTTTCAAGGGAAACATGGTTTTCACTAACACACAAGTGTATTCCTTCCTTGCACTTTAACTTTTAAAATAGATAAATTTAATATTGAAATGTTTAATCTATGAACATTGACTACAAATGTTGGTTATAGTTTTTATTATTGATTGACCTACACAATTGGAGCTTCTTAAAAAGGACAAAGTGTGTTATTGTTTAACCCTAAATTTTACATGTGGGGGTATTTAGGATTAAGAAACATATAATTAATATTAGTAATTTTTTCCTTTCAAAGCCAAATTACTACCCTACCATCCAAAACTTTCCTAAAATGGTCAATTAGCCTTTCAAGCTTGTCAAAATAGTCATATATGGTCAAAAATGTCAAAAGATAGGTTTAAAAAGCATAAAAATTGTTTCAAAGGTCATTAAATTGTCTCAAGGATATTTAAATATGTTTAAAACGGTGATTTTATCCTAATTCTAAAATTTCAAATCATAAAAATGTCATTTCATATGCCAAATTAGCTCCCACATGCCATATCTGATAATATTATTAATATCCATATCTTTTAAAAAATTTAAAATGCTATTTCATATAAAGAAAGTTGACTAAGCAAATTGGCCCCACAATTTCTTATTTCAACACCAAAATGGATTTCTTGTAAAAACAAGAAAATTAAAAGATTCTTGAAAACCATTGTATTAATTTTTGAACTCAAAAAAAGAAATGTGATATCAAGATGGATCCCACTCCAGGAAGGAGAAGCATGCAAGTGAAGTTAGTAAAGGTTGACTTATCAAAGCTTGTTTCTTGATTTCCATGTAAAGGTGAATATTTTATTGTTACAAATCAACTTGAAAGAACCTTAAGTGGAGTTCTCTTTGGATATATGGCATAGAATTTTATGAAAATATATTTATCTTATCAAACTTGGGCCCACCATTCTTTTCAATGCCAAGATTTGGAGCTCGTTATGCAATTTTTGTGGAATTATGGATTTAATGAATAAATGATTGTAAAATGAGTTAGTTTTGAGTTGAGTTAACCAAGACTAACCCTTATCTCCTCCCATTTCTTATGTCAATGCTAAAAGGAAGGTTTCTTGAAAAGATAAAGAAAGGAGATATTTAAAGAATTTTGTAATTAATTTAAACTCAAAATTGACTTGAGTTCACATCCACTTAATCTTCTCATATTATTTCAATGCCAATCTCTTTGCCTTTTGTATAATTTTCTATCAAATGACCTTTTAGAAATCATTAAAAAAATTGATATTCAATAATAGATTCCTAGAAGCTGAATAGAGGAAATTGATTTTGAGTTATATATTTTTTGGGTTTTGGATGTGGGTTATAAATAGTGTGCATCTAACTGCATACCATCACTAAGTGGGATTACATCCCCTTTGGGTAGGGCCCTTCCCCACCAATTCCTTCCCATCTCATTCCACCTCTCTTCCCTTGTAAGTCATTTGAAGAGGTAGAGCCCTTCATCAGAAATATTTATGTAAGGGTAATATATAACTCCATTTTCATTTTGATTAATAGTGCCTAAATAATATCACAACATTCAGGTGCATAACCCCATTAAAATAAATTTTCCCTTCTAATTTCCCTTACCCCTTTTCATCTAAGAACACAAAAAAATAAATTTCCCCTACCCATTTTCATCCAAGAATAAGAAATCAATCAGATTTAATAGATAAATCTTAAGGGAACCAGCCCTCTATGGAAGTTCTTCTCATAACAGAGGCACCCACACTTTGAGAAGATCTCATTATTTTAACTAGCGTGAGGGTTTTTTGTTTTTTCATATTTTCAATCAAGGTGTAACTCTAGGTAGATAACAATTTTATCATGCTTGGTGGGATGCTTACTCCTTGGCATAGCTAAAGTTTGGAGCTGAGAAGAAGCATTTGTAGTAGAGAAGAATATCTATCTTCATCACAAGCTAAAGATTCTTTACGTTTCAGAGTTCATAGCATCATTCAAGCAATTATTTCATGCCAAATGTTACTACAAGGTCAACTAGAAATGGTATTCCTTTTTAATTCATTATTCTCTACATCATATAAAAGATCAAGGTTTAATAGGACAAACCCATATCCTCAAAAATAATATTTGTCTCCTATTTATCCTACTATTCTAATCACTACAACCCCCACTATCCAAATGGATATCAAAAACCATGTGTTTGTTCCATTCAATAGAGATATCCCACTAAATTTGGCCTAGTTTGATGACATTTTGGTGTGTACCCTCAAGAGCATCCCATTTTTCTTAGGATAAAATCAAACAACCCCTATTGAGCATATCCAAAATGTAGCTAGTCTCTATTCAGTCCATAATGTTGTTGAGGATAATATTACTATTAGATTGCTTATTGCTTTCTTCAAAGGAAAATAATTTTAGTGGTATAGAAACCTACCAATGAATTTATTTCTACCTAGGATGAATTGGTTTTAGCCTTAGTCAAGTAATTTGAACACAAATCTAATCACCTCTCTTTGGTTAAATAGTTAACTACCATAAAGATAGTTTTTCTTGAGTTCATGTCTAATTTTAATCTTAGATTCCAAAATACATGGACCAGAATACCTATGTTGATTAGGCCATCCCCTGAATATACACTCATATACTATTTTAAATCCCTTAACTCTAACATTAGTGTGATGATACAATCAATGGGTGGTAATACTTTGCTAGATGCTTATGAGGTTGTAATAAGGGTAGAGAATAGCTTGATACAAGATAGTAAGCTTTATCCAAGGCCTCTAATGCCTATATTCCTATAATTTAATTCTATACCAGCCCCTCAAGTTCCTAAAATTCCATCCTTATCTCCTATTCCATCACCTCAAGCCCAAATTATAACCTCTACTAGTTAAGCTAGTGAGATAAGAGAGTTACACAACTTGTTACAATCCTTTGGGAATGAAATAGTGAAACTCAAGAGATAAAAATATTAGGTTAATAGGTCCTATCAACAATAAAATTAGATCACCTATCATCCCTTCAAAGATTAAAGGCCTCCTTATCAAGGTTTCAAAGAGAATAGACCACCTTATCAAAAACAATGAGACATAATTCTAGCTAAGCCATATGCTACCCTTGATCCAAATGCTCCTTCCACTACAAAGGCCATTATTCTCACTCCACCTCAAAATAACTTGATGCAAGATTCATCTTGGTATTCCTTAAATCTTAATGATGCCCAAAACCAATATTTGGTAACACAAAACATCACTATGCCAAAAATGACATAAGAATAGTTTTCTTTTGAAGGATGTCATTACTAAGATACACATTTGGCATCATAAGGAGAGACTCAACAAGTTTAAGGGTATCATAATGCCATTAATGTAAATTGGCAAGTAGATGATCATGTTGCTTTTACTTAGGGTGTTGAAACTAACAATACAAATGGTCAAGTTATAGCTGTAATTAGAGATAAAAGAAGAGCCATGAATTAGGCTCAAGAGGTGACAAATGCTTCAAGTACTCCAAATTTTATTTCTAAGAGTAAAAAAGAACAACTTGTTACCCCTACAATTCATAAAAATCAGAATATGATGATTAATAATATTCATCAAATACCTCTAGTTCATGAGTAGCCAGTGCTTCAAAAAGTGTAACCAAAGGTTGGTGGATCTTAGTTCAATATAGTGGATCAGATGAATAATTATAATATTAGAATTAAAATTTTGGATTCTCTTTCCATCCTAGGATAAAAATATATGCTCATCTAAGATCTTTTAGCTCTCAATTTATCTCCAAAACCAATTGAAAAAGAAGGTATTATCTTAACTAATTTATATCAACCAATTAAGAAACAAGTACATAAATTAAATAAAATTGTAAATGTGGACAAAAATAAGGTAAAATCAAATAAAACTCCTAATTTCTACCTTTATTTGATAATGGGTGATACTTTGGTTCATAACTCTATGGTGGATAGTGGAGCTAGTATTACAATCATGCCTAAATAGATTGCAAACAAGCTCAGCCTTGTTTATGAGCCAAAAACTAAGGGGGTATTTAAATTGGATGGGTAACTAACAAATATTATAGGCATCATCAAATATTGTAAATTTACATTACATGCTTGTCCTAATATTACTATTCAATAAGATGTTGTGGTAGACTTGCCTCCTTACTTTGGTATGTGCCTTTCAAGGGACTTCACCTCAAAGTTAGGGGATATTTATTAGCTTATTGGACTTAATTGATGCTCAAAACTAGTTATAATACCAATTTAATGATTCATTCTGAATGTATTACATGTTTTCATATGGAGCCATATATGCCAAGTGTTTTAAACACTAACTGTATCATTTTAGATGATGTACTAGAAACTAGTGGATTAGAAAATGGATCACCTTTTGATAGAGTTACAGATTTGTTTCTTGATGAGTGGGAATCCAATTTTCATGAGCATGATCCTTATAGGTTTATTGAAGAAGATAGACCTAGTGTGTATTGCCTTCATGAGAATGATGTACCAATTCTAGCCATGGTTAAAGATGTTGAATCTAGTGAAGGTTTATGGAAATTTTACTTTGATGGATCAAGGAATAAACATGGTACTAGAGCTGGAATGATTTTGTTTTCTCCAAAAAAGTAGATATATTTATCTTCTAATAAGTTTTAGTTTTGTCATTCAAATAATATTGCAGAGTATGAGGTACTAGTTCAAAGTTTGTAGTGGGATAGGAAGATGAAAGTCAACACCTTACAAGTTTTTGGTGATAATGAACTTATGGTTCACCAAGTAAGAGGTTTAAATGTATGTAATTTTTTTTTCTTAAATATTAAAAGCATAGAATATGGGACTTGAATATTTTTAAGCTTTTAAAATTTAGGTAATACCAAGAGGTGAGAATAAACATGCCAAATAGTTTGGTTACCATTGGGGCACAATTTAGTATCCTAACTAATATAAAACTTAAAAAATATTGGTCACATATAAAGGTGGTTGTAAGGCCTTTTATTCCAAATATTCATGAGAATTGTCAAGTGTTCGAAGATGACAATCAAATTGTGAGATTCTTGCAAGAGGAGGCTGAGTTTTCTTCAAGAAACCAATCAAACTATTTGTATTAATATGGTGATCATATTATGTAACTAAAAACAAATAAGTTACCCAAGGGATTAGTCACACTTGAGAATATTTTTATTGGTGATGATCAGTTAAGGAAGGATAATTCATCCTTGTCAATAATAGAAGATCACTATGTCGATGTAGATATTAAAACTATTAAAATTTAAAGTTGGGTAAGGTATGCACTCCTTCAAAAAATGAAGCTTTAATTGAGTTATACACAAGTTTTGCTAAAGTATTTGCTTGGAAATATAGTGATATCAATGGATTTGATCCAAGTTTAGCTCAACACACCATTGAGTTAGAGGTTAAAACTAAACTAGTGAGACAAAGACAAAGGTCCATCAATCCTAAGCTTGAACCTTTGATGAGAGTTGAGATTTAGAAGCTCATAGAGTTAGCTATTATATTTCCAATCAAGAACTCAACTTAGGTGGAAAATCATTTTTTGGTATGGAAGAAGAATGGTGAGATTATATTATGTTTTAAATTCTATGATTTGAATAAGGCTTCACTTGAATATCAATATCTATTACCATTAATGGAAAAAACATTATAGCTAGTTATAGGTTTAGTGAGGTTTTCTTTGTTGGATGGATATAATGGCTAGAATCAGATTTTGGTCAAAGAAGATGACCAATTTAAGACAACCTTCACAACAAATTGGTGGACATTTTCATATAGAAAGATGCCCTTTAATTTATCTAATGTTGGAGCAACCTTTTAAAGAGCCATGGATATGGAATTCCAAGCCCTTATTAACAAGTTTTTACTTGTTTATTTGGATGATATAATAATATTTTTAGAGAGATAATGTGATCACATGGTTCATCTCATTCAAGTGTTGGAAAGGTGTAGGCAATCTAGGGTATCTCTAAATCTGAAAAAGTGTGTCTTCTCAGTTCATGAAGGTAATCTCCTTGCACATGTGGTTTCAAAGTATTGTTTAAACATAGCTTCTAAAAGGGTAGACTCTATTCTTTCACTCTCCTTGCCTAAGCATAAAAATACTATGCAAAGCTTCTTTGGGAAAATTAACTTCATAAGGAGATATATTTTAGATTTTTCCATTTTAGCTAAACCACTTACAATCATGCAAAAGAAGAATTAGAGCTTCATCTAGTCTGAATAAGGAGTAAAAAGTTTTGAATATATTAAAAAGGCCATAGCTAGTGATCCTACACTTATTAATGCATATTTCACAAAATATTTCATTTTGTATACATATGCTAACATGGACACCATTTCAAGCATTTTTATACAACAAAATCATGAGGCTTTGGAGTAGCCAATAGCCTTCTTTAGTCAAGTCTTGGAAGAGTATGAAACAAGATAGTATTTTATTGAAAAAAATGTACTTTTAGTTATAAGGTCTCTTAAAAAATTTAGATACTTGTTGTCTAACAATAAGATACACCTAATGGTTTCTCATCCAAGCATCAAGGAGTTCCTTTTGAACAAAGATATAAATGAGAAGAGAGATGGTTGGATAACCAAGGTAATGGAGTATGATTTGAAAATTAAGGTCACAAAGATAATTAGATTCAATGGGCTTTGTGATTATCTAGCTCAAGACTTACAAGAGATTAATGAGGTTGTTTTGGTGTCAAATGATGAAGAGGTTGTAGCTGGTCATACCTCACCTTGAATCTAGTTTCATGACTTGGTAAGCTATCTCCAAGATGGTATTTATACCTCTCATCTAAGTGTCTAAAAAAGAAGATATTTCAAGTTGCAATAAATTCTATTTTTGCTTATTGATAGTTTTTTGTTCAAGAAAGATATCAATGGCATGTTTGTAAGATGCATAGAGGCAAGCAAAACTCAGAGATTGCTTGAAGAATTCCATTATGGACATGGTGGAAGAAATTTTTCTCCAAGAACTACAACTCTTAAGATTATGAGAGGTGGGTACTATTGGCCTAGTATATTTAGTGACTACCATGCATGGGTAAAGAAGTGAAAATAGTGTGTTATGTTTATAAGAAAAGTGAAACTTGCAACCTTACCTCTTCAGCCAATTGAGGTGGATCAGCCCTTTATCTAATGGGGATTGGAATTTATTTATCTCATAAGTCCTTTTTCAAGTTTAAGACATAAATGGCTTCTAATGACTAATGATTACTTCAGATGTTGGATAGAATTAGTGGCATTGAAAGAATCAAATGAAACCAATGTTCTAGATTTATATGAAGGTTTGGTTAGTAGATTTTGAGTTACTTCAACTATTATTTCTAATAATTCAATGGATTTTGTGGGAACTAGGATCAGCTAATGGGATGTTTAACATGGAATTTATCTTAGTACTTTATCAAACTATTATCCACAAGGCAATGGCCTTACTGAATCTACAAATAAGAACCTATTAAAGATCATAAGAGTAACTATTGAAGATAATCATAGGTCATGGAATCTCAAGTTGAAGTTATCTCTATGGGCTAATAGGATCACCTAGAGAATATCAATAGCCAACTCTCCATACAATTTGGTATATGATAAGGAAGTAAGGTTACCCATTTCTCTTGAGTTTCTTGCTTTAGAACTAATGCATAAACTTGAGTTGTTGGAGAATGAGCCTATGTAGATCAGGTATGTTGAGCCTATGGAGTTGGAAGAGATAATAAATCAGTCCATGTTAGCCATGAAAATTCATTAAGCACAAGTGAAGAGAGATTTTGATAAGGGAGCTTCTTCACAAAGTTTCAAAGAAGGAGAGTTGGTCCTCATGTGGGATGAGGATAGAGATAAATCATGAAGGCACACAAAGTTTGATTCCATTTAGAGTGGTCCATACACAATCTCTAGCTACAAATCCCATAATTCCTTCTAGCTTACAAAGATGGATGGTGAGGAGCTCCAATCCTAGTCATGGGATACATTTAAAAAATTACTACTGAAGAGCTAAGATTGTTTTTTTATTTTCCTCCAAGTGGTTTTCAAGCACATTAGTTTAGTTCTCTTTTGTCCCAAATAAGTGCTTGTTTATACATTTGCTTTGTTTAGTTAGTTTTCATGTTTTGTGTGTTTCCCTTCTTATTTTGGAGGATGAATGTTGTCTCATGCCAGGTCAAAAGAGAATTTGCAATCATGGATCAAATTTGTCATTACTTTGTGAGTCTAAGAGTCATGTACATCCTATAAATTTTAAGCAAATAAGTCATGATTCCTAGCTAGGTCACCAAAATGTTAGCAATTTTGGCTTGTCAAGGCCAAATTGCTGTCCCTATTATCTGAAACTTTCCTTGGAATGGTCAAATTTCCCCTTATAGCTAGTTAGTTCAAAGCCCACAATAAGAAGAAGTGGAGAACTTGATTAATCAAAAGTACAAGTTTATTTTCTTTCAAGTCTCTTTTTCACCAAGTGTTTATTCTTTTGGAGTTTTAGTTTTCGAGGTTTTTGTCTAAGTATTGGGAATTATTTTGAACATTATATCCGAAGCAATTTTCCTAAAGGATATCTTTCCGAAGGGATTATTTTAGACATTTTATCCGAAATAAATTTTATAAAGGGCACTTTTCTTGGTAGAAGACCATTTCAAAAGTTTTGAAAGACCATTTAAAAAGTTCCAAAAGATAATTTCAAAAGTGCCCAAGGGTTCTTTTCAAAAAGGAAAAGACCATTTCAAAAGTTTTGAACAATCATTTCAATTTTTCCAACGATCCATTTTCAAGAATTTTGAAAGTTATTTTCAAATGGAAAGGTGATTTTTGAGAATTCTAAAGGGTCCATTTAAATTTTTCCAAAAATACCATTTCATTTTTTCCAAAGGGTACATTTCAATTTTTCTGAAGGGTCCATTTCAAAAGTTCTGAAAGACCATTTTAAGAATTCTGAAGGGTATTTTCAAAGGGAAAGGTTATTTATGATTATTTTGAAGGGTCCTTGTCAATTTTTTAAAAATTTCATTTTCAAAAAATTTAAAGGGACATTTCAAAGGGCTGATAGTTACTTTTTAAAATTTGAAATATCCTTTGCAAAAAATCTAAAAGGCACTTCTAGGCAAAATGATCTATTTACAAATTGTCTACAAGAAAGTGATAAAAAAAAGTCCAAAGTCATGAATTCCTTTGGATAAATTGTCTTAAAGAAATTAATAATCAAAAAGTCTGAAGACATGATTTATTTATAAAAAAATATCTATAGGAAAGTGCATAAGGAAATAATCTACAGACAAATTGTCTGAAAGAAAAGTTCATCTCAAAGTGTCAAAATAATTCCTTCAGGAGAAAAGGCTGAAGACAAAATTCTAAAGAGGAAACCTTGAAGATAAAAGTCTAAAAGAAATAAGTCCATGGAAATACATAGAAATAAAATACTCCAAAATAAATAAATAGAAATGAATAACTCAAAACAAAAGATCGCAAAGGAATAGCCCAAAGGAATACATGTAGAAACAAAGAGCCCAAGAGCAAAAGGTCAAGGAACTTCAAGGAGATAATATAGAATTTCAAACTCTGCATATCTAATCTTAACATTGAATTTAATTCATGCTTTTGTTTTCAAATCCCCTTTTCATGCAAGTGGAGGCCATTTGGAGTTTATTGGTCTTGAGTTGAGTTGAATTTTTGTCAAAGTGTCACATCTATTCTAATTTATATTATTAATCGAAGGCTTTCAAAAATTTCAACTTGTTAAAACTAAAATTCTTCACTTAAATATTTTCATAACATCATCTCATGTAGGATGGAGTTACTTGGAGTTGACTAGACAAGGTTTATCATGTAATTTCATTATTTTCCATAAATAGGACTTTCTTTTGTTTCAACTCAACTTCCAAAAATATCATGTAGAGTTTCTCTTTGAATATTTGGAATAGATTTCATGCCTGGAGTAAATGAGTCCAATATGGGTCCACCATCCTTTTCCAATGCCAAAGAGCTATTTTATACAA
Source organism: Torreya grandis (assembly GCA_037957365.1). NCBI lineage: Eukaryota > Viridiplantae > Streptophyta > Pinopsida > Cupressales > Taxaceae > Torreya > Torreya grandis. Next base: position 851,090 of record JARHVA010003102.1, read on the forward strand.
TACATAAGGAAAAAAGGATATTATTTGAAGGCTTGGTTATCTTTTGATATCTCAAGTGGAACTTGTGTGATGTGGGAGTGGATCTCCTCTCTTATTTTTAACACCAAATTCTTAGATTTGATATGATTTTTACTATATAAGTTGGCTTTTTATCCATTTGGAGGCACCCCTCTCTCGATAAGACCAGACTCTATCAAGATTGAGTTTTGTAACCTTTTCAAATGAATATGACTATTTTCAGATTTTAGGGTGCTGATATAGTGTATTTATGTCAGTGATTGCATATGTGATATAATTTTCTTCCTTGTCATGTCCTAGTTCTTACCTACTTACTAGTTGATCAGATTATGTAGGTCAAGTTCTATGTTTGATGTCTTTTGGCTGAAGTTATAGCAGATGTAAGTGGCTGGTTAGTGCCTCGAATTAGGCCTATTTCATCATTTCCCTCAAGATTTGATCACTAGATAGAACCTTTTCATGAAATGATGATGTATAGGTGTAACTTAGAGTTGAATATTTAGTATTTTCTTATCTAATCAATGTTTTAGAAGCTCAAATTGAGTGGATAAACTAAAATATAGGTGTATCACCATCATTAGTTAGGATTTCATTTCAATTTTCTTTCTTACCTTTTCCCTCTTCCCTTTTCCCTGATAGTTTTTAGCATAAAGTAGATATATTAATTGATACAGTAAAGGGATCTAGCCCTTACAATATGGATATTCAATCTATTGATTAGGCCACCCACATCATAGGATTGTTTCCATATTTTAGTAGATTGTGAAGACCTAACAATACCTTCATAAATGTGTGATTTTGATTGAAAATAGAGTTGAGCTTTATAAGCTCATAGAGTTAGATATTATATGTCCAATCGAGTACTCAACTTGGGTGGTAAATCTTGTTCTACTATGGAATAAAAATGGTGAGATTAGATTCGACTTCTATGATTTGAATAGGGCTTCACTTAAAGATCACTATCCATTGACATCAATAAAACAAATTTCACAATTGGTTATAGGTTCAGAGAGGTTTTCTTTGTTAGATGGATATAGGGGCTACAATCAGATTTTGGTCAAAGAAGAGGACTAGTTTAAGATAGCCTTCACAACCAAGTGGGGGACATTTACATACAAAAAGATGCCCTTCAGTTTATCTAATGCTAGAGTAACCTTTCAAAGAGCCATGGATATGGAATTCAAAGGCCTTCTTAACAAGTTTGTATTTATTTATTTGAATGATATAAAATTATTTTGAAAGAGTGAAAGTAATCACATGGTTCATCTCAAGCAAGTGTTCCAAAGGTGTAGGAAATTTGGAGTATCTCTAAATCCCAAAAAGTGTGTCTTCTCAATTCATGAAGGTAAGATATTTGGACATGTAGTTTCAAAGTATGGTTTAAGCATAGATTATGAAAGGGTAGACTCTATTCTTTCACTCTCCTTACTTAAGCACAAAAAGGCTATGTAAAGCTTCTTTGGGAAAATCAACTTCATAAGGAGATATATTTCAAATTTTGCCATTTTAGCTAAGCCACTTATAGCCATGATAAAGAAAAATTAGATCTTCATCTAGTCCAAATAAGGAGTAAAAACTGTTGAATATATTAATAAGGTTATAAATAGTGCTCCTACACTTATAAATCTAGATTTATTAAAAGATTTCATTTTGTATACATATGGTAACATGGACACCATTTCAGGCATTCTTATGCAATAAAATCATGAGGCTTTGGAGTATCCAATAGATTTATTTAGTAAAGGATTAGAAGAGTATGAAATAAGGTACTCTTTTGTTGAAAAACATGTATTTTTATTTATAAGGTCACTTAATAAGTCTAGATACTTGTTGTCTAACAATAAGATACACCTAATAGTTTCTCATCCAAGCATCAAGAAGTTCCTTTTAAAAAAATATATAAATGAGAAGAGAGCTGGTTGGATAACCAAGGTAATGGAGTATGATGTGTAAATTAAGGTCAAAAAGCTAATTAGAGGCAAAGAACTTTGTGAGCATCTATATCAAGACTTGCAAGAGACTAATGAGGTTATTTTGGTGTCAAATGATGAAGAGGTTACAACTGGGCATACCTCACCTTCCATCTAGTTTCATTAATTGATAAGCTATCTCCAAGATTGTATTTATCCCTCTCATCTAAGTGCTTAAAAAAGAAGATATTTTAGGTTGTAATCAATTCTATTTTTCCATATTGATGGTGTTTTGTTTAAGAAATATATCAATAGCATGTTGTTAAGATGTATAAAGCCAAGCCAAACTTAGAGATTGCTTGAAGAATTCCATGATGGAGATGGTGGAGGAAATTTTTCTATAGGAACTATAGCTCTTAAGATAATAAGAGGTGGGTACTATTGGGGTAGTATATTTATTGATTACCATACATGGGTAATGAAGTGCAAACAATGTGTTATGTTTGTAGGAAAAGTGAAACTTGTAGACTTACCTCTTCAACCAATTATGGTGGATCAGCCCTTTATCCAATTGGTATTAGAATTTATTGGTATCATAAATCCTCCTTCAAGTTTAGGACATAAATGGATTCTAACTGCTATAGTTTATTTCACACATTGGAAAAAAGGAGTGGCATTGAAAGAAGCAAATAAAACCAATGTTATAGATTTATATGAAGGTTTTATTACTAGATTTGGAGTTCCTTAAAATATTATTTCTAATAATGCAATGGATTTTGTGGGAACTAGGATAAGCTAATGGGCTGTCCAACATGGAATTTATCTTAACTCTTCATCAAACTATTATCCACAAGGCAATGGCCTTGATAAATCTACAAACAAAAACCTATAAAAAATCATAAGAAGGACTATTGAAGATAATTAGGGGTCATGGCATATCAAGTTGAAGTCAGCTCTATGGGCTGATAGGATCACCTACAAAAAATCAATAGCCAACTCTCCATACAAGCTGGTATATGGTAAGGAATCAAGGTTACCCATTTCTCTTGTGTTTCCTACTTTAGAAATAATTCATCATCTTGAGTTATTAGAGAATGAGACCATGGAGATTAGGTATGCTAATCTTATGGATTTGGAAGAGATAAGAAATTAGTCCATGCTAGCCATGGAAATTCATCAAGCACAAGTGAAGAGATATTTTGACAAGGGAGATTCTTCATGAAGTTTCAAATAAAGAGATTTGGTCCTCACGTGGGATGAGAATAGAGATAAACCAGGAAGGCACACAAATTTTGATTCCATTTAGAGTGGCCCATACACAATCTCTAGCTACAAATCCCATAATCTCTTCCATCTTGCAAAAATGGATGGCGAGGAGATTCCAATCCCAATCAATGGGATACATTTAAGACATTGTTATTGAAGAGCTAAGTTTATTTGTCTGTTTTCCTCCAAGTGTTGTTCAAACACATTAGTTTAGTTATATTTTATCCCAAATAAGTGTTTGTTTGTATATTTGATTTGTTTAGTTATTTTTCCTATTTTGTGTGTTTCCCTTCTTATTTTGGAGGATGAAAGTTGTCTCATACCAGGTCAAAATAAAATTTGTAGTCATGGATCAAATTTTTCATTACTTAGTGAGTCTAAGAGTCATGTACATGGTTTGGTTCTTAAGCATAGTAGGTATGCTTCCTAGCTAGGTCACCAAAATGTTAGCATTTTTGGCCTATCAAGGCCAAATTGCTATACCTTTCCTTGGAATGGTCAAATTTCTCCTTGTAGCTAGTTATTTATGGCTCTATTAGCCCAAATCCTGAAGCAAGAAGAAGTGGAGACCCTGATTAATGAAAACTACAAGTTTATTTTCTTTTAAGAGTCTTTTTCACCAAGTGTTTATTCTTTCAAAAGTTTTGTTTTTGGAGTTTTTATCTAAGTGTTAGGAATTATTTCAAACATTTTGTCTAAAGAAATTTTCCTAAAGGATATCTTTCTAAAGGGATTGTTTTAGACATTTTATCCAAAACAAATTTTTTAAAGGGCACTTTTCTTGGTAGAAGACCATTTCAAAAGTTTTAAAAGACCATTTCAAAAGTTGTAAAAGACCATTTCAAAAGTTTTTAAGGGTTTTTTGTAAAAAGGCAAAGACCATTTAAAAAGTTCCAAAAGACCATTTCAATTTTTTTGATAGTCCATTTTCAAGAATTTTGAAGGGTATTTTCAAAGGGAAAATTGCTTTTCAATAATTTCAAAGGGTCCATTTCAATTTTTCTGAAAATACCACTTCATTTTTCTGAAGGGTTCATTTCAATTTTTCCAAAAAGACCATTTCAATTTTTTTGAATGGTCCATTTCAAAAGTTTTGAAAGACCATTTCAACAATTTTGAAGGGTATTTTCCAAGGGAAAGGTGCTTTTCAACTATTTTGAAGGGTCATTTTCATTTTTTTTGAATTTTCATTTTAAAAAATTTAGAAGGGACATTTCAAAGGGTTGAGGAGAACTTTTCAAAATCTAAAAGATCCTTTGCAAAAAATCTAAAAGGCACTTCTAGGCAAAATGGTCCATTTACAAATTATCCATGGGAAAGTAATAAACAAAAAGTTCTAAGACATGAATTCCTTTAGAAAAATTATCTATGGGAAAGTGATAAGAGAAAAGTCTAAATATGTGATTTCTTTTAGATAAATTATCCATTGGAAAGTGCATAAGGAAATAAGCCACGGACAAATTGTCTAAAAGAAAAGTTCATCTCAAAGTGTTGAAACAATTCCTTTAAGAGAAAAGTTTGAAGGGGAAAGCATGAAGATAAAATTCTAAAAGAAATAAGTCCATGAAAATAGATAGAAACAAATAGCCTAAAACAAAAGGCCACAAATAAATAGCCTGAAGGAATACATACAGAAATGAAGAGCCCGAGAGAAAAAGGCCGAGGAACTTGAAGGAGATAACATAGAGTTTCAAATGCTACATATCTGATCTTAACATGGAATTTTATTCATGCTTCAGTTTTCAAATCCCATTTTCATGTAAGTAGAGGCCATTTAAAGTTTAATGCTCTTGATTTGAGTTGAAGTTTTGTCACAGTGCCACATCTATTCTAATTTATCTTGTTAATTGAAGGCTTTCAACACTTCTAACTTGTTCAAATTAAAGTTATTTACCTAAGGATTAGTGTAGCGTCATCTCATGCAGGATGGAGTTACTTAGAGTTGACTAGATAAGGATTATCATGAATTTTCATTATTCTCCATTAATAGGACTTTCTTTTATTTCAACTCAACTTCTAAACATATCAAGTAGAGTTTCAATTAGGTAATTAGGCCACCCATAGCCTAGGATTGTTTCCATGTTTTAATAGACTATGAAGGCCTAAACTACCTTCATAAGGGTGTGAATCTGATTGACAATAGTTTTTGGCATGATTGGTGGGAAAACAAAGAAATCCTTTACATATCTAAATAATTTTTAGATGAGAAGAAATTTTGTAGCAAAAGAAGATATCCATCATCACCAAAATCTAGATAAGCAATCCAAGTGCAAAAAAAATATCAAAAAGTTTTGGTATGTATCAGTATTAATTTTATCAATATTATTATAATGAGCCCCTCTATAAATTTCATCAGGCTAATGTTGTTCATGGAATCACCTCAATTAGTTATCCTAATTATTTTTCTCCTAGTCAATCTAAGAGTGTTAGGGAGATAAGGTTGGAATTCAAGAAGCAAATGGAAGAGTGTGATGGATTAGATGAATTTAATAGGTATCAATAAGAGATTCAATATGAATCCTTTATTCATCAATAACAATTGAGATACAAATAATAATGTTTGTCCAAGCAATCCCAAGACAATCTAACTAGGCAAATTGAAGAGCTAGAGATGAGAACAAAAATCTTGAGCCAAGGAAGCATAGATGAGACTACTACTTTCCCTCAAGAAGAAGAACCTAGAAGCCCTTTTGATTGGAATCAAGTGATAAATAAATGGAAAGAAGAGAACCAAGATGTTATAATGTGTTTCAATCTAGTCAAGGATGGTTCTTGCCCTCCCACCCCCTCCTTTGAGAAAGGAGAATGCACCTTGTGTGAGAGGGAAGATGATATTTCAAAAATTAAAGGTGAAGAAGAAGTTTTGAATTCAAAAATAATAGATATTGAGGACCTATAGTGGTTTCATGGTGACATGGAAGGCCTTAAATCTTTTGATCCCTCTTTGTTTGAGCAAGAAGAAAAGGAAGAGACAATTCTTGAATAACTTGTAGCTATTAAAATCCTTAAAGGTCAACTTACTCTTGAAGATACTTGCCAACAATTGTACTATGTATTTTAGGATGAGATAGAAAATTTTAACATGTCAACATTGGATGATGAAGAATGCAAGCATGATGAGCTCCCTCTCACTTTCTTTGATAAACTTCCCTTTTGTCTTAAGGAAGATTATGATCAATCCATGGAATATCAGTTAAATGAGTTTCAAGAACCTGTTATTGGGCAGTTAGAGAATCTTGTGTTTGAGGAAGAAAGTGATATTTTTTGTGATGAATTAGAAGACTATTTTATCAAATACAACATCATACCAACCACCCTTCCTCAATAAATTCATGATGAAGCTAAATATTATTTTTTCAAGCTCCTTGATGAGATAAAGCAGTTAGAGAACAACCAAGAGCCATGAGTAGAGGAACATGAGCCAAATCAGCATTTCAAGAATGAAGACCAGCAAGGGATATGTCTTAAGTATCACAATGAATATGTGTACATTGAGAACTTGTTTGATGTTGATTCATTTGAAGCTTCTCCAAGCACAGTAGCAAGCAAAAAGTATGATTCACCAAGTTTCAACTTCAATAAACCACTTGTATGGCATCATGAGGTTTCTCATCATGGAAGATACCTAAGGAACATCCCTTTTAATCCAAGAGGGAGAGGAAAGTACCAGTTTAGATTTGCATAATAGTTTTATTTTCAATTTTTGTTTTCCTCTAAGTGCATCCTGCACATGTTTCAACTTTGTTTTCCCTTTCCAAGTTGTTTTGTCCTTTCCTCCAAGTGCTTGTGCACATATTTTATCCTTGTTTGTGTTAGTTATGTTTGTTTCTATAGTTTACCATTCTAGTTTTGTCTAAGTTTTTTAGAGATTCTAACTTCTTTTGACTAGCAGGCTGGTCAACTCTAGAAAGTCACCCAAATGTTAGTATTTTTGGCCTATCAAGGCCAAATTATTACCCTACCATCTGAAACTTTCCCAAAATGGTCAACTATCTATTGAGGCTAGTCAAAATGATCATATATGGTCAAAAATGGGTTTAAAAAGCATAAAATATGATTTTTAAGGTCATTAAATTGTCTTAAGGAGCATTAAATATGTTCAAAATGGTGATTTTATCCTAAGTATAAAATTTAAAATCATAAAAAGGTCATTTGATATGACAAATATCCCCACATTGGCTCCTACATGACATATTTGATATTATTATTAATATCCATATATTTTAAAAAAATTAAAATGATATTTCATGCAAATAAAGTTGACTAAGTCAATGGGGCCCACCATTTCTTGTTTCAACACAAAAATGGATTTATTACAAAAAAAAGAAAATTAAAATATTATTGAAAACTATTGTATTAATTTTGGAACTTAAAAAACAAGAAATTTGATATCAAGATGGGTCCTACTCCAAGAAGGAGAAGCATCCAGGTGGAGTTATTAAACGTTGACTTGTCAAAGCTTGTTTCTTGATTTCCATGCAAAGGGGAATCTGTTCTTGTTACAACTCAACTTGCAAGAATCTTAAGTGGAGTTCTCTTTGGAAACATGGCATAGCATTTTATGAAAGGATATTTATCTTATCAAACATGGGCCCACCATTCTTTTCAATGCTAACATTTGGAGATCATTATGCATTTTTTGTGGAATTAAGGATTTAATGAATAAATGATTGGAAAAGGAGTTAGTCTTGACTTGAGTTAACCAAGACTAACCCTTATTCCTCCCATTTCTTTTTTCAATGCCAAAAGGAAGGTTTCTTGAAAAGATAAAGAAACGAGATATTTAAAGAATGTTGTAATTAATTTGAACTCAAAATTGACTTGAGTTCACATCCACTTAATATTCTCATATTATTTCAACACCAATCTCTTGGCCTTTTGTATAATTTTCTATAAAATAACCTTTTGGAAGTCATTAAAAAAATGATATTCAATAATAGATTCCTGGAAGCTGAATAGAGGAAATTGATTATGAGTTATATATTTATTAGGTTTTGAATGTGGGTTTTGAATAATGTGTATCTAACTACATACCATTGCTAAGTGGGATTATATCTGATTTAGGCAGGTCCCTTCCCCACCTATTCCTTCCCATCTCATTCCACCTCTCCTCCCTTGTAGGTCATTTGAAGAGGTAGATCCCTTCATCTAGAATATTTATGTAAGGTTAATATAGAACTCCATTTTCATTTTGATTAACAGTGCTTAAATAATATCAAAACATTCAGGTGCATCAACCCATTTAAATATTTTTTTCCTTTTATTTTCCCATTTAGTTTCCCCTACCCCTTTTCATTTGAGAACACAAAAAAAAACCAATTTCCCCTTTAGTTTCCCCTATCCCATTTCATTTGAAAACAAGAAATCAATCAGATTTAATAGATAAATCTTAAAAGAACTAGCCCTCTTTAAAGGTTCTTTTCAACATAGAGGCACCCACCCTATGAGAAGATCCCATTGTTTCAACTAGAGTGAGGGTTTGTTACTTTTGTACATCTTCAATTAGGGTAAAACTCTAGGTTGATAACAATTACTTATAACATAAGGGTGATAAAATAATCTATAAAAGGCCAATTAATAGAAAAATCAAATAAATAATAATATAAATATATATTATTGAGATTACTAAAAATAGTAAAGTATAACTATTAAAATATATTACAATAAATGAGGAAAAATAATACTTAGTTTACTGTGGATATGTAGACCTAGAATAAAAACTAGTGTAAAGTATGTAGGGTCAATGTTATATATTAATCGTTAGATTATAAGAATTATACTTCTATAGACATGAATACTACCATTATATTTGGACACCAGCATTAACCCTACTAACTCTGATGCATGTGTCCAATACTGAATAATGACTAGATTTGGAAGAAACTAAATCCACTATTCTAGGTTTTTTTAATAACCTTTCCACTAATGTGTTTAAATCTAGGATACCAATTATCAGTATTTATTTAATGATCAAACCCTACCCTTTCACCCTTTTTCACCTTGGAATGATTTTTTGAAAAAATGAGTTAGTGAGATCATGATGTCAATTTACCCCAAAGACCTCTCTATAAATTGGCACTACCTAAATAACCAATACTACAAGGAGGGCCTCAAACCTATGTAATTATACCCTATGTGTTGGAAATCATGTGCACAAGGGTGTAATATACTATATATATGAATTCAATTATCTAGCCTATAATTTTACAAATATCATTCATCATATGGTGTTTTAATGCTTCAAACATGTGGTATGGCTACTCCTATGATTGATATGAAAATAGGTATGAATAGGGTAGATTAATTTTTGTATGCATTCAATTGATTTATCTTTAGTAGGTGTTTTCTAGATGAGGAATGAGAAGGCTTAGACTTGTATTTATACCACATCTTTTAAAAATATCTCATGTTTGGGTTTAATAAGACAATTAAGCCAACCCATAGCTTTTGATCATTTTGTATTTTAGTTGATCATTTTATATTTTAGATGAGTTTTGGATAATGGACACAAGCTAAATATATATACACTATCATCAGTGTTAGTGTCCCTCTATTATCAGTAGTGTTTAGAGGGATATAAAATAGGTACTGACATAAAATGAATAGTGAAAGATGTTTATTAGGTTTTAAGATTTTTTTTAGTATAAAATACTTAGGTCATTATAACAACATGGATCAAACTAATAGATAATCATATAGGTATATTGAGATGATGAATTTAATAATTTCAACTATAGAGAGGTATATAAGTGAAGGGTAAAGCCTTGATTGATATTTGTCAAATGTACAAGACTAAGATTCTAAATATATTTTGTTTTAGTATCTACATTTCCTTCTTAATCTAATAATGTATAAATATGAAATTAATAAGATAAAGGAAAGAAATGTAGACCTATGTGTGTATAACACACCTTACCTTTTCTTGAGCCCAATATGAGTGATTTTATGGTGAATGACCTATAACCAAGAGCATGTCACAATATAAATCAGTGCAAATAATTTGAAATTTGAAATAACTAAAATGTTTGAAAATAAGGAGAGAAAGAAAAGAGTGCACCTATGTCTTGATGCAACCATGTTTCTTATTAATTATTTGACTTGGTAAATATTATTCCTTATGAGGAATTAGATCTAAAGAAGGTTAGAACTAAACCTGGGAGATATAAGGATGGATATTGGAAGGTATGATGCCCCCAATCTAGTGTAAGGATGAGTTCTGACATGACCATTGAGATCATTATATCTCAATCATCAATATATATATATATATATAATCTAGTGAAGGTAAGTGATTTAATAATCTCATCCTATGAATATGGTGAGATTATTATATTTAAGTACTCTAATATATAAATATTGTGAGGTTTAATGATTTAATCATTGCAACCTATAAAATTAACCAACTGCTATAAAAAAAATCTCGATAACAGTATACCCTAGTGTAATTGGTCCATCCTGATAAGTAGTATAATTAATATAATTTTTAATTTTTAGTGCAATAGCATGGAATATTCACTTGTAATATGTATGATTTGGACTATATGTGTCATAAATCTGAAAAACATATTTCAAATCTATACAAAATTGGTGTAATTTATAGGATTCTAAGCCAAGTGTATATTTGAATCATTAAACTAAATTAGAGATTGTGCAAGTGTGGAGATAATTTTATCATGGCATTACATCTTTAAAATATATATTTACTAAGTTTATAATTTTGTATGTCATGTTATTATGACATGATTGCACTAAAATATAGAAATATTGATGTGTATAAGTGTGGAAGTTATGTTTTTATGTCGTACACCCATTAAAATTTGGAAACTGTGAAAATGTAGAGGTCATGATTTTATGACATGCCCACACTAATATTCCCCCCATTTTGAGGTGAGGGAAATAAAATCTATAAGGTACCTTACCTCTAAAGGAAAAATGTAGTTGTATAATCTGTGTATGAATCATGTAGCATATAGGGATAACATGTCAAAGTAGATATATCAACTAGGCTCATAATATGTGATCACATCAAGTCATTAAGATGCATGATATAAATCATGCCAATGTCTAGAGAGTAATAGTATAAGCTCAAAAAAATCAAGTACACACACAATAAAATTCAATTTAATCCAAAATAATGTCCCAAGGATACCTCATATAAGGGTCATGCTAAAATGCCACATAATCAAAATAAATGACAATATAAATTAATGGAATACACTCAAGGAAGTCAAAAATGGATGAAGCATAAATAGCTAACATAAGGATATTATTCTAGTCCCTACATATATGTGTTAGCAAAAAATTTATGTAGCATAGCATATCAAGTACATTGTGAAAGATATAAGAATGAATATAGACATGTGAAATAAATTATAATATAAAACATGATAATGTATAAATGATCATAAAGGTTATGTACCCTATATCAATCATGATCAAAGGACAAAATGCCACCGATATACTTTATGGCTTGAGTAAAGCAAAGCTCCAACATCTAAAAATTCATAGATCATGTTTTTGGGTATGTCTATATCACACTCAAATGTGAGTGAAACATATGTGTATATAATAATGAAATAATATGATATAAAACAACATAGATAATAATGAGCTAATAAGATCTAGGAATGATATATTTTTGGGGTTATTCAAATATTTTTTGAATATTTGATTTTTTATAGTCTTGAAATATTTGATTATAAAAAGTGTTATCATATGATCACATCCAAATTATGATCATAGGTATCTCCAAGATTATAATATGGTGTATTAAACTAGTGGTACTACTAATGAGTTTGCATAGGTGTCATATTTAGATATTTAGAATCTATAATGTCCTACATATATGTAATAGGAATTTGTGGTCATGAGGAAATAATTTAAGGATTAGGGGTTTTCGGAACCCATCATTAAATTAGGGGTTTTTAGAACCCATAATTAAGTTATCTATGGTTTATTTGGATTAAAAATAATTATAACATGTTTAGTTTATCTTAATAACCATGCATGTTGTGTAGGTGTAGATGAAGATTCTATGAAATCCATTGTGTGTCTTTGGTGCAAAGGCTTCTTAAGTATGGGACACCTAGGAAATGGGATTACCTATTGCTTTTTCTTTTATAGAGGATTAAACTTAGTAGGTTTAAAAATTAAATTTCTTGGGATAAAATTATCTTGTTCAAATGAATGTTCATATAGAATTCTAGGAACTAACCACACTGTTGGTATGAATCTATTTAATACACACATTCACTATGTAGAGTTTTTGTATCCAAAATCATCCCAATAATAGATTGAATACTCTTGTATATGGTATAATTTATAAATTGGTAACCATATGTGTTATACCAATGTATAAAGGTAAATACATGTCACCAATAACATGTTATGATGTGCTCTCAAATGCTATGACCATTATGGTCAAAGGGTATAAATCATCATGTCTATATCTAGAATGTGTTTAAGTAGTGTCATAATACACACATTCTCACTATCACAATTGTCAATCATAAAAATATGTATAGGATTATGGTTTAGGTATGATTGAATAAATAATGAATGAAGATATGATTCATCATCCACTATTTCACTATCATAAAATGTAATAGAAGTTATCTAAACCATAGGAGGTCTCTAAATTATAGGAGGTAATGTGTGTGTTTATTTATCAATAATCCTATATAATGGGTGCCCATAATGTGATAGAAGAGAATGTGTATTGTATGCCATTTTTACTTATGGATCTTTCTAAAAATGATCTTTTAAAGCATTGTTAAATATCTTCTTATTATAGTGATCACTAGGTTATGAACCTAAATGTTTTGGAGGATCATGGAAGATAATATTTTGGTCATAAATAAGGTCTTGGATCTTATGATTCAAGGTAGAGTATCTATTTTTAGAATCTCTAAGGCCTTGTTGATAGTAATAATATTCATTAACATCATATACTTTGTGTAGAGGTTGACTCATATCAACATCTATAGGAGGAGAGAGAGATATGAGATGACACTCCACAAGTTTTTGAAGTAAAAAAGTTGGATATTCAGGTAATCATATAAATTGTCTCTTAGGTGGATTGGATAAGATTAGTTGATTAGATTATTATGACACTATGTTAATCATTTTGGTTGTCTATTTTTTAGGCTATGTAGGTTTCAACTTGTAACTTGGTTTGATATGAAACTTGGTATTAGATGTAGTTAGTGACATACTTGAGTTTGTTCAAGTAAATAATTTTCATTTCATGATCTGGAAAAATATGGCATAAGTAATCAAAATATTTTAAATTTTTGAAAATAAAGGACTCATATAATGGGGTAAATAATATTTGCTTGAAGATGTCTTGTAGCTATTTATCTGCCATCAGATTTGTCAGTTTGTCCAACATTATTTTGTATCTCAAAACATATTTATTAATATATTCATTTATTATTTGTTCGATATTTTAATTTGAGCTTATGACATATTTTAAGTGATGTCTATAAATAAATATGATAGGAATTTATTGGTTATATGTTTTAATGTTTTCACCTATTAGAGTGGTAAATCATGGAACCATTGTAAATCACATTATTTTAGGCTCCTCAAAAATAATTTGGTCAAAATTTTATCATTGGAGGCATAATCAAGACTTGATGCTTATAAATATATAATATGTTATTCAAGATCACCTTTGCCATCATAAAAAGTGAACTTGGGTGTAGAAAAAGTAGTTGGAAAAGGGTATAAATCTATTTAAAGTGAAAGAGGATTATGTAAAACCTCTTGTGAATCAATAAAATAAGGTGATTTAATATAATTTTTATTAATGTTGGTAACCTTAGATTTCAAAAAATTTATAGTTTGTACAAGATCCTACACATTTTAATCACTAAGGTCTAAATTTTTAAAAGTCACTATTGGTTATTTGGCCTATCAAGGCTAAATACCAACCCCTATAGTTAAAAAAATTTCATGGTCATCATAGTGTCCTTAACTATCAAGTTAAGAGTGAGTTGTTCAGTGTCATTTTCATAGTTACAAATGTCATTATGAGGTTTTGATAGAGTTTCAAGTGGTTTTATGACTTGAAATGAATTTAATGAAGATGGAAAAAAGAAGACAATTAATGATTTTTCATGTAGTTTTCTAGCATAATTTGGTATGTGAAAGATATTAAATGAGATATAAACTCTAAAATGTGATAAAAATTCCATTTAAAACCTTTTAAGATGATATGATATGCTTTTATGACATTCAATGGTAGTTTTCCTTTATAAAACTATGTTTATTTTGTCTAAAAGGAAAGTTTTTGGTCTTTAAATTTAAAATATGATGTTAAAAGGCTATAAAATTAGTCAAAATACCCTTTCACACACACACACACACACACACACACACACACACACACACACACACACACACACACACACAAATAGGAATTTATATTAGTCATAAACTTTCATACATGGGAAAATTCATTTTATGTAAGTTTAGGTGCGAAAAAGGTCCTTTTAGAGCTTGCACATGCCATTTTTGGCCCCAAAAGGTGTTAAAAAGTTTAATATTTTTCTTGAAAATATGTTTGACTTGTGGTTTCCTATCCATGCTTTAATATTGGTGATGTAAGTCATTAGTTGTGAATAAAAGGCAAAAAAGAGCCAATTTCATGCATATTTCATAGAAAAGTATGGACTTATATGACCATTCTATATGATAGAGCTTAGGATTAGGAAGAAGAGGATATGACATGGTTTATAGAAAAATATCATGGAAAAATGACTAATAATAAGCCCAAAACTAATTCCCTTCAGTCATCTTTCTAGTTCGCACATAAGGAGAGCCCTTCAGGTTTGTAGGTGGTATGACCATGAAAGAGAAAATCAAGGTATGCAAATTTGGTCAAGGAAATTAGTCTTATAGATATTAAATATAGAATAAGTGGTTCTAAAATTGGTCCTTCCACCTTCATTAACCATCTCTTTGAAGTCAAGGAACATATTAGCTTGCTCAATCTAAAGGAAGTTGGTTTTCTTGATTTTCTCTTCATCAGGTCATCACAACAAAAACAATTCCAGGTTGTGGAGCTTATTAGGAGAAAAATTCACCTTTTCATGGCGTTAATTAGTTATGTTTCACATGTTTGAGGGTAAAATCAAGATCAATAAGGTAAAAGAGTGTAAATCTATAATATACAATCATGTCAAGAAGAATTGTATGGTCCAAGAAAGAGAAAGGGTTTCAAAGTTTTATTGAATTCTTTTTTCATGTGTCTCATTCATGTTCTTATGTTTTTCAAGAAATATTATCAAATTTTATCCAAAGATTAACAACAAAATATCATCAATGTACTCTCAAGAGTCCTCAAAAGTCATAGTTTAGTATTTGTTAAGGGATTTTAGCATTTGTTAAGGTTCTTAGCATATTCCTAGGTTTCATTTTCACCTTATTATCCTCCTTGAATGGCCTCCAAATTGATATATGGGTAAAGTATAGGATAATTCTTGATTAAGACTTTCAAGGTGGTTTTTAACTCCCATTTAATGATCTTATCAATCCATCTTGGTTCATCTCCATTATCACTGTCTCTCACTATATTTTTCATTGTGATCATGATCCTTTCCACCTTCCATTTATGGTTTTCCATCTCCCTTTCCCATCATTACCCCTTCTATTCATATCCATATAATCAATCCATCACAAAGAGTATTTAATAATAATTAATAGAATCATGGTCATTCAAAGAGGATATGCACACCAAGAGACTAGTGATAAAAAATCATCAATCACCATCTACAGTCATCAAGAAATAATCAAGGCTTTCTCATGAAATTTCAAAAGGAATATAGATAGTGAAGATTTATTATTGAAGGTCTATGCTCATATTATCTCATCAAGTTATAGTGACTTGAAGGACAAGGATCATAATCATGCTTGGTGACGTCCCCAAGGTTAAATTCAGTCTCTATCTATACAAGATGACATCATACAGGAACTTATAGTCATTTTTGAAGGTTGAAATCATGGTCCAAATGCATAAGTGAAGGTTGATATAATATAAAAGGTTGTCAATCCATATTTTCCTTCATCCATGTCATAATCCAAGGAGACTACCATGATTAAATATTCAATTTCCTCATAAGACATATACAGGCTTGTATTAATGTCAAAAACTACTATAGGCATGTGTCTTAGTAATCTGTAGGTATATAAGTTTTTGGTGCCTAGTTAGATCAATAAAATTTATGAATAGTATGAAGTTGATAAACTAAATAAAGGGACTCAATAAAAATTGAATTATAATATATTGAATATATTAATAAGTAAAATAGAGACCTACAACAAGCTTCAAGAACATTCTACAGTCAAGAAGGTGAATAGTGTTTTAAGGAGACATCAAGGGTATAGACCTTCAAGGAGGTTATTGAGATTTTTAAGAGATCATCGTGATAGAGGAATCATGGACACCTTGTGTTTTTTTCAAATCCTCCAAGCATAAATAGACCGTTATATATTTTGTAAAAGGGCCTAAAATCAACAAAAGCATAACCAAGTACATATGTGAGAGAGATCTATATTCAAAACAAAGTTCATGATGGTATGGTATAAAGGAGACATAGTATTATAAAGAGATGCATATAAAATTTGTATCAAGGGACCTAAATGAATAAGAAACTAACTCATTTGATGTCACAAACCTAATAAATCTCCACCTATAGCTGGTTAAGGGACTCATCGAACATGTTGATAGTCAAACATTAAAACAATAAGGTCTTAACATATTCTCAAGGTTCATAAGGGTTATATCATATGAAAGTCTCATAATTTTTTTCAAAAGTTATTAGTTATAAAATTCATATTAAATTTAGATAGAGTCAAGTTCACCAAAAAAATGTCTACCTATGACCATAAGAACACATGATTTTCTTCAAGTTAGCATGGAGAATGAGAGCATAATTGGTAAATATTTTAATTTTAAAGAAAGTGTTTAAATAGAATAAGGAGATAAAATAATCATCAAGAATCATATGAAGATAGATTCCAAACACTTATATATTAAAGATTCAACCTTAAAATTGCATTCTATATCCATACAAGTGCCATTTTCTCTCACACAATCATGTAATATCAATATACAATGCAAGATGCTTCTAGTCAACATTGACCAATGAAATAAATTATTCAAGTCAAATGATTAGTTTAAATATTCAAATCTTGGTAAAAAATAATAAATTAATCCCATGACATGAAGTTGAAGGTATAGTAGGCTTGTACGCAAATATGACTGTGTGTAGTGTGTAAGAGCCTAAGAACATTGCTTGAGTAAAAAATGCACTAAGGACATAAGTAGAAGATTTAAAATGGTTTAAGGGGTATTTAAAGTATCAATTAATATATTAGTTATCAACAAAAACTTCAAATCTCATCAATATCACCTACAACATTGATAAACAAACAATCACAATGTTGTTCTTGAGGAGATAGGTCTAAGATAGGTTACATAAGGTTTAAAGTTGAATAATATAGGATGAGAATATTGAAAGGGAGATATTAATTATATATTTAAATCATATTCACCTTGATAAATCCTAAACCAAGGTGAAAAAGAGGAAAACTTAGCCTTAAGACTGAATAAGTAGACAACATACTGGTAAGTTGAGGGAAAAAGCACCTAAATGCCACTATAAGAAGAAACCAAGCATGAAAATTGGTAGGATTGGTCATCATAAGTTTTTATACCTATAAATAACATTTATAAGTTCAATATAGTAGGGGAAACATTCACTATTTTTACATAGTCACCTAGCTATCTAATCAAAGTCAGAGTTAGAGCAAGCAAACTTCTTGAAGAGTCTTAAGGTATAACAGAGGGTTTCAACCTCATCAAAGTGTTTGAAAATCATGAGAGATTTATTTACAGTATCCATACATATATTTAATTATTATCATAATACTATTTCAATGCTAACCATGCCTTGAGGTCTAGAACAAGTAAATAAGCACCAAACCCTACAAGAGCACAATCATCATTTTTAACTCTTTCATGAACTTTTTATTCATGAGATTAAAATTGAGACATGTTGGAGTGTCATTTAAACGTTGGAGAAGCTATGTTAGTGAATAAATTTGAATAAAACTTATTTTGACACCAACTCTCAAGTTTATTTGTTGCATACACAGTCTTGGCAGCCTTCCTGAGCCCAATTTCATCACATAGAGATCTTGAAATGCCTTTTACATGGGAGATCCTAATTTTCATGGTTGATGAGGGGGTTAGTGTACTAAATTTTTTTTAATTAGTTTCCCATTATATCTCCATACACTATGAAAAATAATTAAGAAGGTCTGGACCTTTAAAATCCTTACAAAACCCTCATAACCACCCGATGGAGAAAAGAAGACAAAATATGCATCCATTTGATAATTTTGAGCCATGAAATGAATTTGGTAGTATTCTCAACTCCAATAAGCACCTACATGACCAATTTTTTGGCATGTGTAGTACCTCAGATGTATGATCTTAGAAAAATAAATTAATTTTGAGATAGAAAGCAAAGTAATGAAGGGTAATTTCACATTATAAGGATTTGATAAGAAATATAGGGTTTTTAAATCCCTTAAGAAAACTTAAAAAGTCATCAAAGTGGCTCATTTGGTTCATTTCCATAGGTAGATACGTCTGTAGGTCAAGATAAGGAGTTGTTTTCATGCAGGGTGAAGAATAATAGCTTGATCAAGTCTATATCATGACTCCAAATCATAATATATATGCCATTAATGTTGAAAATAGTACATAAGAGCCTATAAAATCATCATTAAGTAAATATATTTGATAAATTATGCACACACCTATGCTTGTTTTTGACATCATAAGACAAGGCCATCAGAAGGGGGAGAAAGAGCCAAAGCAAGGTTGTGAAGGCACTTCAAAACATAATGAAAATAACCTTAAGGTCCTAAGAGATATGTATGTTAAGTTTGAGCCACAAGGATGCATTATAATTGATCATATTGTTCCAAGAACACTATACATTACTTGAGGAGCCTACTTTTCACTTTGAGATGAGATTTCACATGCTCACCATGGAAAACATCTTTTTCATAGGAATATTCAGACTTTAGGGGAGTTATAGGTCATAATACACTAAAATTTCATGTCATTGGTTTAGGATTTCAAGGCTTAGGCTTTATGAACAATCTTTAAGAGCCTAGAGCACTCTTAAACCCTTGTAACACCCCACTAATAGACCTATTTTTGAATAATTGGATAAATATGCATCCAAAATCATTGAAAATTCTTGACTATCAGTTAGATCAAGAAGTAAACTCTGAGATATCCATGTCTATGGCCATTAGTTGTATGGATGTTGTACAAACTTGGTAGAAAATAGTTTTTTGAGAGAAAAAATCATAAAAGGAGAGGTACAACATAGTTTACAAGAATTCCAATCCATGGAGAGTGAAGCTTGGAAATTTTATTCATCCTAGAATAATAATATTATTATAAATATGCCTAAAAGTTCCCTTGAGATCTCATCAAAAATAGCCAGTCTATAGGACATGAAGGAAAAGCTAGCTAGTCAACTAGTTTGACTTATTTGAAGATCTTGCTTACCAAGGAGGACTATTTATATTATATAAAATATTGTTTCATGTCTTTAATTCAAAATAATTTTAGGTTTTCAATGTTATATTCAATTTTTAATGGCCACCAAGAATGTAAACTTAGGCTACTAGGCCTAATTTGGCCTAGTAGGCCTATTTAGTCAATCAAGTGAAGAAGAATGGCATAGAAGTTTTTTGATAAGTGATAATGTGGAGTTTTAATTCCTTTCATCTAATTCACATCATGAAAAACTTGTCCTTGATGTCAAATATATGCTTAACTAGTCCTTGTGATGAGTTAACTAGGTTTCAATTGATTCATTCACATGCATAACACATCGAGTTCAAACTCATGAATTAACTCACCTCCAAAAGAATTGTCTAGAAAAATAATGGAGTAGAATGATAGAGGAGGATATTAGATAAGACAAAGAGGGCCCACTAGTTTTTTTTCAATTCCAAGGAGATCATGTGAAGATCATGCAAGCCATTAGACATAAAGAAAAGTCTAAAAGACTATTGTTTGCAAATTATAAATGAAAATTGACTTGAGTTAATATATAGTTGACTTATCCTTCTCACATATATGACAAATTGGCTAGATATTATTCTCTTGATATATATTCAGGCCTTTAGGCCATTTTTCAAGATCCCTTAGGTTGGTATAGAGAAACTATACAAAAATTATAACTTGTACTAGAAGTCAATAAAGAAAGTTTGTTGCAATTTCATTCATGGTTGTAGTGTGTAATTTTAATTGTTTATTTGCCTATAAGTGTTATAATTATCCCATTTTGTAGGTCATTTCCTCATTTAATACTATGATTTCATCCTCTATAGGTCACTTGAAGAGTTGAATAATAAAAATTATATTGAAGAATGTTAGTGTTGACCAAGTTTGACTTGTAGTCAAATAAGGTCAACCCATAATATTTAAAACTTTAGGAGAAAGTTATATAGGTCTTATGGGGTGCCATTTTTGGTCTATTAACCTAATTAACCTTGTCTTAGTCTTGGTTTAATCTCACCTTCCTTGAAATGGTGTAGGCAACTAAAGTCAAACCTGGTCAGACCCTAGTCAAAGTTGGTAAAAGGTCTATTTTATGTCATTTTGTCCTATAATTTTATTTTACATGCTTCATGTGGTTTATAATTCATGAATTGGTCATTAGTTATGTTCCACGTGGAAAAAGGGGTCTTTTAGCCATTTTCTAGACCATTAATGAACTTGTACAAACTTACAAAAGGATAAATTTGTCACCAAGATTAGTTTCAATATTAGATATGTCATAATAATTAAAATTATGGTTATATGTCATCTAAGAAGCAATTATGTTCAGTGGATGGTAGTTTCTCCTTGTTTTTAGGGGATTTTGGGCACTTGTATAGCCTCCATAATCTAACATCCAACTAAAAATGTGGTGGGATGCATTTTCGCCTCCCCTCACCCATTTAAATTATTTATGTGAAATAATTTCATTAAAAAATTGCTTTTGTAACTCATTTTCCCTCATTTTGTCTTGACAAACAAATAATGGTCGACTTCAAGCACTCACTATGGGTCATATAGTTAGATTTGGAGGGAGTGATTACGGGGGTGGACAGTGATATAAGTATAATTAATTTATATAAAAATAATATTTATATTTGGTGGTTCCTCCTTTATGAACCATCATTAAGACTCTAGGTAGCTTTTCATGCCTATTCAACCATGAGGGGGTCACTATTTCATCTTGTTTTAGAATTTCATGCTTTAGATTGAGGTATTTGTGTGTTTATTGTGTCTCTAAATTATTTTCAAGATGTTCCCATAATTATTATTGTATATATAGTTCATTTGTTTGAGATAACCTCTTCCATGCTTGAAAATAACCTAGTTTGCATTGAAAGTCATCTCAATTGTCTTGTAAATGATTTAACATTGGGAATGATGTTTTCTTATTTTTTTTAATGATTTTCATAGTGTTTTTTGTGAATTTAATTGTTTAAAAGTTTATTTTTGGTGTTTGAAAGGCCTTACCTCACATTTCCTTGCTCTTTCATGTTTTTGCCTATGTGCAATAGTTAAAACCTCTGTTGAAGGCCCTTGCTAACATCATCTTGATTGGAAAAACCTTAATTATGGTTTTAAGTTTTCATAAGTAATTTTAAGTTAAATTTAGTGATTTTTTAACTTGATGGAGAGGGTCAAAATATTTTAGGAAGTCAAGAGAATGTGATAGCTAAGTTTAATGTCTTAGTCCCTAAAAACTCCAAATAGAGTTCCCAAGGGTATTTATGATTTTCATAAATTGAAGATAATTTTTGTTTCCCACATTGTATATATATCAAAAAAATATAACCATGCCAAATTTGGGCTTAAAATGAGGAGTGGAACATAGTTTTTAGACCTCTCAAAATGGCTAAAAAACACTAAAAGAGGGCAGTAATGCTTACAGGATTTCCAAGGGAGAACTACTAATTGCATCATATGAAGAGTTTATAAGCATGTTAAATTTAGGTAAATAGTTTTAAACACATAAATTATTAATTATAAGCATTAATTTAATGGGATAAGTGATGATTTCATGAAATGACCTTTTGGACCATCCTTTGTCCATATACAGGGCAAAGAGGTAGTGAGGGGATTGCTTTAGGGATTAGCACAAAGGGATGATGTAAAAACTCATAATATATAAATTATTATAAATTTTAGTACTAAGAATATAATTTAAGGTTCAACTAACCCTAGACAAGGTGAACATGACCAACCCAAGCTCTTGGAAACCCACAAGCCTAGAAACAGGCACCTATAGTCAGAGTTCTAAGTTTGATCCCAGTCAAAGGTTTGGGAGTTATTTTAAGGTTAATAATTGAATTAAATTTAATTATATGAAATTTTTATGATATAAATACCAATAAATGTTTGTATATACCTTTTGGGGGCCAAAATATTGCTTGAAAACCTACAGGCTTGTAGGTAAGTGTCCCAATCCTAGTGAGAGAAGGGATCTCAGTCAAAGCCATAAACACCTAAAGTGGGTTTTAAATGATAATGTGAGTGAAATGGAATGTTATACACATTATATTTATCAATTAAAACTATAACCTACATTTTTATGAATCTAAATCAAGTCTAAGATGCCACAAAAGACTGTCTCAATCTTGACAGGGTATTGGTTTGTGAAGGCAAGGTAACAAGTTATGACATCCTGAAGAGGTATAAAGGATTTAATGAATTTTTAATTGACTAAAAAATATAAGTTAATTTTAATAAAAATCCTAATATACCCTTTATCTATCTAAACTCCTTTCCTTATAGGCAAAATGGCTCAGTCTATACATGCAGGGTAAGGGAGAACCTTATTTCAAGAGACAAATGTTAGGTTCCACTAGAAAACAAGTTTGTGTTTGGATCCCTAAGATCATAAATCATGTAATTAGGATTATTAATATTTATAAGAAACTTTTATGCATCAAGGAATGTTGGAAGGGGTAGTCATAATAAGGTTTAGACAAAATCATGTAGAAAATAGGCTTTTTGACCCCTTTTTGGCAAAATGGAGTTGGTTAGACCCCTTAAGAAAAGAGTCTAACAAAAACCTTTGATAAATTTTATAATTATTACCTTTTTTATCTTCCAAACCATTTATTTTTAAAATAAAAATAGGCTTAATACCCTCTATTTTATCTCAGAGGTAAGCCATTCCTTACATGCAAAAAAATGACCATTTTTGGGAAAAGTGAAGAATGAAGGGTTTTTGCTCAATTTGGAAATTCAAGGAGGTCTGTACAGCTGGAATAAATATGGAGGGACATTATAAACCAAACTATAAGGTTTTAATTCCAATGATATTATCTATATAAGGAGCTCTATAGGCAGACCTAGTGGAAAACATGAAAACCCAACCCCTAGTGATATGTCACTTCAAGTTCTAGCTTCTATAGATACTATAATGTTTTATGTGATGCCTAAATGGGTAAATTTTATGTTTTAATTATATTTTAGGGCATTAATGGTTTATATTATCACTTTTTTTTCCATAAATTATAAGTAAACATATTGGCATGGCATAATCCTTGTTCAGAAATAGGGGTGACTTCCATTTTGGGGTATTATTGAGCTCTCCAAAGGATTTTAACATGTTGGTTGGTCAGAATTAGAGGTGAGGAAGCTTTTAGAAGACTGAAAAACTCCACTAGAAGCCACATCAAACTCTAGGTCACTCAAAACCATTGTAAAACCCTCATAAGGACCTAATTGGAGAGATAAAGCATTTTGAGCATTGAAATACAAGGGGATGACCATGAAACCACCTAGAATTTTCATAAGACTCTTATAAGATCTCGCACATGTGTTTGTTTTATTTGAAATTGTATAGAACTAGGGAAAACCAAGTTTTTTCTAGCCATTTTGAGTGGTGTCCAATATACAAGAGGAGTTAGAAGATGAAATAAACTTTGGAAGGAAGATATACACTTAATATAACTCCAAAAATTAATTTAATATCATGAATAAAACTCTAAGTCTCTCAAACAGACTCTCACTTTCAGCTAATCTAGTGAGCGAGACTAGTGAACACTTGGGAAAGTGGTGAAAAGCAATTAGGGAGACCTTTTAAAGGTTTTTTCTTAAAAATAATGGTATTAAAGCCTTTTAAAAGTGTCATTCCATATTTTTCATGGATTAGTTAATAAAGTTTAGGAGTTTTTAATGCCAATTGGAGAAGGTGCATGGAAAAGAGCCTTTTGAAAACTATGAGTGATGGTTGTGTATGTACACAAGAATAGGGATGGTCAAAGATAAATAAAATGAATGTGGGGGATTTTTTTAACCCATATTTCTTATACCAACAATCAAACCTAACCATATGCAAGGATAGGAGTAGATTTTGAATGCAACTCATGTGGGAAGTTTCTTGTGCTAAAATGGCAATTTTGTGCCACTTTTAACTATTTTCATGACTTCTTTTGGAAAATTATACACTATTACATAGCATATATCAACCCACCTATCTTACACATGTAATTTTAATTGATTATCTCAGATGGACACATATCTAGGTGACTCTTGGATTTCCTTTCTCTCTACCTTCCCATTTCTTCTATCAATTCTAGCCTTTTTGCTATTGTATTGATCTCTCTACCTGGGTATGGTGAATCCCTAAATTTTTTTAACCTTGAACTAATAAATAAATTTGTTTTAAATCATTCAAATAATTCACTAAGTGTACATGATAGTTGTTGGTCTTTTGCAAGTGTAAGTTCAATTACCTTCACATGTACTCTTCTTAGTACCTTGTGTATTCATAATCTCCTTTTGTAGGTCAATACGAAGTGTCAAAGTATATTATAGGTGTAGTGAATAGTATTATTAATATAGTGTCTTAGAATGTATATTTATTAGTTCCTCCTATCCTATTTTATCTCTAAGATCCCATGTTGAAACATTTATGTGAGAGGGAAGATTGACATTGGATGTAGTGTATATACAACTTGTCCTTAGTTCCAAGTGCATGTAAAGGGTATGAGTTGAGAAAAATCATTTGGTGTATCACCCCATATACTAGGTTTACTTTCATGTTATTATTAACTCTTCTCAACCCCTGAAAGTGTTAGTAGTAGGAATATGAGCTTCAATGGTGCATCAAGGGGAGTTAGCCCCTAATCTAGAGATCCACCCCTCAATAGGGATTCCCACAACCCTGGGGCGGTTCCATTATGTCACTTGAGTGAGGATAAGTTTGTTCCATCTCCTCATTGGGTGCGTTCAAGTGACAATAATTAGTATGTAGTGTCTTTAAAGACCTTCATTCCACACCTTCAATTTGCAAACCTTATTTAAAACCTTCATCTAAAACATTGATGTTTAGTGTTTTATGTAAATTTTCATTTTAAGTTATAGGGAAGAGAGAAAAGAAACTCTATATGGGTGTGGTTGAAATTTTTTTTGGTTGTGCACATGTTGAATCAGAAGATTATGAAGAGCTCCTCTTTGGCTTGGGAAGAAGACCTGTAGATAATAAAGCACTAAAGTAAACTTGTTTGTTAGATAGATAGTTGGGTGGATTGTCTAGTGATAGCCAGATCCTAAAAGTTAGAGCTTCCTTAGGGGATATCAATCCACACATTTTAAACAATCAAGTTCATAAAACTAGAAAGAAGGTACTTGCATCAATAATCAAAGGATACTACAATTGAACCTAATAATGATTTATAGGAAAATACTATAAATGATAAAATTAGAGATAAAATAATTAATACTAGTGATAAGGGGTCAGGATATGCTTCAGAAAAACTAAAAGTGGTCTGTGAGTGGTCAAAAACATAAAAAAATCAAGTTTGATTTAGGTTTGGTGGGTGAAAATAACTTGTTGGTTTTCACTACCACACTGATCATCAACATTTAAGGTGACCATTGATAGTTAAGGTGACCATCGATGGTTGAGCAGACCATCAATAGTTGAGTCAACCATCAGTGATTATTGTATAAAGTCTAGGTTGATGAATTGCTAAATAATGAGATCTGATAGATGGATTTTGGGAGATGGGTAAGGGTTAGGCTAATTGAAAAATGGAAATAAAGTACATGAATATTGACAAATAAGTACATGGCTTATAAAAATTTGATTTGGTCAATGGTTGAAGTAGTTAGCCTATTAGTGGAATTTAGCTTGATTTTGATAGAGTAATAATACTTGATAGCTTCAATGAGAGGTGATGATAAGTTGGATCTCAATAAGATGGTTGATGATGCTTGATAATGTTGATGATGTTGATTAAACTACAAAATAAAACTCATGAATACTTGAGCTCCTAATAATTATTGTAAATAGATTTGACCTTCCAAGCATCTCTTTCTTATAGGCACAAGCAAGAGGTGGAAGTGAAGGTGTAAGTAGTCCATCTAAATATAATATGTCCATGTAAAAGCTTGTAACTAGAATTAGACAAGTTATATTTAGAAAAGTAACATGGGTGGTTACATGTTATTTGTTAAAGAGGTGGACCCTAACTATCAATGGTCAGGTTTTCCTATGGTGACCATCGATGATCACCCTGACCATCGATGGAAAAGTTCCATAGGAAAGAGGTTTTGAATTATAGGTTGATTCAATTTGTGAGACTAACTATGGATGAGCCTAGTTGGTCTAGATTGGTATAGATTGGTACTAAGAGGGTCCTTGATAGGTCCATGGGGATTTCCAACATTCAAAATTGTAGGTGTGTGGATTTTTGGTGTCTATATTTTTCCCCTTTTTATTGTGTAGCTTGTGTGAATGAGCTTTAAAACAAAAATAAAGTATGGGTCAAGGGTTTGGTTGCCCCAAGAGTAGGAAGAAGTGTTCCCTATCAAACTAGGAGTTGATGAGGGAAAATAGAAATTGGGTATGCATTTGATAGGTAGTATATGGTTAGTCATGAGATGATGACACAAGGTTGGAAATTTGAGATGAAAATATTACATAAAAGTGTGACCAAAAAGTGTGATATCCAAGATTACACAAAGACTAAAATTACCAATGTTAGTAAAAATAAGGGTCAGTACTAAGAAGGAGAAGTGACAAGTAAACTATGTGATTACCTATAGGCATGATAGCTAGGAACAGTTGAAAATGTAAGTCTTTTAAGATATTTCTATGGTTTTAGTGGGTATCTAAGGTAAAAAGTTCTCCCATGGAAAACACAAATGGGTCATGTGTCACAAGTATCTAATGTAAGAAGTGATCCTAATGAGATATAAGGGGGTTGATATGTACAAGGTGTTGTAAGATACAAAAGGGGTCAATATGGAAATGTTTTCACTATGGTCAAATGACTAAGCAAAAAGTGTCATAAATTATATGCCAGATGGGCCAAAACAAGATAATAATGAGGTAACAAGGTGGTTGGGTTAGTGGGAGGTCATCTCCAAAAGTGGGTAAGACCTGATTTAGGTGTGCTTAAAATTATAGTTTTTGAGGTGAAAAGTGGAAATTAGGGAATCCTAACTATTAACAGTCAATGTCCCTAAAAGGTGATCATTTATGGTCACCTTGAACATGGATGGTTAGGGGAAACCCTAAAAATCTTCTACATAAAAAAAATTAAAAACAAAACTTACTTTTGCTCATTGTTACTTTTACTTGGTTAACTGGACTCTAGTGATTTTGGCATTTAATGGGGTGGGCACTTACAAAGTTGGTGATTGATCATTGGTGGAAGGCATGTGGGTTGATTTTTGTGGGCCTAAGATGCAAGGAGCACATGGATGTTGCTGAGAAGTTATTCATGGGATCTGACCATAGCAAAGGTTAAGGAATGAGGTAGGGGATGTACTCGACTTGGTAGTTAGGTGTGATTTATCCAATTGAATTTGTTTGGGGAGGCAAGTGACTAGGTTTGATGGTATGCTAGGTGATTTGGCTACTCAACATTATATGAGAGAGATCTAGGTGAGAGGAGACTCATGATGATGCCCATGATTGTGGTGATGTGCTTTAGGCTCCTAAATTTGTGTAGAAAGAGGTTTCTTTATGTGTTATTGGGGGTATTTTTGGAGTTACTACTTGGTAGGATGGTGTTTGGTTGGGTCCTAGTTTTGCTTTTATAGATATATAGGGCTCTATGGTGGTTTAAGCACCGTAGGAGATATGGTATTAGTGGTGGCTTGGTTCTTCATTGTTGGGCCTATGATCATATTCAAGTGTTGAGACTAGTAGGGTTGTCATGGGCCGGTTATACTCAGATAGAGTTCCCTATTGGCTTCATGTGATGGAGGGATGATATGGATGCATCAGGTGTAGGAGTTGGTGACCATGATGCAGATTGGTTCAAGGGTGAATTCGGTGCACTAGTGGTCATAAATATCACTTGGAGGCCATATGTACAATTTTTGATATGGTTGGGTTGTAGGAGGTACACATTTACCCTTCAGAAATATAGATGGATAGTGGGATAGTGAGAGGGGGAGGTGGAGTCGATCCCATATTATAGGGTTCATAGATAGTTTATTTTGGTACAAGGTGTCCTAGGTCCATTTCCATGGTATAGGAGGTAGGATTTAGAGGTTCATTTATTAGTGCCCCAACCTACTTTGATAGTTTTGGATGGTGGTTATGAGGAGCTTCTAGTTAGGGCTCTCATAGATGATGCTGGATATATATATATATATATATATATATATATATATATATATATATATATATATATATATATATATATATATATATATATATATATATATATATATATATATATATATATATATATATATATATGAATACATGGCTTGGTACCAACCCATATATATCATTTTAGATATTGGTGGGGATGATGGATATGTAAGACCTATGGCTATAGATCCCATAAGACATGATGGATAGGTAGGGGTGGCATTGGTTGTAGTGTAGGCATATGTACAAGATTTAAATGCATAGGTGGCCACATTATAGGGCTAGCTTGTCACTATTATAGGTGATAGGGATCTACTAAGGTAGAGGGTAGGAGTATCCATAGTAGTATCATGAGGGCCATTATACATAGTGCCATAGGAATGTTATTGAGCTACTATGGAGGAGATCAAATATTATGAGGTGATGGTGTTGGACTTGTTGCCACATGCAAAATGATATAGAGAGTATAGAACTAATCTAGTCGGTGAGCCATCTATAGCTACTCCAAGATAGTGGGCAGTGATAGTTGATAGGGCAAGGGTTATAAGGGGACCCTCACCATGTAAAAGTATAGGTGGGGCTAATAGTAGTGGTACCCCATGACCATGTTCAGATTTATTTTAACATATTGTTAGTGATAGATGTATAATATTTTGATACTGACCTCCATGTCGATGTAGCGAGATGTATATTTTTTTTAGAGAGATCTTCATACATACTTACATGTACTATTCATGAGTACTAGATGTATATGATGATGATGGTGTAGGATGTTATATATGATGTATGCTTATGGTTTATGATACTTATGTTTATGGGTTATGGTATGTGACATCTTGCATATGAGATATTTGACTTGGTATCTTAGGCCTGTGATGCTAAAAAAATAGTTGTGATGTTTTGATTTTGTTCATGGATATGATAGGATATGTTATTGATGGGCATATGTCATATGGTGATGTAATAATTTAATAGATTTGGTTATGGTTATGAGGATTTTTTTTGCATGAGATGTATTGTGGTGATGTTTTATGGATATATTGGTAGATGACATATGATATTGTTCATGATGTTTTCATTATTGATTTTGTTTATGCTCATGAGAATTAATTTATGATGATGATATAATATATGTTTCCATGATGTTTTAATGATAGATGGGTAGGATGATGCTTATCATTACACTTTTGATTTGATATATGGTGTTTATGCTCATGGGGGTAAAATATGAATGTTGTTGAGGATGTAAAAAAAACACATAAAGTAGGCATATAACAAAATAAATTTTTTGGAAGTCATGAGAGGTATGTTTACATGAATCAATAAAGGATAAGAAAAAAAAATTGATGCCTTTTCATTGATAAGGACCAAAATAAAACCTGAAGTTGGAATGGCTTAGTGAAAATAAGCCTTGCAAATGCTTCAACTTAACATTCTTAGGTTGATAAATAGGGATCTTGATCACATTGTGTCAAGTAAGCTCATAATCTCATACATATGGTATATGGAGGGAGGATGGGTGGAATTGGAACCCTTTTTGAGACTAGCATGGCTTTTTTTAGGCTTCCAAAAGGATATTATAAATAAGTTGATATGCATATATAATGTGTATAATGATCAATGTGAGAAGTCTACTAAAGAGAAGTTACTGTAGTTGTCCAAAAAAATATTTTTGTTAGGAGAGCCAATTATGACACTTATAATTGATTTTGTTTAAGGGGTTTGATTATGCTAATTTTGCCTATAGTTGGGGAAGCTAATCAAAGTGAGAAGCTTCCAAGAAATTGCTAACTTTGACAAATTATTTACTCAGCCATCCTTCAATGGAGTGGTATAAGTTTGTGTGTCTATTTCAAATGATTTTGATAGTTGTCATTCAAGGGAAAATTCCACCTTATGTTTTGCAATTTTAAATAAGTTTTTAACAACCATCCTTTAAGGGAGTAATCTACAAATGTTGAGAATGACCCATAATTTGGTTTTGATTTTGATATTACTTTTTCTTTTATTTGGTTTTGTGTGGCATATACTTGCTTACATGTGCTCAATGGATTACCTTTATGAAGACAAAACTAAGGGCACAAGAAGGTTCAGTAGGTGAAAAGAGGTTTAGGTTATAATGACTATGGGAATCAATCTTGAAGAGGGATAAAAAGTACCATGAGAATCATGCCATGGGTAGAGCCATGGTACACATAGTTCAATATTAGGCTATGATTGTGACAATTAATCAAATGATTCAGTTTTAATTTTTTGTCCCCAAAAGAGGGAAATGAATGTGGTTGTAGGGGATAATCTTAAGTTCAACCAATGATGATTGTGACTCATATTTAACAATAGAAGAGATGTATATGTGAATCATTGACAGGCTCAAGTTATAGTTTACATTCAAAAGAGGACAAATGATAAGACCCTAATCCATAATTTTGGGTTACACTGTAGGGTCCAAGCTAATTGAAAGAAAAATTTTCCCTTTTACTTTTCTCCATATTAGTTACATGCTGATTTTCCTTAAGGATGAGATCTCCAATGTTGAACTCTTGCACTTTTACATGTTTGTTATAAGCATGCTTGATTCGTTATTGATAGAAATGGAGATGAGAAAGAGTGGGCAAATGATACTCATAAATTAGCTCAAGTTGAGCTAAATGTTCTTAATGATAATCATTTTCCAAAATAATGTCATGTAAAGATATGTGAATAGAGGGTATTTAGAACTCAAGAGGAAACATAACTATAGTTACAAACATGAGGGAAAAAGGTGTAGCACCTGTAGGGGTTTGGATGTTAGTACGATATGTCCATAAGGAGAAAGGGATATACAAATGCCAATCCTGACCTAAGGCATTGACCATTTTGGTAACCATATTGTTAAGGGTTTTGTTAGAGGCCTCTGCTTGTCCATTTGCTTATGGAAAATAAGGTGATGAGAAGCATAGTTTAATACCAAATATGTCACAAAGGCCTTAAACTTTTTTATTTTTTAAGGATTTTCCATTGTCGATGAAGATCTTATGGGGAACACGAAAGTGAAAGATGATATGATGTGTGATAAATTTGATAATCATTTCAAATTTTATTGAGACAAGAGGAATGGCCTCAACCCATTTAGTGAAATGTTTGGTCATAATGATGATAGAGTGATGTCACTATGAAGAGTGGGGGTTAATTTCAACAAAAAGGTATAGACCCCATTATGAAAAAGGCCAAAAGTTAGTAGAAACTTAAAGTCTATGGATAGGTGTGTGATGTAAATAAGCATGTTATTAATGTTTGACACACTTTTTCACATAATCATAATAGTCTTGGTTAAGGGTAGGCCAGTAATAGCCTAGGAAAAGGATGTACTTAGCCATAATGAGTCCACTAAAGTGACCCACCAAAATATGATCATGCATCTCTTTGATAGCATGAGAGGCTTCTAGACCATGGAGGTAATGGAATATGAGGCCATCAAGACCATGTTTATAGAGGATGCCTCCCAGAATGGTATAATGGGAGGTGCTCTAAATAAATGCTTGATGGGCATTCCTAATACTAAAGGTTAAGGTAGTCAATGGTTTGCTAATACCAAAGGTCAGGTTGGGTCTCCTCTACACTAAAAATGGTTGGAGTGTTTGACTTGATGTAGTAA
This sequence comes from Torreya grandis, assembly GCA_037957365.1. NCBI lineage: Eukaryota > Viridiplantae > Streptophyta > Pinopsida > Cupressales > Taxaceae > Torreya > Torreya grandis. The sequence continues at coordinate 883,639 of JARHVA010003102.1, forward strand.
GGTTTAGTGAGGTGATGGACAATGAATAATAACTTTGAGTTCAAGGGTGATGATGGGATTGGGGAAGTGAGAGAAGCCATGGTGTCACCAACCTTGTTGGTAGATTATGGGGTGGTTTGAATATGGTAGTGTTTAAATGATGTTAAGAGTTCTATGAATAAATATTTATATAGTTGTAAAATCTCATTCTTACACTAGTAGATGCTATTGACTTGATTGACCACAAGTTAGGAGTTACCAAAGATCTTGATTCAGGCAACAATTTAGGTGACATTTTGGGTGACAGTTAATTCCTCAATTTTTGTATTATTTCAAATCCTCACCCGTTATGTCCTTGAGCTCTGTATTACCCATTATGTCTTAGAGCTCCATATTATACAATTATTTCCTCGAATACTGTATTGTCTTAATTCATCACCCGTTAATCCCTAAAGCCACTCAATCTCTCACGATTTCAAAATATGTATAAATGAAGAGGTAACCTAAAATGGGGGTAGACATCTCTTCCCAGAGATAAGCATATATTTGTATTATGATCTTGAGTAATACAACATCTCTTCTTAGAGAATTCATTATTACTATGTTATTTCTATGTTATTGAAATATTTATCAACTAGAACTTCTGAGTTTTCGATCAGTTGTATCACAGTGGTTTGTCTTAAGAGTGTATGATCTCGAGGATGAGGTCAGGATATAGGAAACTTGGGTGGGAAGCAACAGAGCTTCTAAACTTTCCACTTGTTCACTCTAAATGAATTAAAATGGTAGATGAAACTAAGACACTTGATCCTTTCAAGGAAATGGTGAATAAAGCCCTCCAATGGCAATAAGCATAAATGCTACAACAATTTGCTTAAATTATTCAAACACTTTTGATGGGAAATTATAGCTCTATGGCTACACGTCCTGGCTCCTCATCTAGGGAACTTCCTTTTAGTGCCCCAACACCCTTCAAGGTTTAGGTAGATTTTGATATTCCCACATTTGAAGGCAAAATCAATGCTGATGTAGTAGAAAATTGGTTGGATCAACTGTCTTCCTAGTTCTCTATAAATAAGTTCACTGATGGAGAAAAGATCACTTTTTCTCTTTTAAAATCATCATTGCCCATGAAAAATTGGTGGGAAGTGTACAAAAAGAGGTTCAATATAGATATCATTGGCCTTGGGGTGGAACCTACCTGGGATGATTTTATGGAAGTATTAAAAGAAGAATACTATCCCATCGGGGCATATGATGATCTATACATATAGTGGCAACAACTTCACCAAGGCAAGGACCAATCTATTCAAGATTACACAGACACTTCATTCTTTGTTTGTAAGATTGGGCATTCAAGAAAGTGAGAAACATAAGACTCTCAAATATTGTGGTGGACTATAATGGTACATACGAGGGGAAATAGAACTCTTCAATTTGGAAACCCTTGATGAGGCATATAAATTTTTAGTGAAGATTGAATAGAAACATGGTAGAAAGAGTATGAAGAGTCAACCCTCAAAATGGAAAAGTGACAAGGAAGGTCAAAAACAAGGCCAAAATTGGAAGTAGAAGGAATTTCAAGATAAGAAATCCCAAAAGGGGAAGGCTTGAAAATGGTGTGACTAACACAAAACTAGAACTCACTCCAAAGAAGAATGTTGATCCATCAAGTCACTGCTCTTTGAGTCACAATACTCAACATCTACTAATCTGCCTCATATACAACCCATAGTCGAAGAGGATGAAGAAGAAATTATAGATACTAAGCCTAACACCATCATCACCTCATCACAGACTCATGAGGAAAGACCAAATGACAAATAAAGATTGTTTCAATCCAAATTATGGGTAAAAGGTAAGCCTCTGCATTTCATTCTTGGTAGTGGGAGTCAAAAGAATTTAATCTCTGCTAAAATTGTGAAAAGTCTAAATCTATCCATGAAGCCTCATCCAAAGCCCTACAGTATTGGATGGTTGAGCCTAGGGAGGGACCTTCGTGTCACCCATCAGTGTCTTCTTTCATATGTTATAAAACCATTCCAAGATGAAGTCTTATGTGATGTGGTCAATTTAGATGTTTGTGATGTACTCTCTGGTCAGCCGTTCATGTATGAGTGACATGGCATCTATGAATCATGAACCCAAAGGATCACCCTCACTCTTAGAACATGGCACTATAGAGTACCATAGGTACCATCTCCCACATTTATCTCCCTGATTAGTGCTAATTAATGTAAGAGATTGGTTGAGAAGATAAAGCAATTTGTTCTCATGGTGGTCAAACCATAGAAATACAAGGAGGCTGATGTTGTAGTCCTAACTACACATTCGACACAATAATAAAATTAGATAGGATGAATAACAAGATAATATGATGACTTATTCAAGTCACCCACAGGAGTCCCACTGCATTACCAGGTAAAATATTCTATCAATTTAATCCCAAGATCACCTTTGCCTAATAGTCTTATGTATCACAGATTAGTTTTGGAGAATGATGAGATAAAAAGATAGATTCAAGAATTGATCCAAAAGGGTCACGTCATGCCAAGCTCTTCACCTTGTGGTAGCCCAATTGTCTTGGAACCAAATAAAGATGGAACATGGAGGCTTTGCATTGACTACCAAGCCCTGAATAAAATCTCTATGAGGAATCGCTACCCTCTCCATAGGATCGATGACTAGCTGGATTAGCTCTATGGTGTGAAGTTCTTCACCAAAATTAATCTCAAATTTGGTTATCACCAAATTCCCATCGATCCCATTGATTTTTGGAATACTACATTCAAATCTAAGGAAGGGCTCTTTGAATGGTTGGTTATGCCTTTTGGCTTAAGTAATGCACCTAAAACCTTCATGAGGATGATGGATGGAATCCTACGACCCTTCACCAACTCATTCATGGTTTTATACTTAGATGACATACTCATCTATAGAAAAACATGGGAAGGACATTTAAAACATGTTCGTAAGGTGCTTTAAACTCTTTAGGAACACAAGTTGTATGCGAATCTTGACAAATGCACATTCGGGATGACAATAATTAAGTACCTCAAGTATGTTGTGAATGAGGAAGGGGTCCATGTTGATCCAAAAAAGATTTGGGTTATTTAAGAATTGCCTACACCAAGGACCCTCATAGAGCTTCATAGTTTTTTGGGTCTTGAAAATTTCTACTGCAGGTTTGTTCTTGGATTTTCACACGTTGCTTGGTCACTAACCCAAGTGACTAAAGGAGGAGCTAAAGCTACATTTTAGTGGGTTGAAATTAAAAAAAGGGCATTTGAGAATTTTAAGAATAGACTCTGCTTAGTCCCTATTCTTGCCTTGCCTAATTTGCATCAATCATTTGAGTTGATGACAGATGCATCTAAATATGCCATGGGAACTGTCATCATACAACATGGCCATCCTATTTCATACAACATTGAAACTTTCATGGATACAGTCAGGAAATATCCAACATATGATAAGGAGCTATATGCCATTATGCAAGCCTATAAACAATGGAAACACTACATCTTGGGGAAAGAGATGGTAATCCACACTGACCACAAACCATTGGAATTCATCTAGATGCAAAGCAAACTATGAAATGAGAGGCACCAAAAGTGGGCCAAATATATTTAGAAATTCCACTTGATAATCAAACACAAAAAGGGGAGCTCAAATATAATTTTAGATTATCTGAGCTGCCCACCAATTACTACACTCATAATAGTTCTTGACCTATGCAGACATGAGACTACCACTTGGGGTGCTTTGTATGAAGCAGATCCTACCTTTATTGATACATATCAAATTCTCCAAAAAGGTGAACATGTTTCTAAATTATATTTTTAAAATAATTTCCTCTATCATATGTGGCACATCTATGTTCTTATTTTAGAGTAACAAAAGATGATATGGGAAGCACACTTCAGTAGGATAGCTAGACACTTTGGTATCAAAAAGACATTGGCAATTCTTCAAAAACACTTCTACTGGCCCCATATGCAAAAAGATGTGGAAATATATCTCAAATCTTGCACCCCATGTGAAATATCCAAGCCAAAAAATAAGAAGCAAGGATTTTACACACCATTTCTAGAACCAACCAGGCCTTGGGAATCTGTCTCAATGGATTTTCTCTCAAGTTTTCCCACTTCCACACATGCCAAGGACTATATTTTTGTGGTAGTTGATCCTTTTTCAAAAATTGATATCATGCTTGCTTGTAAGAAAAATATATCTACTGAGGAAACTATTCAACTATATTTTAGTCATCTATGGCTTCATTTTGGTCTCCCAAGTCCATTGTCTCAGATCGAGATAGTAGGTTCTTGAGCATCTTCTGGTCCACTCTATGGAAGATGATGGATACTAAGCTGATGAAGTCCATAGCCTTCCATCCACAAACTGATGGTTAGATAGAGGTGGTAAACCACTTTATTATTCACATGATTTGGATGTATCACTCTAAACATCCATGCACATGGGATGAGGGACTTCCTTTCATACAACATGGATATAATCAGGCATTGCATAGCTTGACAAAGCACATTCCATTCCAAGTATGTTTTGGGTTCCAACCCATGGCCCCAATTGATATAGCTATTCCATTTTCCACCATGGAATACACACCTCATGGAAGATCTGAGGTAGTAAAAGCAACAAAGTTTATTGAATAAATGCAACACATCTAGCAACAAGTTCATGACATCCTAGAGAAGATGAATCAGAAGTATACAACCCCATGACAAACATAAGATTGCACACCATTTTGTTATGGGTGATAAGGTTTGGTTGTGACTTTAGAAGGAATGGCTTGTAGGCTCACATAGAAAGATTCAACCTCTATGATATGGTCCATACACCATCACCAAAAAAGTTTTAGAAAATGGTTTTGAGTTGAACCTACCAACTTACCTTAGTCTGCATCCAATATTCAATGTGGAGCTCCTCAAACCATATCACCCACCTCTATTAGACAACTTTAGTTGCAACAGAACAACTAGACATTGATGAGCTTGATCCAAAAAATTTTGCTCCAGTAGAAGAGGATCAGATTGTGGATACTTGGATTAAGACAACAAGAGGATGCTCTATTCTACTTTATCGAGTGGTCAAAAGAGGCTAGTTTAGCCACCAAGGTGAGTGGCTCACAGAGAGTCAAATCAAGACACAACTACCACACCTGATAGGGAATATTGACGCAATGGGGACCATTTCTTTTCAAGGAGGGAGGAATGATCTGGGCAATAATTTAGGTGACAATTCGGGTGACAGTTAATTCCTCAAATTTTGTATTGTTTCAAATCCTCACCCATTATGTCCTCAAGCTCCATATTACCATTATGTCCCTGAGCTCCGTATTGTACAATTATTTCGTTGAATATTGTATTATCTTAAATCATCACCTATTAATCCCTCAAGCCACTCAATCTCTCATAATTTCAAAATATGTATAAATGAAGAGGTAACCTAAAATGGGGGACAGACATCTCTTCCCAAAGATAAGCATATATTTGTATTGTGATCTTGAGTAATATGACATCTCTTCTTAGAGAATTCATTATTACTATGTTATTGAAATATTTATCAACCAGAACTTCTATGTTTTGGATCAAATGTTGATCATTCTGAGTCCCAAGGCTAATGTAGTTTAGAGACCTATTACTAGTGATTCATATTTGGCCATATTATTGGTACATTCAAAGTCAAGTTTAAAGGATAAAGGAAGTGGTTCACTAATAAGGGGGATAATGATGATACTATCTCCCCCACCACACTCAAATTTTGAACTGTTGAATAATATGGTTACATGATCAATGAAGTTTTCTTGGGATAGGTATGCGACGGACTCATCTAGAAATTCTAGAAGAGGAGGTTAGTTTCTTGGTAGGGGTGTGTCAACTAACTTCTCACCAATGATTTTTCCCTTAATTAACTTTTGTTGTGGGAACTTAAGGTTAAGCTCATCTAAAGTCATGAGCCACTTGGCCATACGTTGGTTTTGATATGGTTTAGATTGCATGTAATTGAGTGGCTTGGTATTCGTTATGACAAAAAAATTATGGTTAAGAAAGTAGTGATAAAACATGGTAGCCATGAAGACTAGGGTCAGACATAGTTTCTTGATACGTGTATATTGAGTTTCATAGTATTCAAGGGTGAAGATTATGTAATATATGGATTGATCTTTGTGTTGTTCACCCTGATGGGCAAACATTGCCCCTAGGGAATGGTCAGTGGTAGAAATAGAAAGGTAGAAAGGTTGGTCATCCTTAGGAGGTGTGAGGACATGTGGATATAGAATTTACTTTTTGAGTGCTTCAAAGGCCTTTTGACAATCATCATTCCACTTGAAAGAGACGTCATGGAAAGGTTGACATCTATCTTAGAGATAAGAGATGAAGTGGTGAATGGATTAAAGCTTCCCCTAAAAACTATGGATTTGTTTAATATTAGTTAGGGGTAGCATCTCAAGGATGGCTTTGATTTTATCTAGATCAACCTCAATTCCTTGATGAGAAATGATGAAGCCAAGGATTTTTCCTAACAAGACCCCAAAAATACATTTCTTAGGATTGAGGCAAACATGGTAGTGGATAAGTATCTCAAAGATAATCTTGAGAATGGCTAAGTGGTCCTTGTGAAGTTTGGATTTTCTAAGGAGGTCACCCATGTAGTCTTCAATGATTGTGGGGATAAGATCATGAAAGATGTAGGTCATAACAAATTGGTAGGTTGCATCAGCATTCTTAAGACCAAAGGACATGACCCTAAAATAGAAATTCCTCCATGGGTTGATAAAGGCAATTTTGTGTTTATCTTTAAGGTTAATTAAAATTTGATTATAATCTAAGAAACCATCCATGATATACAACATCTCATGGCCTACTATGAGATCAATAAGTTGGTAAATACTAGGTAGAGGAGAGTCATCCTTTGGGTAGGTGAGGTTGAGGTCATGAAAGTACACATAGATACGTAGTCCCCCTATGGATTTTGTGATAGGCACTATGTTTGAAACCCATTAGGGATAATCAATGGGTTGAATGAAGTTGATAGAGAGAAAGTGTTGAAGCTCTTCTTTAACAAGAATGGCTATGTAAGGATGCATTTTTCAAAGTTTCTATCTACCAAGCTTGGCATCATGATTGGTCACAATGTTGTGTGTCGTAATATCTAGGTCAATACTAGGCATGTTGGCATATGACCAAGAAAATGCAATGTTATGGTCTTGGAGGAAGGTAGAGAAGTATTACAATTCTTTAGTTGTGAGAGATTGGCCCAGTTTGACAATATGAGGGTTACCTAAAGTGCCTATGTCAATATCTATAGTGGATTCATTTAATATGGTTAAGGTTTCAGGAGGTAAGGATTTGTGGATGGAGGAATTAGGTGCACCAAAGTAGGTGAGAATAAAATCATCATCTGGGCACTAAATCATGTTAATGGTAGGAGAGTCCTCTCCCACAAGTTTAGGATGGATCAAAGGGATGGATATGGGTACCCCATCCTTTTTGTAATTTAGGGGGCTGAGGGTAATCATGTTGATAAAAAAAATTAGGTGGGTTGATGTCCTCATCCTCATACTCAAGTGGAGGGGTTATTGGTAAGGAAAGGGTCTCTTCTTCAACAATGGTAATGGTAGTTTGTTTGGATTTATTATTATTGGGTAGAATGAATCCAAGGCCATACTTCTCATGAAGATTTTAGGTCTCAATCTAGATCAATGTGTGTATTCTATACTCGTATCACCCTAATCCAAATATTTTCTAGGCACACATATGGAGGTATACTTTGGTGAAGTTTAGGTTATCCAAGTAAGAGAATGTAGAGGTGAATAGTTAAGGTGAAGAGGGGATGGAAGCAACACTAAGGGGTTTGTTTATTCCCCCATAAATAAATTGGGTTTGATAACTCAAAATCCCTAAGGGGGTAATGGCTCTAATGTTGGAATCATAACATGGTTGATGGTTAATTTTCCCATACTCTTAGGGAGTAGGGAAAGCATTGAGGGTAAGGAGATGGTATTCTCTAAGGGTAAGGAATTGGAAGGTAGATTCCAAGGGATCAGTGGTGGGTATTTGGGACATGACAATAGATGAACTAATAGATACCTTTATGGAAGGAGAAGTAATGGATTTTTTTTCCATTTTTGAGGGCTTGGTGATGGATGCTTAGGATGGTTTGGTCAAAGCTTGAAGGACATCATTAGGTCAATAGGTCATGTTGTATGCTACAAAAGGGCTTAGGTCAGCTTGTATGGTAACAACCTAACCTTCATGCTTAAATTTTAAACAATAATGGAGGGTATAAGGTATGTAACCCATAACTTGGATCTAAGGTCTCCCTAATAGAATGTTGTACTAAAATTTACCTTCAACCACATATAAAATTTTGGGGAGTGTGCATGGTCCAAGATGAATGTGGAGGACAACTATTTCTGAAATAGTGGTCATGGTGTCATTAAAGGAGCAAAGCACAATTGAATTTTAGGACATGACATTATCTAGTAATTTGAGTTGCTCATAAGCATGGGAGGAGATAATGTTGATGTTGGCTCCCCCATAAATCATAACCCACTTGATGTGGGTTTGGTTGATTTGGGTAGTAATAAAGAGAAGAGGATATATATCCTTAGGGTGGATAGACGGTATCTTTGAGTCTTTGAAAGTAACTAAGGTGGAGAGTTGGATAGCACCTATGAAGGCCTCTATAGGTTGGAATCCACCTATTTTGATCTTAATTGATTACATAGCCTAGATTATGGCCTGTTGATGGTGGGGTGAGGTGGAAATGAGCTCATAGAGGCTCATCTTAGCTGGATTTTGGTGAAGTTGCTTAAGAATGACCCTTGTGATAGATTTAAAGGTGTTAGCCTCAAAGGTGCCTAAGATGGTATATTTGTGTTTGGTTGAGGGTGTAGGGGCTTAGATTAGGTTTGTTTAAGGCTGATTTGGGGGGCATGTCCATGGAATGGACATTTATCCTTCCCTTTATCATTTTTTTGTGATCATGTGACCACATTAATGGTATGGATAGAGGGGGAAGGTGTGATGGGATGTTGGGTAGTTTCTCTGTCACTTTAAGGTGAGAGTGGAGGATGAGGAATGTATTAGCAAATGACTATTGGGTGCATTGGTAGAGGATTCTTTGGAAGTTCATCTAGTAAATGATCATCATAATCATAGAGCTAATGGATAATGGCCTGGAGAGCTTTGAAATCTTTAGTGTCATGCCCTAATGTTCATTGATAGGAATAAATTTGATGGTCATTATACCACATTGGATTCAAACCAAGAGGACCAAAAGGTTTGATAAGAGGTAATGTGAGATAAGAGGTTTGTAATAATATTTGAAGAATGGTTGTATAAGATCCCACTAAGGGTGGGGAAGGTGTAGAGGTTGTGGGTTTAGTTGGGAATATGGGCATGTTGATAACAATGGATTTAGTGATAAAAGGTTTGGGTAAGGTGGTATGTTTGGCCAATGGTTTTAGTTTGGGTATGTTGGTTGTTGGGGTGTTTGAGGTCGGTAATCTATTTATTGATAATTTAGGAAGGATTAGTGCATCAGATAATAGGTGGGTTGTTGTAACCAATGATGGTGGATGACATATGTTAAAGGGATCTTGCTTTTTAGTCAAAGGTTAGGGGTGAAGACCTAAGATAGAGTGTAAAGTAAAGGGAGGCAGGGTCCTAACCATGTGGATTTTTAGTGGTTTTTCCCCTTTGCTTAGTTTGGGTCATGGTTTGGGTATAGCTTTGGATGGGGTTAATTCCATTTTCAAATATGGGTGGACCAAGCTTTGTGTAGGGAAGCCACTAAGAGTTTTAGAAGTTTTGGTTGGTGGTGTGGTCATTAGAGAGGTGATTGTGTTTGTTAATTGAGAAGGTGAGGGGTGTATAAGTTTTGATTGGTTTGAGAGGTGGTAGAAAAATGATGGATTAGTTGGTTAGAATCATGCTAGAATTTTTAGGATTATTGAGGTAAGGAAGCCTTAACTATTACCAGAATGTGGTTTGATCTATGTCTAGTTTTGTAACCATAGCTAACTTTTGAACATGTTTAGAAAAAGGTTTGTATATTGGTATGGCCTCTTGGGTAGTGGGTGTTAAGGATAAACCTATAGGCTGAGGAGGAGGATTGGTAGCCTCATCTATTTCCTCAAGCAAGGGATGTAAGTATGGACTAGGTGGATGCTTTGTGAGGGGTTTTTGTGAAAAAATTTCTCCCTTGGGCATGATGTCCATAGTTGTGGTTTGTCCTATGGTTAGATGAGATGGTTTGTTAAGAATGGATGTTGGTTTGGATAGGCTATCCAAAGGGGTTTTTTATGATTCTAAAGCCTCTATGTACAAAGCTAAGGAAAAAATAACCTCCTCAATTTGGGCCTTTGAAGGAAAGGAAAGTGACTCTAACACCTTGGTAGATGAAGTGGGGGAAAATCAAGTAGATTGTATGGTAGGTTACTTATTGACAAGCATATCAAGGACCATATTGACTATGTGGGCATCATGAGAACATCGATCTTGTGTGTCCTCAATTTTGATAGGGGCATGGTTTGGAAAAGGCTTCCTAAAGATATTAAGAGCTTGATTTTAATGGGCATTAGGATTATCCAACATGAGTTCCCCCATATCAATAAGGATTTGAACAACATTATTTAAAGTATTACATTAAATGACATCATGTCTAATTACCTGATGAAAATCATAAAGGTCATTCTCATTGTACCAAGTAGGGGTTGGATGAAAATAATTAAACTAATGAGGAGGTTTGATGGGGGGAAGATGTATGAGGTTATTTTTTAGTAGTTTCTCCATAACTAAGGCATAAGATTCTCCAAGCAGAGTGAACTTTTTTTGGTTGCTTTGGTTTGGGTTATTTTTATTTTAGTTGAAGTTAATGGAGAATTTTATTGATTGACATTAGGTGGAGGGGCAATTTTAAGGACAACTACATTCGTAGTTCCCTTGCTCTTGGTTCCAGTGTTGGCTTAGTTATTTGATTTGGAGGAAGAGGTTTCATTGGTCTTGAAGGTAGAGTTCTTGTTTCATAAATATAATTATCCATCATCTATGGCCTATTTTTCTAGCTTATGCACCATGGTAAAAGCTTCATCAAAAATTTTGAAGCTTTGGACATGTAGTGTAGAAGATATATGTTTGGCACATGCTCGAGAAAAAATATCTATAAGTTTAAGCTGAGGTAAGGAAAATTAATGTTAATTAATCAAGCTTATCCAATGGGTGATGAAATTAGAAATACACTCACCATTGAATTATTTGATAGAATAGAGACTGGTGATAGAGACCTTCTTGGAAATGTTAATGGAAAAGTTATCCAAGAAGACCTAGACTAGTTGGGTGAAAGAAAATATTGAATTCTTGGTGATGGAACTATACTAATCAAATGTTAGGATAGATAAAGACATGGGTAAGGTTTGAAGGAGAAGGGCATCATCATAAGAAATCATGTAACATGCATGCCTAAAATCCCTAAGGTGTTATTGGGGGTCTTCCTTTCTCTAAAATTTGGTAAATTTTGGATGCTCTCATTGAGGAGGGTAAGGTCTAATAGGGACAGAGGGATGAATAGGTTTGTTACAAATCTAATCATAGGATAGGATGTTATGATCCCCTAAAATGGAGGAGTCAAGGTTTTTCATCTTGTCCATGAGCATCTTCATTAGGCTGGTTTGAGGTTATGGACCAAAAGGATTGTAAGTTTGATATTGTGGTGGAGGTTGGGTAATATATTGGTAATTATTTAGTGATTGAGAGGTTTTCATATTTTATAATGTAGATGCTAAAGATTGGGTAGGTAGTTTTTAAGGATAGGTGGATGATGGTGGTAGAGTAGTGGGTACATACCCTTATGAGTTAGGGATGTATCCTAGATTGGGTGAAATGGGTACTTTTTGAGGAGTCCCTATAGATTGGGAATGAATGGTAATTGGGTTGGTAATGAAAGGAGAGGTAGTGACCTTTATGTTAATGGGTGGTGAAGTAGTAGAGATATATACCCCTAATGTTGGTAAAGGGCTATTGACCAATGGGTTATGTTTTATAGAGGGAATTTTGGTATTGGTAGTGGTAGATGCTCCAATAATAATTGCAGCATGATGGGTTAATGGTAAGGTTACTCCTAAGGTAGAAGAGTCATCAATAGGGGTGGAAAGCATAAGGGTAACATTTGGCTAGATAGGTTGGTTTTTAGCTATGGCATCAAAGTGGTTAGTAGATGAAGATGCCTAGGTATTTGAAGGTTGGATGGTGATCACAATAATAGGGATACCCTTCATAAGGTGGGATGTCATGTCATAAAGAGGATCTTGAGGTAGAGTTAAAATTGGGACATGGTGAGGGGGGGTTTTGAGGTAGTGCTAGAGGAAAACTAGGTTGTTGTCCAAATAATTGGTAAAGTCTATTTCTCCTTAGGAAAATAACCAAGGAAAAGTAGGTATTCCTAATTGATGAGGTGATTCTTCTACCTCAGAGACATACTCCATGGATGAAGAGGTAGAATAGGTTAGTTTGAGTGACAGGTTCTATTATACTAGGTCTCTTCACTGCTGATGAGTGAGAACCATAAAAGAAAGGGGGAGAGAAGACAAGAAAAAACTCACCATTAAAACAATAAGAAGATAATAAAATGATCAAGGTAAACAAGACACACACTATATAGTATATTAATATTATAGGTTAGTTTAAATCTTGCTTTTGGCTTATGCCTTAGTTTATGAGAATGTGTGATAGAAGTTGGATTGTAGATCAGGTACTATAAAAGCATTTTATGGTTGATTTCAAGTTATTTAGGTTCTCAAAATAATATATATTAGAATCAATACATGGCGTGGTATTAGGGCCTGCCCCCTCACTTCATGATCTTATAGCAACAAAAGTGTTAGGTACTTGGCTAACATATATTGATATCTAGAGTTTATTCTCAACCAAAGAGATGAGTTGGTTCTCCCCTTGGTAATGACCTCAAAGTAGGATCATTGGAAAAGGGTAAGGTGACCACTAGGTGATGAAATCTTAGTCATCCATTATATCAAATTGTTTTGATATTTGATTGATGAAAGTGGTTTGGCTAGTGTGTGCAACAAAGGTGGTGATATGATGAGATTACTATTATTTAATTCAAAGTGAACTAATGTTAAAATCCAATAATGGATTCAATTGATTTTAAGCCATAAATAAATTTTAATTTCTATTATGAGCATAGATAGAGGGAAGGGCATACAAATTCAAAGAAAATGTGAGTAAAGACTCTAGGTCCCACCAATCATGCCAGAATGTTTCATGTAAATTTTCACTTTAAGTTTTAGGCAAGAGAGAAAATAAACTCAATATGGGTGTGGTTGAAATACATATTTATTTTTGTGTGCATTGAATTATAAGATTATGAATAGCTCCTCTTTATTTTTGGAGGATGACCTATAGATAATAAATCACTAAAGCAAACTTATTTATTATATAGATAGTTGGGTAGATTGCCTAGAGATAGTTAGATCCCAGAATCAAGATCTTCCTTAGGGGATATCAATCCACACATTTTAATTAGTCAAGCTCAAAAAATTGGAAAGAAGTTACTTGCATAAATAATCAAAGGATACTATAATTTAACACAAGAATGCTTGCTAAGAAAATAGACCAAAAATGATCAAATTAGTGATAATCTAATTAATACTAGTGCTAAGGGGTTGGGATATGCTTCAAAAAATATAAAAAGGGTCTATGAGTGGTAAAAAACATATAAAATCAAGTTTTATTTAGGTCAGGTGGGTGAAAATATCTTGCTAGTTTTCACTACCACAATAACCATCGACAGTTAAGGTGACTGTTAGTAGTTAAGGTGACCATCAATGGTCAAGCTAACCATCAGTGGTTGAGCAGACCATTGACATTTGAGTCAATCATTTGTGGTTATTGTGTAAATTCTAGGTTGATGAATTTATACATAATAAGGTCTGACAAATGGCTTTTGGGAGATGGGTAAGGACTAGGTTGATTACAAAATGGAAATAAAGTACATGAATATTAACAAACAAGTACTTTGATTATGAGGATTTGGTTAGGTGAGTGGTTGAATTAGTTATCTTATTGGTGGAATATAGCTTGACTATAATCAAGTAATGGTACCTAGGATCTTGGTTGAGAGGTGATGATAAGTTGGATTTCAATAAGATGGTTGATGATGTTTGATAATGCCAATGATGTTGATTGATCTACAAAATAAAACTCCTAAATCCCTAAGCTCCTAATAACTATTTTAGATGGATTTGACGTCCTAGGTATCTCTCTCTTATAGGTACAAGCAATAGGTGGAATCAAAGGTATAATTAGGAAAGGCACACAAATGGAATTAGACAAGTTATGTTTAGAAAATCAATGTGGGTGGTTGTATGTTCTATGTTAAGGAGATGGACCCTAACCATTGACAGTCAGGTTCTCCCATGGTGACCATTGATGGTCCCCCTAACCATTGATTGTCAATTTATAAAGGAAAGAGGTCCTAAATGCCAAGTTGAGTTAGTTTATGAGACTAACTATAGATGAGCTTGGTTTGGAAAAATTGGTATAGATTGGTCCCAAGAGGGTCCTTGATAGGTCCAAAGGGATTTTTGACATTTAGAATCATAGGTGTGTGTATTTTTGGTGTCTAAATTTAGAACTAATATAAGAAATTATTATTGATAAATAGTTCCATTTTCATTCATATGTGTGCCCAAGTTTCAAAGTTTATAGAGTATCATTCATTATTCAGGTGTATCACCATCATAGCATGTATTTTCCTTTTAGTAATCTTCCTTACTCTTTTCATCCCAAATATCAAATAGGTTTAATAATTAATCCAAAACTAATATATTCAAAGGAGATATAATCACAACTAGATTTTTGGTCTAACTATAGGTATCCCATTGCCTTAGACCATTCTGATGTTAGTCCAAATATAAATCAGGTCTAAGTAATCTACATTTTGTAGGGCACTATCTATGTTGCTAACAATTCTGGCACACCTGGTGGGACTACTTATTCATACAATTTGAAGCATGTATCTACATATTTAAGTAAAATAGTAGGATTAAAAGGTGTCATATTTATATTTACATATATTTCATGCCACCAAGGGTGGTTACAAGATCCTCTTCAAAATGGAAAGAGATAGATTTCCTTGAGTTATCTTTCTAATCAACAAATAAAAAGAAGGCTTCTTAGTCTAATCTAGATCCTACACCACCTATTTCTCCTATTTTTTTCCAAATAACTCCTCATGTTTAGACAAATATTATTCAACCAAATATTATTATGAATCCCTTAGCTCAAATGGATATTCCTATAAGATAGGATTTTGTGCCTTTCAATGGTGGTAGCCCCTTGAACATTATTTAATTTGATGATATTATAGTTTATACCCTAAAGAGCCTTCCTTATTTTATAAGAGAAAATCTAGTTACTCATATTGAGAAATTGAATGTATAGGTAATATTTGTTTAGTACACAATATGACTTAGGAAATTATAGCTATGAGGTTGTTGGAAAATTTATTCAAAGGCAAGGCACTTCAATGGTACAGAGGATTAACACCTGCATCCATTAATAGTTGGGATGAATTTGGAGAAATCCTATGAAATAAATTTGAGGACAAAAGTGATCATATTTCATTGGTGGAGAAATTACTAAAATCAATAATTTTCCTCATGAATTCATGGTGGATTTCAACTATAGGTTTTAGAAAACCTAGAATATAATTTTGATAATTATCAAACCTACTCCCAACTATGCATTCTTATATTATTTGAAAGATCTCAATTTAGATGTGGTGATCATGATCCAATCCATGAGAGGAAACACTTTTATATAGGATTATGAAGTATACATAAGGGATAAAAAATTCCTAATATAATTAGTTAAATTATCTCTAAGACCACCTATTCCTTTATTTATAGAGATCCATCCTCCTGCTCCTATTGTTTCTCTAATACTAGATTCAACAAGTAGTTATCAAATAGAGGGAATTAGGTTGATATATTTTAAAAGATAGAGTTTCTTCTTAAGGCTCATAATAACAAGTTGGTAGCTTTGAAAAGGCATAAAATTCCACCTTGCATGCCTTACCAAGCTCCAATATAAATTATTAGTGTAATAGGCCTCCCTATTAGTCCAATTAGAAAGGAT
This sequence comes from Torreya grandis, assembly GCA_037957365.1. Lineage (NCBI taxonomy): Eukaryota > Viridiplantae > Streptophyta > Pinopsida > Cupressales > Taxaceae > Torreya > Torreya grandis. The sequence goes on from JARHVA010003102.1 coordinate 899,799, forward strand.
AAGGGTGAAATTCTCAATAAATGCAATACAATCTCAGAAATACAAGTAATTCCAAATAATTATTTCCAACTCAAAGCAATTATGATCAAGAAATCCAATAGAACAATCAATGGGATCATGCAAATAACATGGCAATGGATCCAACTAGTGATAGTTATAAACAATATTTTATGCAACAAGGTTCAACTCCTCCTCCATATGAAAATCATCCACATTCTCAATACAAGTAAGCTTCTCTACCACATGGAGACATTCCTCATTTCACTCAATCTGAGGTGCCAAATTAGCTAGGAAAAGGTGTATAAAAGTACCTACTAAAACTATATTTGTTAACTTCTAGGAAGGTGAGAATTCTTTTGATCAGATGGTAATAAATCAAGTCCAAAATTTATCCATAAGGATTACTATATTACATCCCATATTAGATCTAATAAAATGGAAATTGGTGAAGATTCAGTTCCTAAAAAGGTAGCTCCTCTTCCTTCTCAGCCACCTCAGAAGACCACCACTTAATAAGTGCCTCAAAAGACATCAAATTAGCAAGTACCAAATGGTAAAGGGCATAATTTTAAGGGTAATTTAATTCCAAAATTCACACAACATTTAGGTAGAACTTATGATCCTAAATTACAACCTAATATATCCACTAATCCACTTAGTATTATAGATCAAAATAATAAGGCTTCTATGTCTATTTCTATGTGGGATACACTACTGATTCTAGGTCAAAATGAATTGCTTGAAAAAGAGATATCAAATCTCAATATCTTAGATAGACAACCAAAAAGAGAAAGAGTAAGTATTGTAATAAAAAATTATAATCAAGATCTTGAGCCTCAATATCCAAAGGTGATTAATCCACCTCCCTGTTATCTCTCAATTGTCATGGGAGATTGTTTAGTTCATAATTGTATGATTGACAATGGGGCTAGTAATCTTTCATGCCCAAATCAATAGCTAACAAACTAGGATTTCAATATGAGCATCATGATAAAGGAGTCTTGAATTTTTATGGGTCTCCTAAAAATACTATAGGTGTTATTAGAGATCTTAAATTCATACTTATTTCTTGTCCAAATTTTATGATTTCACAATATGTAGTAGTTGTTGATCTACCTCCTTATTTTTTATTGAGATTATATAGAGAGTTCACTGATAAAAGAAGGGGATAAATTTCTTATTATTTATCCTACATTTTTTTTAGAACCAAGTATGGAAAAAACTTCACAATAAGGTCTAAACCTCTATCTATATTCTATATAGAACCTTATATGCCAAACATGTCAAATGCAAATTACATAATCTAAGAAGAAGATGAACATATCAGTAATCAAGAACATTATACATCACTTGAAGGTATACCATATATAATCCTTGATGAGTGGTATGTTGATAATCATGGCTATGATACCTATAAAAGTATTGAATAACCATGTTTTGGTGTCTATCATATGCATGAAGAAGGTGACTTAATGCCTAGTCTCACTAGCTTAATGTAGGATCAAAGAGTGTGGAATTTATACTTTGACGGATCCAGATCAAAGAATAGAAGTAGTTCTGGTGTAATGTTTGTTTATCCTCAAAATCAAAGGTATTAATCTCCTTTAATATTTTGTTTTAGTTTCACATCTAATACTAGAGAGTATGAGGATCTTATTCATGTTCTATAGTGGGAAAGAAAGAGGGGTATTAAGATTTTGTAGGTGAAATGTGATATTGAATTGGTAGTGAAAGAATGAATAGGTCTAATTTAAATAAATAATTCAATTTTAAGTCATAAAAACATAGAGTTTTGGACCTTATGGAAGACTTCTAGGCATTTGATATTCGCTCCAATCCTTAAGGAGCCAATCAACATATAGATAGACTAGTTGTCATTGGATCACAATATGACATTGTTGATAAGGTCAAGGACACTAAATATCAATCCAAAATAAATGTTATCACAACATAAAATTTATCTTGAATAAGATGCCAAACCTATGAGACATAAGGAAAGGCCAATCAACCCTAAGGTTAAAATCCTCAAGAGAAAGGAACTTATAAAGTTGATTGAATATAATATAATTTTTCCTATCAAACATTATACATTGGTTGAAAATATTTTACCTATGATAAAAAATAATGGAGAGATAAAGATATTTGTATATTTCAAATATCTCAACAAAGTGTCACTGAGAGATCACTACCCTCTTCCCTCCATGGATTAGATTTTAGAAGGAGTTTTAGGTTCACAAAGGTTTTCTCTATTGCATGGATACTTAGGTTACAACCAGATATTAGTGAAGGATCAATATAAATACAAAACTACCTTCACAACTAAATGGGGTACCTATGCATATAATAAGATGCCCTTAGGACTCTCCAATGTTTGAGGTAATTTATAAAGGGAAATGGATGTTTATTTTCATGGGATTTTGAGTGAAATGGTTCTTGTTTATCTTGATGATATTATTATATTTTATAAAGATCCTAAAGATAATATAACACATTTGAGATTGGTTTTTGATAGATGTAAATAATTTAGGGTTTCCTTGAATCCCAAAAAGTATATATTTGGAGTGCAAGAGGGAGGCCTTCTTGGAAATGTTGTGTTCAAGGCTAGACTTTCCTTCAATCCTGAAAGAATAGAGGAAATAATTTATATAGCATTACCTAAACACAAGGGATTGAAAATATTCTTCGGAAAGATCAATTTCATTAGGAGGTTCATTCCTAGATTTGTAGAATTCGTAACGCCACTCACTCATATGCTTAAGATACATCAAGAGTTCACATGTAGCAAAGAAGGTAACAAAAGTTTTGAGGTCATAAAATAGGAAATTTTATGAGATCATTATTTTTTTAATATTTATTTCACTAAATATTTCTTTGTGTATACCTTTTCTACATGTAGTACAATTTCTAGCATGCTTATGCAACATAACAGTGAAGGATTGGAGCATCCCATTATTATTTTTAGTCAAACATTAGAGGGATATGAATAAAGGTATTATTTTTTTGAAAAGAACGTTCTTGTTTTTATAATAGGATTGAAAAAAATTAGACATTTGGTCTCCAATAACAAGATATTTTTTATGGTAGCTCATCCTAGTGTGAAGGATTTTATCCTTAATAGAGACTTAAGTGAAAAGAGGGTTGGTTCAGTGACCAAGTGCATGGAATATGACATTAAAGTTAAGGTTAAAAATATATTCAGAGGTAGAGGAATTTTTTAACATATTTTAGTAGATGTTAAAGAATAAAAAGAGGTGATTTTGATAGTTCAAGACACCCAACATACAGTTACAACTATATCCCCTTCCATCTGGACACATGGCATTACTAGATTCCTCCAAAGAAGTGAGTGCCCTATGGGCTTAAATTAATAAAATAGGATAAAATTAAGGCTGAAATATATACCATACATCTTTATTGATGGAGTTATCTTCAAAAAGGACATCAGAGGTATGCTTTTAAGATGTGTTTAAACTAGTCAAATAGATAAGCTTTTAGAGAAATTTCATGATAGTCCTTTGAGAGGTCACTTTGCATCCAAGACTAAAGAAAAAAAATCATAAGAGATAGTTATTTTTATCTTAATTTTTTCAAATATGCACATACATGGGTTATAAAATGTTCCAAGTGTGAAATGTTTACCAAAAAAATAGAGACTAGCTACCATGCCTTTGAAGCCTATTCAACTCGATCAACTCTTCATGAAATGGGTTTTAGACTTAATTGTAATGATTAATAATTCATTAATTTATGTTAATAAGTGGGTTTTTATATCCATATATTATTTTTACATGTTGGTGGAGGTAGTTACATTGAAAGAGGCAAATGAGAACTCAGTTGTAGAGTTCTATGACAACATAGTCACTCATTTTCGAGTTCCTTCAACTATCATATCAGATAATAGTTTAGAATTAAGAATTGAAAAGGTATGTGAATGTAATATTGATCATATTATTTATCTTAAATATTCATCAAACTACTATTCATAGGGTAATGGACTAGTAGAGTCCACCAATAAGAATTTGGTTAAGATCACCAAGAGAATAATGGAACATAATCAAAGAGGATGGCATACAAAGTTGAAGACTACCTTATAGGAAGAAAAAATAATCCAAATAAGGCCATTGGTCACTCTATTTATATTTTTTTTTGATGGTATAGACGTAAGGATAGCCGTTTCATTAATGCTTCTAGCCTTAGAAATTGCACATTAGCTAGAGCTTATGGAAAATCATGCAATGGAGGTAAGAATGAATGAATTGAGAGAGTTGGAGGGAACAAGAAATAATGCCATGAATATCATGTGATCCAAATAGTACCAAGTCAAGAAATACTTTTATAAAAGAGCTTCATCCAATCCATTTTATCAAGGTGACATTATACTCAAGTGGGATGAAAAACATGTTAAACTAGGTAAACACTCCAAATTTGATAGCCTTTAGAGTAACCCATATATTTTTAATGATTGTAAGGAAAGTAATGATTTTGAATTATCCAAATTAAGTGGATAGTATTTAATATTAATGGTATATTCCTAAAGTAATATTATTAGGAGAGTCACTCCTTTGTACATAGTTAAAGTTTCATTCCTTTAAGTGCACATGTTGCACATGCTTTGTTAGTTGCTTTTCTTCAGTACTCAGTTGTTTTTATTTCGTGTCTTGGTTTTTTATTTTGTGTTAAGTCTAAATTTTTTTTCAATTTTAGAGTATAGTCAAATGTCTAATATAGAACTAAGATTTTTTATTTTTTTGACTAGTAGGCTAGTCAACCCCTGTGAAATACCATAAATATTGGTAATTTGGCCTATCAAGGCCAAATACCAACATATATAGTTAAAAAAATTTCATGGTCATCATAGTGTCCTTAAATATAAATTTAAGAGTGATTTTTTTAGTTCCATTTTCATAGTGTCAAAATTCATTATGAGGTTTTGATATATTTTCAAGTGGTTACGTGACTTGAAAGTGCTTTGATGAAGATGGCAAAAAGAGGATAGTTGATGATTTGTCATGACGTTTTCCACCATAATTTTATATATGGAAGGTATGAAAAGAGATATAAACTTAAAAATGTGATCAAATTTAATAAAAATTCCATTTTAAACCTTTTAAGAGGCTATGATATGCTTTTATGACATTTAATGGCAATTTTCCTTTATAAAACTATGTTTATTTTGAATGAAAAGATAAATTGTGGTTTTTAAATGTAAAATATGGTGTCAAAAGGAAATAAAATTATTTAAAAAAAACATTTAACACACACACACACACACACACACACACACACACACACACACACACACACACACACACACACACACACACACACACACACACACACACACACACACACACACACGCGCGCGCGCGCGCGCGCACGCGCACGTACACATGCGTGCGCACGCGCGCACACACACACACACACAAACACATGAATTTATATTAGTCATAAACTTTAATACTTAGAAAAAGTCATTTTATGTAAGTTTAGGTGTGAAAAAGGTCCTTTTAGAGCTCACACATGCCATTTTTTGGCCCCAAAAGGTGTTTAAAAGTTTAATATTTGTCATAAAATTATTTTCAACTCGTTTATTACTCTCCAAAATTTAATATTGGTGGTGTAAGTCCTTATTTGTGAATAAAAGGCAAAAAAGAGCCAATTTCATGCATATTTCATAGAAAAGTATGAACATCTACAACCATTCCATATGACAGAGATTAAAAGAAGGAATAAGAAGATATAATATGGGTTAAAAAATAATTTCATTGAAAAATTATTAAATACAAGATAAAAATTGATTCCATCTAACCATCTTTTTAGTTTGCACATAGGGAGATCCCTTCAGGTTTGCAGGTGGTATGACCATGAAAGAGAAAATCAAGGTCTACAAATTTGGTCAAAGTGAGTAGTCCTAGAGAGATACCATATAGAGTAATTTTTTTATACAATTTGTCCTCCCACATTCATGAACCGTATATTTTAATTCAAGGCACACATCAACTCTCCTCCATCTAAGTAGGTAGTTAGTTTTCTTGATTTTCTCTTCATCAGGGCATCACAATAGAAAATGCTCCAAGTTGTAGATCTTCTCATGAGTGAAATTAACCTTTCCATGGAATTTTTTATTTAATATCCACACATGTGAGGATAAAACTAAGCTTGATAAGGAAAAATAGTGAAAATCTATATTATACAAGCATGCGAAGAAGAATTGTATGATCTAAGAGAGGGAAAGGGTTTCAAAGTTCTATTGAATTATTGTTTAAGGTGTCTCATTAATGTTCTTATGTTTTACAAGAAATATTATCAAAAAATTTCCAAATATTCATAGTAAAATATCATCAATGTGCTCTTAAGAGTCCTCAAAATTCATAGTTTAACATTTGTTAAGGTTTTTTTAGCATTTGTTAAGGTTCCTAACATACTCCTAGGTTTCATTTTCACCTTCTTATCCTTCCTAAATGGGTTACAAATTGATATATGTGATAGAGGATAGGATAATTCTTGAATAACACCTTAAATTTGGTTTTGATTTTCCCATTCATGATCTTATCACTCCATCTTGATTCATATCCATTATCATTATCTCTCATTGCCTTTCTCATTGTGATCATGATCCTTTCCACCTTTCATTTATGGTTTTCCATCTCCATTTCCCATCATTCCCCCTTACACTCATCTCCATCTCATGAATCCTTCAAAAATATGATTAAATAATACTAAAGGGCATCATGGTCACTCAAAGAGGATATTCACACCAAGATAATACTACTAAATAGTCATGAATCACCATCTACAATCAATAAAAAACAATCAAGACTTTCTCATGATAGTATAAAAGGAAGACAGATAGGGAAGATGTCTTATTGAAGGTTTATGCTTAGATTATCTCATCAAGTTATATTAAATTGAAAGACAAGGATCATACCCATTATTGGTGACCTCCCCAAGGTTAAATTGAGTCTTTTTCCATACAAGATGACTTCATACAAACATCTATAGTAATTTGTGAAGGTTTAAATCATGGTCCAAATGCATAAGTGAAGGTTGATATACTACAAAGGGTTTTCAATCCATATTTTCCTTTATACATGAAATTATCTAAGGAAATTTACATAATAAAATATTCAAGTGCCTCATAAGACACCTATAGGCCTATATGAAGGTCAAAACCTACAACAAACATTTGTCTTAGCAGTCTTTAGGTATCTAAGTTTTTGGTGCCTATTTTAATCAATAAAATGTATGAATAGTATGAAGCTGATAAAATAAAAAATGGACATAAAGAAAAATACAATTCTAAATTATTAAATAGATCAATAATCACAATAGATATCTACAACTAGCTTTAATAACAGGTTATAGTCAAGAAGGTAAATAATTCTTTAAGGAGACTTCAAGGGTATAGACCTTCAAAGAGGTTATTGAGATTTTCAAGAGGTCATCATGATAGAGAAGGACTCATGAGCACCTTATGTTTCATTCAAACCCTAAAATCACAAAGAGACCCTACTACAGTCTATACAAGGACATATAATCAATAAAATCATAGTCAAGTACATATGTGAGAGAGGCCTATCTTCAAGAAAAAGGTCATGATGGTATGTTATAAAGGATAAACAGTATTATAAAGATATGAATATAAATTTTTGTATCAAGGGAATTACATGAAGAAGAACCAAACTCATTTAATGTCATAAACCTAGGAAAATCTCCACCTACAACTAGTTTAGGGAGTCATCAAATATGTTGATAGTCAAACATTAAAACAATAAGGTCTTAACATATTTTCAAGGTTCATAAGGGTTATATAATATGAAGAGTATCATAAATGTTTTAAAAATTTCTTAGTTATTAAATTCATAGTACATTGAGCTATAATCAAGTTCACCTAAAAAATGTCTACCTACTACCACAAGAACACAGGATTTTCTTCAAGTTGGCATGAAGAATGAGAGCATAGTCTATAAAGGAGTTTCTTATTCAAAAACGTGTTTCAAGAGAAAAATGAGATAAAATAATCATAAATAATAATATGAATAGATTAAAAAAACCACTTCTACAATCAAAATTCAACCTTAAAATTGCAATCTACAACCATACACATGCCATTTTTTCTCACACATTCATGTATTATCAATATACAATACAACATGCTTCTAGTCAAGAGTGACCAATGAAGTAAATTTTTCAAATTTATTAATTGAAATATTAAAACCTTGGTCAATACTACTAAATTACTTCCATTACATGAAGTGGAAGGTACAATAGGCTTATACGGAGATAAGACTATGTGTAGTATGTAAGAGCCTAAGAACATTGCTTGAGGAGAAATTACACTAAGAAGGAGATAATTAGAAGGTTTAAAATGATTTAAGGTATCACTAAAGAATTAATTATTATTTTAATGATCACTAAACACTTCAAATCTCATCAAGATCACCTACAACAATGATAAGCATACAGTTATAATGTTATTCTCAAGGAGATAAGGTTTAAGATAGGTTACATAAGGTTAAAATTTGAAAAATGAAGGATAATAATATTGAAATGGAGATATTAATGATATATTAAATGAATATTAACATTTTTATAACCCAAACCAAGGTGACAAAGAGGAAAAACCAACCTTAAGACTAAATAAGTAGATAACCTACTGGTAAATTGAGGGAAAAGGTACCTAAAGGCCACTATAAGTAGAATCCAGGCATGAAACTTGGTAGGATTAGTACTAATGAGTTATTATAACTATAAATAATCTTGATAAGGTCAATATAGGAGAGTAACCATTCATTATTTTTCCACAATCACCTGCAAATATAATCATAGTCAAAGTTGGAACATGCAGACTTATTAAAGAGTTTTAAGGTGTAGTAGAGGGTTTCAACATCATCAAAGTGTTTTAAAATAATTTAAGAGTTATTTTAAGTATCCATAAATATATTAATTGGTGATAAAACTCTTATTTCAATGTAAATTATGCCTTGAGGGCTAGAATAAGTAGACATGCACCAAACCCTATAAGAGTATAGTCATCATTTTTTACTCTTTCATGAATGTTTTCTTCATGAGATGAACATTAAGACATGGTGGAGAGTCATTTAAACCTTTTATAAGCTATGGGAGTGACTAAATTTTCATAAAACTTGTTTTGACACCACTCTTAAAGCTTATTTCTTTCATACACAGTCTTGGCAGCCTCTCAAAACCCAATTTCATTAGTAGAGATATTAAAGTGCCTTCTACATGGGAACTCCTTATTTTCATGGTTTATGAGGGTGTTAGTGTACTCCATTTTAATGGAAAGTTTTTTCCCATTAGAGGTCCATATGCTATGAAAAATCATTAAGAATATCTAGACTTATAAAACCCTTGCAAAACCCTCTTAACCACTCAATGGAGAAAATAAGCCAAAATATGAATCCAATTAATAATATTAATCCATGAAACAAATTTTTTAGTCTTATAAAATCCCCTAATCACCTCCACGACTAGTTGGTTGGCATGTGTAGTACCTCAACTATATGGACTTGGCAAAATAAGTCAATTTTGAGCTAGAAAGCAAAGTAATGAAGGCTAATTACACATTAAAAGTGTTTGATAATAAATATGGGGTCTTGAAATACATTAATAACAATTGAAATTTCATAAAAAATGGCCATTTGGTTCATTTCCATAGGTAGATAGGTCTATAGGTCAAGATAAGGAACTATTTTCATGCAAGGTAAATAAGAATGGATTGATCAATCCTATATAATGACTCCAATTCATCATATATAGGTCATTAATGTTTAACATAGTACATAAGAGCCCATAAATTCATCATTAAGTCAAGATATTTAAGAAATTATGCACACACATATGCTTGTTCTTGACATTATTAGATAAGGCTATTAGAAGGGGGTAGCAGGAGCCAAATCAAAGTCATTAGGGAGATTTAGAACATCATGAACATAAAAATTAGGAATTAACAAATATATATTTTAATTTTAAGCCATAGGGAAGTATTATAATTTATCATATTGGTCCAAGAACACTAGGCATTGCTTGAGGATCTTATTTTACACTCTGAGATGAGATTTCACATGCTCACCATGGCATGCAAAATTTTCATGGGAATATTAGGAATTTTATGGAGTTATATGGAATAATACACTAGATTTTTTTGGTATTGGTTCATGTTTTTAATGATTGATCTTTATGAACAATAATTACGAGCCCAGAGTACTCTTAAACCCTTGTAAAACCCCACTAGCAAACCTACTTGTGAAGAATTAGTGAAATATGCATCCAAATCAATTGAAACCTCTTTAATATCACTTTTATAATGAATTAAACTCTAATATATCCATTTAAATTTCCATTATTTTTATGGATGTTATATGGACTTGGCATAAAATAGGTTTTTGAGATAAAAAATAACAAAAAGAGAGGTATAAGGTAGTTTACAGGAATTATAATCTATGGAGAGTGAATTTTGTAACCCTTTATTCATACTAAAATCATTATATGATCATAAATTTTATTTAAATTTCCCTTGAGATCTCATTGAAAATAGCTAGTCTATAGAAAATGAAGGAAAAGCTAGCTAGTCAACTAGTTTGATTAATTTGCAAATGTTGATTTCCAAGAAGGAATATTTTCATGATATAATACATTTATTAATGTATTAAATTCATCATATTTTTAGGTTTTAAAGGTTATATTCAGGTTATAATGGCCACAAAGTATAAAACATTAAGCTACTAGGCCTAATTTGGCCTAGTAGGCCTATTTGATCAATCAAGTGAAGAAGAATAGCATAGGAGTTTTTTGATAAGAGTTAATGTGGATATTTCATTCCTTCATATAATATACATCATGAAAAATTTGTCGTTGATGTCAACCACATGCGTAACTAGTCCTTATGATGAGTTAACTAGGCTTCAACTACTTCATTCACATGCATTACTCACCTTGAGTTCCAACTCATAAGTTAACTCACCTTCACAAGAGTTATATAAATAAATAATGTCATAACATGGTAAAGGAGGATCTTGGACAAGAAAAAGAGGGCCCAAAACCTTGTTTTAAACACTTAGGAGATCATGCAAGCCACTAGACATAAAGAGAAGTCTAAAAGACTATTATTTGCAAATTATAAATGAAAATTGACTTGAGTTAATATCTAGTTGAATTCTCCTTATCTCGTATACAATACATTGGATAGATATTATTTTTTTTTCTATATATTAATTCCTTTAGGCCATTTTTAAGGATCCCTTAAGTTGGTATAGAGAAACTATACAAAAATTGTAACTTGCACCAGAAGTCAATAAAGAAAGTTTATTGCAGATTCATTCATGGATTTAGTGTGTACTTTTGATTGTTGATTTTCATATAAGTTTGATAATTATCGCCATTTTTAGGTCCTTTACTCACCTAACACTATGATTTCATTCTCTACAGCTCACTTAAAGAGTTAAATAATAGAAATTTATTGAAGAATGTTAGTATGTAGTGTCTTTAAAGACCTTCGTTTCCACATCTTCAATTTACAAATGTTATTTAAAACCTTCATATATAAAAATAATTTTTATGACTGATATAATAAATTATTGTTGATAAATAGTTACATTTTGATACATATGTGTGCCCAAGTTTCAAATTTTATAGAGGATCATTCATTACTTGGTGCATCACCATCATAGCATATATTTCCCTTTTAGCAAAGTGTGTGCACAAGGGTGAAATATACTATATGCAGATGCATGAAATGATCTAGTATGTAATTTGAAAAATATCACCCATGAGATACTATTTGAATGATTCAAACCTATGGTATGATTTATTATATGATTGATATGAAAATAGGGATGAATATGATAGAGTAGAGTGCTTATGCACTTGATTGATTTAGCTTTAGTAGGTGTTTGCTTGGTATTTTATAGATGAGGAGTGAGAAATATTAGACTTATATTTTTCCACACATTTTTAAAATATCTCATAATATATTTCAATAAGATAATAAGGTTGACCCATACATTTTTATTAATTTATAGTCTAGATGAATTTTTGATACTAGACAATAGATAAATATCGAGACATTATTTTTAACAATAGTGTCCCTCTTCGATTGATAGTGTCTCAATGGCTAGGAAATAGGTACTAATATAAAATTGATAGTGAAGGATGTTTATTGGGTTTTAAGATTTATATTAACTATATGATACCTGGGTCATCAAAATGATATGGATAAGACTAAGATATAAGAATTTAGGCATAGTGATATGTCAAGTGTGAGCCTTTTGAGTGAAGGTAGGTTTAAAACTAAAGGGTATAACCCTAATTAATATTTATAATATAAATAGATGGTATAAATATTTAGTTTTAGTATCTATATGTATACACACCCATGTACCTATTTTCATTTTAATCTATAAATTCCATCACTAGAATAAATGGGGGGTTTTTTAGATACTAAAATATGGTATTCAATACCTGATAATGATAAGCCTAACATAATTTTACCACACATGACTTGAGCAAAAAAGTATGGTCTTAACATGATTATGTCACACCTACATGGTATATTATGGGTTTTATGCTTTAGTATTCTTTACACACCTATTGGTAATTTGTCTTGTCAAGGCCAAATTCTAATCCTCACAATTCAAAATTTATAGATACTATTAATAGCCTCTATAAGCTAATAAAACCAATATATTTTGGTCTAACAGGTCAATTATGGTATTTAAAATATAAAATTACTCTCAATTTTTCATTTAATTATCCTAAATTACTTTAGTTATATTTAAAAATATAACTTTAGCCTTATCCTAGAGTTTCATATTGTAAAAAGGTAATTTAATGCATTTTAAGCTAAAAGGGCTTATTTTGGGCTCCCACATGGCAAAATTAAAATAAAAAAATTCAAAATTTTAATTTTAATTTATAAACATGAATATCTTTTTGTAAGTCCATATCATGTATTATTTTGGTGGTGGAATCTTGAATTCTTTTTAAAAAGCCAAAAATAAGTTTTTTCAAATCTTTGAAGAAGAGAAAGTATGTAATTATATGGATTATGTAAACATATAGTATTTATAATGAATAAAATTTCATGAAATATATTCAACATAAGTTTCATGGTGTTTGGATGCATCAATTGGCCAAAATCATTTCATATAGGTACTCCTTCTAGTTTGTGCATAATGACCTTCTTACATGTTTGATGATGGTACAATCAACTGGAGAAAGGTATAGGTCTAAATTTTTGGGTGTGAAAATTAGAATTATAATGATTTATCATTTATTAGGTTGTTTTTTAATTGTATTTTCCATGCTCATGTACCATTAGGTTTAAAATAGACCAATTTTTACAACCTTACAACTAGAAAGGCATTGGTTTTTTTCTCAATTTCTCCTCACCTGGGAAGGGTTTCATGAAATTTAAAGTTTCTATAAATTATTAGAGAATTAATATATATCTACATATCATATTTAATATATTATTAATTAATTTCATTGTCTAATAGATCAAGGGAAAATAGCTAGTCAAATCTGTAAATTAACATGCTTTCAAGAAGAGTGTGGGGTTGGGGAGAGAAAATGGATTTTTTAAAGATTCCATTTTTTATATTTTTAATATTTTACTCCATTAATTCATGTTTTAAATCATTTTGACCAAATAAATTATCCAAAAATATCCATTTTCTGACAAATATTGGTGCTTCCAAGCTTCCAAAAGGGCCTAATTTAGCATGGTTTAAGGAAAGTTTGCATTTTTTTAAGGTATTTTGTGGAAACCATAGATTAAATGGAAAATTTAAATAATTTAAGATTAATTTTATCTGTAAAAAATCCATTACTCATGAAATTAACTCCAAAAATATGCAAAAATACATTCAAGTATGCACACATTTCATGTAAAAGGGGTATTTTTTAGGAATTTTGAAGTTTCTAGCATCTACAGGTGAAGTTTTGACTAAAAATTTGGTTTATATAATAATAATTAATTTATTAACAATAAATAAATGTTTAAATTCAATTTTAAAATTGTAAGTGCTTTCTATTTTTACACAGACTTGAGCCTCTCAAAACATAATCAAGAAGAAAGTAAGCTTGAGCAAGATGAGGCCTCCAAGAGCAAGATTCAAGATTTTTGTTGTTTATAATACTTGTGTGAGTTTTAAAGGTATATATTGGTGTTTTAAAATATGTAAAAAATAATAAATAACCATCTCTTTATATTTTTAAGATTCTAAGAAGCTTCTAAGTGACAGAAGTTGGCTTAACAGGGCATCTCATCAATCAAATAAATCAATTTTGGCATTAAAATATTTATATTAGAGTTAAAATTTATTTTACAAAATTAAATATTTTTTTAATTTTTAAATATCATTCTTAACTCAATCCAAAAGTTCCACTTCATGCAAGTTGAGTTCAAGTGGAAGTTGACTAGTCTTTGAGTCCACATCTCTTCGGTTGACTAGTTTGACTATTTTCATGAAAGATAAAGAAATTAAAGAACTTAAAATAAATTTAAATATGGATTTATATTAAAAATTATGGAATTATTTTAATTCAAGGAAGGTTGAGAAGTCAACATGGGCCCACCACTTCTCAATTCAATGCCAAAGTAAAGGCCATGCAAATTTTTAAAGACTTGTAGAATTAAAGACTTTGTTTAATATTATAAAATGATTTTATTATTTATTAATGGAATTTATTTTCATGAAAATTTATTTTTATAATTCAAAATGGAACCACCACCTCCAATTCTATGGCAAAAATGAAGACCATGCATTTTTTTCAAGACTTGGAAGATTTTAAAGACATTAATTAATATTGTAAAAGGAATTTAGTATTGATTTAACTCAAATAAGACTAATAATTATTTTTCACACACAAAACCAGATAAATTATTTCAATTTTATTATATATGTAGGCTTTTGAAGCCATTTTGGGGATTCTTGAAGCTGGTATATAGGGAGATACTAAAATTGCAATTGCTACCATAAATCAATAAAGAGAATTTTTTGAACATCAATTGATGGTAGTAGAGTGTATTTTTGATTGTGTAATATAATATAAGTTAGATATTTATCCCATTATTTTAGGTATTTTCCTCACCTACTACTGTAATCTCATCCTTTATAGGTCAAATGAAGAGCTAAGAACAAAAAATTGCACTGAAGATTATTAGTATGCAGTGTCTTTAGAGACCTTTATACACACATCTTCAATATTCAAACTTTATTTCAAGCCTTCCCTTGAAATAATTATTTTTAGGAATGATTTTAATATTTTATTAGATCTATATGTGTGTCTTAATTTCAAATCTTTTAGATAAAAATTAATTATTCAGATGCATCACCACAGTAAGTAGGATTTCCCTTTTCAGCTTCCTTCTTCCCCTTTCATCCAAAAAATTTAAAAAAAAAAATTGGCTGATATATCCAAGGGAAATATCCATATCTATAGGTTCTTCTCAATTTATATTCACCCACACTCTGAGTATATCCCATTGTATCAAATAGAGAGAAGATGTGCTTGTACATCTTCAAATAGGGTGTACTCTAAATTGATAACAACACCTATAAAAACATCAATATATATATATATATATATATATATATATATATATATATATATATATATATATATATATATATATATATATATATATATATATATATATATATATATATATATATATATCTTCACACCTTTAGTTTAGTATGCATGTACATAGGTTGGTTCGATTAATTTTAGTCAATATCACTAGTCGATACTAACCTAATATGGTTGATACCAAACCTCTCATATAAAATTATAATTATTAAAATCAAACAATTCATTAGGTTCAAACTAACTACCTAACATGTCGATAACATAATAAATTAACCAATTGGATTCATATATATATATATATATGTCTCACTTAATAGGGGACTGGGTGTAGACATTTAATTTTGCCACTTTCATGCCTAAATCAACATTCAATTTAATTAATAGAAAATGACATATTTTATGCCTAGAAACCACTTTAATTTCCCAAATTCATTCATGTAAGGAATTTAATTTCCCATAAGTGTGATGAGGCTAGATTATTTAGTGTATTATCATGTATGCATCAATAACCTTGTTTAGTTCTAACCCTAGTTAAATTATAACCTAGTAATTTGACACTATTGGAATGTTAAGCTATTAATTCATGATATTTAAAACAATTGCTAAAAGTTGAAAAGAGATAAGCAATACTGGAAGGAGACCTTAATAGGAAATCTTCCAATCAAATTTATATTTTATTCACTGATAATTCTATCAAGGGCAAATGGATCCTCACTAATGTTTATGCCCCTAATTCCAACTATTCCATAAATATCTTATGGAAAGCCCTTGTGGAATTTCATCAAGGCTACCTTGATTATAATTGGATTATGGTGGGAGACTTCAACACTTAGCCCTCCCTAGGGGATAAAAAATGAGGTGTTTTTGACTTTACTAACATCATGCTTGAATTGTTTTTGACCTTACTAACATCATGATTGAATTTAATGACTTCCTCTCTAATACAGGTTTAGTTGATGTGGACTTAAATGGAATCCCTTATACTTGGCTCAATATAAGGCTAGGAGAAAAATCGATATAGTTCCACCTTGACAAATTTATGATCTCCCTAAATTGGGATATCCTCTATTCTAGTAGACTCTCTTCTCTACCTAGAATTGGGTTTAACCATAATGTTATGGTCTTCAAAGATGATAAAATCTCTAAACCCAAATGCTTCCCATTCATATTTGAGAGTATGTGTCCTAACCATCATAGCTTCACATATTATTTGAAATATTGGTGGAAGGAACCCTTTTCAGGATCAACCATGTTCATTATCACTAAAAATCTTAACTTCCTAAAAATTAAGATAAAAATATAGAATAAGGAAGTCTTTGGAGAGATTTTCCTTTAAAAAAAGTCCATTGAGGTAGAACTCTCTACCATTGAAGAATTTAAAGCTTTAGGATACTAAAATGAATATATGACTGAGAAGGAAAAAGAAATCCTATGTAATCTTCACAATTTTGAAGCAAAAGAAGCATGATAAAAATAGAAATCTAGATGTTTGTGGTTAAAAGAAGGGGATAGGAACACCAAATATTTCCACCATTCCACTTCTAGGCATAGGAGTTTCAATATAATCCCTCAATTTCAAATGGAATATGGAACCACCAATAATGATGAAGAGTTTATATCTCGACATGTCATCAATTTTTCAAGAAACTTCTCTCGAAAGATGGTGATCCTAACAATTCTCTAGTCTCTTTGGCTTTATCTAACTTTGGTAGGGTATTCATAGCCATGGATAATTCATCCGTCATCCAAATCCCCTTTTATGAGGAAATCAAAATCATATTATTTCTTATGGATGGACTGAAGGCCTTGAGACCAGATGGCTTCCCTCCCTTTTTCTTTCAAAATTTTTAGGACATTATCCACCTTGAAGTTGAAGAAGCAATTACAAAATTCTTTCAATTCAAATCTATCCTAAAAGAAATAAACAATACCTTCTTGGTCCTAATTCATAAAAAAACAAGGGGTAGACAACATCAAAGACTTTAGGCCCATCAGTCTTTATAACACCATCTATAAGATTTACTCTTCTATTGTAGTCAAGCATATGTAACCCTTCCTGGATTCTATCATCAAGGAAAAATAGGGGGATTTTTTAATTGGTAGGAAAATTTTTGATGGCATTATCATAAATCATGAAGTGATCCATTCCATCACCAAATCTTCCAAGAAAGGTATTCTACTCAAATTGGACATGCCTAAAGCTTATGACCAGGATTTTTTGTGGTTTCTACTTTAGATTTTGGAAAAGATTGGATTTAATCATGACACTCAAAAAATCATTTGTAATTTTATTTCTACCCCTAAGTTCTCCATAATTATAAATGAGGTACCGAAATGCTTTTTACATGATTTTAGAGGCCTAAGATAGGGATATCTCCTCTCCCCATACCTCTTCATCATACTTACAAAATCATTGGGGATGGGCTTGTAGTCAAGGCTTGATTAAGGGTATCTTAGTGGCCTAAAATATGAACCGTATCACCTATTAGTAGTTCATAGATGACACTATCATATTAGGTGATGCTTTGATTAGGGAAGCAAAAGCCTCAAATGCATCCTTAATAATTATGAAAAAGTTTATAATCAATGAATCAACTTTCAAAAAAGATTCCTTTTCTTCTTAAACACATCTCCTGCCTAATAGAGAAACATTACTAAAATCATGGATTGTCAAGTGGGAAATCATTTGGATAACCATCTAGGTATCCCCCTCTTTACTAGGAAAATGGAATCCCATGTATGGAATCCCCTGATTGATAGAATACAAAAGGAATTAGTGGGTTAGAAAGGGCACTTTCTCACATAGGTAGGCAAATATCAGCTTCTCAAGACCTCAATTTAGAGCATTCTTATTTATCTTATGTCAATCTTCAAAATGCCAATATACATAGTTTCCAAAATAGATCAAACCCAAAAAGAAATTCTTTGGAGAGGAACTAAAGAAATATTTAGATTTAATTTGGTTGCCTAGGAAAAGGTATGTCTCCCCAAATCTAATTAATGTCTTTGTCTAAGAAGTATAAACTCCATAAATAGAGCCTTATTGGAAAAAATGGGTTGGCATGTAATGAATGATAAAGGTGAATGGATCAGAATTCTTAAGGCTAAATTGATATAAAGTGTGGAAGAGGATGCCTACCTATGGGAGGAAAGACCTCCTAGAGGTTTCACCTTTTGGAAGGCCATATTTAGCTAAAAAGACCTTCTCAAAAGAGTCATCTTATGGAAAATAAGAAATGGTGAGAAATTCGACTTTTGGGAGGATGCATGGTTATCTCCCACCCCCTCTCATTATAAGAGACATTAGTTAGCTAGTATAATTAGTTCAAGTAGAGATGGGGTTGCAAGATCAAGGAGTATTGGGAAAACAAGGATAGAAGGAAGTGTTGGAAAGCCATACCCAATGAAGGACTCCCCTTGAATGAATCACAAGCTATTAAAAATCTTAACCATATTCTTATCAATCTTCATATCCTTTTGCTTCAAAATTATGATCATTTCATCTAGAGAGTAGAATACAATGAAGAGTTTTTAGTGTCCTCAGGTCATGCTATGCAACTTAATCTAGATAGTAACTAGGACCATTAGAAAAACTTCTGGGTAAAGCATCTAACCCCAAAGATTAACTTCTTTTGGCTAGCCACAAAAAAAAAATTAATAGTAGATAATCTCACCAAAATGGGACTAATCGTCCCCAATAGATGTCTAATTTGCAAAAATGTAAAATATTCCACTCAATACCTTTTTCTAGAATGCCCTTTCAAATTGAATGTATTTAATGGGATTCTTGGTTAGTTAAACATGACTTGGGTCAAATGCAACAACATCATGGATCTCATTTATAGTGGAATCCCCTGTGAAATATCCCTTCTTTGACTTTCCTTTGGCACCTTGTACTTCCTCACTAGTTTTGGTGTATCTGGAAAGCTTGCAATGACAACTTGTTTTGAAACAAAATGCATCAGTGGAAGAACATCTTCCCTAGGCTCTGTTAATCCATTTTTAAAAATTGGAAGGCCTTTCTTCCCAAGGAAAAGGATCCCACCCCCCTTTTGGCATGACTTATCCTTAACAACTAGGATCTTCAACAAGATATTAGCTTCTCTTCAAAAGACATCATACACAAGCAAACCAAATGGAAAGCCCCCCTGAAGGGGTGGATACAATTGAATTTTAATGGGACATCTAAAGGTAACCCAAGCCTTGCTAGAAGAGGGGTGATTATAAGAAATACTAAAGGTGAAATGTTGGTGGCCTATGTGGGTCCCATGGATAAACAAACTAAGCATCTAGCTAAAGCTAAAGTAACCCTCTACAGAATTTAGCTATCATAGATCCTTAACTAGAGTAGAATAATTATATAGGGGGGTTCACTTAATATTATTAATTCCTTGGAAGAAAAAATAACTCCACATATTATTAAGGATTTGATCAAGGATGCAAAGTCTATCCTTCACACAATTCCACAAGTTAAACTCAACCATACTTATAGGGAAGGTTATTAGGTGGCTGACACATTGGAAAGTACTGGAGTGCATCTCCAATGTTTAACTATATATAATAATGAAGGTATAATCCCCCATAAGATGCTTAGTGTCATCCATACAAAAGGTACATAAGCCATGCAATTCCATCATGCCATCACATGTGCAACTTTTCATCTCAAAGGCCTAATCATGACCTTTTAGACCTACATTCATTTCAAGGTAAGGGGACACTATAATGATAAGAAGTATTTGGTGGGAATTACTCATAACATAAGCCCTAAATTTTTATCTAGTATCTTGAACCCTTGGATCACTCCCTCTAACCTTGCAACTCCAGATAACATGGGTAGTGATAGAGATCAGTTGGAGCCAACATCTTGTAAAGATGTTTGAGAGAAAACAAGGTATGGAAAAATCTTAAGAAGGGAGAATTTAACTAAGTAAATTGAGTGCATCACCAAGCATAATCCTCTGGTGGTCAAAGACTTTGTCACTGATTGGATAAAAAGGAAGGTTTCCATGAGGGGGATTTTCATAAATGTTTTTGAGGCTTTTATAGGAAATGCCACGGGCATGATATGTATAGGCACTAAAGAATACAAGGATCAATCCAAAAAGGAGGAATATTGACAATGTTTCTTTTGAAGTAATGAATTTGTGCAAACTAAGAAGAAGGAATTCTCCTATGCTAACTTGCCTAAGTACTGGCCTAAAGTTGACTTATAGGTCATGAGGTACATGACCCTAGAAGGTAAGTATACCTTGATCTTCTCACACCATTTCTTGTTTCTCAATCATTTCATAAGTTTTAATATTATCCTTCCCTATTTTCTCTTGAAATCCTTAGAAAGCACAGTCCTCCTTCACTAGGTAAATGATGCTAAACTAATCTTGTACCAAGGCCTCATCCTTCTACTAGTGAAACATGGTCGAACCTTGCATAGTAAAAAAGTCCCCCCAGAAGGATCATCTTTTGAATAGAAATCCCTAGAGGAGGATCCTTTTACAAGATCCCTCCCTACCCTCGAACACTCTCCTCATAATAGTTTGTCTAAATCCCCTCCTGATGACCTTCCCCTCAAAATTTTATTCATCTGTAAACCCAAACCATTAATTTTGGTACTCCTTCCACCTCTGATCAAAAGGGAAAGGCCATTATAATAGCATAACATGATAAAAACAAATAAATGATAGAAAACTTCAATGTAAAGGTCTAGCAGATGGGTTTTGGTTTGGCTAAATTGATTCAAGATTAGAAAGAGCTCCATTGAATGGTGGAGGCCATAATCCAAATGTTGGTGCAATCTACCTAGCCCCCTCCCATTTCCCCAATCTTCAAATCCCATAATATTATTAAATCCCCCCTGGGGTCCCCTAGGGGGGTCCTTCCAAAGCATCCCTTCCCCCTAGTGAAAGGTAGGAAGCACCCAAGGATGATTTTCCTTGGTAAACAAGATGAGGGTCATGGGAATTATACCAGAGCAAAGGCCTTGGAAGATAAGTCTAGCATCCTAGTAAGGGATAATTTTTCTATGGAGGAAAACTAGGAAGGTCCGCTTAATTAACATTTCTTTTCTTTTTTTTTGATTTTAGCCTTTTTATTTTGATCATTCAACCATTTGGGGCTTGGTTATAACTTTTTATCTCACTTTTTGTTGTTTTGGGTCCCTATAAATCCCATTTTTACCTTATCAAATAAAAATTAACTAACCAAGACTAATTTTAATGTAAATACTAATTAACTTGCCTAAAAAAATTTCCAAATCAAAATAGTGAATTTTATTTACTAAAAAAGAAATTTTAGCTAAAAATGAAGTCAAAGAGTCACATGAGCTAATAAATTGATTTATTATCTCATTAATATTAAAAAATATGACTCACACCTCACAAATATCTAAATTGAGTTATCATGCCTCATAAATATCATAAAATGAGGTGTCAAGATTTCATGAGTGCCTTAAACCTACCCAAACTTAGACTAACCCAACCTAGGCTAATTTAGACTAAACCCAGGTTAGAATTTAATGTAACCTACCTAAGGTTAGAGTTAGTTCTCTGATATATACATACAAGTACCCACACCATTTTTTAACAAGCTTCTACATGTAAGTCTATTCTACTAGAATACCTTCTTGAATCCTTTGAAGATTAGTGTTGTTATGCCAAAATTAATCCAAGCTTCACACCAAGCCACAAGTTTCTATTGAAGAGATGCTACCACCATGTAAGAGTATTTATAAAATACTACAATCATCATAGGATGAGAATGAACATTATTATGCCAAAAAGCAAGAATCATATGCAAAAAGGGTAGTAAGAAAATTATATTATCTTGATCTCTATTTTATGCTCTTGCTTATTATGTTATGCTTTCCCTAGTTCTTAGGTAAGAGGGTTTAGTCTCAGTGAATTTATTCATGATTTTTTCTCATTTGGACTAATAAGAGACTAATCAACTTATTATTTCCTCTTCAAACTCTTAAGGTACATAATGGCATGTCTGGCGGGGATGAGTATATTATATGGCCAAGGAGATTAATATGTTAGTCTTAGTTTTTATAATAGATGTATTAAAATCTTCAAGTTTCAAGCTTTAGCTTAGAATTTTACATCTTTTTTAACAAAATTGTAGGTATCAACATTGATTTTCTAGATTAATGTTGATTGCAATAATCAACCATGATCTCTACATAGAAAATAGTGCAAGGTAGGAACACGGCTAAAAATGAGTTTTCTTGATTTTCCTTGCCTTCATTTTATGTTTGATAGCTTGTTTATTGTCTATGTAACATTTTTATTTCAAAATTCATGAGAAGTTTGAATCTAAAACTTGTTTTTCAACTATTTTTACTTCAAAATAGAGTTTTTGTATGTGTTTTCAAGAAACGTTGATGATTTGACTAAATGGACATCAATTTTAAGACTTAACATAGATCTTCATGTGATCACTATTTATTTTATCTAAGACAAAAATTAGAAACTTGAGAGCTCAAATTAAATTGTTATGTGCTCACTTTATTTTGTGAATCTAAGTATGTAAACCCTCTAATATTTTATAGGTCTTAAGTTGGAGAGAACAAAGCTTAAATATTGTTAAAATCTTATATACATTTTGTTTGGTACTTGAAATACACATGGTTGATAATTTTTATCTTAGTTGTTTTTTAAAATTTTACAAGTGCAAACAAGGCCAAAGGGCCAAAAATTTCAATCACACTTTGATTTGGTGATATTAAAAAATAACATACATATTAGCTACATATATTAAGAGCCTTTTTAACTTTATGTTTATTTTTCATTAATTAACAAAATTTCAAAGTTCCTTAGGCTAGTTTATTTTGTTTGTGGAAAACTATGAACTATTGTGTGTATGTTCTCCCCCCATCCCATTTAGGGAACTTAGGTAACCAAAATCACTTAATTTATTTCCTTTATTTGAAATTTATTTAAAAAAGAATATCATGTATGCTATCTTCAAGCTCTAAGTGACTTGAGTGATCTATAAATTACCTCTAAAGTCTTTATTTTGCCATTTATTTATTTTATGAATTTAGGTTGTGGGTGGGAGTTCATCTCCTCCTCATGAGTTCTTTAGGGGTGTGTTGACATGGTTTTCATCTCCCAACATCATACCAATCCTACTCCATGGCAGGGTATACAAATCATGGAACATGATACTAGGATTACTAGGGGGTTGAGTGGTTAGCCTCTCCAACCCTAATTAAAAATTAGGTCAAGTATGGCTAAACATTAGACTCCCCTAGGTAGTACCAGATAGAGTTAACATGTAAAGGAATATTCCCTCACATAGTAAGTTATTTTGTATGAACCTAATGACTATCTAGTATGACTAAAGTTATTTTATATTTCAATCCTTGTGTTAGCCACACTTATGACTATCTAGTATGTATAAAACTTATATATTTTAGACAAAGCCCAATTTTTTGTGGAATTTCATGCCAAATGTTGAGTTCTCACTCTAAGTTCATGCCACATATCAATGTTTGAAAGATATAGGGGGACATAAAAAAATCTACCTACACATGTACTTTAATTTTTGGATTGAAAATTAATTCCTCATAAGCATTGGTATATCGATGGAAACTTTTGTTGAAGTTACACACACTTATTTCTATTATAGGGAATAGGATGAGCTATGAGTGTTACTTTTATTTTTATTTGATTTACATGTGTGTTTTCAGATTAAAATTGTGTGTTGATTTTATCATGTCAAAAAAAATTCTAAAACATTCACATTTTTCTTACATTCCTTTTGCCTAAGAAGTGTTACTCTGTCTATTTGTGTTGCACTTTTTGCCTTAGATTTTTATTCCAAAACCATTTGTGTCTCTTGTTTAAATAGGGCATCATTATGTTGCCCATTTCATTTCAAAATTTGGCCTTGGATATTCTAGTCCAAAACATCTTCCATGTCATTTGTTTAAAGGATCATTGTTAGTTTGATAAATTTGTTTGAAACTCTTGTTTTTTGTGAAACCAAGTTCCAAGATATTATTGTACCTACCTTGTTTAAGACATACAGTTACACTACTCATTTTGGTCTAGTCTCTTTGTCTTAGAACATCTGAGTCTTTTCACATTAAATTTGAAATTCAACCATTCAAAGCGCAAATCCTAAACTAATCAGGTTCACATTGAAGCCTCATCTAATTTGGGCCTAGGTTATCTAAGTTTTGTGTTTGGATTGTGTTACTTGGGTTGATTTCATATTTGATCTAAAAGACCCCTTGCCTATACCTAACACCTATTTATTTTTTTACATTTTTTAGAGCATCCTTTTTAGCTAAGTTGTTTCCATGCACTTTATTTTAAGTTTTTTGTGCCAAATTTTTGAGTGTCCTAATCTATTTATTCTAATAGTTTTTATGAGTCAAACTTTGAGTCTTAAGTGAGCTAATTATTGATTGTCACCCAAGCCAATTAACTTAGTTTAGTTTCCTTTTGATTTCTTGTTTGATTGTTGAGTTTCATAGTGTAGCGTTGTTTTTAACATGGTTATAACTACCATTGGACAAATCATTGCCTCTCTCTCAATCCTAGTTAGTAATTGTTCTAATTTGTTTATATACTCTTGTGACTGATTATAACTCCCTGTGGGCAAATTAGTGCACTATCCATAAACAATTTTGAGCCTTTGTGTTAATTTTATTGTTAATTATAACCACCTTTAGTTAAATCAATATCATTTTATTAGATTGGTCTTGATTTTTGTTTTGTCCTACCCTTGCCTAGTTTAGTTTTTTTATCCTTTTTGTGTCTCTTTTATAGAACTATAGGCCTTTTGCTTTTAGACATTAGTTGTAAATTACCTTTAGACTATTTTTTTGTCATGTGACCTATCCATGGATATAAACTTACCTCATTACACATGTATGGGACCATGTATAATTCTAGATATAGGAACTTTATGACTAATGACCCTTTTATTCAAGAGTTGTATGATGATATCACTTATGATTTGGATCTATATCCATATTATAACATCCCATACATTAAACAAAGGAATGACCTTTTATCACAATATTTGGTAATTGTGCCTCCTTATCTAGGCCAAGAGTCATATACAATTCATTAATACCTTACTCAAATGATTCCTAACATGGAATAAAACCAACAACAAGAGCCGTTTTATGTTATGATGCCAACATAAACTATCTATGATCTAGACTTATTTGAATTTCATTTGTTGGAAAACAAATATGAAGTTCTAGTTAGAGATGTTGAAGTAGGGGCCAAGTTTCTACCATATTTCCCTCAAGAAATTCTGAGTAGTTTGATCATATACCTAGTAATACTTTATGAAT
The DNA here is from genome assembly GCA_037957365.1 of Torreya grandis. Taxonomy (NCBI): domain Eukaryota; kingdom Viridiplantae; phylum Streptophyta; class Pinopsida; order Cupressales; family Taxaceae; genus Torreya; species Torreya grandis. The sequence continues at coordinate 925,726 of JARHVA010003102.1, forward strand.
TCAACCATTTGAACATGCATCTACTAGTTATAGCCAAGATTTGGTCCAAATGCAATAATAAGACCATAATAAACTTGTAAAAGGAAAATTTATTATGGATGAACAAATGGAATAGGTACAAAAAACATACCAAAACTATCTTAATTTAGATCATAGCCTCAATGGAAGGTTTGTTTATAACATACCATTTATTAAGATAGATCCATTAACATGATAATAAATAGATGCCTTAGGCTATGCAATTCAAAATTTATACCTATTTAGACAAAGAACATTAGTTGGTGATATGTATAATTCCCATATTTCTATAGAAGATAATGTTACTAAAAAATAAGAAACCACTAAAAATGTCATAGGTAACACACAAGTTCAGTCCAATTTAAACCAAAGTGGGTATAAATTACCACAAATAAATACACAACATGTTACTTTGAATAATGTTATGATTGGATTTAAATAATAGGGAATAGGTATGCCTAATTCCAAAAATCAATAAACAAATTCCACTCCTCAACCATTTTATTCCTTGAATGTGCAACAAGTGGAATTGATCCAACAACATACTAGCTTACCACTATAACAAGTGCTAAATAGTATGCCCTCTTAATAGGTGATAATTAATGTTTTGACACAATAATAACAAACTATTATACCTTATCAGTCATAAACATTGCCTAACCAATAATTTATCCTTATTAGTTATAAAATTCTAGTTATTTAACAACAACACATCATAACCCCAAATAGTTGCCAAACTAATAGTTTTAAAATCATTAGTTTTCAAACCAAAAACAAGTGCCATTCTAAATTCCAAATCAATAAAAAGTGTTGATTTAAAAATAATTACCATTTCAATAAGTGTCGATAAAATAATAGGTGTTTATCTGTCAAAAAAATTTATGCATAGTAGGTACCTAGTGCTCAACAACAATTGTATTTCACCCAAGGGGTATTGCACATGCAACAAGGATCTAAATACTAATACCTCCAATAATAGGGATCTAGACAACAATGTGTTCTCTATATCCAATTGGGTTCAACAAGTAGACAAAAAGTTTCCTTCCAAGCCCAACAATACCAATACATTTCCAAAGCTAAATACCATTACCATAGCCATAATTTAATAACCAAGGTTATGTAGATAACCTAAACAAAAATGTTATTCAATATAAGTGTGTTCCATACTCATAGTATTGTCCTAATGCACAAATATGCATACCTAGTTATATATCCAATTCAATCAACATCCCATAGTATACCTACCCTAGTCAAAGTATTCAACCTTTGACCATGAAACATCAAAAACATGCCACTCTCTATGATTTACTAGCCCAAGAGTTTCAAAAAATGAAGTATGCAATTTAAGCAATACAGGTTGGAAAAAAATCAAGAAATTCAAACTAGAAGAGATTTACCCTTAGCCATTCAAGATGGAGTATTTGTAAATACTATTTTGACAAGGTTATGAGCCACCTAAATTAAAAAAATAAAAAGGAAAAGGTGAGCCTAGAAATCACTTAAAGGAATTATTTATTTCCTACCAATCAATATCTTATACTGATATATACTTGCTTCTACTCTTACTAAGGAGTCTAGATGGACTAGACTTGGATTGGTTATTAAAATTTCTAAAGAACTTTGTACCTAATTTGATGATCTCTAAAATAATTTTGTACATCAATTTTTATATAATATTGAGCATGAAATTATTATTTTGGATCTTGGCTAATCTAAAAATGAGGTTGGTGAAATATTCACTACATACTTGTAATATTGGAGAGCCCTAAAAAGCTAGTTTGCTCACAATATTCTAAATAAATACTTGGATGTAATATTTACTTATATCTTGCATAGTGAGATATCTTACAATATCAAGCTAAAATTTGATCATATATTTGAATATGTTATATAAAAAGGCATACAAATTGAGAAATCCCTTTTCAACAAAGGCATAATCAAGCTATCATCTTCTAATCAGAACCAAAACTAGAATCAATGCTAGAAATATAACTAGAGTCAAACTCAAGTATCATATTTAATGACACTTAAATCTAACAACAATGAAATACCTATACCCTAAGACCATAATAAAAAACATGGAAATGGGATTACTAAATCATGCCATGTTTAGATGGTGTGAACATTGATTGTCTGTATCTCTCCACCCACCCAATAACCACTTCCTCCATATATTCAATTAGGACCTCCACAAAACCAACTCACAAAAAATAAAAATCAATTACAAACACCTCCTCTAAGAAGAATACCACACATCTACACATAATTTAGTGACATTGGTGAGCCTATCAAGTTTGTGTTATAATGATTGATTCAAGTAAACATGATAAGTTGACATATACCAAAGTTATTTCTTGAAGATAATAATTTTCTTGATTAGTACAAGGAAAATGAATTTTGTGAGTACCATCATGTTAGAGGACATCTCATAAGATGGTGTATCCAACTAAGACATCTAATTGGGAACATGATGGAAAATAGAGAGATAGAAAGAGACACTAATTCTCCTATGAATAATCATAACTTGGGTATATACCATAATCAATTTATTCAACATAATAATAACAACCAGTAGTAGTACCAAGAAAAACAACAAAAATGGAAAAGAACTCCACCACAGAATAAACAATAATTCCATCCATAACAATAACAAAAAATAGACAAAACAAAGGGAAAAAAGACCAAACCAACCAAAGAGGTCATCATGTCATTATGTATACCTAAAACAATGTTGTAGGACATGTTTCAAGTGGTCATGTTGCCACCATCACTATTAACCCTAGATCAACTACAAACAAACGTGGACCTTCACATAATAATGCCTATCTATTAACCAATACCTACCAACCTCCCCATGCTAGTGATTTTTATATGGGCCATGTTGACAATAAGGCACCATACCATCCAAGAATCATCATTTTGAGCCTCCCTACCTATCCATCTAACTACCAAATCCAAGTTCCAGATTGAGATTGTGTAATTGAAACTTGATGAGCTAGAGTTACTATCAAAAGATCACAGCCAAATACTAAAAATGAGCCTAATCAACCTTCCATCCTTATAATAAATAAACCAACTAAAAAAATTTAATGTAAGACCTATGATATTATGGAACAACTAAAGAAAACACCTACACACATATCCATCATATATTTTTTACACATGTCTACCATCCACAAAGACATCTTGAATGAGTATCTAAACTAATCCCTTATTCTAGATAATATCACTCTAGATAAATTCAAAGCGATGGTAGGACACTTGGTGCCTAACCAATGTCTCACCTTTGACCAAAGTGACTTATCTTCCTTGGGCCCTCTCCATAATAACCCATTATACATTGAATATGGTATAATCAACCATAGAGTTAAATGTGTCTTTATTGACAATGGTTTGGGTCTCAACATTGTGTCTTTGAAGTTTCTCAAACATCTCAGATATACATCAACTGACTTACTTCTAGATATGATAATTATCAAGACATATGATAATGAATAATGAGAGTCTCAAAGTACCATTATCCTTCTAGCAGTCATTGGGCCCTTAACCCATGAAAATATATGTCATGTTTTAGACTTATAATTATCTTACAATATGTTATTGGGTTGACCCTAGATCCATGCAATTAGGATATACCTTCTACACATTAATGTATATAGTCTCCACACTTAAGAATGGAAGTGACTATACCTATTGATCTTTAACCATATCAATATTGTAAACACCTTGAGGCCAAGTATAAAAGCTATAACTACCAATTTGGCATGAATCATATTCCTATATTAGACAATGACAAAGAAAAAAAGGAAAATCCATTGAATCAGGCTCAAAAGCTAATTACATCGACCTAGATAACTTAGCCTATACCTCAACCATGCCTCTACCAAAAATTTCTAACCCTTTATATGTCACTAACAAAGGCATTAAATAATATATTATCCATAATGCATTCCATATTACCAAATTTCCTAAAAATCCTAAAGATTATTGGATACCTATGTCCAATACTAATATTATGGCATGGGAAACCAAAGTAAAATCTTAGCTAAACAAGCCCATTATCTTTAAACCAACCTCTGGCCTAGAATAAAAACCCTAGCTGAAGATGATTCATGGATGTACATTGATTAATTGGTTGACTATTACTAAAATGTGAAATATCCTATTCACAATTAGATTATGGATCACATATCTTATGAAGATCAAGGCCTCATGTTACATTAATAAGGAACTATCAAACCAATTTCAATGACTAAGTATAAGGGAACTCATGGCATTGGATTTTAACCACTAAGGGGTGACCCTGCATACCTAATTCATGTTCCAACACTAATGAATAATGATGATGATGTTGGTAGTGATGTAGAGTCTAATTATATCATCTATGATGACCTTACCATTATAATTTTTTTTAAATCCCATGATTTTTCACTATTATCCCTATTTATCAACCTTCACATTTAACTATTTACCATCCCTAATTGATGTATTGGAACCAACAAGAGTTAACAGTGCCACTAGATGAGTTCTTCAATTATGAGGCCATATACAAATTTATGGGATTGAGTCACATACCTATTGGAGACCACAAGTTGGGATTTGTTATTAGATTAGATATTTCTACCTACTTTGGAGAATAGGCAAACTTACCTATCCAAAACCAAAAATAAAATCAAACATTAAGGTCTAAAAGTGAAAACCTCTTTGGGGTGATTTATAACTAGGGAAAAATTCAAGATAAAGGTAAGTCTCTTGGTGAAAATTGGATCTTTTCACCATTGAATGGACATGTTCACCCCTCTTCATATGAATCATAGGAGACCAATAGCCAATAGTCAATTTATGGATCAGATATCAATATTGACGAGTGATAAGATTTTGCATAGATTGTTCAACAGTACCTTAAGGTATTTGTATCATGGACAATGCTAACATTAGGATATTATGATTCATATTATTTAGGATAATTAGACAAGACAACCCATTTAAATGACTTTTCCATTTCTCATTAGTTCAACTCCTTTCCAACTATTCTAGATGATGGTTCTACACTTCTAGTGGAGGACACTTTAGAGGTAAATGTTGGGACTCTAGAGGACCCAAAGTAGATTAAATTAGGTGTATCCCTAACTAAGGAGTAATTTTAAGCTTTTATATCCCTTTTTAGGGAATTCTTTGACATATTTACATGGCCCTATTCAAACATGCCAAGTTTAGACCTTGCCTTGGTTGTACACCATTATATTGTACATCCTTATGCCAAGCATAATAAATAAAAGCTACGTAAGATGTATTCTCACATTATTGTATTGGTAAATAAATAGTTTTAAAAACTCTTATATGCAAAATTCATCAAGATTATTGACTATTTATAGTGTACATCAAACATTGTGCTAGTAAGTAAAAATCTAGAAGGAATCAGGATTTACACTAATTTTAAGATATCAACAAAGCCTACCTGAAAGACCACTTCCCTTTGCCTAATATTAACATGATATTTGACTCAATGACCTGATATGAAATTATCTCTTCAATATATATCATTTTAGGTTATAATCAAATAAGGATAACACCAAAATACTAACACCGGACAATGTTCACCACTCCATGGGTAATGTTTTGTTATCAAGTAATGTTGTTTTTACTTAAGAATGAGGGAGAAACTTACCAAAGATTTATGATAGTGATTTATCATGACATGATGCATGACATTGTTGAGTACTATGTTGATGATATATTGGGTAAATCAAAGACCCATGCCGATCACTTAGCCATGCTATAATGAATTTTTGAGAGACTTTGTGAGTATAACATTAGGATTAATCTAAAAAAATACGTATTTGGCATTAATTATAGAAAACTATTAGGTTTCATTGTCTCTCATAGGGGCATTAAATATGACCCATTCAAAGTCCACACAATTATAGAGATGCTACCACCATCTACTTTGAATCAACTTCATAGTTTATAGGGAAAGATTTAATCTATTAGAGACTTCATCTCATAATTAGCTAATAAATTCCATCCATTTATGCACTTGCTGAAGAAAGGTGTTAAATTATCATATAATTAATAGTGTCAAAAAGCATTTAATAATCTTAAATAATATCTTACCAACCCACCTATTTTATTTATACCAATGCATTATTCCAACTAGAAATCCATTAAGGGGAAAGTACTCACAAATCATCTTTCTAAATCTCCTCTTCAAAATACTCAACGTCTTACATTTAGATTTATAGATTAGGGAATCATGACCATTGAAGAAGCAAATGTACCTCTTAAGGTTGAATATTGGAATACATAATTTGATGGATCATTCATGACTCATGGATTAGGGGTTAGAATATATTTTTATACATCATAAGGGGATCTTATTCCCAAGTCTTTTTATATTGTATTTCCCTATACCAATAACATCACTGAGTATGAAGACTCATTTTAGGTCTTTGTCAATTAGTATAGTGGAACATTCAACATTTACTAGTGTAGGGTGATTCTTAGTTCATCATCAATCAAGCCACAAATCAATACAAAATAAAAGGATGAGAAGTTGGTACCCTATAAAGCAATGGTCGATACTCTCGAATAGTAGATTACCAACATCAAATTTGAAATAATACCTTAGGCCAATAAAAACTACTACTATGATCACTATTAGCTTAATGATCTAGATCACTGATAGAGATAGGTATTATCAATCTCTTGTTGAACATATCTTAGTGTTAGCACATGAATAGTCATACATCAAGATATTTTTTGACATTATTGGTCCCATGTCTTCATGGTACTAAGATATATATGCCTATCTTCAAAATAAAACCATGCCTCTTGATTTATTATGTAGAAAACAAAAATACTTTACCCATAAATCCTCTGACTATACCCTCTTTGAACTGACCTTGTATCATAGAAGCTATGATGGAAATTTTCTTCATTGCTTACCTTTGATAAAATATATACTAGCATAGAGGGAAGTCCAAAAAGGAGTGTTTATATCCCACACTAGTGGGGAAATCTTAGATAAAAAGTTACTACATACTAGTTATTACTAGTCAATGATGGAATTTGATGTAACTACATATGTGAAGAGGTGTCTCAAGTGTCAGAATCATGCCAATCTAATTCATTCTCTAGCTAGGACACTAAAATATTGACAACACCATGTCCATTATTAATATGGGTACTCAACATTATCAAGAAGATCAATACAACATCTTTAGATGGTCATAAACACATCTTGACTGCTACCAAATACTTCAATAAGTGGGTGGAATCCATTTTCCTCACTCACATCACTGGTAAGTAGATCTCCAAGTTCATATTAAATCATCTCATTTACCACTATATCATCCTCTCCAATAGTATATATAATAATGGTGCATATTTCAAGAATAAATATGTGAAAACATTTTTTTCTTAATACCATATCAAATAATATTTCTTTGTCACTTACTATCCTTAAGGTAATGGCTAATCTGAGGCATGTAATAAAACCATTATTTATATTCTGAAGAAGATTGTCAATGAATTTGGTCATAGTTAGCACTTATAATTATTCAAAACACTTTGAGAATATCATACCACATTATATACTCCAACAAGATATACACCTTATTCACTTATTTATGAAATTAAATTCATTCTGCTCATTGAGTTGGATTTCCCTTCTCTTTGAATCTCATTGTAGTACATCATCAATGATGAAGACTATAGATTGGCTCGCTTGTAGAAGCTAGACCTACTTGATGGTAACCATTTGGCCACTTTCAATAATCTCTAAGATTATCATATCTAACTCAAATTCCAATATAATAGGCACATTAATCATTATGAATTTGACCTTGGTGACCTAGTACTAAAAAAAATAAAAAAATGTAAATGCCAAGTCCAAGAAAAAGGGAAAGTTACAACCAAATTAGTTAGGTCCCTATGTAGTTGTTTCCAACTACAATTTTATAACATATAGGCTCATTACACTAAAGGGATATGAAATTAATGAACCATATGAACATAATACACCTCAAATGCTTTTACGCATGAGGGATTCAAAATATTGTCTACAAGGATAATCTAAGTTATGCCAAATTATACATATTCTTTGTATTATACCTATTACCATTATACCATACCCTTAACCCTTCACCAATTTGTTATTTTTGTATAGACATAATATTTTAAAACTTTTATTGATTAATAACACTTTATATCTTGAAGAAACCTGTCAAGTCTCAATCTCTCTAAGTGCATGCCTTAAGGGGTGCACCAAGAAAGGGGTGGGTAGACCATTTGTGCTTCATAATATTGTTATTCCATTTTCCACTTACCATCCACACACTAGCCTCCTAAAATAATTTAACCCAATCTTATTATTCTTAGTTATACATATTCCTATCTCTTGCTATGTTTTATCTTTCATTTTTTTGCCTTAGCACCCTTTTGACCTATCCGTTGTGCTAGGTTGACTAGGTTGACCTAGCATAGTTTAGGGACCTTTCTCTCTTTTGGTTTATTGGCCTCTTGGTCAACCTAGCACAAACCTAGTGAGTTAGACTCAAAAACATGTTCGGCCAATTGGGTCGACCTAGCATAGCCAAAATTCTCAAATGATTTTAGTGTAAGATATTACTATATATACAAGGTCATTTACCACCATTTAAAGAAGATAAAAGAATCAGAAAAATAAGTGTGAATGAACATCTACCTATTGACCATTCTAATTGGGGATTAAAGCTTTAGGTTTCAATAATTTATTAGGATCTCAGATCTCATCTTGTGGTTAAGTATTTTAGATGCTTGGATAGGTTGTGTATCCTAGAGCTGATTTATATTAGTTATCCTTACATACCACAATTATTTCTTGTGAATCACCTTGGCCAAGGGGGAGATTAAATCTCAATGGGTTCATCTGCAAAGGTAAGTTATTCCTCACTTGTAAGAGTAGATAGATAGTGCATTTGTATTATTATCTTTGATGTATTAGGATTATGTATACATTGACATGAGTATATGTCTTCTATAAATGTTTATTTTAGTTGTCTATTTGTTTTGTTTCTAACCCCCACTTTGTACCAAAAGATTTGGTGCATAGTAAATTAGATTTAATTTTCTTGTTATTAGATTAGTGAAATATTAAATCATATGACTCTTTTAGGGTTATTATCCAATTTTTCAGACTGTAGGCTTTGGAAAACTACCTCACATGATGCTTTTTGACAACAGATCCCCTAATCAGGTCTAGCATATCCTCACATTGGTCATGCTCCTGCTTAATAATTTTATACTCCCCAATCGAAAGTGTAGGTGTGCTCTATCCCATCTGATCTAAGATTGATTTATGGATATGATGTATTTATGATTGCATACAATCTAGTGAACTTGATGTGAAACTAACCCTTAAAATATTTCTTTAATTTATCTCATTTCTATTTGTCATTATTTTTATCATATATTTATTATGTTAGATCGATCTTGTAGACCCAAATATTTATCTCTATGTGCATTTTTATAGAAACAAGCAATTAGATCAACCAACTTGACCCAGTATAGGTTTCTAGAACTTATAAAATTATGTTCAAATAATTGGATCAACCAACTTGACCTAGTATAAGTTTTTTAGGTTTCCAAACTTCTTGTTCAACCTATTAGGTTGACCAGGTTAACTTAGTGAATTTTTAGAACTTATTTAGTAGGTTCTTATATATCTTGATCAACCAAATTGAGCTAGTTTGTAGGTTTAATCCAATTTTGTCTAAGGTCACAGATCAAAAAATTTCTCCTTTGTATCTCTAAACCATTCAGGTTAGTTTATATTCCTCTATATCTTTCTTTTTCTATAATTTCCATTAAATTTTGTATTCTTCAAAACTACATCCACACAGTCAACTAGGTCAACCCTATGGACCTAGTTCTATGTGTCTTATGTTTTCTAAACTAACTAGGTCGATCTGACCAACCTAGTTTACTTTCAAACTTTATTTTCGTAGTACAGGTTTGACCCTGTCAACCCTATTTTCTATAATTATCCATATAGTTTCTCAACTATACCTTATTTAAAATTTGGAATGAACCATATATATTAATAAAATATTTATTTTAAGTTTTTTGCATGCTTAAAATAGTTGACATAGTCTAATTAGGGTATTTTTAATCAATCGCTTAGTTGCACTATTTCTATTTTTTTCTCACATGGCCACACCACATAAACATTAACAAGCATTTAAACATTTGACTACCTAAGTCAACCTACTTGGATTTCATCACTAAGGGGGAAGATGACTTGATGTTTTGGTCAATTATAAATCATGGTTAATGGTATATTTTGGCTAAGCACCCATTTCCCTTATTGTTTCAGTGTGTGAAGTGAGGGGGTAGGCCCCAATACCAAGCCTATATCGTTACCACTATAGTCCCTTTCATCCTAAACTTACCTAAAACTATCCATAGATTTATATCTATTACCTTGCTTATATCCAATCCGCCTTTACATTTAAAATCATTTTTAATAATCTAATCAACATTCTAGGTTGACCAAGTAGCTAGCTTTACTTTCAAGTTGTTTTCTTTTTCTTTGATCAATTATGTGTGGAAAAACATGCATTATGTAGTGTTAGTGAAAGATTTTGCTTTATATGCATCAATTTGATTGGCCATCATCAATTTAATTAATTATTTGTTTCCATTTTAGTAATTAATACTTTATTACATTACTTGCAATTATCTTTCTTCAATTCATAGCTTGTTATCAACTTTCTTTTCTTCCTTGTCTACTACACAAGGTCAACCCTGTCAACCCTGTATCTTTTTCAACCCTTGTACATTGTGCTACATCAATTTGGTCAACCTAGTACTATTTACAACATCTTTACCTCTTTTGACCAGTCATTTTTCACTAACCTAGGTTGACTTTATAGACCCTGTATAGTTTTATAGCCCTTATTTTTGCACTAGGTTGACCTAGTACTATTTTTAATCACTTTCTAATTCTTTGATTTATCATCTTGCTTCTCTTTATTTCATCATGGTATTTATATTTGGTGATAACATTGAAGTTTATTCAATAGACATGATTAAATTTACCAATCCTAATAGGGTCTCTCATAGACAAAGTAGGGCTCCTTTTTTGAATGCTAGGAATGTTCATATTGCAACTCACACAATGAATTATGGGACCCCTGCTCATACCCCTTTACATAAAAAACATCCTTTTCTCTTATAGTAATAGCTTAAGTTTGAGTATACTCATAAAATTATCTTCTTTATCATGCAATTCCCTCAACATAGAGGGAAGGATCCTTTCACCATATATAACCTCATGATTATCCATTAAGTTGAATAACCTTACTCTCCTACTCTCACTTTCTCAACTATATTTGGGGGTACCAATTTCTTCACTTCTCAACCTCTTTCTTTAATCTTGACTGCTTATGCCATGACATCTTCTTATTTAACTTCTTCCACTTCCATGCCTAGTATCTCAACTAACATGGTAGGTTCTACCTCTATTGGGCCTCTCATAAGATCCACTATCCTCAATTATTCCATTAGTGCTTTGATTTTTACCTAAGGCACTCATATTTCTTGTTCTTCTTCTTCTCAACCATTTACTAGTCCATATTTTATTTCACAAGCAAATTTTAAAACTAGTTTCTCAAATTCTCATAGCTCTTCCCAAGCTCATATCAACACTGATAGTAGTACCCAAGCTAATAACACCAATAAAAACACTAATACTAATTACAATAACACTAATCAAAATCATCAACTATTTTTGAATACTCTCAATAAAATCAACATATTCTAAGCTCATAATATAAATCAAATGATGTGAATGCAAAACCACCTTCTTAATCTTCAATCCAATCCTCAACCAATGACTTGGGGAACATATAACCAAAGTGTTCCTCCTCCTCCTCCTCCTCTTCAATATTCTTAAGGTAATCTCATTCATCAACCTCCATTAGTGAATAAAGTCATCAAGCATTTAAAAAATGAACCTCTTACCACCCAAATTACTAACATTGACATGGGAGGTATAACACCTATAATTTATTATAATGGATCAACTGATCCTACTCTTTACCTCAAGACATTTGGAAATCTTTACAAGGATTGGGTTAAGTTAAATACCTTTGCCACTACCAAACTCTTAACCAAAATCCTCATGGGAAATTCCTTGGATTGGTATAACCAAATTAGAACACACTCTATCAATAGTTTGGAGGACTTAGTAATTGTTTAAGCAAAATAATTTCAAACTAATGATCTTACAGAGAACACTTTGGCCCATTTCATTAATTACAAACAAAACAAAAATAGAACTACACAAGCCTTTGTTAAGAGATGAAAGAATTTGTCAAATAAATGTGAACATAACATGGTGGATGACAATCTCTTTTATCCCTTTGCAAATTATTTATTTTCTAAATTAAAATATCAAGTCCATAACCTTTATCCATGTACCTTAGAAGAAGCTATCGATCAAGCCAAAAGACAAAATTTCTTCATGCATCAATTCGAGCCACCCCAACCTTCTATGGGACAATGCCTATTAGTAAAGATCAAAAACCATAATATTACCAATGATGGTTTCACCGTATCATTTGACACCATTCATAATGTGCAAGCTATCATTCCTACCCCTTCTTCAGAACCAACTCCTTAACAATTCACTAATCCTCATTTCTCAACAAATAACATTAATGTCCATAAACCTTTATCCTCAATTGAATTTATTAAATGTCTACCCATGCTTATTACATGAGAGATTGACCCTACTCAATTTATGAAATTATGGTATGATCCTAATAAGTTTTGTTGGTTTCATGCTAGCTAGGGTCACTTTCATGAGACTTGCAGATAGCTTCATAATTTAGATATGGAATTTCTTCTTATCCTAAATTTTGATCATGATTTTATTATTTGTAAGCATCCACAAGCCTATGAAATTGATTTTAAAGACTATAAATCACATGATAAAAATCAATCCTTAAATCAAGAAAATGCTTATTTAAATATTTATAAAGATCCCTTACCTAATCATCAACCAATCCAAGAAGACCAAGATAATCCCGCTTCTTCCACCAATAATCTAAAAAGTCTTTTTAAACCAAATTCCAATGAGAATGTGGTTATCATGACCAATATGTGAACAATGGTGGATTTAATTGATTCACAACCTATATACACTCCTCCTTCCCATAAGACATATCATGTTATCAAAGATTATTCTCCAACTCATTTAAATGAGTTGGGGCAAGAAGATATCATTTATTTTGATGATACAATTTATGATTCTCCCTTGGATGACACATCCCATACTATTCCTACTTCTCTCCCATCATCTTCTAATACTAATAACAATCCAATTGCCACTAACACTTCTTCCAAACTTCAAGATCAATCTAAACTAACTACTAATTCATCACCAAATGATTTATAACCTTCTTCTAAATCTTTTCATTCTTATCAACAAAAAATTCAATGCTCTTTAGATCTACCTTCCAAAGATTTTATTAATCATTATGCATCTATATCTAACAATATCATTATGGGTTATGATGAGTGGGATCCCATTATGGAACTTACTAATCTTCCATCTCAAATACCTTTTCTTGAAATCATGAGGACATCTCCACATCATATAAACTACCTCCTGCAACTCTTATTTGAGATTAATATCCCTTTCCCTCCTCTAGTAGGATGGGAGGCCACTTTATCTAGATTTGAGGATAGTATCTTATAGAAATGTGAAGAATTATCTATTAACATTGATAAAACTATAGACACTTCTCTTTATTTATGATTTCCTATCGCATATTTTATCCTAGATAAGATTATGCTTCATACAGATGATCCTCCATTATTTATTAGGGTCGAAATCAGTGATATCCAAGTTAAATGAGCCTTGATTGATGATAAGTTTAGCACCTATGTCACTTCCCTTGATTTCATTAAAACTCTTGGGTATTATAAATGTAATCTCAAGTCTAAATGTATCACCTATCAAAGATATGATAAAATGAAAATTCTTCCCTTAAGGTGTGTATAAATTTCCATTTATCCCACCTATCACCATTCATGTGAAGGAGATGATATTCAACTTTCCCCTTTCATATATCATCTTTCTTGGTAGGTCGTGACTCATCATATGTGAGCCATCACATCTTTCTCCTACTAATGCATTAAATTTACTCACAATAGAGACATTTATAATATTCAAGGAGACATTAAACCTTGAAATTTCAAATAATTCCAAGATCATGGTATATTTAAGATTCCTACTCTTAGACACTTTTCTGGTGTTATGTTCCATGAGTTGCAACATATAAACTTTCTTGTCAACTCAACCAGAGGTTATAATGGGCATCTTGAGCTCATTGGTAACATTCCTTCCAACCTTTTAGACTTTGATGATGATGATGAACCTAATGAGATTAATTTAAAGATAAAAACTTCTAATATCTAAGCTCATCTCATCTCATAACTCCCTACTTCTTTATATACTTGTTATCTCAAGCTTCTTTGTGATGATGTTCCTGTAGTCTTAACCAAGACTAGGCACTCTATCCACCAAGCTTCTTTAGATGACATGATCATCCTAACCTGTGTCATCAATCTTCATATTACATATTATGATGATGATTATTCTTTAGATGATCCTCTTTTAGGAATCCTTGTCTAAGTCCATGACACTAAGATTGTTTATTAACATTATTATTTACTTGAGCCTTTTCATACATCTCATCATTTTATTTTATTTATAGTTCCTAATTCTTGAATTTTTCCTCTTTATCATAGGGTAGACATGGTGTCGATACCTCTAGTTTCTAAGGAGCCACTTAGGATAATGCTCTTGGATCATGCTATGAATAGAACTTATCACTTTTCCATACTTAGGGCGATCCTCCTTAGACATCATGTAAATCCAACTCCTCCTTTAATAGGGATAGCTATATTTAAACATGTTCCTTTTCCTGCTATAGTTAAACCTATTTCCTCTCCTACTATTGTTGAGCCTCTTCTTGCTTCTAATCCTAGTGATCCTCCTATTGAGCCTAGTTCCATTACTTTGTCATCATCACCCTCTTTTGATGATGGTTTGTTTCCACTACCTAAGATGGATCCTTTTCCCACGAAATAGGTTAATGAGTCCTCTTCCACTTCTTATGTTCATATTTGACCTCTTTTTGTGAATGATCCTAAAACCACTCACAAGTGTATATGTTACTTCCATGGGATAGATAATCACTCTTCCACACATTATTATAAGTTATGATAATACCTTGATACCTTACATCCTTCTTTCCCATCATTAGACAAATCCATACCTCCCCCAAAGGTAATTCTTAAATATTTACCTAAGTATGGTGAGGTATATTATGTATGCCACCCATGTGGCATGAATCATACTAATCATTATCACATTCTAAAACAACATCTCAAGGATCACCTTGTAGCCATCATTAGACCTTATACCATTCCTCCCACAAGTCATTCTCATAAGAAGGCTCCTCCTTCTTCTCCTATAGCTCCATATTTATTGGTTCTATCACCTCTTATGGAACCTTCACCACCTTCTATTCCTCCACCTGTGACACCACCTATGAACCTTCCCTCACCTATGGATCCTTCTCTACCCGTGATTCCTTCACTTATGGTTCCTTCTCCACATATGAATCCTTCTTATCCTATAGATCTTATTTCCATGCATTATCCTAACTAGACTTTGCCTCATTTTCCTCCTTAGCATGATCCTTTTATGATTCATACTTTTTTAGTTGAGGAGATTAGAAAAGAATTATTTACCTAGTATTCACTAAATATTAATGAAGCATCAACTGTTGTATACATTCAACTTCATAGAGACATATTCAATGTATTGGATAATTTATGTGGATGTATTTACTAGTATGTATGAGCACATGCATGGTGATTTCTCATTTATATTTGGATTGGACATGTAATCCACTCATATTTTTTATCTATCTAATTATATAATTTGACACTATGTCAAATTCTTTCTTATCTTATATCATGTTTCTCCTTATTGTACTACATTTAGCTTATGTTATCATTTTTTTTCATTTAGCATATGATTGTCTTTATCTTATTATTACTTTTCTTTATTTTACTTTATAGTTTTTCTCAAAAATATTCCCTTATATCTTCATGATTGTTTGTTTTCATATCTCTATTTTTCATAGATAGTTGTCATGGTGACTTGGTTATACTTACCCTCTTCCCTTTGGTTACTATATCCTATTACCATGTGATCAATTCACAAGAAATATTTCTCATTACTATTTATTTTCACCATTCTTCCTTTGGATATCATTTTTCCCTTATTCCTATTTTTTTCAAACTAAGCATATACACAGTTGACACTTGAGATCACATGCTCAATTCATTGTCAAGCCTAAGTGTTTTCATCAATATTTTGTCTTAGGTTACTTAGCTTCCTTTATGATTAGCCTATATCTCATTCATGTGTATTACTATCTCTCTCATGATTGGAAATTCCATATATATATATATATATATATATATATATGAGGAATATTAAAAAGCCTTAAATTTTTTTTAAAAGCCAAATCATTTAAACAAAAGGCAATAATATCAAAAGGCAAAAATATTGAATATTCTTATAAGTTTAATCACACTAAAAGATGTGATTCCAAACACATATCCTTATTTTAGTCAAAGATAAAACTCCATAATTGGCTTCACAGTAGAGCCGAGGTCCTTTGGGGTGTAGTAGGTTGGTAAATTAGAAGAGAAGAATAAAAAAATTCTTTTAGTGCTACCTACTTTCTCATGCAAGTACCCAATCTTCATAGTAGACCAATGGCTCTGTAAGGGGTCTTGAGGTGTGGGGAACATATTGTGGGAAGGTAGGTCCATTTTAATTTTCCTTGTACCAATCTACCATCATGAGTTGATCTTAGTAGCATACCTATTTTCCTACAAAGCTTTGGGTCTATAGAAAGCAAGTTTTCTTTGTACATAGATGATCACTAGTCACTTAGTGTCTTTTCATGTCCTTAGTATACCTCTTTCCTCCTAAGTTCTTCTCATAAGATGCTTAAGTCTTAATTTTTACACTCCTTTTTCATTCATTTTCCTTCATATTTCCTCTTGGGAAATATTGTTTTACTTACTGATCACTCGCTATGGGATATCATTTATGAGTTTCTTTATAAGACCATAGATAGGACCCAACATCCCTAAAAAATTACCATATTTTCCATCCTATTACCCACATATTTTATTTACCATTCCTTATCCTTCTACTTACCAATATTTATTTGGTACCCATTGGGTTTTTCTTTTGCTATTTGTAGTGTTAGACTATGGATTGATCCTAACCCTCCTCATAAAATTTTCCAATAATCGAGTCACCATCCAAAATTACATATGTCAAATATAAGATAAAATTTGATAGATTATGAGGTTACACATAATTGACATGCTTTTTATCTTGAATTAGTATGTTTTATGCTTAATTCATTTTTATTTCATCTTTTATTTTCTGATTGCATGTAAGATTACAACCATTTCTAATATTTCTCATACTTCCCAGCTTGAATTAGTATGATAAATTTATGACCATTTTTTTGTAAATTTCATTTTTATTTTATACTTCCCATCATGATATAGTATAATTGACCAACTTAATTTTGATTTGTTTTTATTATCATTTGTGCCCTTTTACATACCTTTCATTTTATTACATTCTTTATCATACTTCCCAATGTGATATTTGGTATGATTTTACTTGTTTTAATTTGGTGCAAAAATTTTTTACATTGGCTTAAAAACAATCCCATTTTACCATCTTGTTTTCCATTTTATTCGATTTTTATACTTTGTCATTTTTTTTGTTATTACACATTTCCCAACTTGAACTAGTGTGTAGTTCATTTTCTATTGATTATATTTTTTTGGGCCCTTTTTGCCTATTTCTTTTTAACCATTCATGTGTTTTCCATAATGATAGAAAAGAAACCACACTACATATATTTCCTATAACATATAAAACAAAGATAAAATACATGTGATAGAAAGAAGTATATCCAAAAGCATCCACAAACACAACCATTATAAAGACAACATACACAATCAACACCAATAAGCCAAAATAATACACCATATATATATATATATATATATATATATATATATATATATATATATATATATATATATATATATATACCATGAGTTTGATATAACATATATAACCATATACAAATCCCCAGTACTAGGGCTGGGCTTCATCCTATCCATCTCATCGCCTAGCCATGCTACTTATTGAGGCCTCGGTATGAATCCTCTGAATGATATAGTGTAACAAGGTAGTCTGAGATCTCAATCCCTCTACCTATCCCTGTAGGCATGCTATCTTCACACGTGCTTTCACCAACTCAGCATGGGTCACTATATGTGCCTATGTTAACTAAGTCTATATCGATGTACATGGCTACATCATCTATGTCACTATCTCCAAATGCACAACTCTCTCATATTTCAAGGCCTACTAGGCTTGTATCTTGCTTGCACCCATTGCTATAGATGGTTATATCTTCTTTCTACACCTATATCTACTTTACTACCTTACCAACTAATCTAAACTAGCTCACGTGAGCTAGGATAGATGGTAAACTTAGATCCTCTAGTGTCATGGGGTCATATGGTTATAGAGTCTCATCCAGGATGTCATATAGTGCTCCCCTTAATAAGGACCCCCATCTCTCCTCCTCATCCTTAGGTACACCTATAAAATCACACCAAATGGATATTAGATCCCTTTCATATCTCATAATATCTATCTATATCTCTATACTACAAAATAAAAACTTAATAAATAATTAAACCATATTCATACCTATATATGTCTCAGCTCATATAATATTGTCATCTACATGATCACCTAACATAGTCTCCCCATTTATGCAACCTCTTATTACCTCCTCGATAGGTCACTTCCTCAGCTCAAACTTGGATATCATGTCTCATGTCTATCTTATCCTCCATCTGAGTGGTCTCTCTATCATTTCCTCTAGCTCATCTATGGGATGATCTAGGATGTATATACTCTCTACTCTCTCCTATCTCTATCACCATAGTGTCATCAATGGCAATAACTCATCTCACTATGGGGTTTGTAGTGTTACATCTAGTATCTCTACCTCCTCTACCTATTCATGTATCACTCATTATGCCCAACCAATCCATGGTCACTCTCAACATGGCCTTAGTGTTGACCTCACTATCAATGCTTTGAGTCCTCTCTTTACTCTTGGCTCCCTCACATGTTAATCTCATTAGTTAGACATTAGTATCAATGTCACTAGATGAGGTATGCCCATCTATCCTAACACTTTTTCCACCAAATATGGTTCTCTCCACCATGTATAGTGTTCGACCACCTCTCTCTCTAGTGCTAGTGTAATTGTGTGCCAGCTTACCCATGTAGCTGTTATGTGCCCATATGGATACCATATGATGTTTGCATGTCTCACTGACTGTAATGTTAGAATGTGAGGTTTAACCTATGATAATTGGTCCTCCATCTATCTCTACACTCTAGGTAACCCATCATTCACCACATGGGGTAACCCAGTCAATTGATACATGGGAAATATCTCATATATCCATGTTATCAATAGTATGATTAGTGCCATAGTCTTTTACCCTCTTACCAACATATCGAATAGATCATGTATAAGTTATAGCTAGATTATAGAACCTAGATCATATATTACTCCCTCCTCTAGCATCATACTACTCAAAGCTACCATGAATAGTGGTACCTTGCCATCTGACTTATGATAGAGAACTCATTGTATCATAAGGCCTATCACAACCTTTTAGAGGTTTAAAATATATAATATATACACATCATCCATACTAATTCTCCATCTTATCAATATAATTTCTAATCCTATATCCCACATGACTAAGGATCTTCTCTCCTTTAAACTATCTAGTATCCCTATGGTCACCGATGCTCATGTTATGGCCAGCCCAAGGATGGCATGGACATCATCTAGTGTGATACCCACCTCTATCATATCCATATCAACCTCCCATATAAATGTGTTAGTTAATCATTCCCAACATCCTAGGAACATGACTAACAAGTTAGCACTGAGGGTGATCTTGCACATATCATATATACCTCCTATAACCATGGCTACTAGTCTAGCTCATTCTCCATCTAACAATCTAATTAACAAGTTTGGAAACCAAGACACATCCACCAACCTCCAGAACCTCATATGTCTCTTCAACCAAGAAACAACAAAGGGTGTATTATTTACTCCATGTCATGTATAATCATAATACATTTTTTATACATCATTTTTTTTACAATTTTAATTAAAAACTAGCCTAAATCACTTTTACATTATTCATTTTATCCTATTTTTATCTTACTTGGTCCCTCTTTCCTTCCTTTGGTCATTTCAGGCCATTTTAGCCCGCTTTAAACTTTTTGCATGCTTTTTCATAGTTATTCTAGTTTCTTGGTCAACCTAGTTTGACCAAAATTTCCCTATTTTTATCATAGTTGACTTCAAATTCCTAGTCAACCCACTTATCTTACCCTCCCTAGTATTGAGTTTTCATTTTGGCCCTTACAGAGTAGTAACTCAATCTATTCTAACTTTTCAACCTATAAATTACAATAGGTCAACCCATACCTACTAGGTTGACCATATGGATTCTACCTTGTTTTATCCTACTAGGTTGACCTAGTCAACCTAGTACATTATGTGTTCTGACTTAGTACATTTTTCACAAAATTTGTATTTCACTCACTTTCTTATTAAACCCTTCCAACCCATTTCCCATATTCATATTTTATACCCTTAAAATCTAAGTTTGCTCAATTTTGAAATATATAGATTCTTAAAAACAAATTTTATCAAAAATTCACTTAATTCAATATAAATTTCACAAACTAGTTTGAGATTCATAGTTGTATGCATGTAGTGCACCTGCTACCACCTTTGGGTTTCCTCCTCATCTAGCATGTCTTTCCCTCACCATCTTAGCCTTGTTTGGTATCAAATCTCTCTTTTCTCTCTTTCAGAATTCAAAATGCCAAATGACTTCTCTTTTTCCCTATTTAAAAACACTTTTTAGCAACTCAATTCTTTCATTTATTTTTAGGCAGATTCCTTGTTTTGCCTCTATCGTTATTTATACTCATCCATTTTTCAAAAAATAAAATTCATTAGAATCATGATGACATAGATATTATTTTCCACTATCATATGTATATCTTTCAAAAAATTCAATTTTTGGATTTTTTTTTCACTAACTTCTATAGGTTTGCCTAGTGTACTCTATATTAGACACCTTTATTTCTTATAGTCTACTTCTTTATCTAAAACACTAATGTAAGTTAAAGGTATGTGTTTTTCAATATATTTCTTTAATTTATCTTATTTGATGAAAACTACACCATAATTAGCATCATCATTGTGTGTTATCATGTTCTCTTCTGAAGCACCATCCCATGTTATATTTATGTGACACGTGATGAGCTTCAGTTAAGGCATATATATACACATAATATTTTCAAACTTATATTTATTACTAAAAATTTCTATCTTTAAAAAACCTATCAAGTCTAAATCTCTTTGAGTTTATGCCTTAAAGGGTTCATTAGGAAAGGGGTGGGTAGACCATTGGTTCTTTGTAAGATTGTTGTTACTTTTTCCACTTGCCATCCACACACTAGCCTCTTGAAACCATTGAACCCAAGATTATTCTTCTTTGTTCTACTTGTTCCTATCACTTGCTATGTTTTATCCTTCATTTCTTGACTTATCACCCTTTTCCCTATCTTTTGTGTTAGGTCAACCACATCGACCTAGTACAATTTAGGGACTTTTTTCTCTCTTTTTGTTTGTTAGACCCAAAAATTTATTAGATCGATTGGTCGACCTAGCCCAACCAATGTTCCCAAATTATTTTAGGGTAAGATAATACTATATATACAATTTAATGTACCACCATTTCAATAAAAGAAAAGAAACAATTAAATAAGTGTGAATGAACATCTGCTTATTAACAATTCTACTTGGGGAATAAAGCTTTAGGGTTCAATAATTTCTTGGGAGCTCCAATCTCATCTTGTGGATATGTCCTTTGGATTCTTGGATAAGTCATGTAGTTTATATCTATTTTATCTTATTTATCTTTACATACCATGAAAATCTCTTGTGAATCACCTTGGCCAAGGGGGAGATTGAGGCTCGACAGGTTCATCTTCAAATGTAAGTATTCCTAACTTTATTCCTATATTGTAAGAGTAGATAGATAGTGAATTTGTATTCTTCTCTTCCATGTATTAGGATTTTATATGCATTGATGTGAGTATATATCTTATATACATGTTTAGTTTATTTATTTATTTGTTTTTTTCTAACCCCCATTTTGTGCCATAAGCTTTAGTACACAATAGATTAGATATACGTTTCTTGTTATTAGATTAGTGAAATATTAAATCATAGGAATGTTTTAGGGTTATTATGAAATTGTGTTAGACTTTAGGATTTGGAACCCTACCTCACATGGTGTGTTGTGATAGGTGGTCCCATAATAAGGTCTAATAGATACTCACATTGGTCATGCTCCTATTTAACAATTGTATGCTCCCCAATCAAAAGTGTAGGTGTAATCTATCCATCTGATTTAGGATTGATTTATGGACATGATGAATTTTAAATTACATACACTTTTTACCTAAACCATGCCTATCACTTTTGGCCTTAGTTATGATTCACTCATACTTTAAGCACATTTAGTGGTTGATGACAAATTTAGTTCTAGTATTTATTTCAAAATTACATGTTCGAATGATAGTATATGAAAGTAGTGTGATAGTCATCCAAGAAACTGCATCCTTCATTTTTTTTATGTTTGACTAGTGCCACTAATTATAACTACCTTTGGGAAAATTAGTGTCCCACCTTGTGCTACTAATTATAAATACCTTTGCGCATATTAGTACCAATGGCCATTTATCATTATTTCCTAATTATAACTACTTATGGTAAAATTAAGAATAACACCTTTTACCATGCATTGTCACATCATCTTACCATTATAATTGTCATTTGCCTTTCCATTTTCCCTTTACCTAAACATGTTGGTACTTAATTATAATTATTTTACTACCTTATGTAAAGGTAGAACTACAATGACTTAAGTTCCTAATGGGTCTAAGTAGGTAGTGCTCTATTCACATTGAGGTTAGCTTAGTCACCCCTTTAGACACATTCTCTCCATTTTGAAAGATTTTACCATGTTGTATCTTGTAATTGTCGATGGAATTGAGATATAAAAATCACCAAAACATTGGAATTATTTCACCACCTTTTATGTAGGTGGATCTATAGTGACTTGAGGTCCTAATGGGTTTATGTAGGCAACACTTGATTAACATTAAGGTTAGCTCAATCACCCTTTTTCCACACTCTATCCATTTTATGAGCAACCTAAGCCATAGTCTCACTATTTTTTGAGTTGGACTATTCTGTGTCTCATAATTCTTGATTGAGTTGAGATGCTTAGAAAATTACAAAAACATTTGAAATAGTTTTAAAATTCCTAAACATTTGGGAAAGATCTATAAAATCTTAAAAATAAAAAAATTATGAAAATTGGATTAGGTTTCTCTGTATGAAATATAAATATTTCAACATTTTATCGGATGGGCCATCTTATCTATTTAGTTTCAGTTCTATACCACCTTGGTATTTTTCCTCCCTTTTTTGGGAGAACTGCATTGCCCTGAGGTCTGCACAAACTATGTAGGAAACACCTAGATACATGGGGTATCTCAGGTTATCTTGACCACCCCTTCCTGTATTTTTTGACCACTTATTTATGTTAAGGATCTTAGGGACCGCTAATTATGTCATGAGTAACCACTTGTCATTTAGTTTCCCCATCCTTATTAGCTTCATGTCATATGTTCTCATTATTTTGCAAGTAGATATTATGAGCATTGTGTATTAGAATTTTACATAATAATGACCACTTGGCTTCATCTTATTCTCTCACTAATTTGTGAGTACTCTCTATTTATATACTCTCATTATTTTGAAAACTCATTATCCTTCTAAGACATAGATGTAGTAGTCACTATGAATAAACATTTTGGTTTATTTATGCATATTCATATCTTGACATTTAGTTTGGTTTTAACCTAAATCATACTCTCACTCTTTCATGATTTTTTGTTACTAAAATTTTCATGATTGTGGAATGACATCCCCTCTTTTCTCATACACTCATTTTTTGTGAGACCATTCCCATTTTCCTCTACACATCACTCATGTTTTCTTAGCATTCATTTTCTTCTATCCCATATCTTGGGAGAACTACATTTTTCCTGAAGTTTACATTGGATATTGTGTCAATAGAATTATGTAGGCAATGCCCACTTTTTTAGTGAATGTAGATTTAACTCAGCTAGCCCTTCATTTTCTTCTATTTTCCCCCTCCCATTTTTTATGTTGTCTTGTTTATGTCATTGTTTGCTATGACCTACGGTCACCTTGTGACATTTATTCCTGTGTTATACCCAAGTCATTTCTATGTAGCTTAGTGTTCACCCTATCACCAAGAGTAACACCTCTATTAGACACACATGAAAAAATTATTTTTTATTTGCATTACCATTATGATTAACTATTATCTGTGTATTTTTGTTTGTTTAGAGTAGTTGGTTTACTACATTTTTCTTTACTTTGGATTGTTTAGTTATATTTTATTTTTTTATTCACTTTGTTTGTTTATATGTTTTATTTATTTATTGGTGTTTTGTTATTTGTTTATTGGTATTTTGTTTTTTTATAATTTATTTATTTTTATCTTTTTTTATTTGTTTCTCAGTTTCCATAAGATTATTACATTTTTTTACACTTAAGTCTTGATTATTTGTATCATGTACTTTGGTTGTGAATTTTTATATGTAGTCTTACACTAGATTTATTTGTTCTATTTACACTTGTGATTTTAATATTCATATCTTATTCTTAAGTTGTTTATATTTACATTTAAATTAAGTTTTCCATGGTTAAGATATGAATTGTCATTTTAGTTATCCATAACTATCATGCATAATATCAAAATCTATAGCAAAAATCATGACCATAAAGTTTTCTTGTAATAGCAAAATCTCTTCAATAGTCACAAACTAACCATCTATCTAAACATGTGCCTCAATCCACGAGTAATAAAAAAGATCAAAAAATGATTTATTATGCATTTATATAGATGAGCATCTTTGAATAAGCATCCATATGATTCATACAACATAATAAGATGATAATCTCAAAGAACATCTCCTAACCTTAACCATCTTTTTGGGACTCCCTCTGAGACCTATTTTACAACATTATTTTTTAGCCTATATCCCATGTTTGTTCAAACATGCATCTTTAAACTCACATTTAGGATAAAAATATGTTGGTATCCTTTGCTATCTCTATCCCTTTTGGGATTCCCTCTAAGACTCATTTCACAAAATGATTTTTTAGCCTATATCCCATGTTTGTTCAAACATGCATCTTTGAACTCACATTTAGTCTATAAATGTGTTGTTATTCTTTTCAAACTCTATCCTTTTTATCCTCCCTCTAAAAACCATTTTACAACATGATTTGTTAGCCTATATCCTATGATTTTTCAAATGTGCATCTTCAAACTCACATTTAGTCTATACATGTATTATCATCCTTTGCCATTGTATGTGTTACTAATTATAACTGCCTTTGGGAAAATTAGTGTGTTTCCCTTTCTGTTACTGATTATAACCACCTTTGGGAAAATTAGTGTTTCATACTTTTTGTTCCTAATTATAAATACATTTTGGTAAATTAATGTTTTCCATTTGGTTACTAATTATAACCAACTTTGGGAAAATCAATATCTATTCCACAACCCTACTAGGGCATCCATCCATGCCACTAATTATAACCATCTTTGGGAAAACTAGTGTCACACCCTTCATTACTAATTATAACCACCTTTTGGAAAATTAGTGACTACATAACCATTACTATCTATAACTTCCTATTGGGAAATTCAATAATCCCACCCATGTTACCACTTAGATCATGTCATTTTCTTTATTTTGAGGGAACATTCAATGATTCTATTTTTTCACATGCTCTCTCAAGGGGGCATCAAGGGCTTATCAACCACCCTTTGAGGCATGAACCATTCAAATTAATGACTTTTTTCATTTTTTGAAAAAACATTATTATGGTTGTCTTGCAATGCCTTCTCAAATAAGGGTAAATTGTAAACACTTAATTTTGGCCATTTTTGTGCCTAAACTAACATTCAGTTCAATTTATAGTAAATGACCTATTTTAATCTTATAAATCACCTAAATTACATAGATTATCCTATGTAAGGAATTTAGTTACCCATAAATGTGACAAGTCTAACTTATTTGATGTATTATCCTATATGCATCACTAACTTGATTTAGTTCCAACCCTAGTCAAATTATGACCTAGTGATTTAGCACTTTTGGGAAGTTAAGCTATTAATTCATGACATTTAAAATAATTGTATAGAGATAAAAATAACTAAGTAAGAATAATTATATTATAAATCTTAATTAACTTATCTAAATAAAAATTCTAAATCAAATTAGTGAATTTCATTTACTAAAAAGGAATTTTACTCAAAAATGAAGTTAAAGAGTTAAATGAAATAATATAGTAATTTATTATCTCATAAATATTAAAAAAATATGACTCACACCTCACAAATATCTAAAGTGAGTTGTCATGCCTCAAAAATATCGAAAAATAAGGTGTTAAGATTTCATGTGTGCCTTAAACCCACCTAGAGTTAAACTGACCCAACCTAGGTTAATTTAGACGAACCCAAGTTAAAATTTAACCTAACCTACCTAAGGTTAGAGTTAGTTATTTGATCTCCCACACCATTTTTTAATAGTATTTTATGTGTAAGGTTATTTTCTAGAATACATTATCTAAGTTCTTGAAAAGTAGTGTTATTATGTAAAAAATAATCCAATATTGACACCAAGCCACAAGTGACTATTGAAGAGATGCTACCACCATGAAAGAGCATTGATAAAAGACTATAATCATCATAGGCCAAGCACAAACATTATTATGCAAAAAATTAAGCATCATATGTGACAAAGGAGGTAAGAAAATTGTATTTTCATCATCTCTATTTTATGCTCTTACTTTTTGTGTCATGCTCCCCCTAGCTCCTAGGCAGGAATGTTTAGTCTTAGTGAAATAGTTTTCTTGATGTTTTCTCATTTTGACTAAAAAGAGACTAATATAATTATTATTTCCTCTTCAAACTCCTAAGGTACAATGGCCACTTATTTGGTACACATCTATGAAATATTACACATTGATAAAATATTCCATATTCTTCTCAAATTTTGAATCTATTATTAGGACCAGTCATAATTCAAGCCATAAGTATATTGAATCCAAGTCAAAGTAAAAATTTTAAAGTATCAAATCAAAATATTTATCTATGAACACATAGTGAAGGATCAAAATTGAATAATCACACTAATTTGGAGAGTTATTATCAACTTTATTTCACTCTTAAAAGTATTAGATACATAGGCAATGGTCAATCATGATACATGGGTGATGTAGGCCAACTCTACCCATTAAACTTTCCTAGGTTTTTGTAAGTTTATATCCTTCACAAGCACATCTAGATTTTTAAGGTGAACTAAGTTACTTTATAGATTTGTGAGCATCATAAAGGTTTGACATCACACATATAGATATTTAAAACACATGAAAAGGTTATCATATGTGCATAGTAACTAGTTTACACACAAGTCAGTATCAACAACTTATACTAGCTTAGATTGATGGAATTGGCCTTGCGTATAAATAAATGTAAGTCTTGAACCTGATGAATCACAAGTATAATTTAGTCTATTTTCCATTACCATAATATAATCATAGTAATATAATAAAAAAAGATAAATACTCATCCCTTTTTTGCACTTAATATTTAATATATTTCAATTATCAAATTGTTGTAATCTATTTAATGGTTTTACATTTAGATTCATGTCTAAATGCCATATATATTAATCTAAATCATTATATTAGTTTATTTCCTATTATGGTTTCTTACATAAAATTAGGGTAAAAAAATTCTTATGACCTTTGTGTATGGTATTTGTGTGCTGATTTATATCAAAGTTTTTTAGTGAGTGTCCCTGTTATAGTGTGGAAACCTTAATGATTTTATTATGATTTTACTTTTTAATTTTTTACTACACTGATATATATATATATATATATATATATATATATATATATATATATATATAATTCCCAATGGTTATATGGTAATCATAATATAATTTCCATCTTGGTGTGACAAATGTCTCATATCTCTATGTTTGGTAGTTGACAAGGTAATAAAGTTATTATCAAGTAATAATTGTAAGATGATACTTTTTTTTGAATGATTATTACTTATAATGTATTAATAGGTGTTTCCTCCAAAAATTCTATGTTATATACTAAATGTTTCTCAAAACATTTATAACAGTGTGAAATGTATATTTTTTCTTGTATCTAATTCATGCTTGACTATACAAAAGTTTACCTTGATGCTGATTTTAATAGATGAGAATCATGGTGTGAAATAAGATTTCAACTTCTATTTGAATTATAATTATATTGATGATCTGACATTATTTACTTTCCTTTTCCCCTATAAATTATGTTTGATTAGAATATTTATAATTATATATACTCTTTGTAAATGAATTATCTCAATATTCACTGACATTATTAGGTGTAAACATATTGTGAGACAAGTAATCATTTGAATCAACATGATTGAATTTTAGCCTATGAAAATGACCATCTACATTATCTTTCATATTCTTATAATTATCACTATTATGTTATATAATTGTCTCATTTAGTGTTGTACCAACTTTTAGTGTTTTATTTTCTTCATGAATGTTCATAACTAGCACCTTATCATTTAATTTACTTGTATACCCAAACTCATATGTATGAAGTTGATATAATGTAATACGCTATTATGGAGCTGCCATAGAGAAGTAATTAATTCTAGCTATTAATTACCCTAATTATTTTATTGTGACATTTTAAAATATTTGAAGGGATCCTAATCTATAGTGAATGTATACAAATATCCATCATGCATGAACTTCACACATCTATGTAATGTAGATTGTTCTAGTTCCATACCATTTATCCAAGGTCACCATAAAAGTAAATTATAATGTATATAATTAGGCATAACATGAAATATAGTAGAGAATATATTGTGTCATAGTTTAAAATCTAATGATATTGACCCAAGTACTTGACGTAAAATAATATCAAAACCTTTTGTGATCTAATTTTATTTTTAAATACTATTCATATTGATACACAATTTTTATAAGAAACTTATGTTGCATATATTCATTTTTGAACCATTATCTATCAACACATGTTTTATTACTTTACTTTAAACTTGGACATGAATATACATTGTTATATTTTTATCTACTATGTTGCATAGGTAAGTCTTCCTTCTCAAAGGTAATGAGTTTTTATATATCTTCTAATGTATTCATGATATAAGAAAAATATGTAGGTTATATATCACTATTTATAGTTTTGTTATGAAATTCCTCATATAATAAATCCTTTTAAATATTTGATATATTTATTGATTCAATAAAAAAATATTATCATGGGTATTCTTTAGTTGATCAATCACGTCATACCATTAGGTTTATTGGTTTTATTTTTGGGAGGTGGAGGGTGTTGAAGAGGAACATGTTGATTACCTCCATTTTTATGTGCATGATGGGATATCCTACCTATTATATTAGTGACATTATGTAAATTGTAATTAATGAATAATGGGGTTGGTATGGTAGCTAATACAACCTTGAAGTCTTTAGGGAGGAAAAACAAAAGGATTCAAGCATGTTATTTGGAACTTAGTGGTGATAGGAATCAAATTGGATTGAACATATATAGGTATGAGTTGAAGAAGTCTTGAAATTTTTCATTATTAATTTTAGTCTTATTAGTGTACAAATATTTGATCCATGGAATTACATAGTTGTTACCTATTTTTTATATTAAATGAAAAAACATGTAACAATTACAATCATAGATTGAGTTAAGAAATATAAACTATTTAGATCCATTGTAGCCATGTCTAATTTGTAATTTTAGATAAAATTAGAAATAAAAAATTAAATCCTAAAAAAAATATGAAACCCTAGAAATAAGTAATAAACCCTAAGATAAACATAATCTTGGATATGTTCAATACCATATATAGGTTTAACAATGTGATTTACCTTATTTTTGATTGGTTATCCCCAATAAGATAAAATTATGTGTATTATTCAAACTATTTATGTATTTAAACTAAAAATAAATATTAATGTAAAAGTTAAAATCTAAGTTATCACTTAAACTTATTAATTATTTAAATTACTATGAGGGATACAATACTTAGGATTTTATTGAAATATGTATGTTTTATATTGAATACAAGTAATAGGAAAGGTAATAAACTAGACTATGAGTCACTCATATCAAAAACTAGAGTTCTAGGAACAACTATAAAGTAATGTTAGGTTATGGTCAATACCATATAATTCTAGTGATGGATTTTGGTGGTTTTGTTTGATTGATTCTTGATTTTATGTCATGGTAAAAGTTGTTTTTCCTAATTTTCTTTCATATTTATATGCACATTACCTATAAATATGTCTCCTTGTATTAAAACCCTAGGTATAATTTCAACACTAGGTGTTGGCCTAAAAAGGGGGAAAAAGGCAAGTTGATATGACCAAAACCACTACCCATTGAATGGATAATCACTTCCTACATATCCAATACTCTGAAGAGAGATTTTAAACCACATGTATTTCTCCCCATTAGGTGTATGTGTGAATTAGTGCTCGATTAATGTATGAAACCTATGATGTATATTTTTACACTTGGAAAATGATAACTTCAACTTGGATTTAAGGTTCTTCAAACTTGGATAATACTTGTTCCTTCTAAATAATTGGTAAAGTAGAGATAATAGGGAAGTCCCTTTGAATTTATAGAAGTGTAAGATGTTTCCTTAATGAGTGATAGATAAGGAAATAGGCATAGATATATTATCTATTTATACTAGAATATTTGGGTACTTTATTATGCCATAAATATGTAAAACATATGGATTGACCCATAAAAAACATGTGAATGTGAGAGAATGGTGAATAAGAATGATATATGTACAAAAAAATTCATGTAGGGTAAAGATAAGTCAAAATTAACATTTTCAAGTATATAATACTAGATTTTATTATCTATAATATCCAAAATATTCTATAATAATGCTTGATGATTATTTAAATAACACATTATAGAATAACCTTGTGCTAATTGTAAATCCTTAGCTTGAGGATAAAGAATATTTTTCACAAGTGTTTTCATAGTAGGTATAGAATATTGAGTAGCAGTATATGATGTCACATGAGTAAAAATCATAAAAGGCATAAAATATATAGCCATAAAAATTTTAAGGTTAAATTATGTGTACCCCACACCATAGGAGGGCACTACATGTGTGGCCATAGGTGTAAAGATATGAAGAGTAGTAGTTGGAGTAGTGATCTAAATATATATTATAGAATTTATGCCTCTAAAAGGTAAATAAATATCATAAAATATTCCATCATAATGTTTACCAAATATAAATATCTTAACATTAGTTATTTTATTAGCCTCTATAATTAAACTCAAGATATTAACCAAATCACAAGGTTGATTACTAATTTGACCTCAAAAAATAAAAAGTTTTTCTAATTCTTAGGATCTACTTCATTATGTTCATTGATATATATTATATCATGATAATTATTATTATGTTCATTATAATTTATATAAATTTTTTAAAGTTAAGGAATATCATTATTAACAACATGTTCCTCTACTTATATGTGATTATTATAAAAATTTACATCAAAATAAGAAGGAACTTTTATTTCATCAATTTTATCCATTTTAGTTTGCATATAAACACATGGTTAGATCAAAATAATAAGATTATGCTCAATTACAATGCCACCTTACCTATAAATTTACTTGACAGGGAAAATATAACTAAAAACATAAAATAAAATAATAATAAGATGGAATAGGATATGTTCATAAAAAAAAAAGATAGGGCATAGATGTACATACTATTGGCTATCAATGGGAACTCATAAATTAGATATGAAAACCTAATGTATAAAAACTATAAAATCCCAACAAGGAAATAAGAAACCATAATAGAAGACATAGGTTTTCCACACTCAAGACAATGATTTGGATCACTAGAATGTTTTAGTTTATTTTATATTTAGTGGATCTATATACATCAAAAATATTAAAATTTAGATTGCATAAGATATATAATTTACCACACAAATATGAATTTATATAAAGAGATTGATTGAACTTTATAAAAATTGAATTGACTAAGAGAGAAGGAACTTAGCCAATATTATATTATGCATTTATCATTATCTATGCATACTCTCTTGAAAAGGATCTATTAATACTCACATAGGGAAACTAAGTGTAATACTCAGTATTTTCATAATACACCATTAACCTATAGTGTGTATATGTAAGTGTGGCTGACTTGTGGCTTACATAGCTTTCATATTAACTTGTTGCATTTCTATATGTTCCTAGTAAGGTTAGCTTATGGAATAACCATGCCTAAATAGAGTATATATAGGAGGTAGTGGTTAATATTTGGTCATCATATTATGACTTAAAATATTATTGAATTATTGTGGAGGTTACCCCATTAAAGTGGTTCAATGATATTTATCAACTATTATGTTCTTTTCATCAATTGTTATTGTGGATCTACTTATTATATTATTAATTATATGATATAATATTCCATTATTGTGAAATATATAAAACATTTCTTTACAAGTGGAATCAAAGCATCGATTTGGTCAATTATCTACAATGTTTTTTAGATATAGTGTTATGGTTATCTAGAGAGATAAAGGATCGATAAAATAAAACTTGTGATTCAAGAATAATTAATTTTTTTGACACTAACGTATTTTTTGAATTTTTTTTATAAAAAAGGACCTATAATGTGTTTACACCCTCGTGAAAATTAACAATCATTTAATTCATCTCAATGACATGATCACAATGGTATAATATTCTAGTATATGACTTTTAGGCCTAAAACCCTCTATCCTAAGGTTTTTTTATGGTTAATCCCAACACTCATAGTTGTGTGAAAGGGAAAAGCACTAAAAAAACCTCAATAGGATTACATTAATTCCAAAAATTCAAATGCTTTATTTTTTGATGAGGTTTACAAATTTAGTTAGACATACAAAATATGGTCAGGAAAGATGATCTCAATGCAATAGAAGGGGACATCATTAGGGTACAAAGGGACATTAATTTTATGAAAAATTAGTTAGAAAATATGAGTGGTAAATTTACCATTATTGCAACTCAACATTCAAAATAATTATCCTCCATCTCTCCATTTGGGTTCTCCTAATCACAACTTCAATACTAGTTAGAAGCA
This sequence comes from Torreya grandis, assembly GCA_037957365.1. Classification (NCBI taxonomy): domain Eukaryota; kingdom Viridiplantae; phylum Streptophyta; class Pinopsida; order Cupressales; family Taxaceae; genus Torreya; species Torreya grandis. The sequence goes on from JARHVA010003102.1 coordinate 959,398, forward strand.
CATGATGCTAAAATTGGAAGTGCACAAGTTTTATGGTAAGTATCCACTTACTTGGATCAATAAAATATAAAATTTATTTGATTTGCATTATATCCCATGTGTGAAAAATATGGTTATGGCATATTTATATTTATAACCTGAGTAATTAATTTGGTATATATGGTGGTGTTCTCAAAATAAAAATGGGGGCCTTATTTTTAACTATTTGATGTTTACTGAGGAGCTATAGCTTCACTATCACAATAATGTCTTAGAAAACTACCCAGATAGTTAAAAAGGTTATGATAAATAAAGACTATTAAATATTATATTAAAAAAATTCTAGAATATATCCTTATGAGTGGATGACATCAATGAGAAAAATATGAATGACGTGTTCTTAGGTGGGCTCAAGGATACCATACAACTTGATTTTACATGTTTAATCAAACTTCAATATTTGAATCCATACCATTAGAAAGTAAGGAAGAAGAAAAAAATGTATTAAAGAAAAATAATTTTGCTTATGTCCAAGAATCTAATGCCAAAACACCATAATTTCCTTAGCCTACAAGATCAACCTCTCAAAAAATTTAAGATAAGCATCCTTAAGGGTTGTATTTTAACTGTGACAGTAATTGGATCAAAGGACATAAATGTGATAAAAATAATTTGTTCTAAATTTAAGGCACCAATGAAGATGAAGAAGATGATGAGGCATAAAGTGAGGGTATGGAAGATCTAGATGATAAATATGAATATTATCAACCTACTATCTCCTATCATGCACTTTCATGTATTAGTACTCCTCAAACTCTTAAGGTGGTGGGTTTTCTCAAGAAATATAAGGTGAGGATGTTGATTGACTTGGAATACACATAAATTCATAAAAAGTAAACTATATAATTATTTGAATTGTTTCATTTACCCAGATCAAAAAAATTAGGTCATGATTGTAGATGATGGCACAATCAATTATTTAGGAGAATACCATAGTATTAATATTGGTATGGGAGACTACATGCTAGATTATCCTATGTTTGTTATTCCCATAGTTGGAGCTGATTGTTTTGGAAATACAATGACTCAAAAATTTGATCACTATAGAGATGAATTTTTAGGAACTATTAATCTGATTCCATTATAAAAGTAGGACATTTGAACTATGTGGACTACACACAAAATATCCATAATGTTTTAGTTCAAATTAGATAATGAAGATTATTAAAAAATGGTCTAAAGGATTTTTAGCATGATTTTTTTCCATATAAGTTCAACTAAATAATGTGTATACACATATTTATTTACAAATACTCTTTATTGTTGAGCATTGTTCCTGTTGTAGAGTTTTGGCATTGATGTTGTCATTGATGTCAAAAGTTCTTAATAAAGGTGTCCATGAGGTCATTGAAGAAGATTTTTTTTTAAAGTATCATTTAGAGGTATGAATTTTTATTATAAGAATTTAAGGCATGTGAGAAAGGTTTAGATTCATAAAGGAGTGTTTCAAGGTTAGTTATCATGTTTTAAGTGTTTGAGAAGCCTAGTCATGACACTAGTCATAGCATGAAGAGACCTTGTGAGAAGGTGTGAGTATGGTAACTGGGAAAGATTTATGAAAAAAGGAATAATAGGATGTATAAGGTTTCTTGAGCATGAATATTATGCATTATATCACTCATGATAATTTCAAGGTGAGCCTATAGGGGTAAGACCTTAAGTCCAAATCTACAACTAGACTAGTTCTAGACCCTGCTTAACCTAATAAGGTATCATGAGGTGTTGTCAAGGTACATGAAGTATTTATGGTGTTTTATAATAATTATATAGGTTTATTTAGTATATTATTTAATTTTATAGTGCATTTAAATAATCATAAAGGTTAAATTTTAGGCCTAATGTGGTTTGTAGGTCAAAGTCCAAACAAGCAAAGAGAGAGAGTATGGCCTAATGGGGTATGAGGTTTTGTTTCCAAGTAAAGTATGGATAGTTTAGTGTTTTCATAATTATGACATGTTTAAATCATTATCATAAATTTTTAAGTCATTATTTTCAATAAAAGTCATGAAAAGTGGTTTTGAGGTCTCTAAAGTGCACAAAATGAAGGGTTCTCAACCTGAGAAGGAGTTTCAAGTGTTCATTGACATGTGTAACCTATACATGGGAACATAATATATTAATAAAATATGGTTAAAGGTCCTATATAATATATATAGGAATTATTTTTGTAAATAATGGATATTCCTTTATAAATAATCATTAACACTATAAATAGTGTTAACCCTCTCTAAAACCCTAACAATGACCTGATGTGGAAGATCTTGTTCAAAAAATCCCATAATGGATTGGTATGGATATATAATTTATTATATATTTTATTAAAATATCCTAAAAACCTATAGGTATGATTGGCTTTTCAAGTGAGTGAGTGGACCCTACATAAACATCTTTATTTCTCAAAGATTTGTTGTAATAGTTAGAGTTGACCAAGTCAAAGTTGATAAATGGATGGATGCCACATATTTAGAATTTTATTTTATTTGAATGGTTTTTTTTTTAAAATTTTTATATCCCTTATGTGTGATAAATTTTTCATACAAATTGACCAATCACTAATAGGCCTAATGGTACAAATAGTGAGAAACCCAAGCAGAAGTGAGAAGGTGATTAGGTATGTGTTATCATGGCTTAGGGATGAATAAAATTGCATGTATATGTTTTTAAATACCTTTAATATATTTTTTATATTGTATATAAATTATTATTATTGTTGTTGTTATTATTATTATTATTATTATTATTATTATTATTATATATATATATATATATATATAAATTTCTCTCAAGTTGAGTTGTCTAGCTCACTGAGGTCTATGTACAGTGAGGTCATGAGATTGGTCTGCAATACCAATATTTCCATTAGAAATTATGATATTTTTATTTGAGTTTGTTTTTTGTTTTTTTTAGTATATTTATCATGAATTTTAATTACTTTATTGTGTTCTTTAATGTGTCAAAAGTTCAAGTTTCTATGACTATGTTTTTAGGGTAGTTGATTGTTCTGAGTGAACTATTTACAAAAAAGGTTTTGAGTCCTTTTACCCTGAGTTGTGAAATATAAATAAAATTATTATTATTATTATAAGTTAATTTATCTTATTTATATGTTATTTTTTTCCATGTTTTTTTTTAAATTATGTTTATTCTTTAGTTTTTTAAGATAAACTTTCTGGGTATGCATAGGCCTAATTATAAATAGTGATAATGGTGTGATTCAAGTGGTGAATGGAGCTAAAAAGTGTTATGAATAATATATGAGATTATAAAAAGTATATTTTAGTGTAATATGATATTTTCATACTATTTTATGTGTTTTAATGTGTTCCAAAGAAGGCAAATCATAACATGTGCTTATGAAGACCTAATCAAATTAGGACTCCTTAAGGCCTAAAAAAAGATTTGGTCCATTTAAGCTATGGATGACTTAATGTAATGTTTGATTAATATTATTTGCATGATATAAGTCATATTTTTTGTAAAATATAATTAATAAAGTATTTATATCTAACCAAGATGTGCATGATCAAGAGCCTAGTATAAGAATACGGTATAATAGGCCTAATTGACCACTTAGAGAATGAGTGAGTTGAAGTGAATGACATAAAATTTTTAAGAGATTAAATAGGTATTTTATACTATAAAAAGTGTGAAAATAAATTATTATTAATAACTTATATGGTTACTATGTATAACAATTAAGGTCAAATGACCTAATCAAGTAAAAAAAGAGGGATAGTTGAACAAAAAGGCCTAGAAGGTAGTTGGAGAGAAATAAGAGTGTGAAGAGCTGAAGAGTTGGTAATAATAGATTGGTTGATCAATAAGAAGAAGAAAACATGTATGATAAAGAAGTTTACTATGATAGTGAATAAGGAGAAGCTAAAGTATACCTTGAATATCATCTCATATATCCTTTGATTATTTGAAGCATCAAAATAATACTATCAGTGATCTCAATAGTTAATTAGAAGGTGTTAACACAAGGTTTAAGTCAAATGAAGTTGAGTATGACTAGTTGAAGATAGAGCTAGATTCCTTGAAGGTTAAACATGAGAATCTCATAGAAAAAATGAGAAAGTTTGAGAGAGATCATGAGAAGTTAGAAAGAGTCAAGAGTAACAACATGAAAATACCTAACATGGAAAAATAGTTGAGAGACATTCCCATCAAACTCAAAGACTATGAGAACAACCTAAGGGAACTCATCAAGGAAAGTAGAATGAAGATGGAGGAGGTCACATCTAATATATGTGCTGCAGCTGTTAATATTGGAAAAAGAGCTAATGAGGAGATAAAATCCTTGGAGGGGCCTAGCAAGAGGACTAGATAGAGCTCACGAAAGAAAGATATGTAAGAGGGAGCCATGTCGGTGGCTACTGCCATTTAGGACACTACTATGAAAGGTAAGGAAGCAGTGAAAATGATTTTGGAACTGGAAGAATAGCCTGGTTCTTTTAGTTGGCCGTGTTATTTGGTCCTGTTTCCTGGTTTTTTATAATATTTTGACTATGGTGTAGTTAGGTCTATGTAAAACTTGGGTTATGACTTGTGGTCTCTCCAGTGGTTTTAGGTCCATATAAAACCTATTTATGATACTTCTTGGTAGTAGGTTTTAGGTTTTGCCTGTGGTCGTAAATGCTTCATCTTTCTATCTTTGTTTCAGGGTTTTGGGGTCCCTTCAAAACCTATTTTTACCTTAATCTAAAACAACATGAAAATACCAACCATGTATCTCAATTTAATAAAGTACAAGTCATCATGGGACCATGAGAAAAGGGATAATTAGTCAAAAGATAAATACTTAAATTTTGTTTTCTACATCTATCATAATATAAGACACATCTCAATATTTTGGTCTAATAGAGTTAAAAGGCCCTCAAGATTCAACAAGACATATGAAGCTCCTATAATACATGATAACTATCAAATTTTTGTATGGAATCCAAAATAAGCTAGGATGGATCATATTGAGCTCAAGAACCAAGATGGACTATTTGTGAAAAAGGAATAAAAAACTAAAGAGGATTATATGATAGCTCAAACTAGATTTCAAATTCAAGATGAAGGCATGAAATGGTATATAGATAGTGGTTTCTCAATATATATGATAATATTAATACATAATTTCATCTCATTAAATAAGAATACTATAGGAATAATGAGGTTTGGAGACAACACAACTGCCAATATAGTTGGCAAGGGTGTCTTGAGTTTGGATAATGGAAATACCAAGACACAAAATGTGTTATACATTAAAGGTTTGAAACATAACCTAATTAGTGTAAGTCAAATGTGAAAAAAATGGCATACACTAACCTTTCATGATAGAGGGTGTGAGATAAGGAGAGCCAAATCAAGAAGGTTAATTGCCAATGCTAAGAGGACTCAGAACAATCTATATGTCTTAATGAGATTAAGAAGGAGAGATGCTTCACAAGTAAGATAAATGAAAGTTTTCTATGGAAAAAAAGGTTATGTCACCTAAACTTTCACAATCTATTCAATATTAAAACTAAAACTTCTATGAAGAATATGCATAAGATCAAAAAATATGCAAACATACTTTTTAAGGCATGTCAACATGGCAAGCAGTCTAGAAGAAGTTTCAAGTTGAATGAGTACTATACTATAAGAACTTTAGAGTTAATACACACTTATATCCATGGGCCTATAAGAATTCAAATCATTCAAGGAGATAGATACTTCAAGTTAATCATATATGATTACATAAGAATGACTTGGGTTGCATTATTGAAATCAAATTCAAAAGCTCTTGACAAGTTCAAGGCATTCAAGGCTATTATTTATAATGAGAAGAATGGGAAGATAAATTGCCTAAGATATGATAAAGGAGGATATTTTTGGTCCAATGATTTTTATGACTTATGTGAGGCTCATATAATAAGGAGATAATTCTCAGCAGCTAGGGCACCTCAACAGAATAGGGTAGTGGAAAGGAAGAATATAATAGTTCAAGAGATGGATAGAACTATGCTAAATTAGTCTATACTATTTGATGGATATTGGAGAGAGGAAGTAAGAAATATAATCTAAATTTTTAATATATTAAAAATAAGGACTAATGGAAAAAATACTCCTTATGAACTATGAAAGGGAAGATGTACCAATGTGGAACACTTTAGAGTGTTTGGGAGAAAATGTTTCATCAAAAGAGATGATGAAGACTTAGGAAAGTTTTATTCTAGATCTGATGAAGGTATATTCTTAGGGTAATAATAATTTATATTAGCCTATATATTTTATAATAAGAGGATAAAAAATATAGTAGAAAAAACCAATGTGACTATTGATGAGATAATAAAATCACACTCACACTCAAATGACACTTTAGATAATATGGAATTCAAGAATGAAGAGGAGAGTATAGAGGTAGATGAGGAAGAAGAAGAATAAATTGAAGAGAGACATGATTCAAAAGGACCCTCAAGACATATTCAAAGAGATAACTTTGAATATCAAATAATTCACAACAATAATGTAGGTATGGAAACAAGGAGAAGACTGGTATGTAATCTGAATCAAGAAAATGTTGCTCTATTATGCAATATTGAAAATAAGAGTCTTATCAAATCAAGAAAATAAAATTTTTGGATAGGTGCTATGAATGAGGATTTAGACCAAATAGATAAGAATGAGACTTGGGAATTAGTTCCTAGGACTAAATACCTGAATGCCATTGGCACAAATTAGGTGTTTAGAAACAAGTCAAATGAAGATGGAGTAGTAACTAAGGACAAGGATATATTTATATGTGTAGGATATGCACAAGTGAAAGGGGTAGAATTTGAAGAGACCTTTTCACCAGTATCAAGATTAGAGGCCATTAGATTATTTTTATCATATTAAAGATTCAAGGGATTCAAGGTACACTAGATGGATGCCAAATATAAATTTTTGAAAGGGAATTTGGAAGAAGTGTACATTGAGAAACTTGAGGGGTTCTCACTATCAAATGATAAAAACTATGTTTGCAGATTGAAAAGTCTCTCTATGGTTTAAATCAAGCCCTTAGAGCTTGGTATGCTAGGTTGGATAGGTATATTTTGGATGAAAGATTCAAAGAGGGGTTGTAGATAGTAATCTATACATAAAGATATAATATGACCATCAATTGATAGTATTTGTCTATGTGGATGACATAATATTTAGTGGAAACAATGATAAAATTACCAAGACCTTTAGATAGGTGATGAAGAAAGAGTTTGAGATGCCCATGCTAGTATAACTATCATTCTTTTTTGGGATGTAAATCACTCAATCTAAAAAAGGTATATTCATCTCAAGATCCAAGTACATAAGAGAGATGTTGAAGAAGTTTGAGATGGAAGATTTCAAATTAGTTATTACACCCATGATCATAGGGTGTATGTTGAGCAAGTAAGATGAGTCTTCAAAGGTGAATTATACATCATATGGGTCAATCATTAGAAGTTTTATATACACCACAACCTCTAGACCTAACATTATTTAAGAAATAGGTCTTATGGGAAGGTTTCAAGTAGATCTAAATGAGAATTAGTTACAAAGAGTCAAAAGGATACTCACATATCTTAAGGGACTATGGAATATGGATTTTGGTATCCAAGAATAAAGGAGTTCAACTTGACATCCTACATAGATTTAGATTGGATAAGAAGTATAGATGATAGGAAGAGTACCAGTGGAGGAACTTTATTCTTAGGTGGGTGCCTAGTTTCATGGATAAGTAAGAGAAACCATCATTAGAATTATCCATTAGTGAGGTTGAGTACATTGTAAGAAATTTATGTTTCACTTAGGTCTTATGGATGAGATAGAACCTAAAAGACAACAAGGTGGAGTATGATGGTCCTAGCCCTATCTATTGTGATAATAAAAATACTATAAGCATATCAAATAACCCTATCATGCACTCAAAAACCAAGAACATTCCCATCAAGTATAATTTTATAAGAGAGTAGGTAAGAGAACTAAATTACTATATTATACTTGAGTATGTTTCTACACATGATTAGATTATAGACATCTTAACCAAACCACTTCCAATAATAACTTTTGAACACCTAAGATAATAATTAGGTGTAATCAATACCCCTAATAGTCATTTAAGAAGCCAAAGTACTTGGAGGATTTAATCAAGTTCATTAGCTTAAATAATAATCAAGTTGTTCTAAGAAGGTATGTATGGAGATATGGGGAACATGTCTTTATTATGTATCATAAACTCATAGTCCTATGTGTTGAGTATTTTGGTTGCAAGGAGTGTGATCCAAGAAGTTACAAATATCACTTTATCATTTATGTCAAAGGAGGATAAAGAATATAATGGGGAGATAAGAATGATTAATTTACAATATTTTTTTCCATCAATTACAAAGGGGTAGATTATTGATCACTGTTCCTATTGTTGAGGTTTGGCATTGATGTTGTCAATGATGTCAAAGGTTCTTAAGAAAGGTATTTATGAGGTCATTGAAGAATATTCTTGCTTGATAGCATCATTGACTAGTATGAAATTATTTTAGAAGCATGAAAGGCATGTCAACAAGGTGTAGAAGCATAAATGATTGTTTTAAGGTCAGTTGGCAAGTTTCAAGTATTTGAGAAGCCTAGTCATAACACTAGTCATAGCATGAAGAGACCTTGTGAGAAAGTGTGTTCATGGTAACTTGGTGATATGGATTCATAGAGGCATAATAGTGTGTATAAAGTTTCTTTAACATGCATATGAGATATTGGAGCACTCAAGATATTTTAAAAGGTGAGCCTATAAGGGTAAGACCTTAAGTCCAAATCTGTAACTAGACTAGTTATAGACCCTACCTAACCTAATGAGGTATCATGAGGTGTTGTTAAGGTATATGAAGGATGTATGGTGTTGTATAATAATGAGATAGGTTTCTTTAGTATGTGAGTGAAGTGGAGAGTGCATGGAAAGAATCATAAAGGTAAAATTTTAGGCTTAATGTGGTTTATAGGTCAAATTCCAAGCAAACAAAGAGTATGGCCTAATGGGGTATGAGGTTTTATTTCCAAGTAAAGTATGGATGTGTGAGTGTTTTCAAAATTATGACATGTTTTTTTAATCATGCTCATAATGTTTGAAGTCATGGTTTTCAAGAAAAGGAATAAAAAGTGATTTTTAGGTCTATAAAGTGCACAAAATTAAGGGTTCTCAATCTATGTACTTTCAAGTGTTCATTGACATGTGTAACCTCTACATGGTAACTTGATATATTAAGGAGAGATGGGGAAGGGTCCTAGATAGGATATCTAGGCATTATTTTTGGAAATAAGGGGTAGTCATTTATGAACAATCCCTCTCTAAAACCCTAATGATGACCTTCTATGGAAGATCTTGTTTAAAACATCCCATAATGGATCAGTATGGATATATAAGTGATTGGAGGTTGTATTCAACTTTTACAATCACCTCCATGTGTGATTTGTTTGTCAGGTGAGTGAGTGGACTAAGGCCTTATTTCTTAGAGATTTGATGTAACAATTAGGGTTTTCCAAGTAAAACTTGATAAATGGATGGATAAAAAATAATGATACTTATATTTTATGTCCATAGTGGTTTTTTATCAGGTTATATCCCTCAAGTGTGCTAAACTGGTCATACAAGTTGACCAATCACTAACAAGCTAATGGTGCAAATAGTGAGAAACCCAAGTAGAAGTGAGAAGGTGATTGAGGATATGTTATCATGGTTTATGGATGAATTAAAGTTCATGGAGAAAATTTTAAATACCTTTAATACATGTTCATGTTGGATATAATTTTTGGAGGTCATTTTATATAGAAAAAAGTTCTCAAGTTGAGTTGTCTATCTTAATGAGGTCTATGTACAATGAGATCATGAGATTGGTATGCAAAAATAATATTTCTATTATATATTATGATATTTTTATTGGAGGTTATTTTTAGGATGTTTTATGATCCTATTAATTAATTTTAAGTCTTTAGTGTGTTCCTTCAATTATCAAAAGTTCAAGTTTCTATGACTATGTTTTGAGGCTAGTTGATAGTTCTAAGTGAGCTATTTGTAGAAAAGGGTTTGAGTCTTTTTTATTTGAGTTATTAAATATAAAACACATGATTATGACCCCAAGGTCATGTATCTTTTGTATATGTGATTTTTTTCAATGGTTTTTTGGTAAAATTATGTTTATGCTTTAGTTATTCAAAAAAAACTTTATGGGTATGCATAGGCCTAGTTTTGAATAGTGATAATGGTGTGATTTAAGTGGTGAATGGATATAAAACATGTTATGAATCATATATGATATTATTATGTGTCTATTTGAGTGGCATATGATATGTTCGTTCCATGTGAGGTGTTATAATGTATTCCAAGGAAGGCAAAGTGTAACTTGTGCTTATGAAGGCCTAATTAAACTAGGTGTCCTTAAGGCTTAAAAATGGATTTGGTACTATTTTATCATATAATTTAACCCTATTGGAGGGGTTTTTATTCTCTCTCATTCCTAACTACACTATTAGGGCAACCTCGGGTTGTGGGTATCCTATAATGAGGTTGAACCTTTGGAGAAGGTTGACTTCCTCTTGGTAGATCACCTAAACTAATATGTTTGCTTGGAAAATGTATAAAATGGGGTATGGGATGACTAATAACACTAAATATGTGATGTAATAAATTAAATTACACTCTAATAAGATTGAAACAAACACTAATTCAACATAGAGACAATCTTTGCTTACACAATCTCCCAAACTAGCCAATTTGTATAAGTATATCTAAAACTAAGCTCACTAAGCAAGATATTAAGTGAAGAGGGGTTATAAAAATCACACTAATAATCTATTAATGGTATAAAATCACAAGTTTAGAAATTAAAATAGCTTAAAAACACCTAAAAAGAGACAAAAAAGAAGGACAATGAACATGGACAAACACTTCTTCACAAAGCCATCATACACAAGCTTTGATAAACACAAGTTAAAGGTAAGATATAGGTGAAAATAATATTATTTGATTTAAAATTTATCTCTTAAATTTTTTTATAGGATTTTTCCTTGTCAAATGAGAATATCTATTAAAAATGGGGAAGAAATGGGAGATATAGGAGAAAAGGGAAGAGAGAGAGGAGAAACAAGCAATCAAAAATAAATAAATGAGATGACCACATTCCATAGAGTCTCAAACAAATTTGGATCAATTAGCACTAATCTCTTCTCATCAAATTAAACTTCATTAGTCCAAAAGGTCTTCAATCCTTCTCATTGGCTTAGAAAGACATGAAAAGATGAACACATTTGAGGATGATGATTTCATATCCCACTAACATGGGAAATATCTTAAAATACATGTAAAACATAATGCTCCAAATTGATTCCCAACCTCCAAAAATATCACTCTTGGACTTATACACCCACCTCCACTTCCACTTCTAGAAGATACTTGGCATATGGTAAGTTGACTTGGCATTTAAGGCCTAACTGACCATGAAAGTTATCTTTTATTTGTTCAATTTTTGATGTTTTCTTCTAATCTCAACTCCTATTTTATCCTTAAACCTAAATAAACTCCATGAAACATGAAAATTTCATAGACTCCATTGATGGAGGTCTCGAGCTTCAGCCACCTTCAACCAGCTACTTTAAAACTTACTCCTAAGACCATTTGGCACCATATTAACCACTTATATACCTATAAAAGACTTCTTGACATCCATGAAATTCATATAATGGAGAAAAAAACGTTTCTTTCCACCTTCAAGACCTATAAAAATGGTGGCAATCACCATTAAACCTATGACCATTCACAAATTGTCAAGAAACTTAAGATTTTTACCCTTCATCTTAACAAGACACTTATAAACCCCTTGTGAAGAGCTCTAAGCTCCATATAATTATTATTAAGGCCACATTAGGCATATTACATGCATTTAGACCATTTCTCTATTTGAAGACCTATAAATATAGGTATTTTTGGGTCATTTTGGGCCTCTTAGGTACCCACACGTGCCAAACTCTTTTAAAAAATAGCATATAAATAATATTGAGAGATTAATATACATATTATATGGGATTTAAAAATTATTATAGTTTATTTCATGGACCTACATGTTTAAAAACCCAAAACTGGCCAAAAAGCTCCTTTGGCAGCTTAGATAGGCTCACGTTTTTAACGATTGTTCATAAAATGTAGACGTATATTCTATAAATTATTGACATGGATATTTATTCCGTACACCCCTTCAAAAGTTTTGAATTTTTTTGGATCCCATGTGAAATTTATGAAAAGATGCATACATAAATAAATTTGTCTGTAGGGTTTGCAAGAATTATGGACATGTTTATGCTCTTAGCTATTATTCATAAAATAAATTATGTTAAACAAGATAAATACATAATTAATTTAATTTAAATATGGTTAATCAAAACATACTAAAATTATTTGACCAAAATATTCATGTGGTGAAAGATATGAGCATTTGAAGAGGGGCTCAAACTAGGTGTCTTAGGCCTGAAAAACTCAAATTTCTCCTTGGGGACCAAATTGACCATCAAATTATTTTACATGATTGAAATAATATTTTTTTGATAGGTAACATCTCATTACACTTCTTCAATAGTTAATCTTACATTGGAAGGTTTGAGAGTGTCTTTTGGTGTTATAGGTCTTAAAACAAACTTTAAGGTTTAATTGGCCAAACATCAATATTGGAGTTATTGAGACACATTTAAGATTATATTCGGATAAAAAACCTTTTTTACATGTTTATCACCTGATTCAATTTGCATTCTCCTCTTCAAATGATCAAAAATCTAACTTTGATCTTTATGCCTTTGAGACTACTTATGGGGTTTTTAACTTGCATTTGTGTTTGCATGGATATTTGAGTGTGAAATTTTTTAAATTTTTTTTATAGACTAAAAACCATACTATTATGCTTTTAAAACACTTCAAATAAGTTTAAACCTTTTTGACACACCTTAAGACTCTTCAAGAACTATGCATGCACCAATGGTGACTGTCATGAGACATGAAAGGGATTGTGTAAAAATAGTGGGAACTTAAAATTTTCAAATTAAATTCACAATATGATTTATATTATATTAGTTCATGATGAGTATATACAACAATTTTAATGATTAGATAATGCATATTTTGTCTTGTAGACCCTTTTTACTAAAACTTAACTTGAGCTACTTACTTGCTTCCTTCATGCCAAAACTTGACCTCAAGGAATTTTTTGATTGAAAATATCATGAAAATAATGTGCACCCTTGGTTATGGTTCTTAAATATCTCTCCAATTAATTCACAATATTGAGACAACCCCAAGCTATGGGTAGCCTATGTTGGGGCTAAACCTCTAGAATAGGTCAGCTTCTTCTTTGATGCTCACCTAAACTAATGCTAATATAATGATTCATGAGGAAAAGGGTTATAAATTGGATAAGGGATCCTAATAAATTTAACCAGGTGATTCACCAAATTTAAAAGGGAAAATCCCATAAGCTTGAACCCATACTAGATCAACAGAAGATAATACTAGCTCACATAACCTCAAGATCAAGCTACTTGCATAAGTATTTCATAGAAGAGGTTCAAAGTATAACACTAATATAGACCTATAAATATCATTTAAAACTCCCTAAAAAGGGTAAAAAAGGATGATAATGGATGAGTAATATTATCTTTCACATAATTTCATCATGCACAACTCACGAAACCAAATACAAGGTGAGAGATAGGCAAAGAAAGTATTATATTGCATCAGGAGGTAGTTCTTAACAAATGATTAATAGGGTTGAGCCTAATCAATATGAGCATATTTTAAAATATCCCAAAGATTTCCCTATCTCCCATAAATATTTAAAATTCTAAAATATTAGATAGAGCCTTTACAAAGGAGAGGAGAATTGGAGAATATATGAGAAGGGGAGAAGAGAGAAGATGGAAGATGTTTCAAGAAGAATTAATGAGATGCCAGCTTTCAAGGGAAAGCTCCACCATGATTTGGTCAAATTAGGACATAATCTATCATGAATAATATATTCTTTATTTTTCCTAATAGATTTCAAATCATACACTAGAAGACAAGATTTTTACCAAAGATGCTAAGTCATGATCGTGTTTATGAAAGGGACCCTTAGGCACTCTAAAAATCTATTAAATGCTCAGGCTACTTCTCCAACCACCAGATCTTTAACTTTGATCTTCTAAGTATATTTCCACTTGGATTTTTCATAAGTAAAACACCTTAACAACTATGAACCTAACTGAGCTTTGATTATGTTTGCTTTGGGTAGCAATCGATTGAGAGCATGGCTCGGGATATTCCTTCATTGATTAGATATAATTTCCCTTTGCTTTAAAAATTTGATGTAGGTTATTTATAGACAAAAACCAATCGAAGATTATTGGTTTTCCTATAGTCCATATGGATACTACATTTTTATTGATTCTTGGTCCCATTTAGCACCAACTTTCTGATCTTTGGTCCATATTAAGTCTAAAATACCTAATATATCTCTATAGAGCCTTAATGGTGGAGCCTGGTCTTGAAATCTTCTTTCTAGTTCCACTGGGATCCACATCAAACTCAGTTTTATGTATTTCCACTAGCTTAGGTTAAACTCAAGATTGGCTTTTTATATTTATTTGCTTGAGGTAAAAAAGTGGCTCATTGACCTTTGTCAAAAATTTCTTAGGCTTGGTCATCGGTTTTTGGTAATATAACTTAGCTCTATTGACTTATTGACCTTTACTCATTCTGTTGATCTTAATCTATATGATCAAGTGCTAACCATAAATATTTCCACTTGATATTTCAATTTTGTCTAAGCTTATGCCACATATCAAATGTATGTTAATCCTCAATATCCCACTGTTAGTTTTTAGCCTCATGTGCTTGTGTGATGTGTCAACCTCTCGATCTATTTGACTGTTTGACTCATCTCACATCATTATATCAAGATGTATGATCAAGTAAGGACTATAAGATCTGATAGGACCCACTATTTAAAAACTAATATCTATTTTACAAGCTTAAAAATTATGTCTATGCTCTCATCAATTGAGATTCATGCAATCATCATTGATGTTTTTGCAACCATCAAATTTAAGCTCAAAATGATCTATTTTACTCTAGCTTAAAATTGATGTTAGCACAAACATCTTAAGCTACATATCCAAATTTATAATCTTATAACTCAAGAAATAAATCTTGTGCAAGCATCAAAATTTTAGAGAATGATCTTGGTATGAAGAACTAAAGTTGTGCATGATCTGCTAGCTCATGGGGGATTCTTGAGTGAAGATAAAAATTACACAAATGGACTGATCCATTTGCTCCTACACGACATCTTGGTGATGGTCTGGTACTCAAAGCTTGCATAATTCATTTGTTGATCAATACTTCAAGGTTATGATGGATTATTATAGTTTGTGAAACCTATTCCATGATTATAAATTCTTAGAACATATGAGAACCTACTTGGATCCCTCTATTTTGTAAACTTGGACCTGTTTCAAATCCTTTAATCCATTCCTTCACATGAACTCTACTTAGATTTTTAAATATTGGTATATAGGAAAAAATGGTTAATATAAACCTTGAACATGATCAATTACAAATATCAAATTATATTTCCAACATCATATTTCACTATTTTAAGACCTCTCTAAGGCTTAAACTCCTCATTAGCCCTTAAACTTGATAAAAGCTTCATTTAGTTTCCAATGGCTACCTTCTTAAATGGGGTTTTATTATGATAAAATACAGGTAAATTTCACCATAGGTATGAACCTAAAAATTTAGTCATAATATTTAATGGGTCATGGACCATTCATACCAAGTTTGAAGTTTTGACTTGACCTGTAAATGCCTTAAAAACCTTAAAAGCTCTCAAAACATCCACTAGGCATTGACTGTGCAAGACTATGAGAGTGCCTTAGGTCTGTAACAAAATAGAGAGAATTTTCAATCATTATTTTAGTCCACCAATATTTTTATGGGTATATTAATTCATTATTACAAATCCTACCAAATTTCATGCCTTTTGGATGCATATTTTGGTTTTTAGGCTCTTTTTACAAAAAACTAGTTGAATTGCCTGCTTGGTCTAGTTTCAAGACTGAGTTTTTATACATTTTTAACTTGGTTTGAGTTAGAAAAAGGTTAATGTGATTTTAATATGCCATGAAACTCTTAATTTTATTTATTTCATCCTCATTGATCAACCTTTCATATCCATGTCACCTATTCTAGACCTTACCTTCTTTAAGAACCATAATATGACTTCATGCTAATCACTATTTTAGGTGGATTTCTTGAAGTTTTTGGTGTTCATTTAAAAATTAATTTAGGCTTTAAATTACCCTTAATACATTTTAAAACCATATCTCATACTCTTTTTAGAATTTTGACTCTTAAAATGTGTCTTTAAGCCTTTACATAGTCACATTCCGTACAAACATGATGTAGTACCTTCATGTCATTGGGTTTCCAATGTTTTAAAACATGAGAATGTTTTTGAAGATGAAAATTAGTATCTTGGTTTTCATGATATGTCTTCATATTCCCAACTCTTGACTTGAATGGTCATCAAATTCACATTTTACCAATAGGTGATTATGTCAATAAGAAGGCTCAATTATATGGCTATAGGTACACATTATTAGGTGAACCACTATATACAAAATTTTTGAGCACCTCTCTCTATGTTACATGACCTCAAAAACCTTTATTATTCTATGAAACTTCCATGAATCACATAAATATTCCTTTGACCATTGGGTTCTCATACTATTTGCCAACTTGAAAGAAGCCTTGCTCTCTTAATTGGCTAGGGTTTTAATTTACAAGGTACAAGACTGAGTCTTTGAGTGTTTGGAAACCCTCACTTGACCCTTTTATCTCATTTATCATCATGTTTATATAAACCTTTCAAACCATCAAGTTCTCTCTTGATTACTTTTACCTCATCTTTAAGAGAGTGAAGATATGACTGTATACCAACAACCCTTATATGGCTATAGGCGATGTTCTCTAAGTGTTTGGATGAGTCTTGTGTTTGGAGGTTATATCTTGATGTATCTACTTAAAAATATTTAATGAGATTATTTAAGTATGTTAAAATCTCTATGAAACCAAGGACCATGTCAAAACCTCATAGCTTCAATTTTTTAACTATAACATGATTGTAGGTTCTTAAGTAGTTGTAAGTGAATATTTCAAGGAACTTAATGTTAAAACTTATTTTATCTCCTTTATATCTCAAAAATCCATAAATTTATTCATTCCCTTCAGAATATACATTTTATACACCACACTTTCATGGAATCATCTTGAAGATAAACCTTCTCTTCACTAGACCTTAAGTCCTTCCTAGTAGCTCTTTTATCCCATAATTTCTCTTTGTTTGACCACTTTTCAAACCTTATTTTCTAAATAATAAATTATTTTACCACCTTATATACCCTTACAACTTTCCAAAAAATTTCAAGGTCTGAATCCAAGCTTAGAAGGTACTTCCTTTGTTAGCATGCTTCCAATTAGGCCTTTCAAGCCCTATCACACATATTAGACCTAAAATACATACTATACCATACAAAATAAAAACAAAACCTTGTGATTCACTTTTTTTATGATAAAAAAAATTTAATTACATTTTTTTAATATTTTCACTGGGTAAAACTCAAGATATGGGGTTTTTCGGTTAGAAACCTTAGGTGGCTACCTGCAGAGGCTGAGAGCACTCTAAAATACATATCTTGATATTTAAGAGGTTTATATGGAAAACAAGACTATATACAAGTTTTTATATACCCAACCACCCCCACCCCCCACCCCTCCCACATATTTAAAAATAGGTTATAAGCATTGGTTAACCCTTAAAACACCTAAAAAAACTCAAAACACAAAGTTCTAAACTCTCTTTACAAGATTGTGTTAGAACATGCAAGGCTTAAGATCATTTTTTTGAGTTTTATGAGGTAAAAAGACCTAATTATTTTTTTAATATGACATATATTGAACCCAAAAACTAATAAAATCATTTTTTTCCATTATAAATCAATAAAAACATCCAAAATCAACAATTTATGTCTGATACACACTCAAAAAATGAGAACTGCAAGACATAGGGATAGAGAAATAGGTGTATATTAATATTTATAAGTTTTAAATACCTAATTATTTTTTAATTTTAAAATTTAATGTCTCCAAAAACTATTAAAATCATTATATTTCATCATCTAACCATTTAAATGCCTTTTATGAATGTCTACATTTGCATGCCAAAATCTTGAATTGGGCCAACTTTCACTTTTCATCATTTTACCTTGAAATTTTGAATATGATCACTCTAAATATGTTAATAAATACTTAAAATCACCCCAAAATTCTTAAAAAACACTCACATTAGGTTAAAACCATCCATCATATGTTAAATCCCTTCGAGAAGCTTGCCTAGCTTGATATTCTCCTCAACATACAAACATAGGATTGTGTAAAGAAATGAGTACTTCCACTCATTATTTGGAAAACCCAAGATTATATAAAGTTAAAACCAATAATTATCACAAAATTTACCAAATTTAATAACTTTATTTACCTCTAGATGCCCCAAAATGCATTTTTCCTAAAACTAGCTAGTTGGTTGCCTAGTTTTTTATGCTTCTTAGGCTCATGACTAAGATTGTCTTATTTCACCTTGCCATAATGGCATGAGATTACCAATAATGAATTTATAATGTAATATGGTTCATATCACATTTTAATTTCCCTTAATTATTCATTTATTATCCTTATACACCTTGAATACATCTTCAACCTCATACCTTTGTCCAAGACAAAAAGATTGCTATAGGTGCATTTTAGACTAAGTTTTTATTATAGGCATGCATTTGGTGACCTTATTCATGATCTTGATTCATATCACACTCCATTATACTCATGATTATTCCATTATATATGATACCCTATCATATAATTATGTGCTTCAATATTATTCATGCTTGGAGATAAGTTTGTCATTTTAAAGAAGGCTATAGGTGGACATTCCTAAGGTAAATGATGTCGTGTGAGATTTGTCCCTTGTTTAAAAATTATTTATCATCTTTACTAGTATATTATAGGTCCATATTAATTTAAAAACATATATCTTAATTCTTATCACTCCCCTCAACCTCTTCACAACAACTTAGACCTCATTTCACTTCATGCCACTATCTAAGCCAAAAATATGGTTCTAAGTTCATATTTTGACTTGAATATGAATATAGTCTAATGGATAATTAGAGAGAGTTAGAAATTTATCAACGTTGAAAATTTATAAATTTAGTTTTAAACCCTTATACTACTTGATCTTCTCTTAAGAATAAGAACTTTATTATTAAAATATCACTTTGTCATAGTGATCCTCAAGAGCATCTTCTATACTCAGTTGTACGTGATGATTTTGACCATTGTATGATTTGAGGATGAGTTGGGAGACTGGTATTTGATTTGAACATGTTATAAATCTCCAATTTACCTTATTTAATCTAGTTTGATTTGAAAGTATTGAATTGGGTTAATAGAGGTATTTAGTGGAGAAGAAACCAAGTAACTTTAATTACCTTAATCTTCATAAAATAACCTTAACTAATGATAATAAGAGGAAACCAAGTTATTTTATCTCCATTAACCTACCTCCCAAGACTAAATTTTTACTAGGATAGTATTATTCCTTCTTTACCTATTGAATAGTCCTTAAATTAGGATCACTTAACCTAATTTATGTGGATTTCCATGATCAATCAAGATCATTTGTATCTTGATATGAAGCTTGAATTGTTGTAAGTGTTTATTTGGCTCATTGAAAACATTTGAGAACAACTCATTGTATCTTACCTTTCTCAATTCTCAAAAAAAGTTTAATAATTGAATTGAACTCAAATGAACCTATCAAAACATTAGACCAATCACCAAACCTTGTTGGCTCTCTCCACACCTATCTTCTTATGTATGAAAAATGTATGGGTTGTACTTGGTCATGTGTTGAGAGTGAAGATCTTGATGATATCCCATGTTTTTTAGTGAGATAATGCACTTGTATGAATCCATTTACCCTATAAATTATGTAAATACATGATAAACATGGATTTGGATCTCCCAATCCATGTTAGGTGGATTTTTAAACCTGAAACTTCTTTTCACACTCTAAAAAACTTGCTCAAAATGTCATTTTGGATCATGTTTTTTAGTAAATATTAATTATCAATATATAAATGGTGGTTATTATAATAAAACCTATGAATTCCATGACTTTATAGGATTATATATTATTTATTCAGGGTTATAAACTTCCAAGAATGATTACCATGAAGAGAAAATAAGATTTATAGTAGAATCCATCAAAGTAATTATATTCGAATACATTCTCCTTTTAAGTGAAAATTATTAATAGAGATTGATTATAAAATGAAACCATATTAAATGGAGGTAAAATACTTATATAAAACATAATCAAAATAATTCTTCTCCATGACATCTTGAAACAAAGAAACAAAAGAAAACCTGGACCCTATTTCGATGAATAGGCCATCTAGAAACTCCTGAACTATTAGTGTTTATTTTTAAATATGGGGAGATGAAACATAACCCAAATGACACAAAGAGGAATTAAACCATGGTCCCTATCACTTCCCAAAATATTCTATCCCAACTCTCTCTCTCTCTTGATCGTATTGAGTGAAAACCTAAGGCTCTCCTAAAGCTATTCAAGACTGCCCAAAATGGTTTTTGCTTAGCATGAGGAACCAAAGATTTCATATGAAATAAAACACTTGGGAAATATTTTATATTATGTAAATTACCTTTCATTACTTATGTAAACCTTATTAAATTCTTGGACCTCCATTAATGTTGAAAAACATGTTTCATGCCTAACTTGTACCTAATAGGTTTTCCTTACCTCTGCTTGTTCTTGTGATTAAATATAATTTCAAAGGCCTAAGAGAATATATTAGGGAAAAAATTTATTAATTCATATGATACTTTATCCCATATATTAATCAAAAACTTTCAAAAACCTATTGAGCCAAATCTCCAAAAGGCTCCAAAATACAACTTTTTCTCCCAAACTCCTCTCCTCCACTTCAAATGACTTGAAATGGAATTAGACACATAAAATTTGAGAAAACATACCATAATAAGGTGGAAGTAAGAAAAAAATAATTTGACTTCCTTAAAATTTAATTTTTCACTTAGAAATTATATTTTGAAGGTCCTCAAGTCATCTAATGCACTTTTAGGGGTCTTTTGGGAAAATTAGCTTTGTTATACTTCATTTATGACACATTAAAATCTATGAGACTTTGTGAAAACCTCCCTCATTCCCCTAAATTCTCAAAAACACTATAAATCTATTTCATCCTTCACTTGAAGTCTAAGACCCATTTCTAGGCCTTTTTTCTCAAAATCTCCAAATTCACGTTAAAACTTTCTTAAAGTGTCTCAAAAGCTTATAAGGGACATGAGATAAGGTCATGAGGTTTGTATTATATTTACACCATTGAATCATCCACTTATCAAGGGCTCTATTCAAATCCTCACACTACATCAAGACCTTCCAAGATATTATATTACATCATCAATTTAGGACAAGAAATTGGCTAGTCATGGGGTTAGAAGGTTACTAAATGGTCCAAGAGCGTAGCCTGATCCATCTAGGCAAATGTTTCGTATGTAGGCCAATTTTGGTGAACAAGTCCATTTGAGATATGGGAAACCTAATGTAATTTTTGATTCATGATATTGGCATGATCCAAGTCCTATTGTGTGAAAAATATAAGTAAGCAAGTGTGTATGGCCGATCAAGAGGTGCATGATCAAGAGCCTAGTATAAGAACAAAGCCTAATAGACCTAATTGACTAATTAGAGAATGAGTGAGTTAAAGTGAATAATATATAACTTTAAATATCTAAATGATGTATTTTATTCCATCATAATGTTTCATATAAACTATCATGAAGATATGAGAAGGTTACTATGTATGAAAAGCAAGTTTATATGACCTAATCAAGTTAAAAAATAGGGATAATTAAGCGAAGAGGCCCAAAAGGTAGTTTCATAGGAATAAGAGTGTGAAGAGAAGAAGAGGTGGTCATCATTATTTGGTTGAGAAACAAGGTTATTTGAAGATGATCAAATAAATTAGATGGCTAAGTTGGTGTTGAGTCATATAGAGGGTTGGTACCTCCTTCCAAGTGGGTGATTTATAAAGCCTAGACAAGTGGGTGCTTGGCTAGTTGGGGTCGGTGCTCCATGTGAATTTGGAACTTCACCAAATATTTATATGTATCTTATATGAATATATTCCATTTGAAAATATCATCAATTTTTTTCCCTTGAAGTTTTCCCACTCATATATGTGTTTCTTGTGTTATGCTCATGGCAATAACTCTTTATGGATTGATATATCTTTGTATTGATTTGATGGTTCAAGGAATGTTAAAGCACATGTAAAATAGAGTTTTAAGATACTGATTCACCCCCCTCATCTCATTCATTTTTTTTCTAACATTGATAATATAAAAATGTCTACCACTAGAAGAGATCATGATAATACCATAAGACAACTTGTAGGTATTACAACACCAAACATAAGACCATACAAGTATCCATATTATTATAAGACTAAAACTAAAAATATGATACATGAGATGTTAAAAGTAGGTATCATCAAACATATCCAAAGAAAATATTCATCCTCAGTGGTTATGGTGGATAATAAGTATGACACTTGGAGGATGTGTGTAGACTACAAAGAACTCAACAAGTATACCATCAAAGATAAGTTTCCTATTCCACTCATTAACGATTTATTAGATGAATTACATGGCACTATTTATTTCAAAAAAATTAGATATTCATTATTGGTATCATCAAATTTATATAAGATATGAGTATATCCATAAAATATATTTCAAAAATCATGAAGGCCATTATATACTTATGGTCATGAATTTTGTTGTAAAAATTAAATTATATGCATTTCAAAGTTTGATTAGTACTATTTTTAAGATTTTTCAAAGGAAATATGTGTTGGTATTTTTTGATGACATCCTAATATATAAAAAAACTTAGGAAGAACATTTGAATCATTTGAAACATGTACTGCTAGTTATGAAACAACATCAACTTTATGTCTAACCTTATAATTATGTTTTAGGAGTCTAAGATGTGGAGTACTTGGTTCATATTTTTTCACATGAAGTATTTAAAGTAAAACCTAATAATTTAAAATCTATAATGGAGTGAAAAATTATAAATACCCTTAAGAACCTTCATGTATTTTTAGGTATAATAGATTACTATCATATATTTGTAAAAAAAATATGGTAGCATAAAAACTCCACTCACAACCTTGTTTAATAAAGACTCCTTCTATTGGAATGAATTAGATAATAAGGAATTAGATAAGATGAAAGAGGTTATGTGCACCATTCCAATTTTGGATACTCTTATTTTTTTATAAAACCTTTTTTGTTGAATAAATCAATATATGGCATGGGAGTAATACTCATGAAGGAAGGAATGCCCATCACATATTGGAGTGATCAACTCAATGGAATAAACAAGTTGAAGCCAATCTATGAGAAAGATATCATTTCTATTTTTCATACAGTCAAGTAATGAAGACCTTATCTAATGGGTAAACACTTTTAGGTAAATAATGATCATGATAGTCTAATTTTTATTTGTAAAAATGGCTATCATCAAAATAATAATAAACATGGGTGACTAAAAGGTTTGTATTTGAGTATATAAGAAAGGAAAATATAATGTGGTAGTAGATGCACTATCTAGGAGAGATGAATCAGTGGAGACATTGTTATTTGTAATGACCATTTGGAAATAATATTGGTTATAAGATTCAATATTGAAATGGGAGAATGATAATGATACATAGGTTCTAACTCATAATCATTAGCATGGTTCTGGTGTTTATAAATAGATTGAGTAGAAGGGTAATAAATTATGGTATAAATATAAACTATACATATGTAAGGATTCTATCTTAAAATAAAATATCATTCATGATCTTCATGCATCTCCAATAGGGGGCACTAGGAATTTTATCATACCTATCATAAAATCAAACAAGATTAAATTTGGGAAGGAATAAATGGAGATATAAAAAAATTGTGGCAAAATACATAGTTTTTCAACATAAGAAAGGTGAAATAATTAATATGTTTGGTATTATGTATCCTTTATCCATCCCTAGATAGATATGGGAGGATATTTCCATGGATTTCATTATACGGTTACTGAGGTTTGAAGGTAAAAAGGTCATCATGGTAGTTGTGGATAGTTCAAAAAATATTCTCATTTCTATTCCTCATCATAACCATTTGTATCTAATATAGTAGCTTATATTTTTATTAATACAACTTAGATAATGCATGGTACTCCCGTGAACATTGTAATTGATCATCATCCCATCTTCAGTACTAAATCTTGGACTAATTTATTTACATGTTTGCGTACTTAGTTATCTCATATCTCTTTATATCATCCTCAATTTGATAGTCAAACATAGGTGGTCTAAAAACTCCTAGAAGGTTATCTATATTATTTTGCATCAGATAAACATGAATGTGGGCTCATTAGCTACCACTAATAGAATGGTGTTATAACACTTCCTTCCATACCTATTATAAAATGTCTTCATTTGTGGCACTTTATGGTTATCATCTCCCATCCATCACTTTATGTTTGAAGGTACAACCCAAGGTTCAAGCTTTTGAGGAAAACATTCAACATCAAAATGAGGTACTAATTATTTTGAGAGAGAATTTATAAATGTCATGTAATCAAATGAATTATAAATAGAGATAACACCGTAGTGAAATCCATTCTTATATACGTGATTTTTATCTTTATACACTTTCAATCATATAAGATGTATTTAAATCAATATAAAAATGTGTTTAACCCTTTTGGAATAAAGGGTAAGAAGAACAAACTATTAACCCTTTTGGAATAAAGGGTAATAAGAATAAACTAATAAATTAAGTAATATATTATTCTATAATTAGACCAACTAAATAATTTAGATTTACCATATTCAATTATAATGTTGAGTAATGGAAATATGGTAAAGATATAAAGTGTAATATCAAACAATAATTTGGTTGATAAAACATGAAGAAGAGATAATGCTTAGCTTATTTAATGTGCATAAATATATGGGAAATGTAGGTGAAAATAAATACATAATTATTATCATGTATGATTCATCAAATTCTAAAAAAAACTCTCTATCAACCCATACACTACCATTAGAATCTAGATAATAGCATTGTTACTTCTATCTCAATTTTGACACTTCCATATATAGTAAACTAAAATTAATTTTATATAATTTCCACTTTATCCTAATATGTCTTACTTTTTCCATTTAGATTCTCTATTTGGATCACACACACATGTTCTAGATATCAATGTGTAGCTAAAAACCCTTGGTCCTCTAATTAGGGCATGTGATCTTATAAAACAAGGGTTAGTGGGATCAAGTGAATTAAAGTTGACCTAAAATAAACCTCTATCAATTAAAACTTCATTAATATCCATATACTATAAAGAGGGCCTTAGACTGATGTAGTTTTGCCCCTTACATGGGCTTGTGTGTGAATAATTATATAATATGTTACATGTAATTAAATGAAGTGATCTAAATTATAACTTGAAAAATACTACTCATGATATATTATTTTAATGTTTCAAACCTATAAGGATTGATCCTATGATTGATTTACAAATAAGGAAGAATAGGGTAATAGAACATAGTTAAATGAATGGTTTATTGAGTTTAATAGGTGCTTGATTTGTAATTTATAGATGGATAAATGATTATATTTTATTTTATATTTATACCAAACCATTTGAAATTATCTCACAAGAAGTTTAATTTATACAAATACATTGATCCATACATATCAAAAGATTTAAAATTTTTAGTGTTTTTAGGTTATGAACACTAGCATTAGACTTGAGACACTCTTGTTTTAGTCTGGATGCTAGTGTCCTAGAAGATAGGGAATTACTAAATATCTAGAATTTATAGTGTAAGGTATTAACCATATTTTAATCATACTATGGGCTATAGGTGATTTAGGCTATCAGAATATCAGGGTTGAACTATAATGTAAGTATTTAGATATGGAAAATGTAAGCCTTGTCTTAGTAAAAAGGTCTTAAACTAAAGGGTTGAGCCATGAGTGATATTTTAAAAGTGTAAAATATTAATTTATCATTAAAAATATATATTTATAATCTACATTTTACACCCCTTTAATCTAGTTAAAAAAAGGATGAAATTACTAGGTTAAAGAAAATAAATACATACCATGGTGTATACAACACAATTTATCTTTACTTGAGCCCTATTTACATTTTATGTATGTATTACTCAAAACCAAGATCATGTTAAATTTTAATTATTATATGTAATTTTAAATTTTAAATAAATGAAATTTATTTAAAGAAAAGAGTGCAAGGAAGGAGTACATGCGTGTTGATGTAGCCATGTTTTCCCTTGGTGATTTACTTTTATAATGATGCTTCTTGGTTGAAGCATTGGAGATAGTTCACAATTTAATCATGGAGAAGTGAAGAGGATAATTTAATTTTTATCATGACCAAAATTCAATTTAAAATGCTGAGTTTTTCTAAGGGCATCAGGGTCACCAAATCTCAATCGCACAACATAGATGTATACATAATCTAGCCAATATTACCTAGGTCAAATGGTATAACCATCTCAAACTAAAACATGGAATTATTTCCAAGGATATTGATTGAAATAAATCTCTCTTAAAATACACAAGGGAGATAAATGTTTTAAATAAATAAAATATCAAACAATGCATCTTGTTAAGGTTGGTTCATAAATGTGTATATAATATGAATATGTATATGTGATTTTAGTGCATTTGTATTGAATATTCACCTTAAATGTTTCTTAATATGAAGTATCCATAATAAATTAACCTATGATAAATAAATTATGTATAATATATATCAAAATTCTGAAAAACTCTATCCCAAACCTATGAAAATTGGTGTCAAATGCATAAGAATCTGACATAGGTGTATAAATGAATAATGTAAAATGTATCAAATTATTCCATTTATAAAAACTATATGTTCATTTTTACTCATGTATCTATGACATTACCTCACTAATATCCCCCCTTTAGGTGGGGGAAATGTTGTTTTATAGTCACATTATCTCAAAAGTATAAGATATCCATGTTATATCAATATCAATTATGTAGTAATGAAACATATAGTGGAATCATGTCTAAATAGATGTATCAATGAAGCTTGTAGTATCCAAACATTTAAAAAATAAAATAAAAATCATGATATTTAACATGGAAACATATAGATTTAAAAATCTTAATCATATCAAAAAATTGAGTCCACACATAAAATCACTCAATGTCACATAAAAGGGGTCTAAGGAGACCACAAAAAGGGGACATGTTCAAATTTATACACATCAAAGAAACAAAACTCAAGGAATTGATAGAATAAGTAAGGAAAATGTTAAAATTATATGAAATCAAAATAATATATAAAATAATAATTATACTCAAGTAAATTATGTGATAATATGAATAAGTGAAATATAAGCAACTAACATATTAAGCATATCATACTAGTTTCTACATACATGTGTTAGAAAAATTTCCTATAGCATAAAACATAAATTAAATTATAGAATATGTAAGAATTATTATATACATGTATAATTGTTAATAAATAAGATCAAAATGATAATTTAAAGTGATCATAAAATAATAAAATATGTAATAATTGTTGACGTAGAAGATTTCACCCTTGGCAGGAGGCTGAGCTCCTACCTTCTTCACACAATAATGGAAACTCCCCTCTCACCTGTGGGACCAGTGAAGCTAGAGGGGAGATTCTCTAGATAAGGGCTAGATCCCTCTGATGTATCACTTAGGCCCTGGTTTCTCCTACTACTAACAAATAAAATGTAAAAAGGGGGGGATGAAAAGGGGGAGAGAGATATTGAAAACAAAACCTAAGCCTAAAAATGTAAAAAGGGTGATACACCGAAAAATGGTTGATCTACTCCACCCTAAGATACACTTTCCACTGAGAACAAGCTCCCATACACTTCATCTGACACAATAAATCCTTCTACATCAGTGAGTCAGGGGTCCATGGAGATACAGGGAGGAAATAACTACTAGAGGCATTTTGAGACACACTGCAATAGCCTATCCACTTCACCTATACTCCTTTAGGGACGCTTCTGACAGACCTATAAAAGGAAACTCAAAAATACACCAGACATGGTAAAATCATTCTAAAAAATCATTAAGAAAATGAATTAACATAGAATCAAGGCATAAACACATACTAAAGATGCAAAAATCAAAATGGAGGTAGAAATGCTAAGTTCTTATTCAAGGTAAAATTTTGGCAGAGCTCTACCTTACAAGCTCAAGAGATTTTTGGGTAGAGTTTTACCTAAAGGCTGAGAGCAGATCCCTTTCTTGAATGAGAAGTTTACAATTTATAGAAAGAGGAAGAGCAACTTCACACTTTTTGGGAAATATTTTGGCACCCTTTTCTATAAGTGGCCCATGTGCGTTGAACACATCGGGAAAAGGAAGATCACTGCTACTGATGTCATTTCTCAGAAAAGCCCTACTAAAACCATGTTGTACAATTACCAAAATTTACTTTAGCATTCAAGCATTAATGAAAGAACATGGCCATGCCTCTTTTCTATAAATAGACTGTAGTTTTTCCCCTCATCAATGCCAACTATAGAAAAATAGGTCGCGCCGCTCACCTGCAGTAACTCACCTTCCCTTCGCCACTTGAATGCTTTGTATTTTTTGATCCTTGTCTTCTTCCTACTCCTTCAGCCCTCGAGGGTGATCTTCTAGTGAGTTACTATGTTCTTCAGGCTCCTTTCATGCTTGGCACTCAAATAATTCAAAAACAAATAGATATTTCACTATGTTAAATTTGACGTTCACACAACTATCACCCAACAACTACTTCATCTGCTTAAATTTGATAGCCTTCAAGATGTCACCATCTTTGGCAAAAGTCTGTTGAGTCCTTTCTATGGGCTTTTGTGCTTTATGGCTTTTGTTTTGGGCCTTTTCTCATGGATAAAAAGTTTACAGGATTTGGCTGCTCTTTGTCTTTTTCTTCAAGCTCTTTGACTTCCCTATGCTGGTGGCCTCTCCCTGAATTCCTTTGGGATTTTTGTTTCAAAGGAATTCCTTCAGACAAAAAGCCTGAAGGAATTTAGGATTTTTCTTTAACAAAATTCTAAAATTTTAAAATGATCCTTTTGTGGCTCCCCTTGAAGTGTTTACCCTCTACAAGGGATTTTAAACTTTGAACTTCCCTCCAACTGTAGGACACACCCTTGAACCAAGCCATTGAACCAACCTATTGAACCAAAATTGGTTCAATGATTCAATCACTACGTTCCGAGCCCATTGAACCAAGCCTTTGAACCGATTCATTAAACCAATGCATTCAACCAAGTGATTGAACTAGTTCAATGATTCAATGCTGCATGTCGAGCTTGTTGAACTTTGTCAATTAACCATCTGATTGAATTGGAAGCTGCTGAACTGACTAAGTGAACTGAATGATTGAACCATCCAATTGAACCAATGCATTAAACTTGTTGAATGAACCAATTGGTTGAACCAGTTCAACAGTTCAAAGCTATGTGCTGATGAACCCACTGATTGCACTTGAAATGATTGAACTAGGCATTGAACTTGAGCAATGAACCAAATACTTGAACTTAGGCTTGAACCAAAGGAGTTGAACCAACCTATTGAACCAATTCAATGGTTCAACAGTTCAAGCGACTATTGAGCCAAGGTCATTGAACTCTTTATTGAACCAAAGCAATGGACTTGAAGATTGAACCAGAGCTCAAAACTAAAGTGATGGACTTGCAATGATGAACTAAGGCCTTGAAATGGAGCGATGGACTTGGAAATTGAACTAGGGATTGAACCAAGGCCGATTAAACTACCGATTGACCTAAGGCCTAAACCAAGGCATTGAACCGGTTTAATGGTTCAATGATGCCAACCTTCTTCATGATTTTCTTTGGACAAGAGCTCGAAGAAGCCTTGCAAAACCCAGCACTCTCTGAACTGATCCTTCATGCACCAAAGGACTAACCTACTGAGTTCATATAAATCCAAAACCTATATAGTCTGTAGAAATCCAAAACTTGCAGAGTCTGTAGAAATCCAAAACCTATAGAGTCCATAGATTTAGACCTATAGAGTCCATAGAAATTCTAAAAAGTTCATAGAAATGAATAGATTCATGCAAAATTATAAAATGAAATGTCCTATAATAGCAGGGACAAAAGGGGACCAATTTTTGGCCTATTGGGCAAAAAATGGTCAACAAATTGGTGACTCCCAAGGGAAGCATGCCTGCTATGCTTAAAGACTAGTTTCCTTGTAGTCCATTGGGCACAAAGTTAGATGCAGCTTGAAAAAAAATTAGCAATAGCCCCACAAGATCCAAGAATCAAACATGAAGCTTTTTTACCCCACACACAAAGGGAAACACACACAATGCTTAAAACACTACGTGTGCAAAATGCACTTAGGGAAAGTAGGAAAGAAACTGAAAGAAAAGTATTATATATATCTAACCAAGAATGTTCACCCCTTCCTGGATCAAAGGGAAAATTTCTTAAGTCCCCTTCCTAGTAAGAAGACTTATGGTGGCAGACAAGTGGTTGAAAGAAAAGGATATTTGGTGACCTGCTCCTCTTCCCTATCACCTGAGTTGGCTGGTATCCGAGTGGATCAGATTCTAACATGCCTCCAACATACATGTATTCTTCTTTTCCCTGGAGGATTGTTGAATGCTGGTCCTTCATGATGGTGCATTTCACTAAGAAATAAGTGGCTATTGGCTTATCACTATTAGCCCTTTGACATGTATAGCTCCCTTACAGTGCATCATGGTCTGACCTGTTTCCTTCTGCTTCATTGCAGACTCTGTCAGACTCATCCTCTACTTCCTTTTGGCCTTCTTGAAAAAGGGTGACTATGGTGATGTCTAAAATGGACTCACAAAATGATTGCTCATCCCAAAGAACATCACCTCTTTATTTGAAGATTTCTTCTTCAAGGCCTTTCTCCAAGAAGACAGACCTCTCCTTTTCCTCCTCAAAGATTAGGACCTCTAGATGTTCAAAGGTATTCTCCTAATCTTCTTCCAACTCATGATCCTTAGCATAGTCATCCTCCTCATCAAATCAACAAGGAATTTCATCAAACAAAGGAGGAGAGAGCTTACCATGCTTATGTTCCTCTTCATATTGCTGGAACATCTGCATGTATGCAAGACCTGCATCTTCTCCATTACTAATGATGTCTTCACAGGGAGCCTCCATGATGATTCCACCTTCATTGTCACTCATGATAACCCCTTGGGAAACTATAGCTTGGATCTTTTGCTCCTCACTCACCTCCTACAGAATAGGTTCTTCCTTGAGAAGGGGTGAAGTGGGAAAACCATGTGGAAGAGGAGGCAGTCCTTGAGCTAGAATCAAATGATTCTCCTCTTTCCACTTGGCCAACACTTCATCAATATTAGGTGCAGCCTAATATCTCTCTTGGAAATGTGTAGGTAGGGTGTGCTCAGACATGGAATGTGTCATTGGGTCTAAACCGCCCTTCACACACTAGCTGAGGAATCTCTCTCTAGATTCCAACTCTACAATTCTCCTGGCTAGATCTTCTTGGAAGAGCCTTTCTTAGAGATCATAGGAATCATGGGTAGGAGCAGCTTTATCTTTTCTAAGGTTTTGAGTAAAACCTTTCTTCTCCTCTTTCTTGCCCCATGATTCCACTATTTCCCCCCAGGTCAGGAGGTTGCCATCATGGTGAAATATCTCAGAATTGGAATTTACCCTTTTGGTTGAAGGGCAATTAGGAGGGTTACTTGCAGGGATTGCATGAATGTTTTGAGCTTGATCATGGTAATATGAAGGAATACAAGGACCATGATTTTTTGCAGAGGGATTATACATACAAAAGTGATTTCTAATGGCACCAGGCTGCTTAACTAGCTGATTCAACTCAGAGTCACCATTGGTGTTGATACAAAAGCCTCTAAAGGCTGGTTGGTTAAAGAACACACCAAAAATTCTTCAACTCTTTGGACACAACTTATCCTAGTTGGTCGCATTGGGCATGCCAAAAACTATTGATGTAGAAGATTGCACCCTTGGCAAGAGGCCGAGCTCCTACCTTCTTCATGCAACAATGGAAACTCCCCTCTCACCTATGGGACTGGTGAAGCTAGAGGGGAGAGTCTCTAGGTGATGGCTATCTCCCTCTGATGTGTCTTTCAGGTCCTAGTTTTTCCTACTACTAACAAACAAAATGTAAAAAAGGGGGGATGAAAAGGGAGAGAGAGATGTTAAAAATAGAACCTAAGCCTAAAAATGTAAAAAGGGTGATACACCAGAAAATGGTTGATCTACTCCACCCAAACATACACTTTCCATCGAGAACAAGATCCCATACACTTTATTTGACATGAGGAAACCTTCTACATCAGTGGGTCAGGGGTCCATGGAGATACAGGGAGGAAATAACTACTAGAGGCATTCTGAGACACACTGCAATAGACTATCCACTTCACCTATACTCCTCTAGGGATGTTTCTGATAGACTTATAAAAGGAAACTCAAAAATACACCATACATGCTGAAATCATTCTACAAAAGCATTAAGAAAATGACTTAACATAGAATCAAGGCATAGACACATACTAAAGATGTAAAACTTAGAATGCTGGTAAAAATGCTAAGTTCTAATTCAAGGTAAAATTCTAGCAGAGCTCTGCCTTACAAGCTCGAGAGATTTTTGGGCAGAGTTTTGCCTTAAGGCTGAGAGCAGATCCCTTTCTCAAATGAGAAGTTTAAAATTTATAGAAAGAGGAATAGCAACTTGGTGCTTCCTTGGAAATATTTTGGCACCCTTTTCTACAAGTGGCCCATGTGCGCTAAACACATCAGGAAGAGGAAGATCACTGCTATTGATGTCATTTCTCAGAAAAGGCCTGCTAGAACCATGCTGTATAATTAACAAAATTGACTTTGGCATTCAAGAATTAATGAAAGAACATGGATGTGCCTCTTTTCTACAAATAGACTACATTTTCTCCCCTCATCAATGCCAACTATATAAAAATAGGTCATGCCGCTCATCTACAATAACTCACCTTCCCTTCACCACTTGAATGCTTTGTTTTTTCTACTCCTTGTCTTCTTCCTACTCCTTCAGCCCTCAGGGGTGATCTTCTGGTGGGTCACTACATTCCTCGATCTCCTTTCATGCTTGGCACTCAAACAATTCAAAAAAAATGGATATTTCACTGTGTTAAATTTGACGTTCATGCAGTCATCACCCAACAACTAGTTCATCTACTTAAATTTGATGGCCTTTGGGATGTCACCATCTTCAACAAAAGTCTATTGGGTCCTTTCTATGGGATTTTATGCTTCACATCTTTTATTTTGGGCCTTTTCCCATGGATAAAAAGTCCATAGGAATTGGCCGCTCTTTGTCCTTTTCTTTGTGCTCTTTGACTTCCCTGTGCTGGTAGCTTCTCCCCGAATTCCTTCAGGCTTTATGTTCTAAAGGAATTTAGGATTTTGCTTTAACAAAATTTTGGAAGTTTAAAATTCTCCTTTTGTGGCCCCCCTTGAAGCATTTACCCTCTGCAATGGATTTTAGACTTTGAACTACCCTCTGACTGTAGGACACACCCTCCAACTAAGCCATTAAACCAACCCGTTGAACCAAAATTGGTTCAATGGTTCAATTGGTTCAACAGTTCAATCACTGCACACTGAACCTGTTGAACCAAGCCTTTAAACTGATTTGTTGAACCAACATGTTAAACAAAGTGATTAAACTAGTTTAATTGTTCAATGTTGCACATTGAGCCCATTAAACTTTGCTAATTAACCATCCTATTAAACTAGAAGCCGCTAAACCAACTGAGTGAACCAAATGATTGAACCATCTGATTGAACCAACACATTAAGCCTGTTGAATGAATCAATTGGTTGAACTGGTTTAACAGTTTAATGCTGTGTGCTAATGAACCCACTAGTTGCACTTGAACTGATTGAACCAGGCATTAAACTTGATTGATGAACCAAATGCTTGAACTTAGGCTTGAACCAAAGGTGTTGAACCAACCTGTTGAACCAGTTCAATGGTTCAACGGTTCAAGTGACTGTTGAGCTGAGGTCATTGAACTCTTTATTGAACCAAAGTGATGGACTTAAATATTGAACCAGAGCTCAAAACTAAAGTGATGGACTTGCAGTGATGAACTAAGGCCTTGAAATGGATTGATGGACTTGTTGATTGAACCAGGGCTTAAACCAAGGCCGATTGAACTAAGGCCTGAACCAAGGCATTAAACTAGTTCAATGGTTCAACAATGCCAACCTTCTTCATGATTTTATTTAGATAAGATCCTGAAGAAGCCTTGCAAAACCTAACACTCTCTGAACTGATCCTTCATGCGCCAAAGGACTAACCTACTGAGTCCATAAAAATCCAAAACCTGTAGAGTCTGTAGGAATCCAAAACTTGCAGAGTCTGTAGAAATCCAAAACCTGTAGAGTTCGTATATTTAGACCTGTAGAGTCTATAGAAATTCTTCAGAGACCATAGAAATGAACAGATTCATGCAAAATTATAAAATGAAATGGCCTAGAATAGCAAGGACAGAAGGGGACTGATTTTTGGCCTATTGGGCAAAAAATGGTCAACAATAATTATGATCAATAGAAGCAAAAACCCTAGAATAATGTGTCACATGGGTAGAGAAAAGGTCCAACATCTTTATGTTCATGTATCATGGATATAATGTATTCTTGTATAAAAATTTGGTACCCATAAAACATGTGTATATAAATTAAATGATATGCTATATACTAACACATAGTAAACAACAAATGTGAATGTTAGTAAACATGTGAATGCTAAATATTTTTGTATTTTTAATTTATTTGAATGTTTTTTATTTAGTTGAGCATTTGATTTATTTGATTTTATGAAAATACATGACATTCATTGGGTTATTTATGAGATTTCATTCAAGTGTAGCTAGGTGGTAGGCACCTTTTCCAAACTTTTCTATAAGTGCAAATGGGCATAGCTAATTTGGCATGAATTTTCCTTTCTTATCTTTTTTTGCATTGGTGTTATTTTGATTTTATCTTAATACCAAATCACCCACATTAAAATCACATGGCTAAACTATTTTTTGTATTATATATTAACTCAATCTTGATAAAATTTTAGATGATTAATAGCACATGTGTGTTTTACATCTAGTTGTTCTAGATCATGTAGTCACTTCTCTTGATAGTCATTATTTTGAATAATATCTTTGAGATAAACCCACAAAGATGGGATTTTAAGCTCAATCAATAAAATTTAATCTATATAATATACCAAATAATTATTCATATATTGGGTAGGTGTAAGGATGCTAGTGTGGTATGACCATAAGACATCAATTATCTGTTGATGCCAACATGTAATGTATATTTCAACTATTTTTCTAATCTTTTTGACAATAGTATTACTTGTTGATTTTGGCTAACCATTACTCTTTGGGTATTAGCGTGTAGAAAAGGCATGCTATTTTATACGTATTGAAAAAACACTTCACCATTTTGTTCTTTAATTATGATCCATTATCTCTAATAATGGTGGAAGGTAAACCAAAGTAAGAAATAATATTAGTCATCAAGAATATGTATATGTCATCTCCAGTAATAAAATTAAACATAATAGCTTTTATCCACTATTGGAAATTTTTCAATGATGTCATGGTGATATCATATAGGTTTACATGAGAGCGTATGAAGTTCCTTGATAGTCTAAGTGACAATGACAAAGTGTGTAATGTGTTTGTCCTAGTGTTCTTGAAGTTGGCTTGGTTGATCTTCAAAGTTTGACTATTTAGAGATGATTACGGATGAGTCTAAAGTATTGATAATATACAAGAGATCATATTAGATTTAAAGGATTATTATATATCTTTTGTTCATAATTATAATTCATATGATAGTCCATAGTTTTCATCTAGACATTTGGGTTCAATGGTAGAAAATTTGAATAGGTAGTTCGATGATGTCATAATTACCATTTGTAGATGAGTCAAGTGGAGTTGGTCATATTTTTGTGATAAAATTAATCCAAAATTTATATTTTATAGGTATAAATTCATGTGATTAAGTGCATACAAATATATGTGTATGAAAATTTGGGCTCCCAGGTATTTTAATAGTGTTTTCTATGTTCAAACAGAATTGAGTAAGCAGTTTGGTGATGTCATATATCACATCTATGAAAGTTT
Organism: Torreya grandis; assembly: GCA_037957365.1. NCBI lineage: Eukaryota > Viridiplantae > Streptophyta > Pinopsida > Cupressales > Taxaceae > Torreya > Torreya grandis. Next base: position 995,913 of record JARHVA010003102.1, read on the forward strand.
CAAGAGTAGCTTGATATATGGATGAATTAACATATAATATAAGATATTATTCACTAAATATTAGTTCATGAAAATATGTGTGACAAAATATATAAAAGTGCAAAGCTGGGCTCACAGGCAGTTTGATAGTGTTTTCCCATAGCCAAATTTTCATGTGATAAGAAAAGTTGAGTAGGCATTTTAATGTAGTCATATTTTTCACATGTGGTAGTTTTATAATTAGTGGATCATATGGGTTTATTAAATTTTGTGCCCATTTTTTATGAGCTAAGGTTCAAGTCATGCGATGAGCCGCATCAAAACATATGCATATACAAAGTTGGCCTTCTAGGTAGTTCTAGGCATAGTTAGCTCTATGGTAGAAAAATCTAAGTGAGCATATTAATGGAGTTATTTATCACATGTTAAAATGTTTTAGGATCAGTTTGACACATTTTTATATTCCCCTATGAATGAATATAATATAATGCAAATTTGAGAGCATGCATTTGAGCACAACAAAAGATCTATTTGTCCTAAGTTAGCCTTCCAAGCATATTGTAGTGATTCCTTAATCAATTTTTCACAAGGTAAAGTTAGAGAAACTATAAAAAATATTAATTAATTTAAGAAGTGTTTGAGTTGTAATGCTAAGCAAAGTTAAAGGATAAGGATCTAATGGTTTGAGATTAATGGTGTGAGTGGAGTCAAAGTGGCCAACTTGTTCAAAGTCAACATCATTAAAGACCGATCTCATTAAAATAAGATTGATGATGCATGATTAATATAATAATTGATGACATGATATGATAACATATTTTTTGAGGTTTAACTATGACTATTGGCATTTGAATATTTGAATTTGTCAAATAGAAAAACCAGTGCTCTATATTTTATCCATAACTTTTGATCCAAGATGAATTTGAATGTGAAATAAAAATAAAAGTTGAAGATGAATATATGTCCCATATATCAAACCTATTCATAATTTTTAAATTTATTTACAATCAAATATATTGAGATCCAAAGTTTACTATGTGTTTAACTATGTTCTACAAGTAACCCAAGAAGGATATTTATGCTTGTTTTGATGATGTTTAGATGTTTTATGATGTCTTAGCTATTAAAAAGTATTATGGACTCCTTGTGGATGATATGTATGGTTTTTATAGGTTTGATAATTCTATATTGAGTATGAATAATTCTTATTTATTTGACTTTGTGTTCATTCATGTTGTTCTTATGCATTAGGTCAATGTTTGAGTTGGTTGAGAATACACAAGAGTGAGCAGAGATGATTATGATTATTTGAGGGTGACTAAAGGGTAATGAATAATGGACCTATTCATTTTGAAGTTTTCTTATGTTTCTATTTTTCTTATTATTATGTTAATGGAGTGAATAGGTCTCCATGAGACTTATAAGGGCTAGTATGGCCTAATTAATAGGGGTTGTTACTTAAGGGTGACTCATGAATGTTATGGCTAACCTTTGTGGATTGTATTGAGATTGCTTTGGTGTGAGATAAGGTTTATGTTTTAAGGCAATTCTAATGTATGACCATGAAGTTTATATTCATGAAAGCTCTATAAATAGTGAAATCGAAGGAGATGGTTTCTAGGCTTGTTGGCATAGAGTGAGCATTGAAGTGAAGAAGAGAGGATAGGTAGTGTTAATATTGGATGAATTGATGAGTAGAATATTTTTTTGGATATTTTTTTGACCCATGTGTCATATTCTTGATGTCAGAATAGTGATCTTGTAGTTTGAGAATATGTGAAGAGGTATAAGTGTGCATATGAGGATAGTTTGAGTGAAAAAGGAGGAAGATTGTAGCATGCCTATGTGAAAGGAATATATGAGATAGAGAGAGAGTTTGTGTAGGGGTTAGAAAATTATATATCCATCATCAAGTGTTGAAGAAATTAGTTCTAAGGTGGAGGTGTTCATTTCATGGGAGGGTCTAAAGGACTTGATCTTCCTTAAGGGATGTTGATCCTTGTGAAATAGGGTTTTACTAAAGGCCTTATGTCACAAGGAATTAAACAAGGTTTTGGGTTAGAAGGACTTGACCAATATATGTTCAAAAATAATTGATCATCTTAGGGGTAGGTGCTTCATGTGGAATAATTGTTTCACTAATTTTTGGTTAGAAGAACTTGACCAGTCTCATGTTTGTGATCATCTTATAGGATAATTAATCCATGTGTTTGAAGTCTTGAGAGTGGGTTTTATTCCCAAAGAGAGTTTCCCACATATATCTTGTGTTATGTGTATGATCTTGATTATCTTTCTTGTTTATTGATATATATGATGTGTAGGCTTCATGAATGATTTTGGTAATTGATCAAGAGTTTGAAAGGTTTGGAATTGAATTTGAATTATCTAGGCTCAATGATTCACCCCTAGCTCTTAATTACTATACCTCTAATAACTGGTATTAGAAAAAGTCTTTAATAAAGGCTTGACAACTTCATGGTGATCCAAAGTACAATATGGTTAGTCATCAAATGTAAGTAAGTTTGTCTACTAAGCAAGCACCAATGTTCAGTGGGTCTAATTATGCTTTTTGGAGTATAAGGATGAGGACATACATTATATCCCTAGGGTTTGATGTATGGAAATATGTTGTGGATTATTATGTTGCTCCTACTACTCTTCCATCTAGTGTTGTAGACAATAATTTGTTTGAGAATAATTATAAGGCAATGAATTCCATCACTTGTGGTCTTACAGAGACTAAGTTCACCAAGGTAATCCATTGAAAATATTTTAAAGAGATATGGGATAAAATGTAGATCATTTATGAAGGAGATTTAAAGGTCAAGCTTGCTAAGTTGTAGACTCACAAAATGAAATTTGAAAGTCTCAAGATGAAGGAAGAAGATTCTATGGCATCCTTTCTACAAAGAGTTGATAATATTGTGAACGTCATCAAAGGTATTGGAGAGAACCTTGAAGAGGCTATTGTAGTTCAAAAAGTATTAAGGTCTATATCCCTTAAGTTTGATACAAAAATATCTTCTATGGAAGAGAGTCATGATCGTACTCAGTTGAATATGGATCAATTACATGACACCCTTACTGCCTATGAGATGAGAGTAAATGATGATATAACACCAAAGAAGGAAAAAACTTTCAACAGTGAAATGAAGATAAAGAAGAAGTTTCAAGGTAAGAAACCCAAAGAGGATGACATTTCTAATATAGATGAGGATGAACTAATTTATTTGATTTCAAGGAAATCTAAAATAGGTTTAGGCAAGTATAAGGGTAAACTACCCCTAAAATTCTTTAATTATGGAGAGGTAGGACATTTTGTTGATAAGTGCCTTCATAAGCATAATAATGATGATGATGATTATGATGATGATGATGATGATGATGATGATGATCAAGAACATGATCAAGACCAAGGTGAAGACAAGAAGACATGTAGGTCTAATAAGAGGAAGAAAGGTTTCTAAAATTATGACAACAAGAAGTTATTAAATAATAAAAGGAGTCTCTACACCAATAAAGACTATATCTCATCAAATGAGAGTGAAGATAGTGACTCAGAGTGTGATCATAAGGATAATAGTCCTATTGAAGATGAATCCCTCTTTATGGTTGCGGAAGGAATTTGATCACATCAAAAGGAGTCTAATTGGATTGATTCAGATGATGATGAAGATGAGGTGGACTATGAGACTACATTTATAAATTCTCTTGAAGAACTAAAGATTAATAATAAGATAAGGTCTCAATTCAAAGACTATGTGGATCAATTTAGTGTGTATGAAGCAAGAATGAATGAAGACACCAATGTGCATGAATATATCACCAAACATCTCAGTTGTAAATTAAAAATCCTATCAACAAGCCTAACAAATAAATAATATGAATGTTCAAGGTATGTTTCTAAAAATAAGTCTTTAAAAGATGAGTTAGAGAAGTCTGAAAGCAAGGAGAAATCATTTGTCAATTTTGATAAGAGTACTAATGATATAGATAATCTTATAAATAGTCAAAAGTCTAAAGTTACTTCTCAAGTTGACATTAAGGTTAATGAAAGAAATGTGGTTTAGCCCTTGAAGGTCACCAATCAATCAAGAAATGATGGTACAAATAGATTAAAGAAAAATCAGATTAGACAACCTAATGTCATGAGGTATGAAAGATTCAATGGTTACTATTACACATGTAATCAATTTGGTCATAAGCCTAGAGAATGCAAGAGACCTATTAGAAATGAGTTTACATATAACTATGATGGGGTAATCAGTCAAAATGTGTGAACAATGTTAAGTGATTAACCTATCTTAAAGAGGGACATTTTGTCATAAATTGTCCAAATAAGGTAAGGCAAGATACATTTCTTGAAAAAGGTATAGTGTGATTCAATTATCAATAGAGAGGTCACATTTCTAGATTCTATAAGCAAAGGCCTACAAGATATAATAGGTTTAATCAGGTTCTTAGAGTGTAAGTAAGAAGGAAATTTATCTCATGGAAGCTAAAGGTGATAAGTGTGAGTAATTATTATTATATAGGTCCAAGTAATCTATTTTTTATGGTGGAAAAAGATACAAAAATTGAAGAGTGCCAAGAGGTCTCATTATCTACTAATGTTGTGAATAAAGAGATGAAGATCAAAGAGAAGACTAAGGTGCTAGTTGAAGCTAGTTCTAAGGTATTTATGGATCTAAGTGAACATCCTATTGTTGTTAATCAAGCTTCATGAAAATAACATCAACTATCAGTTCCTAGTGATGAGGTTTAGAATTGCAAGGTTGATTCTTCAAATAAAAGGGTATGTCAAGATTCCATAGTTACTCCATGTGTTGTCAATTTAATCTTAGAAGAGAAGGAGAGTGATTTATAAAGGTAACCAGTTGTCATAGTTCAAACTAAGAAGAATAATAAAATTAATAAATATTATAATTATAAGAGGATTCCAGTGGTTACTAAGGAGATGTTGGCCACTCCTAGGTTCACTTTGTTTTAGAGCATTATGGTGCAGAAAATGTCTCTGTCTATGCTTATTAAGAGACTCATTTTGATGGAAAATCAAGTGTTGATGTAGCGTTATTTATATGGTCATAAAATTATATAGATGATTGTTTTTTACTTGTATCAGGTATGTCTAGGTGGAAGATATATTGTGGTGATGTCAAAATGAAGTTATAGTTGTATATGATCAATCTATAGGGTTAAATTAAAGGTTTTCAATTGGAAAAAGAGTATTGGTAATTTTTAAATATGATAATTTTTCATAAAAATGTTTTTTTACCTTATTTTATCATGTTTTAGGTGGTTTTTTAGTTTGAAGGTACGTTGAAGTCAAACTGGAGACTTTTGAGTACTCTCAATTTTCTCAATTTTTGCTTAAGGAGAAGAATGCCTAAAATATGTTATAGGATATATAGGTTACAAATGGTGTGTAAGATAAAATATTGGTCCAAAATTGTTTTATGGTTGTCTCTAGGTGTGAAAGAATTTTTATGAGTGTGTATTGACTAGAAGGTGTTGTGTTGACCTTGTTTATTCTAATATTCTAGGGTTTTGGGCTCTGCTAGAAAAATGGTTTGCCTTTTGAATTGAGGTTTGATGCTTATTAATAAGTTAAATGTGCCAAATGGGTTTTCAAATAAAGCTTCACATATATATTAATGTTTGTTTTTTTTAATTATTCATGTTTTTGTCAAGATGGAGAACTAATTGGCTAGTAGGTTTTTAAAGGAAGTATGTTGTATAAGATGAGATAGGTGATTAATTTTTTTTTGATTGAGGGGGAATATTATATTTATATATATATATATATATATGAATTTTCAAGTTTTTAAAGTACATATAATAATATTTGTGGGATATGTAAGTTTTAGATAAGGCTACAAGGAGTGTAGATAGGCCTAGTGAGAAGAAGAGTGCTTTATGTTCAATTTTTCCAAAATATCAAGGTATGAGTATTTAAAGGAGAGTTATTAGGTTGGTTTATATAAATTTTAATATTTTTTGAGTGGCATGAATTTATATTGGTGGTATTTTTGGTAGCTTGAGATAGAAGGCATGTATGGTGGTTCTTCATGGTGTATGGAGATTTGAAGATGCTCAAGAGGTGAAATGGGTCAAAGATATTAGGGGGATTCCATATCATATCTTTATTCATGAGTTACATAATATTTTAGTGGTTTTTTGTGTTCTTTATTCATTGGTTGCAGTTCTTGGTTGAAGAAGAATATTGGTATAGTGCAAAAGGAAGTTGTCAAGGCAAGTAGAGGTAGGCTCAAGGTGGGAGGGAGGAGGGGGGTTGTACTATCTTTATAATATGGTATTATAATACTTATAATTAATTAAAGTCATCAAAATCAGTTGGTTCCCACTTTGTCATTGTGTCAAATGGGGAGAGAAAGTTCATACAGTGAGTATACTTGAAGAGAGAGAAGGAAGGTGAGTTGTATGATGGGTGTTGACATCAATGAAAAAGGGTGAGAATTTTGGAGAGGTTTCAATGATGTCATGGTGATTTCATATAGGTTTACATGGGATTTTATTAATTTTATTGATATTCTAAGTGATAATGATAAAGTGTGCAATGTGCTTGTCCTAGTGTGATTGAAGTTGGCTTGGCTGATCTTTAGAGTTTGACTATTTAAAGATGGTTAGGGATGAGTCTGAAGTATTGATCATATGAAATATATAATATAAATGTTAAAGGATGATTATATATTTTTTTTTCATAAGTGTAATTCATTTTTTATTCCATAGTTTTCATCTAAACATTTTGGGTCCAGTGGTAAAAATTTTGAGTAGGCAGTTTGATGACATCATAATTTCCACATGTGAGTTAGGGGGAGTTGGTCATATGGTTATGATAAAATTAGTCCCAAGTTTCTATTATCCATGTATAAATTCATGTGATGAAGTTCAACCAAATTTATGTGTGTGCAAATTTGGGCTCCTAGGCATTTTGATAGTGTTTTCTATGTTCAAATAGAGTCGAGTAAGCAGTTTGGTGACATCATATCTCACACATGAAAGTTTTAGGATAAGACTGATATATGGATTAATTAAATTATGAGATAATATATTAGGAAATAAATATTATTTTATGTGAATAATAATGATAAAATATATTCAAGTGAAAATTTGGGTTCCTAGGTAGTTTGATAGTGTTTTCCCATAGCCAAATTTGCAAGTGGCAAGAAAAGTTGAGTAGGCATTTTTTATGTAGCCATATTTCACACATGTGGTAATTTAAATTAATATGGGTTTGTTTATTTATATTATTTTTTTTACACTAAGTTTCAAGTCATGCAATGAAGCACATCAAAGGATATGCATGTGCAAAGTTGGCCTTTTAGGTAGTTCGAGACATAGTTGGCTTTATGGTAGAAAAATTTGAGTGAGTAGAATAATGGAGTTATATCTCACATGCATAAATGTTTCATGATCATTTTTAAACATTTTTATACTCCACTATTAATTATTATCATATGGTGAAATTTTAATAACATGTGTTTGAGTGTAACAAAAGATATATCTGTCCAGAGTTGGCCTTCCAGGCATATTCTAGTGGTTCCTTTACTTAGTCAATTTTACACAAGCTAAAGTTCAAGTAACTCTCAAAGAGATATATGGATAGTTTTTTATCTAAGATTTCAGAAAGTAATTATATGGTAAAAAATTTTCAAGTTTAAATGCTAAGCTAAAGGTAAATGATAAGGATCTAACATTTCACATTTAATCGTGCAATTGAGATCGATGGTGCGAGTGGAGTCAAAGTGGTCAACATGTTCCAAGTTTAACATCATTAAAGAAAAAAATACTTATAATAAGATTTATGGTACATAATTAATATAGGAATTGATGACATAGTATGAGATCATAGTGTGTGAGGATTAACTATGATCGTTGGCATTTGAATATTTAAATTTTGCAAAGAGAAAAACTAGTACTCTGTATTTTGTCCATAAATTTTGATCTAGGATGAATTTGAAGGTGATATAAAAATAAAAGTTTAAGAGGAATCCATGTCACATATATTGAACCTAGTTATAAGGTCTTCATTTACATATAGTTAAATATATTTAGATCAAAATTTTACTATGTGTTTGATTGTGTTTTACAAGTAACTCAAGAAGGATATTTGTGACTATTTTGATGACGTTCAGATGTTTTATGATATCATAGATATTGGAAATTATTTTAGAGTCCTTTTGTATTATTTTTATGTGTTTTTTAGGTGTGATAAAATTATATTTAGTATGAAAAATTCATAATAAGTTGAGTATGTGTTCATTCATGATGTTCTTATACACCAAGTCGGTGTTTAAGTTGATTGAGCATATCTAGATGTGAGTATTTATGATTATGATTATTTGAGGATGATTAAAGGGTCATGAAGAATGGACCTATTCATTTATAAGTGGTCATATGTTTCTATTTTTCCCATTGTTGTGCTAATGGATTGAATAGGTCTCTATGAGACCTATAAGGGCTAGTATGACCTAATTGAAAGGGGTTATTGCTTAAGGGTGACCCATGAATGATATGGACAACCTTTGTGGATTTTATTGAGACATTTTTTTGTGTGAGATAATACTTAAGGGTAAATTCAAGTATAATATCCAACCATGAAGTTGTTATTTATGAAATCTCTATAAATAGTGAAACCAAAGGAGATGGTTTCTAGGTTTATTGGCATTAAGTGAGCATTAAAGTGAGGAAGAGAGGATAGGTAGTGTGCTTGTTGGATGAGTTAATGATAAGAATAGTTTTTTGACTATGTGTGTGACCTATAGGTCATATTTTTGATGTTATAATAGTGATTTTATAGTTTGAGGATATGATAAGAGTTTTGAGTATGCATATGAGGACAATTTGAGTGAAGAAGGAGAGAGATTATGGCATGCCTATGTGAGAGGCCTATATGAGATAAAGAGGGATTTTTTTTAGGGGTAATAAAATTAGAGATCCATCATTAGGTGTTAAATATATTAGGTCTAAGGTGGAGGTGTTCATTTCATAGGAGGGTCTAAAGGACTTGATCTTCCTTAGGGGTAGTTGATCCTTGTGAAATAGGGGTTTCAATAAAGGCCTTAGGTTAGAATAAATTGACCAATGTTTTGGGTTATAAGGACATGACAAATAGGTGGTAAAAATGACTTGATCATATTAGGGGTAGGTGATCCTTATAGAATAGTTGTTTCATTAAATTCTGGTCAAAAGAACTTGACTACTCTCATGTTTATGATCATCTTATAAGACAAGTAGTCTACATGTTTATAGGATTCAGAGTGGGTTTTATTTCCCAAAATGGTTTCCCAAATAGATCTTGTGTTATGTGTGTGATATTTATTATCTTTCTTATTCATTGTTATAGATAATGTGTATGCTTCATGAATGCTTGTGGTAATTGTTTAAGAGTTTGAAAGGTTTAGAATTGAAGTTGAATTATCTGGGCTCACTGATTTACCCCCCTCCCCTCTTAGGGATTGAACATATAACATATACTTGGTGAAATATTATGTATCTTTTAATATGAATTTATAGCCTCAAACTGCTACCAGATTGATCCTTCCAATCAAATCAAATTCCCAAAGGGGGGATGATCATGGTGAAATAATCAATTGTAAATTGTGAGATGGATCATGGTTTCAATTGATACATTTTTGAAATTTCAAACATAATTTATCATGTTTGATAAATTTCTATTACAATATGGTCTAATAATAACCTTTTAATAATAATTTGTGGGACATTGATTTTCTACTGAAGTGTCCTCCACAGTCACTTTCATGCATCTCTAGAAGTGGAGTTCTTTCCTCATCTCTATTAAGACATCAAAATAACTACCCATCAAAACCTATTTTTTAAAATTAATTATCAATAATAATATATCTAATCACCTCTTTCTATAGTTTATGATTATCATTACATGTAAAAAAATTTAGTATAAAGGACTGATATATGAAACTATAAATATTATTGTATCATTCAATATTTGTTTCCCTACATGTAATTGTAAGAACTTCTAAAACAATAATTTTAAGTGGTGTAATTTAAGTTTGGTGTAAATAGTGTATCATAAAATTTATATAATCATTAGAGATATCAAGGGGCATTAATGATGATACACAAGCCATTACATCAGCATGGTAATTATCTATATGTGGGATACTTTCGATCGAAAATGTGTCAAACGTTTATTTTAATCTATTTACAATTTATTTTTAAGGAATATAATGATATTATTTGGTATATTAATGATTTATTACTTGATTAAAAACCTACTAAGAATCACCATAGATATGAATATTCTTGACGTGGAGTTATTGTGAAATATACAACCTGATGATCAAGGCTTCATATTGTATTATATTATTTATGCATGAAAAATATAATCAATAATGAAATGACATATAATCACCCTTATGGGTAAAAAATATGACTCCTACACCCACACATATCATACATATAGATACATCAAATAACATAGTCCATGTGTTATTTGATACATGATACACCACAACCTCCTCACAAAAAGCCTTGCTTATCGAAAAAGTGTTTGATAATAGATCCATAACTAGATTATTAGTTATAACTTAGAATTTTATTTATTTTTAGGATATAAAATCAACATAAAATTTTGTGAGTGCATCAACCATTTTTATATTTGACTTGTTAAATGGGTTTTATTTATGATAAAATTTAATGGGTCATTCTTGACCATAACATAGATCTCATTATGAAGCATGTAGTGTCATAATTTATGTATAGAAAATACTAATGTAAAATATAATTTTTCTATTGAGGTATAATTGTATTCACAACCAACCAATTGATAAATAATATAGTAAATATCTCATGTCTTGTGATCATCATCATATTGTGATTATAAGGCCTCTAAATCCTCATGAGTTTCCAAATATAAATAAGTAAAGGTGTATCTAGTATTAGAGGCATGAACACTAGTGGATTTGATAAATAATATTTTATTTCATAAAAAATATTCTAGTAGACATCATCCCAAGAAAATTTTGTATCCTTCTTTTGTATACATGTGAAAGGTATTATTTTATCAACCAACTAATAAATAAAATGTTGAATTACCTTAATTTTGTAATGTAGACATAATGACTACATTAAGTTAGTTAGTGGTGGCATCTCAACAATAGAGTTTAATTTTTTTGGATAAACTTAAATACTATGTTTAGAAATAATATAACCTAAGAGTTTTACTAAATTCACCCCCAGAACACACATTTTTGGAGTTAACCACACATTGAACTTTCTCAAATGCTCAAATATATGTCTAAGATCTATATCATGATGTTATCAATGTTTGAATTTTTATAATAAATAATTGACATAGTATTCAATAATATTATGTATAAAATAATTAAAAATGTGCGTCTTTTCATTTTTATATGTAGTTCTTACATTAATTAATCCAAAAGGCATGATAATATAACAAAATGTTCCCTATGGTGTGGTGAATGTTACTGTTTCTTGATCTGATAGATTAAATTTTATTGGATTATAACCAAGGAAACCTTCCATGAAGGAAAATGTCTCATATCCAATAGTATAATCATTGATTTTGTCTATGTTAGGTAGTGTAAAATCATATTTTAGAGAAGCTTTATATAGATCATGAAAATTTAGTGCAACATTGAATGTCCCCATTAGGATTATGATAGAAACTATATTAAAAACCCAATCATAATGTGAAAATGATCAAATGAATCCTAAATTTAAAATTATTTGAATACCATATTTTATAAGTAGGGATACCTTGGGATGCATATTATGAATATTCTACTTGGCTAGATTTACATCTGGATATACTATTATATTATGCTTTGACAAAAATGGTTCAATGCCAGACATGTTAGAATAATCCCAAAAAAATAATTATGGATAATCATGGAGAATGGTCCAATAATTTTTACCTGCATCCTCTCACATCATTGCAACTAATAATATTGGTCGAGGATCTTGATCTATCCATAATTATATTTCACTATTTCTTCATTAAGCAAGGTAGATCTATCTCATATAAATGGTGTAGTAATAATTATGTTATTTGCATCATTTTGGATATTGGTACCATCCTTCTCACAAAGTTATGCATGAGCATAGGTGGTATGAGTAAATTTTTTCTTATGATAGAAATAAGTGAGATCCCCATATGCCCCCAAGAACTCTAGCATGGACACATCATTGAAGAACTCATTCAATGTCCACATTTTTTAGGGAGCCATTTTTGTCAATCATATCACGGTTTACTAGTTGTAAATTAGTATAATTGTTAAGAATATGCATGCATTCTGAGCTAGCCTTGATGAAACAAAGGTGGTTATGATTTATTCATTTCTTACAGATAAATTTTGCTAAAAAATCCAATCCTTGTCTTTTGGTCTTATTTGTAATGCAAATGGGTTGGGTTATACCTTGATATTTTTTAATTAATTCTTGTCTTTTGTATGTATGTTTTAAAAAATATATAGAGAAATAATCAAATTTATACGAGTGTAGTGTATGTGTTTTTTTAATCATTAATTTTTTTTGAATGGATATGTATCCATTTGGAATGTATAAATGAACCTTTGATGGATGAAATGGAAGCATGAATGAAAATGGGATGGAACTACATCTATTTCACGTATCCATTGTCACCCCAAAATTATGTAGTAATTTAAATCATTTGGTATAAATTGGTAGGTAAGGTACAAATTTTAACAATAGTATACAATTTTATTTTTCCTAAGATATTTCATGAAATGTTATTAAATACCTTGATGTTGATGCCATATGATTCTAAATTTTTTTTTCTATATTCCAAGTAAAGAAATGAAATATATGTTACAAATGTTTACTCCTAAACCATTATCCATAAGTACTTTTTCAACCATTTTGTTGAAAACACATACTTGAATATATAAGGGAAATAATAATCAATATTATGTTAGAGTAGTAAATTCTCCTTTTAAAAATAAATATTATGATCAATCCATTTTAATGTGTTTATCATAGAGGCCACATAAGGTGGTTCCACATTAATTGGGAAGATATGCATATGTAATGCTTCCAAGAGAATATCTTTGTATCGGGAAGATTTATGTAAAAAATCCAAGAGAGAAAACTTATCAATAACATCCTTGGGTTGGGTTGTGATATTACATGCAACGGATAATTGTTTCATTCACTCTATTTGACACTTTGTAATGATAGGTAATTACTCAAGGTAAAAATTATGATAATAAGGGATATGCATAAACACATGTGTTCTAGTTTTTCCATATTGTTCATCATATTGTATTATATATTTGATTGATTTAGCCATGTATGCAACGTAACATGTAATAACTACCATAATATATTTTATAAATAAATAAATAAATTATATATGTATCCATGTTAATCATGATTAAATCCTTTTAAATTCATTCAAATATAATTTTAGATATTTTCATAAAAATTTAGGAATTAAGAAATTAGAAAACCCTAGGGCAAACTATGATTACAAAAGAAGACTCAGAGGCTAGGTTCACCAAATGTTTAACATTTTTTGGTAATAATGGAAAGAATAATATCCTAATAAAATAAGGAATAAAATATTCTATAATCATTCCAATTAAATAATTGAGATTTACCATATTCAATTACAGTGTTGAATTATGTAAATATGGTAAATATATAAAGCGCAATGTCAAATAGTAATTTGATTGATAAAAAATTAAGAAGAGATAATAATTTTATTATTTAATGATGCAAATGAAGATATAATAAATGTATGAAAAAAATAGATAGGATGATTCTCAAGTATGATTCATCATTTTATATAAATTATTTATTTATCAACCCAAACACTACCATTAAAATTTGGACACTAGCATCGACACTTATATCCTAGTTTCAATACTTAAATATGGAATGAATTACATGTCCTCTTTTGGAAATTATAATTTATCCCATTATTTATTTATTTCACCATTCATATTATCCATCTGTATCACACACATAAGCTATAGATATCATTATGTAGCTTAAAACCTTAGGTAATATAATTAGGGCATATGATCTTATAAAACAAGAGTTAACGAGATCATTTGAAGTTAATATGACATAAATAACCTTTTATCAATTTGAAATACTTACATACAAATATAATTTGAATAGGTCCTCATAATGATGCATTTATTCCCCTTATATGGGCTTTTATGTGAATAATTATGTTGTATGTTATATATGAGTGCATGCAGTGACGTACATTGTAACTTGAAAAATACTAATCATGGGATGATATTTGAATTATTTATACATATAATAAGACTAATCCTATTAATTTTATTTAAATATTTAAGAATAGGTAAGTACAACTCAATTTTGTAAATGATTTAGTGAGCTTGAAATGTGTTTGCTTGGTAACTTCTAGATGGATAAATGAGTTGAGTTTTGTATTTATACCACACCATTTGAAATTATCTCATAGAAGGTTTAATTTATAAAAATATGGTAACCCATGAAATTAAATATATTTTAAAATTTGAGTTTTTTTTATGGTATATAAACTAGCATTGACTCTAGTGTCCTAGTTTAGATAGTAGTGTCCTAAAGGATAGAGAATTAATAAAGATTTGTAACTCATAGTGTCAAATATTAATCAAATTTTTAGCATAAAATGGGACAAAAGTTATCTAGGTAATGAAAATATTAGGGTATAAATATAATATAATCATTTGGGTATAGTGATATGGTGAATTCAAGCATTTCAGTAGGGGGAAAGTCCCAAACTGAAAGGTTGAGATATGACTGATGTTTACCAAGTGTACAAGACTATTTTCTCATGTGAAATTCACATTTAACATCTAAAAAAGGATTAAAATATTAATGGTAAGTATTATGGCCCTTATCATATCATATAAAAAATTATAAGTGTGTTATATAAGCTTGAGCTACCCCAGTCTGCTTGCATACATCTTTTCTTTCATGTATCTTTCCTAAAAAATGTAATTGGATAAAAAGTTCTACATAGACCAAGTAACCAACACTAGATGAATAAGACAAATTCATTCTATAATTTCAGGAGACACTTAATTCATGAATTAAAATGATATGAAAAAGAGAGAGTAAGGATTATTTTTTCAAGTGTAAGAGTTTGAATCATGAATATTGAACATGGGATAATTAAAATTTTATGTATTAGTATCTATATTTGATTCAACATTGAGGGCAAAATTATTTTGAAGGGGAGTGGCATGTTACACCCTTAACCTATAATGTATCTAGGGATATGTTTGACTAACTTATGGATTACATACATTTTATATTATGTTGTTACATTTCTCTATGTTCTTAGTAAGGTCAACCTATGGAGTAACTATTAGCCAAAATTGGCCACCATAGGTGAGTAACATTCAAAACTTTGGTCATCATGAAATTAGCTTTGTTGATATCCATCTGAAGAGTCTTATCTTAATCATTGTTGGTCTCAAATTTATAGGCATGGTGTTATTCTTGGTATATTTTAGAGTCTTTTAGAATGTTCTAGTTAGAGGTAGTGTCAAGTCACCTAGTCTTGTCATCTAAGTTAGTCAATATGGTCACCTCCAATGTGTTTAGAATACATTTAGGTAAATTTTACAAGGTTAAGGTTTGAGTGTGAAGTCATGTGAAATATTTAATCATGTTCAAGGAAGAATAATAGTGATCTTCCAAGAATAAATGTGTTCCAAGATGAGCAAGTGGACCAAGGAACAAAGATGGTGAGTTGACAACATTAAATTTTCAAACTTTTGGAGAAAATAAGGTATTTTTGGAAATATTAAGGTTTTATTTATTTTACCTAATATTACTTATTGTAATTTTTTAATATGACTCTCTAATAGAAGATCAAAATTTAAGGTCTATATCATTAAATAAGGGCCTCCTATCTCATTTAAAACTTGTGAAATGTCATGGTATATGTATTTGTTTGTATATATGTCTAAAATGTCTTAAGATTACCTTTCAAACATTGGCACCTTTTTATAAGTTCTCATTTATCATTACTAATGTTCAAATAAGGTATAATAAAGAAATTTTAGGGAACTGAAGGTGGGAAATGCTTTGGTACATTGTTACACATTCATAAAGGTCAATAAAACCTTAATAATAATCTAGTTCATTAGCTCAAATAGATTTTAAAGGTATAACAAACAATTTATTGAAGAGAACAACCATGTGAGGATCCCATTACAAATGATTTATATTTAAGATCTATTTATAAAATTCTCCAAGGATCTTATAAGACCTTTTAGATTCAAATCCATTCTTGGAAGCAAGTGACAGATTAAAAAGAGGTAAAAACCTACCCCATTTCTCCCTCAAGTTTATAGGTTTGCTTGCAATTTCAAGAAATCCCAATGGTTTGATGTTTGTATTTAGAGGAGAGAGATGATCAGGGATAGTGATATTATGGGAAGGATGGGATCCATATTCAATTATAGTTAATTATAGGAGTTAGGATATTCAAGCCTTAATATTTATGAATCATCCTTAACAAAGTAAGTTGCCTTAAACTATCTTAAAACCCTAGAAGCTTAGTTTTAGGCAATTTCAAGGAAATTGTGAGCTCATTGGTGAAAATGGATGATTAATTGAGATAATTAAAGGTAATATTAGTGATCTTATCCCATATAAAAACATATATTTGGAATTTATAGGCATTAATAAGGTAAAAAATCTCCATATGGTGGTAGGTTACATACATAAATAAGAGAGTTTGAGCTCTATGAAGGAATTAAACATGTTTGGGGTTTAATGGTAGAATATAAATATATATTAAAATTATTATTACACTCTCAAAGGTCATAAATACGTACATAAAAACATAAATAGTTTTTTAACTCTCATAACAATATGAACACCTATAGAATGATACAAGTATCTTGCCTAGATTGATGTTGCAGGCAAAGAAGTAATGAGAGAGTATAGGTTTTGTGCACACTAAAGATTCAAAGTTTTAATTTGATTTTATCTAACATTATAAAATATCACAAGAGTGATTAGATTTCAATAAAGAGGAAGAACATCAATTTTAACCAAGACTAGCTAAGGATCTTTTAGGCCTATTGAGACCTAAAGAAGAAAATACTATATGTGATCCTTAATCCCTGAGAAATTAATAGGAAAATTAGTTTTAACATTGATATAATAATTTTTTAATATCCTAATTAAGTTTTAAAACAAGTGTGTATACCATATTTAATCATTCCTTCTGAATTTGGAATATAATCCATAAAACCCTTTGATTAGGCCTAAATAGTGTTCAAGGGTGGGGATTAAATCTATAGATATATGAGTGGAAGTTTAGGTCTCCAATGTTTTTATTGAAAATTTACATGTTTATAGTTATTTAATTTAAGTACCTTAGTCTCTTCAAATTATTCTAGACCATTCAGGGTTAAGTACTTTATAAATAATTAATGCATATAGGCTCAACTAACCTATGAAGGTCTACATATTTGAAACAAGGGATGTTTTATAAGACTTGTTGATATTCCTAGTTAATGAGACCTTAAAAAAATATAATAGGTTTTCAAAATTTACCCAAGAGTATTCATGGATAAAAAATGTAATAAAACCCCATGACAAGATAAATTTATAAAGAGGTTGATCCTAGAATAGAGATCTACAGATTTGCTTAGTAAAAGTTGAATAATATGCCCTTTGTGTGTCTAAGATGGAGTCTAAGAAAGGATATTATGAGTATGAATAAACTTGAGAGGTTTATAAAGTTTTTTAATCCTTTATATGAAATTAAAACCATCATTTGGAGTCAAGTGTCTTTGGATGAAGAGAGCTTTAGGCTTGAAAGAGAGCTTTAGGCCTAGAAGAGACCTACATGCCTATTACAAGTACAATGAGAGAGAGAAAAAACATGGGTGTTGTATAATATGTTAATTTTTTTATAGGTAAAATTGATGAAAATTAAATATTATATCCTGATTAGAATCACTATAATTCTGAAAACTAAATAGAGAGAACTCAATCTCAAGGTATTGCAGTCAAGAGGCCTAAAGAGCACCTATAGGCTTGTGCATAAAATATGAATAATATTGAAAGTTTTTGAAGGGATATGAGGAATTAAAAGCCTTAGGATGTTAATTATACATTTAAATATATACATATTAAGTTTGAATTCATTTCAAGGAAAGGGAAGTTCTAAAAAAGAGTTGTTAGGGTCAGTTACATAAGACTATCCACAAACCCTAACAATCTCTTTATTCAAGTTTTAGTGGGTTAAAGATGCTAATTAATTCAAGGGTAAATTTTCTCATGTCATCATATGGTTTAAAAACCTCATGGAGGTATTTAAAACTCAAACAAAGCACATTCATATCTTTGTTTCCAAATAAGGCCTTCTTGAGTCTACTAACATGCTTGTCTTATCTGAGAAGCCCAACTTCATCATGTTTGAACTTTAATGAAGAGATGAATGGGTAAAAATGGATATTTTACAATTTATTCAGGTCTTTTTACTCCAATATAGTTTAATTATTTAGGATATGAAGGATCTTTTCTTTATGAACAATTCTTAACAAGTTAAGAGCCTAAAACCCTATTAAAACCTCTTGTTAACTAATTGTACCCCATGTCAAATTAGGTAAACCCCCTATATAGTTTAATATTTCATAGGGTCTTATATGATTATAAAATGTGTACCATGGTATTAAATTATGTCATATTATGTTTTTGATCTCTTGTCATATTTTTATTTTATCCCAAGTCATTTTATGTCACCTTTTAGTCATTTAATGAACTTGTATGGTTTCCCATGAAAATAAAATGTGTCAAGGTTTACTCTAACATCCTACATGTCATAATATGTTAGATATAGTAGTTTTTAAATTGAATTCTATAGGTGCAATGCCCATCCAAGAAGATCAAGTAATTTTAGGTAGTTGTATAGCCTACACAATAGTTGTGGCACATGGGAAGACTTTAGGTAGGTATCTTCAGGTCCCCACAGTTTAATTTCATGTTTGGTAGCTTTTATAGACCTAAAATTAAGTAAAACCAATTCTATTTTAACATCTCTCTCTTGGACAAGGTCAAATAGGTCAATGGTTTTCACTTGGTATAGACAAGAGAAGTAAAGTTCCAGTGAGTGCACTTGGTAGGGTCTCTATGTACTCCAACTTCATGGTCATAGTTCTAAGTTTGGTGGTTTGTGATTCATGAACCATTACTAAAAGTGTTGGTGACTCTAGATATCCTACACATCCCTAATGGCTTTGGTTTTCCTATCTGATGACATTTGTCTATGTAGATCAAGTGTTATATGTGGACTTGTAGAATTTTTTCTTCTTTTTCATGTTAGATTAAACTCAATTAGCATATGTGAAGGTGAGAGTTTGGTAAGATCACCTAATTATGATATAAATGAGCTCCATTAAAGTCTATAGACATTTCTTGACAATTGCAATGCTTATCTTCCTATATTGGTCTTTATAACAAATGTGATATGTTGTTTACAATATCTCATAACATGGTGATTAGTTGTTATTTTGAATGTTTAGTCTCAAGAGTAGTGTATACACCCTAAATTGGTCAAGAAACCACACATATCATGTCTTTTTATAGTCCTTCCATAGGAGACTCTGACTATAAAATATGATCTTTGTTCACATTTAGCCATATATTTTTGTTTTATTCATTTGGGTCTTATTTTATGATTGAATCACCTTTTTGCCTATTCCTGATCATCTCGAGCCTTTAAAAAAGTAATTTCACCTCAACCAAGTTAGTCATTTTATTCTCTTTCCATCCCCATAGGTCCCAAGACTATAATACAAGAGCATTGGGGTTAAACTACAGTGTCGGTGACACTAGTGTCTATTTATAACACTCTTGTCCAGGGTCATTTTTAACTCCAATGATCAATTTCTTTTGCTATATGAGTCCTAACCCATTTCTAAGCTTCATCCCTAAGTTTTCCAATGTTGGAAAAATCCAAATAAATATCTTAAAATTTAAATAATGAGTCTCTTTTATAACAGACTTCACAAGGCATTTTATATCTAACACTTACTACTTTGGCACATTAGATAATAAAAAAAATTAAGTCAATAGTATAGCTCAAAATTTTGCATCACACATAGACTTTCATGTTTGATCAAGGAAGGGCATAGGTGAAAGTCATTCTTGCATATACTATGCACATTTATTATGCATGATACCTAAGGGAGAACTATATTTGATTTGAGACCCTAACATGAGGGTTAATGTAGGTAGTGATTAGGACAAGGGTTCTAGATTGTGTAATCATTCTTCCCATAACCTAGTTTCCCCATTTTGATTTTGATTCATTTGTTTACATGTGTGTAAATATATATAGAGTTTGGAGATTGAAATTGACCTATAGTAATATCTATTGACTTTTAGCCCCCCAAATTTTATACACTGGCTCACATCGAGGTAGCAGACAAAACCAAAAAAGCTTAGATTTCCTAGACAATAGTGGTAGAGGTGGAATACATCACCATTTCCAATCCTATCCACTTTCAACACTCCTATCCAATCATAAAATGAAGGCTAGATCTAAACTCATGATAATGTCCCAGTCCTACACTTTAATTTCTAGCCCTTAAATCATTCATTTTAGTCTATTTTTAGATAAGGTCATTTATCTTCCTCATATAAATTATTTGATTAAAATATATATTTTTTCATATTAAACTAGTTTTTTTTTCCTTACTCCAAACCCTTTATTATTTAGGAAATAAAAACTAGTTTCACAAAAATAATAAAATAAGTAGCATTGATGGAGTGAAGAGGTCTAAAAACATAGCACCATCAAGAAGCCTTGAAATAGCCACCTAAAAAACTATGTGAGAGTGATTATATATAGGTGTTTTTGATGTTTAGAACCTTTGAACATACATATAATCTCATGTATCATCAAAAACATGGTTAAACCATTTAGAGACCCAATGTTGGAAATAAAATACTTAGAATATAGTTAGAACACACACACACACACACACACACACACACACACACACACACACACACACACACACACACACAGTAATATCTCCTTGTGAGTGTCACCTACAGTTAGGTGGAAATAAGACTTGACTAGTCATGTTGATAATACAAGAATACTTCAAGATTATGAGAAAGATTCTAAAGTGAAAATAGTAGGACTGAGCTATTCAAAATGTTTAGATATTTGTTGTGAGAGATAATTATTAGCACATAGTCATATCTCTAATATCATCTTTAATCAGACTCTAATAGTAGCTTGAGTTCAATTCAAAAGTGGCAGAGGATTTTTGAGATGAATGTGTTTGAACTCAATTGAGGCATTCAATCAACTGTGAGGGCATTGAGAGTATCATTATGATAATAATGAGGCCATTATATTATAAATAGACCTAGAACCATGTTTACAAATTAATAAAGTTACAATTGAGATAACTTACCTTAATTTGTATGAATGATTTTTTGCTCATATACTATGTCATCCCATGGTGAAGTACCTTGAAGACTAGATGGGCTGAATAGTTTACATCTTATAACCCAAGCCTGGAGGTTACATTTGAACATGAGAAGGTGGTTACTTGATCAAGATAAAATTATATTTGAGTGGTTTCTAACTAAGACAATTTTTTACCTGAAACACTTAGTAAAACATGGTGGTAAGATGACTAAAAACAACATAACTTGCTGTGACCTATAGTAGTAAGTAAAACTATGGTCTCTAGGCATGAGATGAGTTCATATAGGTATGAAATGGTATTATTAACCTCAATAAGGATCAAGGAAGGTGAATTCTAAGGTTAAGACATACACCATCACCTATAAGAATCCCACGATTCCCCAAATGAAACATCTATAGTTTGAATATAGACCCATAATGTATTGATGATGAGAGACAAGAAACATGGTATGCATGCATAGATACTCATTCAAATTTGAGATAACCTAATGAGATAAGGATAAATTAGGAGAGTTAATGTATAATAATTTTACATAAGATATAACCTATAAGAGTCCTTATTTCTCCTAAATTGATACCTACAACTGAGACACAATCTGCAGGCTAGTTCAAGGTAGTTGTAAAATGAAGGCCTTGGCTAATGTATATAGATGTAATATGGTAAACATGTTAATACCACCTTCACAATGGTAATAACACATATTTATATAATCCTAATATACAAGGATAGAGAAAAGACAATTTTCAAACCTCAACTTATAGTTAGTTCAAATTTTATGCATAGTCATCAATCCTATAAGCCCATCTTGAATAATTTAAATTTTTGAGGGGTCTTGGAGAATTACCAAGCTTTGTAAATATGTAAATCACACCATCATGACCTAGTTTAGACTCTTATTACCTTAGTTTATCCAAGAAAATAGGGGAAGTTCCATCTCTTTTTAAATCATTCTAAAGTTTTTCAATACTCCTCATGTTATCCTTCCAACATTCATATGTTAAACCTACATGGTGGTCTTGATTGGAAGTTCCCTCTATTTTATCTCAGACAAAGGGAACTCCCAGTTAATACCACCCTATAGGTTTATAATATTAAAGTTATAATGATAACATGAGGAGTCTTAAATCATTTCATAATGAGTTGAGATGTTGGTATGAAAATCAAATAGTGCTAGGAAGCATATGTACCTATTGGGAACATTCATAGGTGTCTTTGTACCTAGATATACATTCCAGGCCTATTAAGCCTAAACCCTTAGGGTGATTAGTTACAATTATATGACTACATGATACTCCTAAGACATTATATTACCTTTATGGGAGAGTAAAGGATGGATTTGAACCATTTATCTACATTAAATTACATAGAGTTGTCATTTTTGACCTAAATTCCTATCAAGGGTACCCATAATATAAGAGAGAACTTGAGAAGGCAACTTATTTCACTCACACCTATACAAATGAGTAGCATGAGACCTAAATAATCTAGGGGTAATTCAGGATCATCATGAACTCAATATTTATGGACTTGGTTCAGGGTTTAGATGTTAGGATTTTATGAATCATTGCTAAGAACTAGAATAGCTCAAAACCCTCCTAAAACCTTGTTTAGACCTAAAGGAGAATATGTGAAAAAAATTTCATCAAAAATGGGTTAGTTGGTTAGGAAAGTGTTTTTAACTTATATATAACCTTCTTAAGCTGCATTAAATCCATTTGATCTATACTATCTCTTATACAAGCATACCTAATTTAGGGTTTTCCACAAGTTTTGATGTATTTTATAGGTTAATATGAGTTTTTTTAAATGAAAATAAATGTATAAGGTATATGGGGAATTTTTACAAACCATAATACTCATATATAACCTAAGTTTTACATGAAAATACCTCTGATACACTTTTCATAGTAGTCATTCAAAATGAGATAGTGAAAGGACAAAGTGACTACCTAGTGAGAAGATGAGAGGTCTGATATTGGGTCTTTTTAAGGTATAACTAATGGAGTATAAGATTAATGAAATTTTAATAGATGTCCAAACACCTCTTACATGGATATTCTTGAGAAAATTCTAGTCACCTTGATGAAAAATGTGAATATTGAAGCCAAGAGGGCTAGTAAGTGACTATAGATAGTGAACACAAGTATCAAGAGGAAGGGTATCATTTAGGGGGATATATGATGAATACCAAATATTGTTTTCAACTTCCCATGATAGATAACATGTGTCAAAGACCTCCTAGTTCATTTTAAATTAATCAAGTGATGATTCATCATGAGGGTAATTAAGGTCTTTGTGCTAATTTCAGGAGAAGAATGTAATTCTAATGGACACTTGTCCATGACAACCTCCTAATTATTGTCACATAAGATTGCACCTATCTTGATTTTGTAGCTTATTGTGCAATTTATTAATGATAAAATGGAAAAACCTCCAAATCTATGGGACTTTGGCAAGTTGAGGTTAGTGTCAAAAAAAGGCCAACTTCCTTTCACTAAATCTAATACAAACTTATAAAATACCATTTTTGTGTAAATCTCGCTCATTAGTGCTTTTGAATCCTAAACTAGGGTTTTTAATGAGAAAAAAGGTTAAATAATTGAAATTTATAGAAAACCAAAAATATGGTGATTGCACCAAATATTTTATAATGGATTTTAATGGTTGCTTGATAAACATAATAGAGAAACAAATTATATTAAATTTGTTTAAGCAAAGACTTATACAAATGAGAAATCAGAGGCAATATTTAGGTATGTTTTACAAAAGGGAAAATGTTTCTTTATTTTATCAAATAATATTTCCATAAGGGTAACAATAAAAATTAATTTATTATGATCAAAAATAAAAGACATGGCTTCCGAAAATACTAAAATAACTTTATTACATAGAAATCTCTCAAAAAAACAAAGGAAAGTCTTTAATTTATTTTGCTCCAAAGGTTACAACTTGTAGTAAATACCTTAAACATGTAGAAAATATAACTAGAAGCAAAAAATATAGATTGGGACATGGGGCCTGCACATTTTTATATTATATATCTCTAAGAAGAGATGTAGTTGACAAAACATGAACTCCTAGTTGAATGAGATCATGCAAAACTAAAACCCTCATTCAAAACAGGTGATTTCATCTATTTCTCACATTTCTAAATTGTAAATAGCTAGAAAATGGCATGTACCAATTGGGTGTGACCTTTAGTCTAGTATGGTGTGGCTACAAGTGTTCAATCTTTGTGCAAGGATTATTTATCTAGAAGTGGCTAAAAATAAATTCTTCATGCAGAAAGAGGCACCCAAAATAGAAATGGTCCTTTAAAAATAAAAGATGACTTTGAAATAAATTCAAGTAACTTTTTCATTCAAATAAAAAGTAACATAGGTGGGACTTCTATAACTTTTAAGTATTTATCACTTTTGCCAAAATGAACAATGCAATTTGTACTTCATTATTTTACACTTTTTAACAATTCATATTTATCAAAATAGAAAGTGCAATTTACACTTATGATTTTTTCAACTTTCACATAATCAAAAAATATAAAGTGTAAAATATGTTTTTCTCTTTCTCAAAAAGATTTATAATAAATATAGCTATATTTTTGCAATGAAATCAAAAATTACAAAGTTTTTGAAATGAAATTACAAATGGAATTTAAAGCATAGAAAAGATTAATCAATGTCTAAAAATTCCTCAATTTTCTTGTCATTATTGGCCTATAACTTCGCAATATATGCATCAAAGGCCTTGAACATTTCTTATATGCATTCTAGATCAAGCTCATAAGACTAGATATTTGAGATTACACAATATGATTGAACATTAAATAATTCTCTTTTGCAATTCTTGATTCCTTGCATCATTGTTCTCATATTTTCAATTGACTTTTCATACCTAATGAACCTATAGATATAACTTAGGATAAACACTGTGTCCTTCACATATTCTTTCTCAATTATTTATTTTTAAATATTTTGGACTTGCTCTATCTGAAGGAGATTATTGGCATCATCTATTGGTTGGCATGACATTTAATTCATCATGCCTTCAATCTCATCCAATACATCAAGTACCTTATCATGAGCTCTTTGGTTTGCTTGACAAACTCTGTTAGTATTCTTATCTGAAATTGAGTAGCCCTATGTAGTTTGTCATGCTCAGTATCACTCTTTAATATATTTTTTACAATGAGGTTGTTCATATAAATTGATTTTATGGCTATAAATTTGGGATAATATATGTTTAAGGTCTAAATTTCTCCTTCATATGTATTTATCTACTCCTTAAAAATTTATTTCCTCTCTATGATGATTCCATAATATTCCATCATTACTTCAAGAACCCTATTGACTTTAGTGATTAGTTCCTTAAACCATTCCTTCATATCCCTTCTCATGTGAGAAATCTCTCATAAAAAATCAATTGTATCTTGATCTAGACTGATTGGCTACACTACTTATGATTTTTTTAATGATTCACTATGATTTATGAATTGGTTTAGTGCTTTTGTCAACTGATCTACTTTTCTCTTCATCTCATCCTTGGTGGCTTTGTCATGACCAATTTTCTAGAAGAGAGAGTTGATACCATTTTTCACATCATACTTAAGACCATATCTAGTATGTCATCAAAGGTTATTTGAGAAATTTTATGATCACCCACCATTAGATCTTCCTCTGATTTTCCTAGTGGAGGAACTACAATTTTAACATATCTCTCCTCCTTATCATCATTAAATGTCCTTGAGAGGGTATGGGGAGTAGGTTTTTATTTCTTCTTAACCTCTGACATGCCAAAATATAATTTATTAGGGTCAATCATATGTTTTCTCTTCTTACTCACTAATTGGGCTAACCAACTAGGGGTAGTCACTTGTTTTGACATAGTTACCAGAGAATCAATAGTTGATGTTGTTACACTAGTAGAAATTATAACCATTAGAGACTCATAGGAAGATGATATCATTGGTTTCTTAGGAGGTGCTTGTGGAGATCAACTTTTATCATTAGGTTAGATATCAACCTTTACACCAAATACCTAGGTTTCTCCAATCTTGATTGATGGTATAGTTGAAATAATAAAAGTGGGAGGAGTGGAGGGTAGAATGGACACATGGGTTGTGAATTTGGAAACTAGTGGAATGGTGGAATAAAAATAACTAAATTTTTCAATTAGATAAATGGGACCACTCAAGGTTGGTGATGTGAAAATGGTGGGTTGAGATGAAGAGGAAATATTACTTGTCTCAAGAGTTGGGGTGGCTTGTGAAACCATAGTCAAGATGACTAACTCCATGTAAATGTACTATTAGGTAGTGTTGGGAATTAATGGAGATGTAATGTAAGGAGTTATAAATAGAAGGGAGAACTAGATTGGTTAAAATGAGGATGCTGAAATTGGATGAAGGGAATGTGGAATGGAAACATGAAATTCCATTGTAAGGAGACCTTGAGTGTCCACTTAACTGACTAATGTTTATTGCACTTAGATTATTGATGTAGGTATTATGGGTGAAATGGTGAGTGGAGTAGAGACAAGTTTGGGGGTTTAAACTAGAGGTGGAGGTGTTGAAACATTTGAAATAATGGGAGCCTGAGATGTGGGAGGAGTGAAGACAACTAGTGGAGGTGTTGACACTTCCTAAGTAATATGAGTAGGAGAAGGCGGAGCAATAGAAATAGGGGTCAAGGCTATGGGATCTAAAGGTGTATAATCCCATAGTAATACTACTATATCTTCAAGTGAAAGATCAATTAGTTCATTTATAGTTACTACATGTTAACTTGATTCTCCTTTCTTTGATTTAGATTTTGTTTTCTTCTTCTTCTTAGGTTCCTCTTATGATCTCCAAAAGTTTCATGACTAACTCTAACAATGCCTATTTATCATTCACATACCAAGGACATGTGTAGGGATAGTCACTAAATATAACTACCGTAATGTAGCAGTAGGTGTGGAATTGTATAATGAATAAACCCCATTTAAGGATTTCATCCTTTACTACTCTTGAAAATATTTCCTTCTCAAGTTCCTGATTAAACATGATAATGATGATGTAGATGAAGGCATCATTGACTATCCTTAATTGTACTCTACGAGCCTATAGTGTGAGATTAGGGTAGTAGTTGTAAACTCTAGTTATCTCTTAAATAACTATGTTAAGGCAGGGGAACAATCTTCTTTTAGCCAAGATATAAATGATATATGATGTCATGTAGAATTTATTCATTATTTTTACATCCATTAATTACTTATAGAGGGAGTCACTTATCAATTAGGCCCAATGTATATATTTTTTATTTTCTAAAATGGTCTAGATATACTAAGACATCCATTCTTGATAGCACTTGGAATTAGGATTACCAATGACCCTAAGTATTAGTATTATAATATCTCCTATGTCATCTATGAAATCAGGCCTATACATGGTCTTAGGCAATCTGGTGGAGGAATGTTTTGGGGTATTGATCCATTGCTTATTGATTATCTTATGACATCCATCCTTTCTATCTTCATATAACTGTGTCGATGTCTATGGATTTATATCTAAATAACTCTCAAATTTTGGGATGGCAAACATGGTGCTAATGAAGTCAAGATCAAGATCTAGAATCTTTTCCCCTTTCTCATTATATACTTGCCTCTTATTTGGATCATAGTGTTTGGCCATTGTTAGGAAAAACTTAGGGATTTAAATAGATAGAGGGAATACTATAGCTTATGGAAGACCAGAGTCATAGATACTTTAGATCTAAACATTCTTGAATTATGCACCTATTATAGCCCAAAAATCTCCTAGGTTAATATGACCTGAATTTTTATCTTTAATTTATATCATATTAGACTCCAAACTAGGATTCATTCTTGGGATATTAGATTTGAACTTCATTTCCTTAGAAGGCATGGAGACTAAAAATATGCATGCAAGAAACAAACTATGAAATTTGGTGGAATCTATAGGTGTCTAGAGTAGTTAAATTCTCCAATAGAACTAGAAAGTGATAGAAGCACATAGTGTTCCCAAAAATTTAGGTTATTGATGGAGGTGCAAGGTTTTCAAAGCATGTACACTTTATGTGATGCTCAAAACACGTTAGATTATTTGTAGAAGTGGAAGGTGCTAGAGGTAAGTCCACTTTCCACATAATGTTGGAAGTCTATAGGGATTGAATGTGCTTGAGGTAGGTTTAGTGTCCATGGGGATGCTAGGGGAATATTTTAATGCGACTATTATTTGGTTTAAATAGGAAGTATATTCTTGGCAATATTTTTCTTAGTTGACAAAAAAACTAGATTTTGATTGGTGGGGGAATGAAGGGCTTTTGGTAATAATCACTTAGGGGAAAAATACCTAAAGTGAAACCTTTGATCATGAAACCCTTTAAAAACACTATATTACCCTATCTTAACCTTAGGCTATAATTAAATGATAAAAGGACTATAGAATGCAATGAAGTACCAATTCTAGAAAATCAAGTAACCCTAGAGAAATACCAAAAACAAAGTAATGACTGCTCTATGAAAGATATTGAAACTTTTGCAAAAAATGGAAACTAATTTTGAAAAATGTTTTAAATTATAGAAATTTATAGCTAAAACTCAAGGGAAATACCATATATTATGTGGCTTGAAAGTTGAAGACTT
This sequence comes from Torreya grandis, assembly GCA_037957365.1. NCBI lineage: Eukaryota > Viridiplantae > Streptophyta > Pinopsida > Cupressales > Taxaceae > Torreya > Torreya grandis. The sequence goes on from JARHVA010003102.1 coordinate 1,025,015, forward strand.
GGCTAGGTATTTGTTTGCACATGTATTGAGGTCAGATTATATCGCATAGGTAGTTAGAGCTCTGAGATCATGATTATAAAATAACTAAATGATAATGAAATCCCCAATTTTCTTAATTTTATAGTGAAACCTACAATTAATGTGATTAAATGATGGTTGGTGGTGGATGTTAGAATCAATTAGAATAGGTCCACTCTATGTAGGGAATGAATGGATGATTTAGTGGGAGGAAGAATTATGGGAATAATTTTTACATTATAAATGTGCAAACTACACTTTATGTTCTACATTTTATGAAATATAGTTGACAAAAGAAGTTGGTAGAAGGTAGGATCTGGTGTGCACTTTACATGTTTGCAAAGGTGCAAAGTTATTTGAGAGTTTTATATTATATGGAAGGTAGGTTAATCTCTTTTATGGGATCTAGATCCCATCTTACATTTTGCATATTATTAACATGTGAAAAGTGTGCATCAAGTTCTAGATTTTATCAGCTTGGGTGCATGATAGGATCTAGAGCCCATCGTGTATTTTGCACATTGTGAAAATGTGAAAAGTACATGGTGAGTATTAGATACCATAATTTTTTAAAAAATGGTGCTTTTAAGGATCTATAACCTATAATGTATTTTTAACATTATGAAACCATACAAAGTGCATAGTAAGTTTTAGATTCCATTGGTTTGGTTGTTGGGTGGTTTGTGGTATCCAGAACCCACAAAGCAATTTACATAAGTGTAAATTGCATCCAAAGTTATAGATTCCATAAAGCATAAATGGAAATATGGGTCTTTATATTTTTTAGGGTTTTTCCTAAAAAATAACGGGGTCTCCCTTAGGGTGTTAGATGTAATGGTTTTTTTGGAACAAAAATATCACTATTTTTGGTGACCTTTGTGGGATGATTGCCTGCTAATCATTTTTGATATAGTAGCCTTGTAATACATTGGGAATGGAGTCAAATTTTATTCTAGAATCTCTAACCTAAGGAAAAACAAATTGGGACTTGCCTAGACATAAATAAAATAGGAAAATAGACAAATAAAATAGGAAAAAATAGCATAACCTAAGAAAATAACTCCTAATGAGTTTGACCTGTACATAAGTAATTATTGAAAACATAACCTAAACATGTTATTTACAAAAATTTAATCTCTTTAAAATAAGTTATTTAGCTCAAAATTAATATTTGAGGTATACCCCATTAACTTAGATTGTCATTTATGCTCTATCAAGCTTAGAGAGATAGAATGCATTGGCTTCTTTGCACTAAGTGATGATATATAAACCACTCTATATTGCATCAAATTTGGAGTGCCTACCTGGTTTTGATTTATCTGCATCCCACTTGAGAACCATGTATCCTTCATTTAATCTCCTTATAGAAGCTTTTTGGTTGAAAGTCTTCTTGGTTTGTGCCTAATTTTCTTTTAAGACTCTCATTAATTGATGCTTAATTTGTTCAAGATCCATGAGTTTATCCAATCTCACCATCATTTCATCATTATCAATTAGGTCTAATTGTTGATTGAGCTCTAAATACAAAAGTTCAATTTATAGTGGTACTCATGATTCTTTTCCATATACTAACATGAAAGGTGAATTATCAATGGCTCATTTTGGTGTAATCCTATCAACCCACAGTGCTTATTTTAATTTCATATTCTATATCCTCTAGTTGTACTCCATCATTCCTTTGATGGTTTTGATGATGTTTTTATTGGTTGACTTAGCTAGGATATTAACTTAGGGGTAATAGTTTGAAGAAGTGCTTAGGTACACATTATAATTGATAGTCTATTCACTTACCTAAGTGCCCAAAAATGCTTTAGAATTATCTAATATGATGGTGTGAAGAACATCAAGCCTTGAAACTATGTTATTTATGAATTCTAGAATAGATGTCACAGTGGCATATTTTAGAGAAATTGCTTCAATCCATCATGTGAAATAATCAATTGCTATGAGAACCCATTTATGACTTGCACTTGATGTTGGATTGATCATGCTAATAAAATCCAATCCCCATTGAGTGAATGGATAATCTTCTTGAATTGGTCTAAGAGGGAGGGATGCTAGCCTTTGTTTACTAATGAAATAAGTACATTTTCATAGTTTATTACCCATTTGTGGGTATATTTGAATAATTCAAACCAATATTAGCCTCCTATCATTATCTTAATGGTCGTAGTCCTTGTAGAAAAATGTCCTCTTGATGGTCCATCATGAAATTACTTAATCACTTTGGGAACTTGATCATGCTCAATACATCTCAACAAGACTCCATTCATGTCCTTCTAAAATAAAATTCCATCAATAAGAACATATGAAATTTATTGGAGTCAAAAATATATTTTATCTAACTATTGAAAGTCATATGGGGATTTTTTATTCTATAGAAAATGAGTCACGTCTTGAATCTAGCTATTAAAAAAAGGTGGATTATCTAAATGAGGTGTAGTTTGAGCATACACTATGTTAGTTACTAGTTTAAAATTTTTGATGTTAGCATCCAATTATTCACACAATTCTTTTCCCCTTAAAATATTCATGATTTTGATATCCATGTCATACTCCATGACTTTGGTAATCTATCCTACTCATTTTTCATTTATCTCCCTACTTAACAAGAATTCTTTGATGATTGAGTGACTCACCATCAAATGTATTTTGTTGTTGGAGAGTATATGCCTAAATTTATTAAGTTCTTTAATCACCACATATACCTACTTATCCAAGAAACTATAATTCTCTTTGTAATTTTTCAAAGATTGGCTAAAGAAAGAAATGGGTTGTTCCAAATCTTCTTGACTATGTTAAGTTAGAATGGTTCAGATTCTTCTTTCCCCTCCAAATGCACAGAGAATAAAGTCATTCTCATAGTTTGGGTTGACTAGGATATGAGCTTGGGAAATAGCCAATTTGATGGCCTTTAAACTATGTTTTCCCTCTTGAGTCTAGTTAAAAAGAGTTCCCTTATTCAGCATTGTAGTAAGGGGTTTTGCCATATAGACAAAATTTAGTAAAAATATTATCACAAAGTTGATATTCCCAAGAAATATTTTTAGGCACTTTTTGTGACTTGGTAGTGCTAATGCATATATGGATCTAACTCATTTAAGGTCTATTGCAAGACCTTCTTTTGACACTATGTGTCCTAGGAGTTTCCTCTCATGTACTGAAAACACACACTTCTTTGGGTTAAGAGAAATCCCAAATTCCCAACACCATTAAAAAAAATTCCTCAAGTGGTCTAGGTGTGCATCAACATGCTTTGAATAGACAATATTATCATCTAGATATGCTAGAATTATTTCATTTATCAGACCATTGAATGCCATGTCCATGGCTCTCTAAAAATTTCCCCTACATTTTTTAGACCATATGGCATATTCATGTATGTGTACATTACCCATTTGGTAGTGAAGGTGGTTTTAAATTAGTTTGATTCCTATAGCAAGATTTGGTTATAACCTGAATAACCATCTAGGAGTGAGAACATTTTAGATCATGATACTATCTATAGAATTTATTCCATAGGAGGAAAAGGATAGTGATCTTTCAATGATGCATTATTTATGTCTCTAAAGTCCATGCACAACTGGATTTCACCACTTTTCTTTATAACAGGGACTAGATTTTCTACCCAATAAGAGTGTTTGATAAGAAATATTATATTAGCCTCTATAAATTTAGATAGCTCAATTTTCATCATGGGTTCAATCCTTAGGTTGATAGGTCTCTATTTTTATTTGATAGAATTTATATTTGGATCCAAATCTATAGTGTGATGAGCTAATCTTGGATCAAACCCTCTTAAATCATGATAAATCCAAGTGAATTTATCATCGAAATCTTGACATAATAGGATAAAATTTTGTTTCTCTAAAGTATTTCATACCTTGTATATCTTGAGAGACTTGCCTCTTGAGATGATGATGGGCTCATAATCCTATTATTTGACTATAATGTTCTTTTCACTTTTTAGCTATTGATATGAATTGAAGATGCTTTATAGTGTAATAAGAACCATAATAAACTTGTTTATTTTTAGATGAATAATCTAATCACCATTTGATCTTGTAACCTTATCTAATTCCTATTTGAAAACTCAGCCTCTTCTCTCAAAAAATTTATAATCTATTATCACTATCAAATACCTACTAATTAGTTGCATTATCAAGGAAAAAATACCTTAAAATCAACCTCACATGCTAGCTATTTTTCTTATTTATTTCTACTAGTAGATTATATTGGGATCCTATTGAAGCCATGCAATCAACATATTTATTATGTTCCTTGGGTATCAATTTATTTAAGTTAGTGAAGTCTTCTAATATGTCCCAAACTCTATGTTTATAACACCTTAGCAAATTGTTTTTAGTCACACTTTTTTATCTTACTTAGTTCAAAATAAAGTCACTATTACTAAATATCTATAAAATATTGATTCCCCTATCTTTGTCCAATTAGAGGCCTCAAAGGCTTCATATTTAGATACATTGTTGGTATAGTTGAATTGAAGTATGAATGACTAGAAGTGGCTCTCCTTCTATGGGGAGATCAATATAATTCCCACACTTCCATCATTTTTTCTTCTTGAGCTATAAAAAAATAACTACCACATCCCATGAAGATCTTTAGCTGGTTGGACTAAATTTGGGATAATCACAACTTTCTCATGAATGTAATATGTCCCTAACCCTATTTCCTATACATAATCATAAGGTTATAATTAAAGGGTTGATCCCCATTCATACAAATGAGTTTCTATAATTTCTTCTATATTTTTTGCATCATCTTGATCCATTTGTTCCTCTTCTTGATCTTGTAATGTATAATTAATTTCTATGGGAGGAATATGATTATATGGATCTATCTAGTCTTTTGTAATTGGATAATATTTTATTGTTACTCTAGTTCCATATCTCATTATAAGTAACATGTGAGACCAATCTACAAATAGGTATCCTCCCATCTTTGTAGTGAAATATCTTGAAAGATAAATAACAAAGTAGGGGGAAGGTCTATGACTAAAATGTCTTGCATAATTGATAGGATTGGGTAAGAATGAATAGTGACGTTCAATCCCTTTATAATTCCTAATGTTTGAACAACATTCCCATCCAATTACACCATTCCTTTATTAACAAGTGTATATTTTATTCCCAAATAATTAGTTATTATCTTGGGCATTACTAAACTACTAGCCCCTGAATCTACCATGCAATTGTGTACCAGATGCTTTCCTATTATAAGTGAAAGATAGAAAGGAGGAGGCTTACCATTTTTTAGAATTTTATTATTATATTGAGGCTGACATATATTTATTATAGGTGTAGGCCCTTTGGTTTAAACCTTTTCTTATATCTAAAAATTCTTTAGAGCCTCTTGTAGTAAGTCCCTTTGTATTGATATAAATAGTGCTTCCCAAATAGTGACATTCAAATTAGTCTTTTTCATTTTCTAAAATATGCTAAAATGGATATTACTAACCTTTTTTGGTGATTTTTTAGGGGCTACATCCTCTTTTACAATATTTAGAGTGGGCACCTTTGATTTGAATTAAATAGAAGTATAAAGGGTAGCCTTCATACTATGTTATTGTTTACTAGTTTTGTTGTAGCTTTAAAAGTTAAATTTTTCTCTACCATAGGGGGATGATCATATTTTATTAATATTTTCTTGGAACACATATTAGCTACTATAGGCCCTCCATTATTAACAAATGATTCATCTTGAGTTATTCCATTGAAGTCATCCTCTTGCCAGTTTAGGAGAGTTATTTCACTTTAAGTAGGTTCCTATGTGTCTAATTTTTGGAAAATAGATTATTATTATTGTCCTTATGTGATTTTTATGCCTTTCACTGTCAAGGTTTAAATGGTTACACCATTGGTAAAAGTGTTCTAATTATGGGGATGATTATAAGGATAACACCACTCATACTCTTGAGCAAATATTTTGAATAGGGATAACATCTTTGGACGATCTTGGTGCTGGTAAAGCACAAACGTTTAGAGGTCTTAGCTATGAATTTTGTCCTTGTTTTTGGTTGTTGCCTTGATATTGTTACCTTTCTCCTTGGTAAGGTTACCTATCCCTTGATATGCAGGGTTAGATGGCTAAAAAGGTTTGTAGTTTTGGGTTTACTACCTTTTCATTACCACTAACTCATTTCCAAAACTCTTAAGTAATGAATTTAACTCATATAGATCATTCATAGGTGTAGGAGTCAAAGTATGTGCCTTTATCGTAGTGTCAATTAGAGAAAGTGCAGGTGGGGGAACATGGGATATTTTTGGAAATAGAGGCATTGGTGGCCTTGGTGCAATTTTCCTAGCATGGATTAAATAATTTTATGCCCTTATTGCAAAAAATTGTAAGCTATAGGAAGTGTGAGGCCACCCATTGACTGAATCATCACATTTATATCACTATTGAGGGATTTTAGGTAATACAAAAAAGCATTATTTGTAGTGGGTTTGACCAATAATGGGATCCTATTTCATGTCTTCTAGAAATGGTAATTAAAATTAGTCATTTGCTTATGAGGAACTTGTTGAATAATAGTTAACTATTCAACCAAAGAAAGGTGGTCACTTTTATCTTCAAATTGGGTACACAACATGGTGCCTAACTCATCCCAAACTTGGATTGAACCAGGAGTAAGGCCTATATTCCATTGTAAATATTTTCCTATAAAAGAGGAGACTAGAAGTCAGATTACAACATTATCATGGACCATGTTATGGATTGAATAGAGGTTATCAATATATTGTATGTGATTTGAAGTAGTGGTAGAGGTTTCACTAGTAAAATATGGTAGGATTTTTAAGGTTGAGAGTGTTATATCATCATGTTAGGCCAACCAAAGTGGACTGCCTATATTGAAGGCTATGAAATTCAGATTTCTAACCATTACAAGAGGTATAAAGCTGATAGGAATTAACATTATGGATGGGAAAGGAATAATAGGATATACATTAGGCTAAGGGGTGACTTATTTTGATCTCCTTATAGATGGAAATGATATTTTTTTAAAATTAGTCCTCTTACCTTTAGTACATGATCTTGTTTGTTAGCTTGGCATACATCACCTTGAAATTGTGAGTTTGTAAGCTAGTGGAGTCACCAGGTGATTTTATATTTTCATGAAACTCATAAAATGCTGCTTGAGAATAGCACAAATCTCTATGTAATTTTTGGGTCCCATTAGGCATGCTAAAAACTATTATCACATAGGATTGCACCTATCTTAATTTTGTAGCTTGTTCTGTAATTGCCTAATGATACATTGAAAAAACCTATAAAGCCATGGGAATTTGGTGAATTAAGGTTAGTATCTATAGAAGGCAAACTTCCTTTCACTAAATCTGATGCAAATTGATAAAATGTTCTTTAATGCTTTTGAATCTTAAACTAGGATTTTGACTAGGAAAAAGGGTTGAAGAATTGAAATTTGCATAAAATTAAAAGTATGGTGATTGTACCAAATATTTTATAGTGGATTTTAATGCTTTATTAATAAACAAAATAGAGAAAAAAATAATATTAAGTTTGTTTAAGCACAGACTTATAAAAATGAGAAATCAGAGGCAATATTTAGCTATTTTTTGCAAAAAAGAAAAGCTTTCTTTATTTTATCAAACAATATTTCTAGAAGGGTAACAATACCACAAATGAATGTTTAGTGACTGAAAATAAAAGACAAGGCTTCCAAAAATATTCAAACAATTTTCTTACCTATAAATATCTCAAAACAAGAAAGGTAAATCTTTAATTTATTTCGCTCCAAAGGTTACAGCTTGTGGTAAATACCTTCAAAATGCAAAAAACATAACTAGTAGCAAAAAGATCGATTGGGCCATGGGATTTGCTTATTTTTATACAAAATATCTCCAAGATGAAATGTATTTGACAAAACTTTAATACCTAGTTGAAGAATATCATGCAAATCTAAAACCCTCATGTAAAAGAGGTGAGTTCTATTTTTAGCATTTCTAAACTTATGGAATGGCTAAAAATGGTATGCACAAGCTAGGCATGACCTTTAGTATAGTATGACATCATTGGAAGTGTTGAATCTCCATACAAGGCTTCTTCACTAGAAGTGGCTAAAATAATACCTTCATACAAAAAGAGGATCCCAAAATAGAAGTGGTCCTTTAAAAATAAAAGATAACTTTGAAATAAATTCAAGTAACTTTTCCATGCAGAAAAACCCTAACATAAGTGGGACTTTTATAGCTTTTAATTCTATATCTCTTTTACCAAAATGAACCATGCAATTTTTACTTCATGATTTTTAATTTTTTAGAAATTTATATTTATCAAAATGGAAAGTGCAATTTACACTTTTGTTTTTTACAACTTTCACATAATCAAAAAATATAAAGTGTAAAATATGTTTTTTGCTTTCTTAAAAAGAGTTTTAAAAAATATAGTTTTACTGTTGCAATGAAATTAAAAATTACAAAAAAAATTAAATGAAATTACAAATGGCATTATAAACATGGAGAAAATATCAATCAATATCCAAAACTTCCATAGCTTTCTTGTAATTCTTGGCATACAACTTCTCAATATATGCATCAAAGGCCTTGAATATTTCCTGTATGCATTCTAGATCGAGTCCATAAGAGTATGTATTTTAGGATGCACAATTTGTTTGAAAATTAAATAATTCTCTAAAAGTATTGATTCCTTGCATCTTCATTATCATCTTATCAATTTCTTTCTCATACCTGATGAACCTATGGATAGAACATATGACATAGACTGTGTCCTTCATAGATTCTTTCTCAATTATTGCTTTAAAATTATTCTATACCTACTTTGTATAAAAGAGATTAATGACATCATGTACTAGTTGGCATGACATTAAATTCATCATGACTTCAATCTCATCTAATACATCAATTGCCTTATCATGAGCCTCTTTGGCTTGCTCAGTAGACTCTGTTAATATTCTTATCCTAAATTGATCAACCCTATATAAATCCTCTTACTCAACATCAATATTTAATATATTTTTGATAATTAGGTTGTTCATATCAATTTATTTTATGGCTATAAATTTTGGATAATACATTTTTAAGGCTTGAATTTCTCCTTCATAGTTATTGATCTGCTCCTTCAAAATTTCTTTCCTCTCCATGATGATTACACAATGTTCCATCATTACTACAAGAAAACTATTGCCTTTAGTGATCAATTCCATAGACCATTCCTTCATATCCCTTCCCATATGAGTAGTATCTCATATAAAATCAATTATAGATTTATATGTACTGATTGGGTGTACTACCTATAGTTGTTGCAATGTTTCACTAGGCTTTATAAACTGGTTTAGTGCTTCTGTCAAATAATTTACTTTTCTCTTAATCTCATCCTTGGTGGATTTGTCATGGTCAATTATAAGGAAGAGAGAGTTCATACCAATTTTCATATCATGCCTAAGACCATCTATAGTATGCCATCCAAGGTGTATTAGATAAATCTGATAATCACCTACCATAAGATCTTCCTTTGATTTATCTAGTTGGGGAACTACAATTTCAACATATCTCTCACCCTTATCATCATTGAATATCCCTTAGAGGGTCTGGAGAGTAGGTTTTGATTTATTTTTGGCCTTTGACATACCAAAATATAATTTCCTAGGGTCAATAATATGTATCATCTTTTTACTCACTAATTGGGCTAACCAACTAGGGGTAGTCACTTGTTATTTTGATATGGTTACCAAAGAATCAACAACTTATGTTACTACACTAGTAGACACTATAACCATTGGGGAAACCTAAGAATATGATATCATTGGATGCTTAAGAGGTGCCTTTGGGTATCTACTTTTATCATTATATTGTAAATCAACATTTACACCAAATTCCTAGGCTACTCCAATCTTGACTGATGGTATAGTTAAAATAGTGCAAGTGGGAAGAGTAGAGGGTAAAATGGACACATGGGTTATGAATTTTGGAACTGGTGTAAGGGTGAAATCCAAAGCACTTAATGTGTCAATAATATGAGTGGGAACACTCATGGTTGGTGATGTGAAAATGGTAGGTTGAGATGAAGAGGAAATAATACTTATCTTAAGAGTTGGGGTGGCATACAAAACCATAGTTAGGATGACTAATTAAATGGAAATTTAATATTGGGTAGTGATGGGAATTAATGGAGATGTAATGAAAGGATTTATAAATGGAAGGGATAATGGGTGTGGATAAAATGAGGAACGTGAAATGGGAGGAAGGGAAAGTGGAGTGGAAACTTGTGATTTCACTATAGGGGGACCCTAAATGTCCACTTGATTCACTGATATTGATTGTACTTGGATTATTGATGTGGTTATTATTAGTGAAATGGTAGGTGGAGTGGAGACAAGTGGGGGGGTTGACACTGGAGGTGGAGGTGTTGAAACCTTTGAAATAATGGGATCCTGAGATGTTAGAGGAGTGGAGATAGCTGGTGGAGGTGTTGATACTTCTTGAGTAATATGAGTAGATGGAGGAGAATTAGAAATATGGGTCAAGGCTATGGTATCTAAAGGTGTAGAACATTTCCCTAATACTATTGTGTCTTTAGGTGAAAGATCAATTGGTTCATCCACAACTACTACATGTCTACTTGACTCTCTTCTTTTCAAGTTCATCTAATGATTCATTAGGACCCTCCTCTAATAGAGTGATAACTTCTAATTTGAGACTTGAAAGCTTATCTTTAACCCTTATTTTCTCCCTTGTGACCTATACTCCTTTATTCCTTAACCAAATAATTTTTTCATTGATTAGAGGGGTTATTTTATCAAATAGAGAAAGATTCAAGAACTAGCCATCTCACTGGTGGTAAGGGTCTAACAGTGATCTATATAAGGTAGATTAGGTCAACTCTAGAGTTTTCATCCACAAAGTCATTAGGGGTTGGTGATAGATCATAATATTTTATCTATTATAGGGACATATTTGAATATTCCCTCATCCTAACCATCTCTTCATCTTCACAATATTCCCAAAAATCCTCATAATAAGGCATGTTTTCATATGTTTCCAGTTCCAGTGTGTGGGTGATTTTACCATATGGATCAAAATAAGGTCTAGAATCTAAAGTCCTCAATGTCATTTGGAACATTTTATCCTCCATGCTTCTATCTTTTATGAGGGATTGACATGTGTAATCACTAATGGAAATTGGTAAATGTATCCCTACCTTGTGCATACTGAGAGGATTTTGTATGTATCCACAAGTTGTCTAATTAACTCCAACAATGCCCATTTATCTCTCACATACCAAGGAAGTATGTAGGGATAGCCACTAAATCTAATTTCCCTAATGTAGGATTAGGTGGGGATATGTATGAAGAATAAACCCCATTTACTAATTTCATCTTTCATTACTCTTGAAAATATTTCCTTCCCAAGTTATTAATTAAACATGATAATGATGTTGTATATGAAGGCATCTTTGACTATCTTGAATTTTTGTCTACTAGCCTATAGTGTGAGATTAAGGTAGTATTTGTAAACTATGGTTATCTCTTTAGTAACTATGTTAAGGCCTTGGAAAAATCTTCTTATAGCTAGGATATAAAGGATATATGATGTCATGTAGAACTTGTTCATTGTTTGTACCTCTATCAGTTTCTTATGGATGGAGTCAGTTATTAATTAGGCCCAATGTATATATTGTTTATTTTCTTAGATTCTCTAGATATATTGGTAAATCCTTTCTTTACAGCACTTGGTATTAGAATTACCAATGACCCTATGCAGTAGTATTATAATAGCCCTTACCTCATCTATGAAATCAAGCCTATACATGGTCTTAGGCAATCTTGTGGAAGAATGTTTGGGGGTCTTGAGCCATTGCTTATTGATTATATTTTGACATCCATATTTTTTCTCTTCATAGAACTATGTTGATGTTTATGGAGTTATATCCAAATAACTCTCAAATTTTGGGATGGCAAACATGGTAATGATGAAGTCAAGGTCAAGATCAAGAATCTTTCCCCTTTCTCACCATATACTTTCCTCCTATCAAGACCATAGTGTTGGGCCATTGTTAGGACCGACTCAAGGCTTTTAAAAAATAGAGGGAAGGCTACATCTTGTGGAAGACTAGATTCGTAGATCAATAATCTCCTAGGTTAATATGACCTAAATCTATATCTTTAATTTATATGATATTTCACTCCAAACTAGGGGTCACTCTAGGGCTCTTAGATTTGAACTTCATATCCTTAGGATGGATGGATATTGAAAATGTGATTGTGAGAAACCAACTGTGAATGTTGGTAAAATCTATAGGTGTCTAGAGTAGTTAATTCTTTGGTGGAATTGGAAGGTACTAGAACCACATAGTGTTCCCAACAATTTAGGTTCCCAGTGAAGGTGGAAGGTGTTTGAAGCATGTCCAATTTTCACAATGCTTAAAACACATTGGATTTCTAGTGGAAGTGGAATGTGTTAGATGTAGGGCCACTCTCCATGGAGTGCTAGAAGTATGTAGGAATTGAAGGTGCTTAAGTTAGGTCTAGTGTTTGTAAGGACACTATGGTAATATTTTAAAGGTAATATTTTATGGTTTAAACAGGAAGTATATTCTTGGGAATATTTTTCTTAATAGGTAAAAAAATAAATTTTGATTGTGAAATATTGGGGGGGGAGGAATGAAGGGATTTTGGTAATAATCACTTGGGGTAAAAATATCTGAATTGAAAACTTTGAACATGAAACCCTAGAAAAACCTTAGACTTCCCTAGTTTAACTTTAGACTATAATTAATTGATAAAACAACTACACAAAGAAACAAAGTACTAGTTCTAAAAAAGTAGGTAACCCTAGAGTAATTCCATGAATAAAGTAACAATAAATCTATGAAAAATACTAAAATTTTTATAGAAAATGGAAAACAATTTTAGAAAATGTTTCAAATTATAGGAATTTATGGCCAAAACTCAAGGGAAATACCATATATGATGTGGCATGAAAGTTGCAGACTTGGCTAGGTAATTATTTGAAGGTGGCTTGATGTTAGATTATGTGGCATAGGTAGTTGGAGATCCAAAATCACAATTAGAAAATAACCAAATGATAATGAAATCCCTAATTTACTTATTTTTATAGTCAAAACATGTAATTAATGTAATTCAATCATTTTTGGTAGCAAAGGTTGGACCTACTTGGAGTAGGTCCACTATTTTCAAGGATTGAATGGATGATTTGATAGGAGGTAGAATTTCATGAATAATTTGCACATTTACAAATGTGTAAAGTACACTTTAGGTTTTACATTCCATAAAAGATAATAAAAAAATAAGTTTGATGAAGGTGGGATCCAGTGTGCACTTTTTACTTTTTGAAAGGCACAAAATGTTATGAGAGTTTCACATTTCATGGAAGGGAGGTTAATATATTTGGTGGGATTCAGAGCCCTCATACAATTTTCACATTATGAAAATGTGAAAAGTGTGTGTTGAGTTCTAAAATCCACCTATTTAGGTGCATGGTGGGATCTAGAGCTCACCATGAATTTTGAATGTTTTGAAAACATGAAAATTACATGATGAGTTTCATATTCCATGGTTTCTTTAAAGTAGGTACTTTGTGGAATCCAAAGCCCACCATGAAATTTTCATGTTATGAAAATGTGTGAAGTGCATAGTGAATTCCATATTTTGTTGGTTTGTTTGTTGGGTGCATCATGGGATCCAAAACCTGTGAAGCAATTTACACAAGTGTAAATTACATCCAGAGTTCTAGATTCTATAAAACATAAAAGGAAAGATGGGTCTTTTATAGGTTTTAGGGTTTTTCCTAAAAAATAAAGGGGGTCTCCCTTAGGGTGTTAGATGTAATGATATTTTTGGGACAAAATTATCAACACTAACCTCTTTTTATAATTCATTATCTTGAATTTTAACTAATTTTCATACCTTGAAACTTGTCCTTGTGACCCTTCCACTTCTCTTCTTCTCTTTCTTCTCCTATGCTCTATAAATGTAGGCCATTTTGGCTTTTATAAAAAAAAATACACACTTGGTATGGTGAAGACATGCTAATTTGAATATTGTATTTTCCTTTGAAATAAATATTTCCAATCTAGTTTTAAGTTCATAACTTCTTGTCTAAGTGTGTGAAGTCGTGTATAGTAGGATGATAAGTGATAACTATCTATCCTTATGTTCTATTAACTCTTTCATGTTTGGTATAAGTAGTTCTCACATTAATAGGTCACATGAAGTGTAGCTAGTTTATTTGAGTATCTCTAAGTGTAAGGAGTAACATTAATGTTTGAAATATGACCTCTTGTCTATTCACTTTGAAGAATTAAAATACATATCACCTCCATGTTTGTAACACTTATGTTAGAGCCATCTGGAATGTTGAGACTAGTATTATGAGTTGTGTTTCATAGTGAAAGTGTATGGTAGTGTAGTAGAGATCTATATGGTGTATCACCTCATTAACATAGGTTAATTTACATGTTTTTTCTATCACTTTTCATCCAAAAAAACAAGTAGTGTAGGTAATAAGATATCAAATTATAATCTAGGGAGTTATCCCTTAAACCTAGAGGTTTACCTTTGCTATAGGAAACCCAAAGGCCTAGAGGTAATTCAATGTTTCAATCAATCTAGATAAGGCTTAAACAACCTCTCTCGGGTGCAAGATTGAGTGACAACACCTCTCAAAAGACTTGATGGAGAAGTTTAGACTTACAAGTTCCCAAAATAGATTGGGATGGATTAAAAAATAATTGTATTTTCTCTATGCCTCTTCTGGGCATCTAATGAAGTAGGACATTGGCACATGTGAGGTGAAATGTATGGGAAAATGGCCTAAGATAATGTTCTTTTGAGCCTATTTATAGTATTTTGGGTTAACAAAGTCTTCCTAACTATGTTTAAAGGTTATTTGACATAAGACAAGGGTGTTATGATCCTTAAAAAGTCATTCAAGAGGTTTCAATAGTGATAGCATAGGTTAAAAATCTATGTCAGGCCTCAATGAAGAATGTGATCAATCTTGCATCAAGAATGTTGAGTTTTAGACTTGTTTCAAGTCCTCAAGACTCAAGTTATATTTTGAACATCTTGATGAGAACTTACTATCATCTATGAAACATTTGGGAATCATGAAAAATAATAAATAATCCTTATTATCCCTCAAGATCACTTTAAAATTTTAGGCATGAAGGCCCATTTTATACTCTCTTGACAAACAAGTATGAAGACCATAACTACCAGTTGATATCCAATGCTTGAAAAAGGTTATATGACCTAATGCAATATATCCATGAAACAATAAACCATGATGGAAACATTAAAGATAGAAAACTAGACCTTACATGGAAAATCAAACCTTGGTAGTAAAGAATATGGCATGATAAAAAGCTCAAAGTCTAAGTTCAAGTCTCACATGGAGGAGAATCATTACAAGAGGTAAGGGTTGGCGTAGAATGTTATAAGTATGCCAAGTGTCAATTGAAAAACTTGTAACTACCCTCAAAGAAGAAAATGTGTAACTCCATGGAAAGGGAGTTAGATTTAATAAATCATTAAATCTACCAAGATGGCCTTTAATGCCACTTTTCAGTTAGAACTTCATCAACACATGTCTTAAAAGGTTGAGATCAAGGAGACAACACATTAATTGTAAACTTAGTGTCCATTTTTTCATAGTTTGTAACTAATTCTATGATTTAAGGACATTTGATGAGTTATCTCTTTGTCCTATCTTTATCTCTTCCTTCTCTTATATAAATGAAGCATTGAAAGGTAATGTAGGCATCCTAAAAATGGGTATGGTGAAGCCCTACCAAATTTAATACCTGTTATTGCATATGAAATCAATTCAATCTAAGTTATGATATTCTCATCTTGCATATAATTATTTTGAGATGAATTTGTGATGGATGTTAATGATAGTGATATTACTCCCTTTTATTTGTCCTTCTCTTTCATGCTTTTATGTGAGTTTGTCATCTTCTCTGAGGTCATATGAAGTGCATAAAATGGTTTTGTTGAGTAAAAGTGTTGAAATTTCATTAGTGTCTTCTCTTAGGATTATTTATTAATCATCTTGGCTATTGTATTAACCATAAATTTCATATAGAAACACTTGTGTGGGAGGAGCTATCTTGAATTTGTGAAATTAGGTTATAATCTTGTTATTTCATAGTGCAAGCATTGCCAAGTAGAGGAGATTACATTTGGTGCATGGCCTCTATGTTTTATTTCTAATTTTAGTTTCTTTTTACCCCCATTCCTTGAAATCTAAGTAGGTTAATGAGTAATTTTGGGTGAAGCATCAAGAATACTAGCCCAACCTAGAGATTCACTTCATCAATTAGGCTACCAACAAACTACAATTGATTCCATGATATAATCTAATTAGTAAGGTTTGAAAAACATTATTAGGGGTGAAAAAGATATTTATAATAGTTTTGGCATGTCTGGTGGGACTTAATTTCAATAAGGTTGTCCAAGATTGATGTTGGCCTTGATAAATTTATAGCTATAATAGCCTCCTTCATGGAACATCTAGTGACTCCAATTTTTTTTTAGATATTGGTTAAAAACAAGTAAGGATTTTTTATGCCAAATGTGAATACAAGATCAAGGTATCAGGGTATTCCTTTTGAGTTTGTTTATTTCCCTCCATTTTCAATCAAGAGAAATAGATTCCTTCATTTTGCCTCTTATACTAAGACCCCTAGAAGGAAGCTTCATTTTCATTATACTCAAAATTATCCTAAATATATAAATATGGATAGAAACCTAACCTTTGTTTATTTTGATGGTATATCCCATATAAAACTTTAAATATATGATAATATCCACATGTAATGTCTTAAAAGTGTCCCATACTTTAGTGGAGAAAACACCATTACCCCAATTAAGTACATTAGAGATATGGAAAATTTATAAAATATTCATAATATTGATCAAGATAATGTGTCTATTAGGTTATTATAAATTTAATTTAATGAAAATGATCTTGATTGGTATAGAATGTTGGCTCCTAATTTTATTGATTCATGAGACCAACTACGAGAGAAATTGAGTAAAAGTATTGAAGATAAGAGTGAACAATTATATTTAGTTGAGTGATTAACCACTATCAAGAGAGATCCATAATATTTTATGTAGGATTTCAATTATATATTTAAAAAAACATGGGATATGATTCTATCTCTTATGATAGCCACTCCAAACTATGCCTTTCTCTACTATCTCAAGGCCTTGATTAGTGATAGTTTTTATGATACAATCCATGGGAGGAGAGACCTTAACTAATGAGTATGATGTTGCCATAGAGGCTGAGAATAACCTCATAAAATTTGGAAATATTTCCCCAAGACATCCTATAGAGTAAAAAATACTCTTTGTTTCATTTTGATTTTCAATCACGTGATCCAAAATTTTGTCCATGTACACTTTGGTTTGAGACAATGAAGTTTTGACTCAGAGCACGGGCTCAATTTTAATTTTCCTTAATTTTGTCTAAGTGTCAAAATTGAGTGGAAGTTTCCAAGTGTCATCAGTCGAGACACTTTTCATATTTTCAGTAGGTAATGTGGAATGTGCCATGTGTCCCATAATAACTTAATGGAGTGCAATAAGTGTCGGCATCTGCGTCTCGAGTTTCTTATACTTTTTGAAGGCTTCTTTCCAACAAGATTTCTTAGGATCAAGTGGAGGGTGGAAAGTGACAATCATAGAATGTTTCAATATGCTTTTCTAAAAAGCAAGAAAAGATGCCACATATCCCTAGCTGAAGAGAATGGAAGCCACCACGTGTTAACCTCTGAATTATCTTCATTTTTATTTCATTGATAAGTAAATATTGTGGTGGGTCTCAGGTTTTTCTTCTAAGGCAAGCGAAAGCCACCAAATGTTGTTGTCTATGTAAGTATGAAATGAGGTCCAATTATTTCTATAATATAGATAGGGAAACATGGAGATAGACATGTGTCACCTTCCATAAGTTTCTCAAAAGGTAGCTAAAGGTAGCAGAGATCACCACATGTCCTTTGTCAAAAATAAGTGGAAAGCGCCACATGTCCCTATTCCCTTTCAGAAGTTGATCAGGTGAGAACTGCTTTGGGTCCCATTTTCTATAGAAGTTGTTTAAGTTTTGGAGAAGCGGATGGTGACAGATGTCAAGGACCAAACACTTCTAAGAGAAGACATAGTAAGAGTATAGGTTATGTGGAATGTGTTGTGTGTCTTCACTAAGTGATGTGGAAGCTATCAAGTGTCATTTTTTGGTTCCTCCTATATAATAAGAAGGTTTTCAAGTAAAATAGGGGTATCGGCCAAGTGTTCTCTTCCATTTGATAGAAGGGAGCATCTTGTGTATCTATTTTAGCCAATGATTTGATGGAAGATAAAATGTTTCAGAATCTAAGAAATATCTTCTGTTAGGCACTTCTAGTTTAGTTAGAGTTCAATTGGGCCATTAGATTAGGAGCATGCAGACAATATGGAGGGAATCCAATGCTATAAAGAGAAGTGCAGAGATCACCAAATCATCATCAGAAGATGGGAGAGAATTTTTTGTGAGAGACTATTGTCAAGAGTTTTTAGACTTTTAGAGTTGTGATCAGGAATATCATTTGCCTTTGTTCTATTTTCTTGAGTTGGAAAGTATATGTAACTATGCATGTTTCTATGCCTTTTATGTGACTGGAAAATTAATAAGAAGACTGAGTTTTGTGCCTTTGTTTATTTTTTTTGTGTCATTGCAAAAGTAGTCTAAGCTGTGAGCCTCTGTTTCTATTGTTTCTATCTTTTACATTGATCATGCCTTATTTGCTCTTTAATGTAATTGAATCTTACATATAGTTTCACTGTGCTTAGAATTAATGATCAAATTACATTCAGGTGCATTGCCATAGTTATGTTTCATTTCTTTGAATTTGTGTTTCTATTTAAATTCCTATCCCTTTCCTCCCAACACTCGAGATAAAGAAGAGACCAGCGTCTTAAAAATTTGGAGGTCGTTTCAAGTCGCAAGTCCCACATTCTTAAAACTTCCCATTGTCGGTGTTAAAAACAAGCACAATTTTAACCATCAATAGTTTTTGTCACACCCAATGGGATACCATCTTGAAGTTTATTTCAAGACCATATGAACTAGAGAACTACAAGGAGTCAGAGCTATGGACCAGTAACCAGATCTCAATCTGTTGTAAATCTAGTTATTCTTTTATCACCTTTGGTAACTAGTCTAAGAAGAAGAGTTAATCAGTTTATACCAATACCAAGATTAAATATGGGAGCCCCTATACCCCTAAGGAATTATGCAAGTTGGAACACTGGTAGTCCTTTGATTCTCCCAATACCACTAGCCACATGGGATCATATCCCATTAAATGCCTTGAAAGCTCTACCCAAATTTAGTGGGCAAGATTTTAAAACACCTAAGGAACATTTACAAGATGTATCTGATGTCTGTGTTATACATGTGGTCACACAATAGAATGTGGCTATAAGATTATTAGTAGCTTATTTTAAAGGGAAGGATCTATAATGGTACTGATCCTTGACTCCAAATACAATATCTACATGGGATTATCTTGGAGATCTTTTCTTTGAAAGATTTGAAGAAAAGGGTGATAAGTCTTCTCTGTTGCAACAATTGATTACTATTCAAAGAGCACCACAAGAATCAATGACTGAATTCAATTATAGATTTCAAAATACTTGGGAAAGGATTCTTGCTACAGCTAGACCATTACTAGGTATGGGTATAGTATTTTATCTTAATGCTTTGAATTTAGATATATCTATTATGATTCAGTCACTTGGAGGTTAGACTCTACCAGAGGCTTACGACTATGCAGTCTGAGCTAAAAATAATTTAATAAATGCTGGGAAGCTACCCCCAAGGCCTCCCATGCCTATGTTTCTAGAGATTACCTTACCATTACCTCAATAATCGTCTAATTCCATAGCCCCACCTATGTCTATGTATAAATATCCTCAACCATCTTCTAAAGAACTTGTCCCCGCCTAGTCATCTGAGATGGATGATATCAAGAATATCTTAAGGACATTTTCTAATGAGATGATTAATATAAAAAGATAGCAAAATCCTTACCCTAGACCCCAATATCAAGGCTACCAAGGAAATATATTTTCATCACAACCAAACCAATATCAGGGTCCTCAAAGGAAAAATAACCCTCAGTGAGCAAACCAATTAGTTGCAGTCTCTATACCCTCACAAATTGTTCCCCCCAATTCAAATAGGGAGATTGTTCAAGGACAAAATAATTATGTAAATATCACCAATGCCTGTTGTTTCCCTTGTAATAATGTTCATACTCCTATATATTTTCCCATGGGTAATATACAACAAAAGGTAGTAGAGTAAAGAAGAATGGATGGACAATTTGCAAATACTAGTGACAATCAAGCCTACCAATCTCCTGGTATGCAAAATTTAGTCCTAATGGCTTAGATGCAAGGGATTTCTTTACAAAAAGAGGAAGAAATAGCCTTGGAACATGCTTTTTTCTCATGGGTTGAAGATGAAGAATCAATATTCTTGAATGAAGCTTCTACTTCCAAGAAACCAATGGTGCAATCAGACTACTATACTAGATCAATGGTGGAACAGCCTGAGGTTGCAAATAATCAAGTTATGGAAAGTCCTCCATTTCAAGGTCAACGAAACACAATTTTTAGACAAGAAGTGCCACAACTAGTGTTGAATCAAGTAGTTCTAAGATAAGTTCAAGAAAAAGCAAGGTATCCTTACTTTCCAAGAACCTGGACACTGGGATTGATGAATGTGGTAGATCAATTGAAGAAGACTCCAGCACAAGTATCAATATGGGACATATTAGCTATCCCTAAATAAAAGACATTATTATAAGAATCTCTACAAGGCCAAGTAGTGCCCAAACATACTGAGATCAAACAAGGATCTGCTAAAAAAGAAAAGCTCAAGAACATAGTTCATCTACAGACAAAGCCCTGGTGAACAATCCACAAGAGGTAAGCAAATAAAAACTAGACCTTTTCTATTTGACTTTGATAGTTGGAAAGAAACTGCTACATAATGCAATGATAGATTCAGGGTCTAGTACTATAGTAATGACAAAGGCAATAGTAGATGATTTAAAGATAAAGTATGAGCCACTCACTAAAGGAGTTATGCAGCTAGATGGCAAATTAGTGCAAACAATAGGGAGAATTAGACAACTCCCATTATAATTATATACTTGTCCCAATATAATTGTCAATCAAGATGTAGTAGTCATAGATATACCTCCTATTTTTGGTTTATGTTATCTAGAGACTTTATAGCTAAGATAGGAGGATATATGTCTCTTGATTGGTCTCACCTCATTCTAAGGACCAAATATGGTTCAAAGATGCAAATTCTATCTGAACCACTATCAAGAGATCACATCACCAATGAACCAACATCAAAATTAGAGGTAGATGATGCTACGTTAAATAAGGAAGAAAGGGTTTTTGTTGAAGAGTTAGGTGACTAGACTGAGCATGATCAAGAAGAAGAAAATAACCAGTTGTTAGCTATGATGCATAGTGACCCATATGGAAACTATGACTCTACTGGTCTGGGCACTTATGTCATTTTTGGTGAGGAGCATGAAATCCCTAATGTTTTAAGGGAAGAGACACTAACTACTCAAGAATCTAAAAAAGATTCAAAAATTTGGACCTTAAATTTTGATGGGGCTAGAAGTAAAAATGGTGCTGGAGCAAGAATTTGTCTTACTGCTCTAAATGGTGAAAAAAAATTAAGGGCTATATGTTTCCAATTTGATTGTACTAATAATGATGTTGAGTATGAATCTATAGTACATGGGCTCCTATTATCCAAGAAAAAGGGAATAAATAATCTAATAGTAAAAAGAGATTAAGAATTAGTAGTAAACCAAATTAGAGAAAAGGCAATAGCCAAAAATGTAAGGATGAGATCCTATAGACACAGAATTTGGGACTTAATAGAAGATTTTAAAGCCTTCAATATTGAATTAGTCCATAGGATTCAAAATTTTGAAACCAATAGGATGGCCCAAAGTGGCTCACAGTTTGATCCAACAACTAGCCTATTAATTAACAATGAGTCAGTAAAAGTTATAGTGAGGCCAACTATTCCAAACAACGATGAGAATTGGCAAGTATTTGAAATGATTCTCAGGTACTCTCATTCTTACAATAATCAAATGAGTTTGCTAATCAATTTCAAACCAAAATTGAAGAATCATATGGAGATCAAGCCATACAATTAAAGACTAATAATCTTCCCAAAGGCTTGATCACTTTAGAGAACCTATTTGATCCAGAAGATGTAAGTCTAGAGAAGAAAAGGTGCCAAGTAAACAAAGTAGATTATTCTGAAATAGAGGTGAGTGAGGGCAAAAAATTAAAAGTTGAAAATTATACAACTCAAGGAGAAAAAGAAAGACTAATTGAATTGTGTAAAAAATATGATAGAGTCATAGCTTGGAGCTATGAAGACCTTCATGGATACAATAGAGACATCATTCAACACACACTAGAACTGACTGAAGGATCTAAGCCCATCGGATAAAAACATAGGCCAGTGAATCCAAGGATTGAGCCTCTAATGATGTATGAGTTATAGAAACTTTTAGATTCTAAAATAATTTTTCCAATCAAACATTCAACCTGGGTATCAAATCTAGTACTAGTTAGAAAAAAGAATGGAGATATAAGACTTTGTGTAGATTTCAAATATCTAAATAGAGAATCTCTGAAAGGCCACTATCCCTTGCCATCTATGGAACAAATTTTACATACTGTGGTTGGATCAGAAAGATTTTCATTGCTAGATGGTTTCTCTGGATACAATCAAATTTGGTTGGCTGATGAAGAAAAATACAAGACTACTTTTACTACCAAATGGGGAACATTTGCATATGTTAAGATGCCATTTGGCCTATCAAATGCTGGAGCCACTTTTCAAAGAGCTATGGATGTAGCATTTGGGGAACTTATAAATAAAATCATCTTGATTTAACTTGACGATCTTACTATTTTTTCAAAAAATGTTGTTGATCATTTTGATCATTTAGAAGCTATTTTTAAGAAATGTCAAGAATTTGGAATATCCTTGAACCCTAAGAAATGTATCTTTTCTATCCCTCAAGGCAAATTATTGGGACATATAGTATCTAAAGAAGGAGTTTCCATAGAAACTAAAATATTTGTAGCTATAATGAACCTACCTCTTCTAGTAAATAAAAAGGTAGTTCACTCCTTTTTGGGGAAGATTAATTTTGTCAGTAGGTTCATATCCAATTTTGTAGGCTTAGTAAGACTAGTGACACTCTTATTAAAGAAAGACCTAATTTTCAAGTGGACTATAGAAGGAAGGGAAGCCTTTGAAGAGGTCAAGAAAGCTATCTCAATAGCCCTAGTACTTAGAAACCCAGATTTTTCTAAGCCTTTTGTAATGTATGTCTATGAAGGAAAGCTAAGTATTGTTGTTGTCTTAACACAAAAAGATGATAGATAGGAGGGAGAACACCCAATAGCCTTTTTCTTAAGGACTCTTAGGGATTATGAAACTAGATACAACTTTGTAGAGAAACAAGCATATGCTATGATAAAATCCCTGAAGAAATTCAAGCATATGGTATCAGGAAGCAAAATTTTGATACTTGTAGCTCACCCAACTGTTAGAGAATACATCATGGAGGGTGAAATTATTAAAAAAAGAGCTAACTAGATAAAAAAGATTCTTTAATATGATGTAGAGTTCAAACCCACTAAGTTAGTCAGAGGCAAGGGTTTGTGCCAATATATGACTCAAGAACTTGAAAAGATGATACCTGAAGAGACAGATTCAGAAATAGAAAAGAAAATTGTATTAAGGATACAAGAAGTTGATCAAGACTCCTGGGTCACCAACAAGATTAATTTTATGAAAAATGGGATTTACCCAAGAGAACTCCCTCAAAATAAGATGAGATACTATAGGATGCAAGGAGTTCATTTTATTTTAATTGAACAAGTTCTTTTTAGAAGAAATTATGATGGCAAATTGTTAAGATGTGTAGAAAAGGCTGAGCCTAAGAAAATACTACACAAAATGCATCATGGAGTATCAGGTGGACATTTTTTTGCAAAGACCACATTTATAAAGATAAGTGAATTTTTGGCCTACTTTATTTACAGATTGTTATCAGCTGGTTAAAAAATGTTAATCTTGTCAATATTATGATGAGAAGGAATGTAGCAATACCTCTTAGTCCTATAATTATGGATGAACCTTTTGATCAATGGGGTCTTGACTTCATTGGAATGATAAATCTAGTGTCTAGTATGGGTCACAAATGGATCTTAACTTCTACAAATTATTTCACCAGATGGATCGAGGTAGTGCCACTCAAAGAAGCAATAGAAAATGTGATCCTAGATTTTCTAGGGAGCATCACTACTCGCTTTGGGGCTCCTCGCACAATAATTTTAGATAATGCTAAAGCATTTTTAGGGTCTAAAGTATCCAACTTTGCATTAAAGCATGGAATATATCTAAAAACTTCCTCCAATTATTAGTCTCAGGGTAATGTTTTGGCAAAACCAACTAACAAAAACCTAATTAGACTCATCAAAAGAATAGGGGTTGATCATCACAAAGAGTGGCATAAAATTCTTAATTTAGCATTGTTGGCTGATAGAATCATGCCTAAATAGGTGATCAAAATTCCCCCATATGAATTGGTATATGGGAAATCTGATGTAATTCCCCTAAGCTTGGAGATTCCTGCTCTCTAGCTGATCAAATAGATTTTCCCCTTCAGCAAAATAGACCATGGGAAAATTTTTATGTTAAGTAGACAGATTTTGATCCTAAAATCAGACTGGAGAATAAAGACTGGGATGCTAAGAAAATAGAAGCTTATTAGAAATATAGGCAAGAAGTTTGTTAGACAACTCACTCTTTTGGGAATGTAGACTCGGATGAGAAATGGGAGGAAATATAGGATGAGTGCCATTTGTCCCCTGTATCTAGCCTTGACACAAGCAATTTATCAACACAGGGTGTAGAGCTGGAAGCTAGAGTAGGATCTAACCAAGAATCATAGGCCTCAGGGCAATCCTCAGCTATAGTCACTATAACTACCTAGCCCCAACCTCTTAGTACCATTGAAAATCAAAAGAGTGTGGTATCTTCACCACCAAAAAGTTCTCAACATTTACCACTAGCAACAGTATAAATGTTGAAGAAAAGGAGGCACAACCAGCAGAAGAAATGCCAAAGAAGTGAAAGAGGTTGAGGTTTTAGCTTGATTCAGAGGAGGGGGCTGAACCCTCACAACACCAACCACATATCACTTTAGTTACTCCTTAGGTAAGTGTCATTTCTCCTTCTTCTTCTCAATCTCTCTCTTCTTCTATTGGGGTAACAATTCCATCTAGCCATATGACATCCCCTGCCACCTCCGTCATGCCCATTTCTCACTTTGCCCCATCTATCCCTACTCAATATTTATCATTGCCTCACTTTTCTCCCTCTGTTCCCAAGAAAATACCTCCTCAAATTGCCCATATCCAACAATTGGCTATTACATATGGTTTGCCACAAGGTCATCCTTTTGTAGGTGGGCACATTGCATCTCCTTCTACCTTCCAAACTCAAGTAGACGCTGCTAGGAAGGTGAGGGAAGCCCGAAGAGAGAAAAAGAGGATCAAGGATAATAAGGCCTTGGCTACACCACATCTAAGGTCACAATTTGACCCAATTTAGTAGTAACTAATGATGACTCATTTGTCACCAAATATAATCAAGCTAAGTGAGCAGATGTAGCTAGAAGACTACACAATATATGTAGTGGCCATAGACATGTCCCTGTTCAGACCACAAGACAAAATTGAGCTACTAATTGAATCCACTTCTATAGTTTTTGAAGATTACTTGAAAATATCAAGGAAGCTATAGAAGATGGAGGTTGATCTAGCTAAAGATAAGGAAAACTATAGCAGTTTGACCATAGAAATCAATACAAAAGATAATGAAATAAAGAGTCTAAATAAATAGTTGCAAGATACTATTTCTCTTTAGACTCACCAAGCAATCTAGGTCTAAAATGATTCCTTGAAAGCAAGGCTAATGTAGGTAAAAGATGCAGTGATGACCCTAAGGTCAGAAAAAGTAGCATTACAAGAAAAATGTGAGGAAAGCCTACTATAGGTTACTCAATTGTAATAAAAACTACTGAATAAATAGAATAATACCACAGCTATACAAGTCCAATTTCAAGCCAAGCAACAAAAGGAAGAACAATTGACACTAGAGCTGGCCAATAGGCCAAAGAATGTAGGAATGTTAAATCTGGTGAAGGAGCTTTATGAATCAATGTGGAAAAGAATCTCTTTAGAGATTATTTAGCTCAGGCCTTCTCTCACCTTCCTACTAAATGCCTAGAAATTGTGAGAAAAGGTGGATAATTTTATTTAAGACACTCTAGCTACTATTTTTGAGAGAATTTTAGACTCTAAAACACTGCTACAAAAGATTTATGATGTAATGGATGGAACATTGTCAACAGCAAGAATTAATGACAAAATGGTCGCTACTAAGCGAGTGAATGAGGTTCTCAATTGCAATTCTACCATAATCAATTATAGAGAGCTTCTAGATGTGATGAAAGAAGGAATCAGTGAAATGAAATAACACATTGAAGACTTAGTGCAATTAGGTCTTTCTTCTCCTTTTTTCGATGACAACACTGTGCTGATGATCGATGAAATTAAGCCTTTGTTGTTGGCCATGTAGAATGATCAAGTAGTTTTTTAGGATTTAAGGGATGATTCATCAATACCTATAGTAGAAGCTATTTTGATTCCTATTTCCCAGATTGAATTTAAATTGAAGGCTATGATTTAGATTTTGCAACAAAAAATTTCACACAAGGATATTATCAACCTTGATTTAGCCTTCAATGAATTGAAAAATAAGTAGGGGTTATCTGATGATGAGTGGTCCACCTATCAAATAGAATTGTTGAAGCTGTGATTTTTTGTCATTTTGATCAAGTGGGAGTTTTAGTTTATTTTTGAGTAGGCTCAAAATTCCTTGGGGTCACCAATAACTGTAGAGTAAAAAATACTCTACATTTCATTTTGATTTTCAGTCATGCGATCCAAAATTTTGTCCATGTATACTTTGGTTCGAGACAGTGAAGTTTTGACTCAGAGCATGGGCTCAATTTTCTTCTACCTCAATTTTGTCTAAGTGTCAAAATTGAGCAGAAGTTGCCAAGTGTCATCGGCCGAGACACTTTTTATATTTTCAATAGGTAATGTAGAATGTGCCATGTGTCCCATAGTAACTCAGTGGAGTGCAACAAGTGTCAGCATCTACATCTTGAGTTTCTTATACTTTTTGAAGGCTTATTTCCAACAAGCTTTCTCAGGATCAAGTAGAGGGCACTAGGTGTAAATCATAGAAGGTTTCAATATGATTTTATAAAAATCAATGGAATATGCCACGTATCCCCAACTAAAGAGAATGGAAGCCACCATGTGTCAACCTCTGAATTATCTTCATTATTGATAAGTAAATATTGTGGTGGGTCCCAAGTTTTTGTTCTGAGGTAAGTGGAAGCTACCAAGTGTCACTGTCTATGTAAGTATGAAATGAGGCCTGATTGTTTTTATAGTATAGACAGGGCAACATGGAGATAGACACGTGTCACCTTCCACAGGTTTCTCAAAAGGTAGTGGAGATCACCACGTGTCCTTTGTCAAAAATAAGTAGAAAGTGCCACATGTCCCTATTCCCTTTTTGAATTTGCTCAGATGAGAACTACTTTGGGTCCCATTTTATATAAAATTTGTTTAAGTTTTGGAGAAGTGGACGGTGACAGATGTCAAGGATCAAACACTTCTAAGTGAAGACATAATAAGAGTATAGGTTACGCAAAATGTGTCGTGTGTCTTCAGTAAGTGTTGTGGAAGCTGCCAAGTGTCATTTTCTGGTGCCTCTTAAATAATAATAAGGTTTTCAAGTAAAATAGGGGAATCAACCAAGTGTCCTCTTCCATTTGATAGAAGGGAGCATCATGGATATCTATTTCAGCCAATGATCTGATGGAAGATAGAACGTTTCATAATCTAAGAAATATCTTCTGTTAGGCACTTCCAGTTTAGTTAGAGTTTAATTAGGCCATTATATTGGGAACATGTAGAAAATTTGGAGGGAATCCAATGCTATAAAGAGAGGTTCAGAGATCACCAAATCATCATCAAAAGATGGGAGATAATTTTCTATGAGAGACTATTTTCAAGAGTTTTTAGACTTTTAGAGCTGTGATCAAGAATATCATTTCCCTTTGTTCTATTTTATTGAGTTAGAAAGTTTATGTAACTATGCATGTTTCTATGCCTTTTATGTGACTATAAAATTAATAAGAAGACTGAGTTTTGTGCCTTATTTTATTTTTTTTGTGTCATTTCAAAAGTAGTCTAAGCTGTGAGCCTCTATTTCTATTGTTTCTATCTTTTACATTGATCATGCCTTGTTTGCTCTTTAATGTAATTGAATCTTACATATAGTTTCACTTTTCTTAGAATTAAGGTTCAAATTACATTCAAGTGCATTTCCATAGTTATATTTTCTTTCTTTGCATTTGTTTTTCTATATAAATTCCTATCTCTTTCCTCCCAACACTCGAGATAAAGAAGAGACCAGCTTCTTAAAAATCTGGAGGTCATTTCAAGTCGCATGTCCCACATTCTTGAAACTTCCCATTGTTGGTGTTAGAAACAAGTAAAATTTTAACCATCAACACATCCCATGCCATTATTTCTTGATATACATCCCCTTATACTAGCTCTTTCTCCCATTCCCACACTAACCAGTCATGAGCAAGTTGTCCCTAGTCAGTCAAATGAAATGTAAGAGTTAAAATCTTAGTTAAAGCTCAAGAAATAAATTAGTGTCCATTGAGAGGAAAATAACATATCATCATAGACATTATCAAGCTCCATATCATCCTTATCATTTTAATCATCAAAATAAACCACCTTTTTAAGATAATTCTCAAGGATAAGGGTAGGTTACTAATGCTATATCATATAATAATTATAATCCAAATGTTGCCACCACTTCTGGAGCTATATTACCTATTCAAAATAACATTTTATAAGATAATTATTAGTAT
The DNA here is from genome assembly GCA_037957365.1 of Torreya grandis. Taxonomy (NCBI): domain Eukaryota; kingdom Viridiplantae; phylum Streptophyta; class Pinopsida; order Cupressales; family Taxaceae; genus Torreya; species Torreya grandis. Next base: position 1,054,208 of record JARHVA010003102.1, read on the forward strand.
TATTAATGGGATGATCCTCATAATGAACTTACTAATAAAAATGGGGTGTTCAGTCAAGCTTTTATATTACAAAATTAAACAATTCCTTTTATGACACAAGCTAAAGTTTCTAGTCAAGGAAGGACAAATGGAGAGCATGTTCAATCTGATGATACAATAGTAAATTGGTAAGAGAGAGATTGGTATGTATTTAATTAATTGGGTAGATTTAGTAATGTGATTGATACTTCCATAGAAGTTAATACAAGATCCAAAAGGAGAGCAATTGAAGATGCTCAAGAGATAGGTAAAGGTTCAACCACTCTTCCTTTTATGTCTCAAGGATTAAAAGAAACTAATATCGATACTAAGGCCCAAGAAACATAAAAAAAATTATAATTTAAAGGGTGATTTCATACCTAAAACTATGTAATAAGAAATTAGTATGGAAGCTCTTAAAGACAACTAAGGGTTGGTGGTTCTTGAATCAACATTGTGGACCAAAAACATCAGCAAGAAGAGAAATTTTGGTATTCACAAACACACCTACACTAGCTAATGGGAACCAATCAAAGATGCTAAACCACATATTTTTTATATTTATATGATCATTGAATATTTCTTAGTGCACAATTTCATGATAGATCTTGGGGTAAATAACTTAATGATGCACAAAGAAATATTTGATAAGTTAGGCCTAAAGTATGAGCCTCATACCAAGAGTGTCTTGTAAATGAATGGTTCAACTATCAATATTTTGGTTTTGATTAAATTTTTGATTCTTACTCTCCATGATTGTCCCAACTTTTATATTGATCAAGTTGTTGTTTTAGTTTATATTCCACCCTACTTTTCTATATGCTTGTCAAGAGACTTCACTACCAATATTGGGGTATATTTGTCATATGATTGGTAATATATGGATTTTAGAACTAGATATGGTACTAAGTTTACAATAAAATCTGAAATTATGTCTAAATTCAATCTTGAGCCATACAATCCAAACATTTCAAATGTGAATTTTATTATCATTGATGAGGGAGATCATCCCAATGATCAATAACTAGTTATACCTCTTGAGGACATATTGTAAATTTTCCTTGATGAATGGGGAGTATAAAATCATGAATATGATCCATATAAAGGTTTTGAAGAATCTATTCTAGGTATTTACTATATTCATGAAGAAGGTGTAGCCATACCATCTCTCTTTATGTCAAGTGAAGATAGTGACGGTTTATCAAAAATGTTCTTTAATGTTTCAAGGAGTAAGAATGGAGAATGGGTAGATATGATGCTAGTTTCTCCATAAAAATAAAGGTATTCTTCTACAATTATATTTCAATTTCAATGTAGTTGAATATGAATCACTTATTCATGGACTTCAATGGGAAGGAAAGAAGGGAGTGAAATAATTACAAGTTTTTGGACATAGTGAGCTAGTAGTCCACCAAGTGAAAGGTAAAATTTCTGATAAGAATCCGATTTTGAAGACTTAAAAAGATAGGTTATGGGACCTTATTGAATAATTTTAAGCCTTCAACATACAATCAGTTTCAAGATAACAAAATCGGCATGATGGTAGATTATCTTAAGTGAGAGCTCAATTTTTCATTCTTAATGATGTGAAGAACTCAAAAATGTAGCCACACATCAAGGTGGTAGTAAGGCCATAAATAATAGATAATGATGTCAAATATAAGGTGTTTGAGAGTGATAATTAAATAACATGCTTACTTAAACAAGAAGCTAAGTTTAATTTTAAAAACTAGGCTAAATTGTAGCATCAATATGGAGATCAGATTATGCAATTGAGATCCAATAAGATCCCCAAAGGATTGGTAAGTATAAAAAATATATTCAATGAGGATGATCAAATGAGGAGGGATAAGTTGAGTATTTATACCAAATAAGAGAATCATGAAATAGTTACTATCTTCAAGGATAAGCTTCTCAAACTTGGAAAGGTATGTACATTAATTGAAAGTATTGTATTTGTGGATTTGTGTAAATAATTTTATGATATATTTAATTAGAAATATATTAAACTTAAGGGGTTTGATCCTATATTATCCAAACATACCATAGATCTTGATCTAAATTCCAAGCCTATAAGACAAATATAAAGACCTATAAATCCAATGTTTGAGATTTTAATGAGGAAGGAATTAACTAATTTGATAGAGTCAATCATCATATTCCCTATTAATCACTCCTTATGGGTTATTAATCTAGTCCCTATGAGGAATACGAGTGGAAAGATCATATTATGTGTATATTTTAGACATTTAAATAGGTTTTATGAGAGATCATTATCCCTTACATTCTATGGAGAAAATTCTTCAATTGGTTACAAGTTCTCAATGATTCTCTCTCTTGGATGGTTACTCTAGTTATAATCAACTCTTGGTGAAGAAAGATGACCAATACAAAATAAAATTTTCTACTAAATGAGGTGCATATGACTATAAAATAATGCCATTTGGGATATATAATGTGGGGGATACATTCAAAATAGCCATGGATATGTATTTTTAAGGATTGATTAATGAAATGGTGTTAATCTATTTTGATGATATGATGGTTTTCTCAAATAATACTAGTGATCATCTAGCTCATCTTAGATTGATTTTTGAAATATTTTGTAAATATCTTATCTCTCTAAACCCCAAGAAGTCTATTTTTATAGTTCATGAGGATAATATCTTAGGTCACATTGTCTCAAAATATGGGCTTGCCATAAATCCTAAAAGAGTTAGTGCCATATTGGCTTTGTCTTTGCCCAAGCACAAGAAAGGTTTGTAAAGATTTCTTAGAAAGATTAATTTTTTTATAAGACTCAAACTTGGTTTTTCCAACCTTTTTAATCCTATAACAGCCATGTTGAAGAATCACAAAGTCTTAAATTAGACCAAAGAAGGAAATACAATTTTGAAGCTATTAAGCAAATTATAACCCAATCACCTACATTGATAAATCATAAATTTTCAAAGGATTTCTTATTGTATGATTTATCAAACATTTAAACTATCTCAACGATGTTGATACAAAAAAATGGTGAAGGTCTTTAGCAACCTATTACCTTCTTTAGTCAAGGGCTAGAGGATTATGAATAGAGATATACCTTTATAGAGTAGAAAGTGTTGGAAATAATATGGATCCTTAATAATTTAAGGCATGTGGTGTCTAATAATAAAATACATGTCATGGTATCACATCTAAGCCTAATATACATCCTTTTGAATAAGGATTTGAATGAAAAAGGGTTAGTTGGATAACCAAGTTCATGGAATATGACATGGAGATCAAGGCTACTAAGTTTATAAGAGGTAGAGGGTTATGTGATAATTTGGAATAAAAATTTCAAGACAATAAATAATATATTATATAATTACAAGATGAGAAAAAAAATGTTTTACCTTTCGCCCATCCAAGTTGGACACAATATATGGTAATTTTAAATTAAATAGGTGAGTGTTCTATAATTTTGGATAAATAAAAAAGAAGGTATTTTAGATTGTATTCCATCCCATATATTCTTATGGTTGGAGTTATCTTTAGAATGGATTTCAATGTTATACTATTGAGATGTGTTGAAACTAATCATATTGGTAATATTTTAAAATAATTTCATGATGGGACTATAGGGGGTCACTTTGCAGATAATACCAAAACAAAAAAATAATGAGAGTTGGGTATTATTGGCCTAGATTGTTTAATGAATCTTATGCATGGGTAAGGATGTGTTAAAAGTGCATTTTACATATGAAAACACAATATTACATCCCTTCCTCTCAATCCTATTCACATGAAATAACCAATCATGCTAGGGGGTGTTGATTTAATTGGCATGATAAAACCCCCCTTCAAGTATAGGCCATAAGTGGGTGATTACAACCAATGAATACTTAAAATTTTGGGTAGAGGAAATATATCTTAAGGAGGATAATGATATTTTATTTCTTGACTTCTATGAAGGCCTAGTAACTAGATTTGGAGTCCCTTCCATAATAATTTATGAAAATGAAATGTAATTTAGTGGTGTAAGGTTATATTAATGGGATATTAAACATCTACATAATAGCTTCTTCAAACTAATATCCTCAAAGAAATGGAATAGTTGATTCCATAAACAAGAAATTGATTAGAATAATTAAGAGGATAGTGGAAGAAAATTAAAGAGCTCGGCACACTAAGTTGAAGATAACCTTATCAGCTGATAGGATTACACAAAGAGGGTTATTAGTAACTCACCATACATGTTTATTTATGGGAGAGAGTCCAATATACATATATATCTTGAATTACCATCCCTAAATTTAATATATCAACTTAAAACAATGGAAAGTTATCCTATGAAAATAAGGTTGATAGAGATGATGGCATTGGAGGAGATGAGATCATGTCATATATAATATGAAGTGCAATAAAGCCCAAGTAAATAAGACCTTTGTTATAATATTTGTTACAATAGTATATCAAGATGGATACCTTATGTTGAAGTGGGATGAGGATAGGGCCAAACTTGATAGGCATATCAAGTTAGATATATTATGGAGTGGGCCTTATGTTATCATTGGCTATAAGAAACATAATGCTTTTCAACATACAAATCTAAATAGAGAAGAGATAAGTATCCTAGTCAATGAGATAAATTTGAAACCATGTTACTAAGGTTAGTTTTATATCCTTTTGTATGGTAAAATAGGTCTTTTTTGCCCTGGGAGCTTATAGTAAAATTTTAATTATTTGATTTTGTTGTTGTTGTCCCTCTAAGTTTTGTATGACACATGTGTGTTATGTGTGTTTTGGAAGTTTTATCAATTTTTAGTTTATTTTAAGTCTGATATCAAGTCCAAATTTTAGTATGCTTTCAAGTCAAGAAACATTCATGACTCCATAACCCAATGGACTATCAAGGCCACTAGTCTAGATACATAACAATCATGCAATCTTAAGAGGTCACGAAAGATGTTAGCCAAAATTGGCCACCATAGGTGAGTAACACTAAAAACTTTGATCATTATGATCTTAAATTTGTTAATAACCATCTGAAGTTTCTTCTCTGTATCATGGTTAGTCTCAAAGTGATAGGCATGGTGTTTTTCTTGATAACTTTCAGAGTCTTTTAGAATGGTCTAGTTAAAGGTAGGTTCAAGTCATCTAGTCTTGTCATTAAAGTCAATAAATGTGGTCACCTAAAATGTGTTTATCATATATTAAGTTGGATTTTAAAAGGTTAAGTTTTAAGTTTGAGGTCAAGGTCAGGACTGAATTATGATGAAGGAAGAAGAATGGTGACCTTCCAAGAAGAAATGTATTCCAAGCTGAGTAGGTGGACTACGAAGCAAAGATGGTGAGTTGACAACATTAAATTTTCAAGATTTTGGAGAAACTAAGGTATTTTTTGAAAGATTATGTTTTTATTTACTTTGAATGATATTTCTTATTTCAATGTTGTAATATGAATCTATAAGATAAACTCAAAATTGAATGTTTATATCATTAAATAAAGGCCTCCTATGCAATTTAACACTTTTTAAATGTCATTATATATGTACATATATGTAAATATGTCTAAAACATCTTAATACTACCTCTCAAATGTCGAAACCCTTTTATAACATCACATTCATAATTCCTAACATTCAAATAAGGTATAATGAAGAAGTTTCATGGAAAATAAGTTTTGAAATGCTTTGGCACATTGTTCAACCTTTGTACAAGTCAAGAAAAGCTTCATAAACACCTGGTTCATCAGCTCCAATAGGTTTGAAAGGTAGAATAAGTTAGTTATTGAAGATAATTAACCTATTAGGATCCCATTACAAAGGATTTCTATTTAATATATATTTATAAATTTATAAAAGGATTTTTCCATACCCCTCATAGTTAAATCCATTCTTGGAATTAAGTGATATATCTAAAATATGAAAAAACCTACCCCATTTATCCATCGGGTTTATAGGTATGCTTGCAAGCTTAAGAAATCCCAATGATTTGATGTTTTTATACATAGGAGAGAGAAGATTAGGTCTAGTACTCTTAAATTGAGGGGACCCCTATGCATGTTAAGAAATTACTTATATGATTCACAATATTAGAATTATATATGGCATAATTAAGAGCAAAATAAGAATATCCACAACAACAATTGGCAAAAGAGCAAAATACTTGAATATTATGACTGAGCCACTTTGAGGGAGAAACCTACACAATGATTAAATAAGAACATAATTCATAATATTATGATAAAATACTAACCACTACCTCTTACATATACTCTAATTATCCATGGTTATTCCATAAGCCAACCATACTAATAATATTGATAAATATAACAAGCTAATATAAAGATGTGTAATCCATAATTTAGACACACATATCCCTAGATGCACTATAGAATAAGGGCATAACATGCCCCTACCCTTAAAAACAAAATTTTCCTTAATTTTAAATCAAACGAATATGTTTCTATAGGAATGCTTCATCCTCCCATGTTGCATCTTTAGAATGCAGGTTCTTCCATTTGATCAAATACTTCTTAATGGCTATGGTCCAAAGTTGTTTAGTGTGCCTGTGAAGGATCTCCTCAGGATATAGAATGACTCTACCTTATTCATATATTTTAAGTAACTCAATCTGAGTATAAAATCTATTTCAAATTACTTTATTCAAGAAAGATACATGGAATATCAAATGTATATGAGTGGTTGGGGGTAATTTTAACTTGTAAGCCACACTACCAATTTTTTGTAAGATCTAGTAAGGGCCATAATACTTAGGCGATTTCTTTTTATCATTTTTATATTGATTTAAAGACATATTATTTTATGTATACAAATGCAAAAATACCCAATCACATATTTTGAAATGTTGCTCATTGCAGTGTTGATCTACTTGCTACTTCATTCAATTTTATGCCATTGCTAAATTCTCTTACAAACTAACTAACACCTCTTGTTGATGGTGAATGTGTTACTCAAAATATATAACCTTAAGATGTAATATAAAAACTAAAGTTATGGATGGGGGGTGATACCCATACAATGCCACGAAGGGAGATATCTTGTAATAAGTGTGAAAAAAGTGTTATACCACCATTCAACAAGTGGCAACTAATGAACCCGTTTGTCTTGTTTGTCAAAAAAATAATAATGAAGATACCCTTTGATACATTTGTTAAATACATCTATTTTTCCATCATATTTAAGATTATATGATGATCTATTATCTAGCTAGGTACCCAAACATGTAAATAATTTAGTCTAAAAATTACCAATAAATATGGGATCTTAGTCACTTGCAATGATCTTTGGAGTGCCATGTAATTTTTGAACTACATTAAAAAAATAAGAAGCTACTATACTAGAAATAAATGGATGTGATAAATAGAAAAAATTAACATATTTGGTGATTTTATCCACAAATATCATGATAAAATTTTTACCCTCAAACCTTGGTGACCTTGTAATGAGATCCATGGAAACCTCTTCCCAATGATATTTAGGGATGGATAAAGGATTCAAAAGATGTGGGGTCTTAATGGTTTTGCCTTTATTTTTTTGGCATACCATGTATTCAACCAAATAGTTTTGAACATACCCTTTGAGTCCTTAAAATAAATCTCACTTGATTTTATTATATGTTTTCAGAAATCCTAAGTGTCCTCTAAGTGGAGAGGCATGAAGTTGCTAAAGAATTTTATGTTTGAGGAGAGAATGCTTACAAAGGTATAATCTATTTTATACCTTAATACATTCCCCTTCCATGTAAATTTTTTAGATTCATTTTAAACTTGGTGAAGATTTTGAATCAAATCCTTGGTAGCATTGTCATTTTCCCATTTTGATCTTGCTTCCTCTAGCCGATCTACCTGTCACATGGTCATTGCACATAACAATGCCTCAACTGATTCATACTACTGAGAGAGGGAATATACCACCATATTATCTCTTCCTTTCTTATACATTATTTTAAAATCATAGCTTAAAATTTTAGTCACCCATTTTTATTGTTATTTAGATGATAAGTCTTCTTCTAAAAAATATTTGAGGCTATTATGATCAGTCTTTCCCTAAAAGTAGAAACCCATCAGATATGGTCTCCATTACTTCAATACATGTAGAATATCCATCATATATTTCTCATATATTGGTTTGATCATATTTTTTCCCCTTAAGTTGGAAAATTTCAAATGCTAATGGTATATCTTCTTGCCTGAGTACAACCCCCATGCCATATCTTGATGCGTCACACTCCACAATAGAAGATTTACAAAAAATGGGAGTAGACAGAACTAGAGTTGTGCACATAACCATTTTCAACTATTCAAATGCCTTAGTACTTGAATCATTCGATTGGAAGGAATATTTATTCATTAAAGAGGTGAGTGGAGATGTAATGTTACCATATTTTTTGACAATCTTGTGATAGTAACCAGTTATCCCTAAAAATCCATGGAGGTTATTGAGGGTTTCAGGAAACTACCACTCCATTTCTTAGATTTTATTAAGATAAAATTTCACTCCATGTGAAAAAATATGACCCAAGTAATCCACCACTTGGACACCAAAATCAAATTTAGAAGGTTTGCAATAAAGCTAATGTTGTTCCATAATTAAAATCGCCTATTTCACATGCTTCAAATGGTATTCCTAACTTTTGATATAAATGAGGATATCATCAAAAATAACTAATACAAACTTTCTCAAAAATGGCCTAAAAATAGTATTCATCAAACTTTGAAATGTATATGTGCATTTTTTAGGCCAAAAGGTATGACCATGAATTCATAATGACCTTCATGAGTTTTGAAAGCTATTTTAGGTATATCCTCATTGCAGATGTGAATTTGATGATATCCAGAGTGAAGATATAACTTGGTAAAATAAATATCACCTTGAAATTCATCTAGAAAATAATCAATTACTAGAATATGAAATTTATATTTGATGATGTATTTGCTAAGTTCTCTATAATCTAGGCACATCTTGCAACTATCATCCTTGTTCCACACCATGACCACTAGGGAGGAATATTCACTTTGATTATGTTAGATGATTCTTGCCTCTAATATCTCTTGTAATATGTTTTAAATTTTACTCTTTTAGGCATATGGATACCTTTAGGGTCTGATATTGGGTGGTGTACTTCTTAAAATGAGTCTATTGGCATGATCATGTGCATGACTTGGGGGAAGTCCTTTTGGCATGTCAACAAAAATAATAGAATGGTCATCTAACACCTTTTAAAAATCAATATGTGTAGACTCCTTGGTTGTTTTAACCTCCATGGAAAATAAGTGTGACATAAAACCTTTTACACCTTTTCTAAGAATCTTCTTCACCTAGTGGGAACTAACTAGTTATGGAGATTTATCCCATAATCCATGTAGTTCAAAATTCCTTCTTTCTAAATATAATCTCATGAATAATTCCTATAAATTTATCTCAATAGTGCCCAAAGTGGTGACCCATTTCACTCCCAAAACAATGTTAGCTCCTCCCATGGGAATCACAAACATAAGGGAATCTATTAAATAGTCTCCTATAACAAGCTTAATAATATGGCTTTTGCCATAATAATTGACTGTACCACCATCTAAAATCATGACCTAAAATTTTGGAGATGGGTAAATGAAACAATTTAAATGAGTAGTCAACTTATTATTGATGAAGTTATGTGTACTCCCAGAGTCAATTAACATAGTCACCTTTTATTTCTTTAAGAAACCCACCACTTTAAGATTTTTAGGAGTACTAATGCCTGAAAGTGCATGACAAGAAATAGTAGGTTAAGAATCTTCAAATTCATCCTTAGGTTCTTCTAACCCTTCTCCTTAAGCCTCCTCATATTCTTCCTCATCATTAGTGCCATCAATGTAGAATAATTTCTTTTTATCACATCAATGCCCTTTTCTCCATTTGTTATTGCAGATAAAACATAGAAATTTTGCATGCTTTTCTTCCACTTATTGAGGTGTTAATCTGGTAGGATGATGAAATAATGGTGTTATGAAGTTGCATTCATAAACATTGGTGAAAGGTCTTCATGTGATTAGTTATTTTTCCTCAACCATGCATGTCTTTAGTATTGATTAAGATACAATACTTGGATGAAATATGTGAACCTCTAATTGGATGCTATCTTTGAGGTGACCCAAAAATAGGTTAGTCAAAATTTCCTTAGTGATGTCCACCACATGTAAGGAGATATTATAAAATTGATTAATTTATTCCTTGACAGTCCTAGTTTGGTATAACTTGGATAGCTAACTAAATTAATTTTAGATATATTATTGTGATAGTGGAGCGATAACTCCTTAAAAATAATGACCATGAATTGAGACACTCTACTTTTTAATTTTGAGCACACAACCAACAATAATAAATGAATGGATTAGGTTCCAGATAAAGAGAACCCATAACCACTTTCTTGGAACATGGAGTTTTATGTAGATCAAATAAATTTTAAATTTAAGTGAGCTAAGTGAGTGGATCATTACCATAAAAATTATGCAGGTCCACTTTTTACAACATTGGCTTAGATCTATAATTGGTATTGGTAATGTTTGGAGTATGAGAATCAAACTGAAGAGGTGGAGAATTATTTTATAGTGGTTAAGCTAAAAAGTTATCCAATTGCCTAGATATTTATTATAATTTATCCTTCACACTATTTAAGTCCCCTTTTAAACCTATAGTGTCCCCTTAAACCATATAAAATTCATATTTTTTCACCATGCCCTACAACTTTGACTTAAGTTATTGAACTGCCTTCAAAATAGATAGATAAAAAGTTTCAAATTACATGTTATCCTTGTGAGGATATTTTGGAGTTTCTTTCCTTTTCCAATGTTTATGAGTGTTTAGACTAGCCATGCACAAACCCTAGGAGGGTTTTATCCCAAAAAAATTATGATTTTTTCACTAAGATGAATCCAACTACTATTATTATGCACAAGGGTGAAAATTTTCAACCCAAAAAAGTGTACTAGTAGAATACTATAGTCATATAAAATGAAAAAAATTGTAACTTGAGCATGGATAATGACACCCAACCCATAGGTCCCTCTTGATTGCTCTCATAACCCTCATAGGTTTTTTTTCACTAATTCCTAGACATCCATAGCCTTCTATACCTAATCCTAGCTAAGTTAAGACCTTCTTTTCATGACCAATCCATCCCCTTAAGTCCTATCTACCCAAGATAATAGTTCCCAACTAGGATAGGAGCAATGGTTCCATTATTGTCTACTTTCAATGTTATTGTCCGAGCTCATTTCTATCTCTAATGGTCAATTTATTCTAGTTTCCCATCCTTCTCTTTGTCTACCTAACATGAGAAAATTCAATCCATGACCAATAGATCCCTATAAAATCCAATTCAAAGATCATTTAGAAAGGGTTGGTAAATATTATCAAGAAAGCAAGAATACAAGTAAAACCACTCAGGTGATCTTCCCTATTCTCTGTATATAACCATCTAGTATAGTCCTAAGCACCTTTAAATCTCTACACTAGACCCTAGTTATCTCAAGCATACCCAATTTAGAATTTCCTTGAATTATCATATCACAATTACACCAAGCACTTTCAAAGAGAGAACTACATATGGATTGATCCCTTTTTAGAGTATTGGTATGTAGGTAACATGCCCACACATGGGGTGTGAAGCACGTCTAGTGTATATTACACACACTAACCCCTTTTCCCTATTTGCCAAAGTTTTGTTCAAGTACATTAAAATATTAGAAATGAATAAGATAATCTATAAAGGGAACACTACTGACAGTGAATCTTTGAAAATTTAGAGACAATGTCATACAAACCTATCAAATAAAACCCAAAAAGCTTAGACTTGTAGGACAAAAAAAAATAGACAAAGACTACAGTGTCGATGCCACTCTTTTCCACTTGTGACACTCCTATCTAATCAGAAAATGAAATCCAAAATATTTTTTGTGATAGTGTCTCAAGCCTACACAGTGAATATCAAACCCTATCTCAATCAGATCATCGTAGTTTAAGCTAAGTCTTATTTTCTCCATTTTATTACTATTTTTATAAAATCTCTAATTATAAATAGATTTCACAAATTAGTAGCTTATTTATTACATATTATTTACTGATTTATCAATATAGATCCTTTAACTAAATTATATATCTCATCCGTTCATGTCTCTCTAAAAGGCATTCTCATTGATGACCAATATCACAAAAAGCATCTACACTAGCTTGAGTTGTTATACCATATACATATTTAAGTAGTATAACATCTTTGAATCTATAAACAATGTATACAATGATCCTACAACAAATGAGTTCACACTAGAGAATTTGAAGTTAATGATCTTGTTCTCAAAGAAAATCTTCACAATGTCAATGCAAAGGAAGAAATCAAAGTAAAATTCAAACCAAACTGGCTAGGTTCATACATTATTGAAAAAATATTAGCCTTAAAGTGTATCATCTAGATTCAATTTAAGGAAAGAAACTCAAAAATGTAATGAATATCATGCATCTACATAGATTTCATATCTATCATTGCATTTCACACATTGTATTATACATTAGTTTCTAAAATCACTTGTACATGATCTCCTAATACTTGATTTTACATAGTTTTTCTTCCAACATTACTTGTACATAGTTTCTTATGCTTGATTGTGCATAATCTCTTTACTTGATTATACATAGTTCAAATATATCCAAAAAAAACATTTCAATTATATACATCATCCAAGCTTTACATTGCTACTACTATGCTAGGACTTACATTTGTTATTTCATGCTATTGTATATTGATTTATCTACATTACCATGCTTCACTTGATATTTTTTGAGTGTATGAAGTGATATCCAACTCTTTGATTTCTTCACTTTACCCATTGAGGGGGAATCTTAATTCTACATTCAAGACACACATTGATATACATACCCATTGGGGACATCCTCTACATGACCACACCATCCAGGTTATGTCATTCCTACATCACACATCTAGTTATCATGTTGATGTATCTCATTTACTAGCTCACATAGATTACTCTATCAACACTCACTAGTATTTATCACTTGTGTAGTTATTTACATATACCTAGTCTTATACTAACATGTCTTACATACATTCATTTCTTGTGTTGATTAGTTAGATGCATTTATAATTCTGGTTTCATACCTGCTTTCTTTTCTTACTTAGTAGTATCTTAATGTGATTGCATTTCTCAATTCTTGTTTGTCTCCTATATGTGCCTTAAAAAAATTTCCAGTGTTCTTTAATTTTATTCATGTTTATGCCTTAGGAAAATTTCTAATGTCCTTTGCTTCTACTCCTTTATGTGATTATTGATTTCATGCCAATTTATTTATTTCAATTGTATGTGTATGTGGCATTTTAAAATGCCTTGTATGATTGCTTTATAGTTCGAGTGATATGTGGCCATTTCCCTTGTTTGCTTGGCCCCTTGGCCACTCTTGTATGCTTCTTGCTTCTTACCTTGTGAGCTTGTTTCTTGATTGATTTCAATTATTGCAATGACATGATCCATATCATGCATTATTCATGTTTTATTTGATGCCATGATGGACATCATGCTCTATCCATAGAACTAAAAAATAAATAAATAACAACTAACTAGACTTTAAATTCTAGTTTAGTACATTACACATAATATTAAATTATTATATCTATCTAGGCATACCCTTGTTTATTTAACAATCTTTCACTGTAACCCATGTTATATCTAAAGATATCTTGTCGATTATCACTATTATATCATGTATTTGTGTAGCACAACACACATGCAAGGCTCTTCATTCTAAGGGAAGTCATTGAAGGGTCTCCATTACTACCCTCAAAAGAGGTGGCAACAAATAGGTGTTTTATCAAATATATTAGATCTCTTATCAGCTAAAAAATTCTATTTTTAGAACACTCAAAATAGTAACCAAACATCAAACCAATCAAAATAGATGAGGAAAATAGTCAAGAATCTAGAAAAATCACGAAATTTGTCCTAGGACCATAGTATCAAGATTGGACTACAACACTAGTGGTGGTACTATCCGTTTCTAGTGCTCTTATCCAAATAGTAGAAAAACCAAATTTTCCAAAAATAGACAAAAAGGTAAGTATAGTTACAATTTTATTAGCTATAGTTCAGACCAAAATCAATAGTTTTCATATAGCTTTCTTAGAGAATCTAGATATAGGTGGCATCATGCATGGCATGATGTCTGTTATTTCCAATTTTAGATATGGTATTTGGTACAACTTCTAGATTGGAATCCATGTTCTAGACATCAATAATTGGGGGCAATGTGCATGACATGTTTGTTTCTTTTCTTTCTTAGTTTAACATTATCCAGACATTATTAGTAGTTGCATGACTTAATCCATATTTAGGTGGTTGGAATCATTTTGTTTTAGCTTTCATAAAATCCTAAATTTCAATTTCCTGAGTTCCCATGTGGTTTCCACATAAGCTAGATTCTCAAGTTTTGGAGTGGATTTCATAAAAGCCTAATATCCATCTTTCAGAGTGGCCAAGAGTGGCCTAGTTTCTATCATACATTAAACTATCCACACCAACATTGTTAGATCATAATGTATTCATGGGATTCATAAGACATATAATATAACATACATTTCATACCAGTATCATTTCATAGCTTCACTTCATAGGACAATGATGGAGCTAAAGGTCTAACTAGCCTTTATATTTTTGAGCCACCTTTTAAGAGAGATTGGAAACACAATCCAAACATTGATCAACACATGAATGACCACCTAGATTCACTTAGTATGTGATGATGGAGCCAAAGGTCCAATATGTTCATTCTTGAGCCACTTTTTAGGGAATTGAGTACTCATCTCCATTCATGATATTACTCTTAGTATAACACATATCTAACATTACTCAACATCACTCAGCATCATAATAGGTTTTTTATTAGTCCACATACTTGGTGAGGTGTATTTATTCCTTTATCTTCTTATATTTTACCCAACTTTGTTCATTCTTATTTTAGATATAACATATCTAGTAAGAACATATCTACTCTTTATTTTATCTTGTAGATTTACACTTCACAGCATGCTCTCTCTATGCACACCCAACATCACACAAGTTTCATGAGATTCACCCTTATAGGTAAATTTAGGTACGCTTTCTTTTTTCCCTTTATCCTAGTATTTCACTTTACTACATCATTATAATAAAGGGGGGGGGAATGTAGTCATATAAAATGGAAAAATTGGTAACTTGAGCATGGCTAGTGATACCCAACCCATAGGTCCCTCTTACTTTCTCTCATGACCCTCTTAGGCTTATTTTAATTGATTCCAAATCATCTATAACCTTCTAGACCTGATCCTAAATGAGCCAAGACCCTCTTTTCATGACCAACCCACCCCCCCCAGGTCTCTTTTACCTAGTATGATAGCACCTAACTAGGATAGGAACATCAATACCACTATTATCCACTTTCAATGCTATTGTCAAAGCTCATTTTTGGCCCCAATGGTCAATTTATTCTAGTTTCCCATACTTCTCTTTATCATCCTAAAGTGAAAAAATTTAATCCATGACCAATAGATCCCTATAAAATCCCATTCAAAGATCATTTGGAAAAGGTTGGTAAATATTATCAAGTAAGTAAGAATACAAGTGAAACCACTTATTTGATATTCCCTATTCTCTACATACAACCATCTAGTATAATCCTAAGCACCTCTAAATATACACACTAGTCCCTAGTCATCTCAAGCACGCCTAGTTTAGCATTTCCTTGAATTTTCATATCACAATTACACCAAGCACTTTCAAAAGGATAATTAGATATGTCTTGATCCCTCTTCAGAGTATAGGTATGTAGGAAATGTGCCCACACATGGGGTGTGAAGCACATCTAGTGCATCCTACACACACTAACCCCTTTTAATTATTTTCATCTAGTGCATCTTACACACACTAACCCCTTTTAATTATTTTCCAATGTTTTGTTCAAGTACATTGAAGGCTTATAAATTAAGAAGATCATCTCTACAAGGAACACTATTGATAGAAAAGCTTCACAAATTCAAAGATAGTGTCACACATACCTACCAAACAAAACCCATAAAACTTAGACTCTCAAGACAATAGTACCAGACAAGGAATATATCACAGGTGCCACTCTTATCTAATTTTTATGCTCCTATCCAATATAAAAAAATCCAAAATACTATTTGTGACAATGTCCCAAGCTTGCATAGTGAATATCAGACCCTATCTTAGTTAGATCAGCATAGTTTAAGCTAAATCTTATTTTCTCTCTTTTATTACTATTTTTAGAAAATCTCTAATTGCAAATAAATTTTACAAATTAGTAGTTTATTTATTACATATTATTTAATGATTTCTCAATCTAGACCCTTTAACTAAATTAGGAATAAAACCTAAATATTCCCAAAATTTTTAAATCAAATACACTATTTTGATCATCTCATATAGATGAATCCAATGGTTATTAATTTTCACCAGGTAAAAAAAATTAGACATTTTTCACCCAGAAAAATGTTTTATCTTTTTTTGTAAAAAACTCATGAACAAAACTATAGTGACAAAACAAATAAATTCCTCCAATATCAAAAGTTTTTTTTTTTTGGTCTTTTGGTGCTCAAGATGCTAGATCCAAAGATAATGTGTCATATAAAATTTCATAAATAAATGATCTAATACCACTTGTAAGTAAATTACTTAGATGATACACAATAGTAGAATTATATATGGTAGAACTAAGAGTAGAATAGGCATATCCATAACAACAATTGGAAAAAGAGAAAAATACTTGAATATTATGACTAAGCCACTTTGAGGGGGAAAACTACACAATAATGCAATAAAAAAAGAATCAAAATATTATGATAAAAGACTAACCACTACCTCATATATATACTCTACTTAGTGAAGGTTATTCCATAGGTTAACCATACTAAGAACATCAAAAAATCCAACAAGCTAATATGAAGATGTGTAAGCCACAAGTTAGCCACACATATCCCTATATACACTATAGGTTAAGGGTATAACAATGCCATTACAATTAATAATGAGTTAGGATATTTAGGCCCTAAGCTTTATGAATCATCCTTAATAAAGTAATATGTCTTAAATCCTCTTAAACCCATAGAAGCTCATATTTGAGAAATTTTGAGGCATTTTTGAGCTTGTTAGTGAAAATGGATGATTATATGAGATCATGAAAGGTCATATTATTTCTATCATCCCATATCCCATCATATGGTTAACAAATGTAGGCATTAAAAAGGTAAACAATATCCATATGGTGGTAGGTTATGGACTTGAGCAAGAGATTTTGAGCTTTATGAAGTAGTCAAACATATTTGGGGTTCAATGGTAGACTCTTAATCTATATTCACATCCTTATGAAACTCTCTAAGGTGAAAAATATGTCCCTCAAAACCTATAGAGGCTTGGAACCCTCATAATAAGATTAACACCTATAGAATTCTACAAGTATCATGCCTATATTGATGTTGTAAGTAAAGAAGAAATGAAAGAGTACATGTTTTATACATACTAAAGAGTCATAGGTTCACTATGAATATATAAAAACCTATAAAATATGACAAGATTGGTTATAATTTAAGAAAGAGTAATAACATCAGTTTGAACCAAGATCGGTTAAGGATCTTTTAGGCTTGTTGAGACCTAAAGAAGAAAATATTATATTTGAGACTTAATCCCTAAGAATAAAATTGTAAAATTGGTTTTAACATTGATATAATATGTCTATAACATCCTAAAAAATATTTTGAACAATTTTTTAGACCATATTCAATCATTCCTAACAAATTTGGAAGATAAGCCATAAAACCCTTTGAATAGGCCTAAATAATGTTCAAGGGTGAAGAAGAAATATATAGATTCATGATTGTAATTTTATGTATCCAATTTTTTTATTGAAAATGTAAATGTTTATGGCTATATAATTTAAGTACCTAAATATATTAAAATTATTATAGACTATTTGTGCTGAGTAGTAAAGAAATAGCTGATGCATATAGGCTCAAGTAAGCTATGAAGGTCTATAGGTTTAAAATAAGGTATTATTGGTAAGAATTTTTGACCTTATTGGTTGAAGATACATTAAAACAATATAATATGTTTTGAAAATTTCCCCAAGAGTATTCATGGATTAAAAATTCAATAAAACCTCATGTTAGGATAATTTTACAAAGAGGTTGAGCCAAGAATAGAGACCTATAGGTCTGCCTAGTAAAAGTTGAAGAATATGCCCTTTGCGTCTAACATGGAGTTTAAGAAAGGATATGAGTATTTTTAATAAAATTTAAATGGTTATAAAGTGTTTTAATCCTTGATATGAAATTAAAACCATCATTTTGAGTCAATTTTCTTTGGATGAAGAGAGATTTAGGCTTAGAAGAGACCTATAGGCCTATCATAGGAAGAATGAGAGAAAGAACACATTTGGTTGTTGAATAATATGTTAAAAATGTTTTTATATGTCAAAGGGATGATAATTAAATATTATATCTTGATTATAATCACTATAATTCCTAAAAATTAAATAAAGAGAACTCAATCTCAAGGTATTACAATTAAGAAGCCTAGATAACACCTACAGACCTGTGCATAAAGCATGAAGAAGCTAGAAATTTTTTGAATGGATTTGAGTAATTAAGAGAGTTATGAAGTTAATGATACATTTATATATATGTATAGGAATTTTTTACTCATTTCAAGGAAAGGAAGTTCTAAACAAGAGTTGTTAGGGTCAGTCACATAAGACTATCCACAAACCCAAACAATGGCTTAATTCAATTTATAATGGGTTGAAGAGAACAATTAATTTATGATTACATTTTAACATGTGATTATATGTTTTAAATACCTCATGTAGGTATTTAAAACTC
Source organism: Torreya grandis (assembly GCA_037957365.1). NCBI lineage: Eukaryota > Viridiplantae > Streptophyta > Pinopsida > Cupressales > Taxaceae > Torreya > Torreya grandis. The sequence continues at coordinate 1,073,132 of JARHVA010003102.1, forward strand.
AAACCAAGTACATTCATATCTCTATTTCTAAATTTGGCCTTCTTGAGTCCACAACATGTCTGTCTTATCTGAGAAGCCCAACTTCATCATCTGTGAACTTACATTAAGAGATACATGGGTAAAAATGGATATTTGAGGAATTATTAAATATTACCTAATAAAATATAGTGGCATTATTAGGGATATCAAGGATATTTTATTTATGAATAATCCTTAACAAGTTAAGACCCTAAAACCTTGTTAAAACCTCTCAAAAGACCTGATGGAGAAGATTAGTCTTACAGGTGCCAAAAATGGATTGGGATGGATATAAAAATACTTGGATGGTATATATTTCTCTCTAGGTTATTTTATGAAGTATGAAATTGGCATGCATTAGGTGAAATATACATTAAAATGGTCAAAGAGACTATTCTTTTGAGACTATTTATAGGATTTTGGGTCAACAAAGTCTTCTTAACTATTTTTAGAGGTTCTTTGAGGCAATAAAAATGTGTTGTGATCCTTAAAAATTCATTAAATATGTTCCCATAGTGATATCATAGGTTTCAAGTCTTTGTCAATCCTCAATGAATAAATATGATAAACTTTGCATCAATAAGGTACATTTTTAGACCTATTTCAATACATCAAGACTCAAGAGATCTTCAAAACACCTTTATGAGAACCTAATGTCATATATGAAATATTTTCAAGTCGTGAAAAGTAATAAATAATCCTTATTGGCTCTTAATATCACTTCAAACTTCTAGGCATGAAGTCCTCTTGATACTCTCTTGACAAATAAGTATGAAGACCACAATTTCTAGTTGATCTCCAATGCTTGAACAAAGGTTCTATGACCTAATTTAGTATCTCCATGAAATAATCAACTATGATGGAAACCTTAAATACATGAAACTAAGCCTTTCATGTAAAATCAAACCTTAATAGTGAACAATATAGTATGAAAACAAACTTGAAGTTAAAGTTCGAGTCATATGGAGGAGAAGAATTGTAAGAGGTAAGGGTTGGTGTATAAGGTTCTCAAGTATTCAAAGTGTCAATTGAAAAAATTGTAAATTCCATCAAAGAATCAAATGTGTAGCTCCATGGAAAGGGAATTAGATTCAATAAAGCAACAAATCTTCCAAGATGACCTTTCATGCCACTTTTTAGTTATAACTTCATCAACATATGGATTAGAAGGTTGAGATCAAGGAGTTGACACATTAATTGTAGACTTAGTGGTAAGTTTTTCCTATTTTGTAACTGATTATATGATTTAAGGATAATTTGTGAGTTATCTCTTTATCTTATGTCTCTCTTTTCCTTCTCTTCTTATATAAATGAAGTCTTGAAAGGGATTGTAGGCATCATAAAAATGGGTATGGTGAATCCCTACCAAATTTAATACTTGTTATTGCATTTGAAGTCAATTACAATATATTTATTCTATATTCATCTTTCATATACTGATTTTGATATGAACTGTTGATGGATGTTAGTTATAGTGATATTACTTCCTTGCATTTTTCATTTTATTTCATGCCTTTATGTGAGTTTTTCATCTTCTCACGTCATATGAAGTGCATCAAATGGTTTTGTTAAGTTAAAGTGATAAAATGTGATCAGTTTCTTCTCTTAGGCCTCTTGATTAATCATCTTGGTTGTTGTATTAAACATAACCTTCATATAGAAACACTTGTGTGGGAGGAGATGTCTTGAAGTTGTGAAATTAGTTTGTAATTTTGTTATTTCATAGTGAAAGTATTGAAAATTAGATGAAATTACATTTGGTTTATCACCTCCATGTTTTCTTTTGGGTTTTAGTTTCTTTTTATCCCTTTTCCTTTTAATCTAGGTAGGTTAGTGAATAGTTTTGGGTGAAGAATCAAGGGAGCTATCCAAACCTATAAATTCACTTCATTAATTAGGCTACCCATATTATAAAAGTGATACCATATTATCATCTAATTAAGAAGGGTTGAACAACCATCGTAGGGGTGTAAATTAGATTGATAAAAGTAACCATGACTAAGTAGATTATAAATAGGAGATAGTGGTTAGGCTTTGATCATCATATTGTGAATTATTATTTTATTGCATTGTTTTAGAGGTTTCCCCATTGAAATGGATCAATGATATTTATAAATTATTCTACTATTTTTTTTAATTATTGTTGTGATTTTTTTATTATTTTCTTAGTTATAGAATATATTACTCCATTACTGAGAAGCATCTAAGTAATTTCATTTCATGTCCATTTTTTACAATATTATCCCTATGTATTTTTTAGTTTGTTCAACAAAAAATCATAGTGTTTTATTAACTAAATTATTTATGAATAATTTTTTGACCTCAATCTTATGATTAGATATTTATTTTGTTTTCATTTTCCTAAAAATCCATGCTCCACTTTTGACACTTTATTGACCTAAAATAAAGGGGGTAAAAGATGGGTTGGACAACTCCAACCACTCTCCAATTAGTGGTTGGGTATTTATTACATTATAATACTTTAAATAAGGCTCAAATTAGACATAGTTATCCTATCTATGTGTACGTATTATTAATCATGTTTTAGTATAACAAAATGCAACTCTTTGGAATTTGACACTTGAAAACATGTAACTTTGACTTTGTGTTAGTATTTATACTTGGATTTAAGTTCTACTCCATTGAGAGTTTTAAATTTTTTATTTTTTGGATAGTGCCTTAGGGTGTGAAAATGGATTTATCAAGATTTTTTAAGTGATTTCTATATAGATGCTAGATAGGAATGAACTTAGTCTTGATGTGTATTTATATATGACTCTTTGGGCATATTCCCCAATAACTAACATGTGAAATGTGTGTAGGCCAATCCAAGGGATATATTTGAATTTGAATATTAATCATTGAGAATATTATTAAATTATGGTGAAGGAAGAAATTACCAATAACCATCAATATCTAACTATTGTAAGAATTATTCAATAAGGGAAAAATATTGATATGGAATATGGCAATAGTCTGCTTAAGATATTTGAGAATTATGGCATAGACTAAGGAGAACCTAAGTATGAATGAAATTAAATTCGGTTAACCAAGTCCATAGATATAAAAACATATAATTAATAATGTGATCAATATTTAAATATGTATGTACAGGTCATAAATGTCAAAGATGGTAAAAAATAATGTTTCCAACTGTCTAATACCAAATTTAGGTGTCTACATATACCTATGTATGATGAATCTATTGATGATAAAATGTGTAAACTTGATACAATTGTATCCATATATAATAAATATATTAAGAGATATAAAGTATACATTTATGTATCCCATAAATGTGATTTTAAGAATATAATAATTAAAAAATGCAAAAAAATAAATAAACATACAAAACCAAGATTTATGCATGACAAGCTTTGTTATTACACATATTTGATTAATTTTATTTTTCATATACATGGTGAATTCCTATTAAATTTAGTTTGGATGAATTTTATCTAAATAGTTTAAAACTAAGGTTAATTCACTTTGTGTAAAATATAACATTAATACCTAATATATGTTATGAATTGATAAATTGAGATTAACCTAGAAGATTATAAATTAACTAAGAACTGAGAGAGAGAGAGAGATGTACTTATCTTTTTATAATATTATACTTCTTAACGTTTTCATCACTATTTTTTAAATGATTTATGTTTTCTCAATAACCATTAAAATTAGGAAATAAGATCTCAAACCCTACATGTATGTTATTAGTAGAACTAAGACCCATGAATTATTGGTACTATATATAATCTATTGATAGTATCTTTATTTATTGTAAAAAAATTTAATACCATAAAAAACTATGCCTACACCTTTTGATTCCTAATATATGTGTGTTTTCCTTTGATCATCTATGTTGGTCCCTATTTTATTTATTTTTATTTTAAAACCCTAATCACACTTTTGACCATAATATGATCCTATAAGAATGGGTTTATATGTTGGATTGGATAACCTCAACTACTTCATTCTAAGTGAATGAGTGTTTATTATTTCTTGATACTTAAAATAGGGATTAAACTACATGTATTTATCCCACCTAAGTGTTTGTGTGTGTGTGTGAGCTATCAACATCAATCTAGAATGCAATGTAATTTTTTCCTTTTGACACTTGGAAATATGAAAAATTTGACATGTGTGTATTCATATGGATCTATGGATTATCATTTGAGTGATATTTAGATATTTATTCTATTGTGATTTTATTTTAAGAGAGTGATAATTAATTTCTCAAGATATTTAGGACTTTCCAATATGGGCATATCCTTAGGATTGATTTGTAATTATATCCAAATTTTTATATTTCCCACTATGACTAACCATGAATCACATCTAAGTGAACTTAAATGAGACTTCCCAAATTTAAAAATAGTCATTGAGTGTTCTTATACACTATCAGTAGAGGAAAACACTTGATAAAAAATTGTAACTATCTAAATGTTATAAATATTATCTTTGGAGTAAAAATCAGTGATCTGAGACATGGCACTAGTTTGTTTTATAGTCCAAAAGTTTTTTACAAAAACTAAGGTGATCTTGAATATGTTTATTTGCTAAATCAGGTTATCCAAGATAATATGTGGGTAGATATATATGAGAAATTGTGCATAAGATTCAAATGTGTAAGCAAAGTATTAATATATCAGTGTACCAAATTTTTTATTGCCAAAGCATATAATACAAAAATTAGGTGTCTATAATTTCCCCCTTTTTAATCTAGTATTTAAAATACTAGATTAAAAGGATAAAATAATAAATTAGGTTACCCTAATTAACCACACTTGGTGTTGAAATATATGCCCCAAAATATCCCACTTGGTCTATGAAAAAACTATAAGGACACATGTATATATCAATGTCCCTCCATGATATAACATATAAAATAATCTAGATCATTGAAACACATGAAATTGAAAAGATAAGGGAGAAATAGAGCTGAGGGTATGTGAACCATGCTACCACTTATTTAACTAGTTTATAAAATGTCATGGGGTGATTATTCCCCAAGGAGATGAAACCATGAATTGAGGAGTATAAATACCCCAACCCCCATTAGAGACGAAGGTGTAATATAATTTGAGTTCCATATAAACCTCAAATGAAATAACATGAATATCATATTTATTCTCTTTTTGAACCTCAAAACTAGGTTTGTATGTAAATATGGAACCCTAAAGTAGGTTTGTATGTAAAAATAGGACCCACAACATTTTTATATGTCAAAATAGAACCATGAAACAATTTTTTATGTAAATTATCAACCAATGTAGATGGAATATAAATCCAAAGTGATTACACAGTGCCATTATTCCCCATCGATGCATAATATAAAAATAATTTTTTTTTTCATGAATAACGTTCATGATCCAAATATGAACCAAATGTACCTCAAATTTATATGTAATGTCATAATATGTCTATGATAATTCTATATAATGTTCCTCAATCTTATCAATATAATAAACATGATCAGTATAACCCATATAATATATTTTATAATGCCATAGACCATTCAAACTATTCCTCACATCATGTAGAATACCCTACATATACCTCAGTTAGTCCAATATATCCAAATTAAATCACATAATCTAACCCAATTCATGGCCTAAATTTCTTAGCATACTATGTACATCCCTTTTGATACTAGGGATGAAGCCTAAAAATCAATCATCTCAAAATAAATACTTATGCACACCATGTGTTATATAAAAATGTAATAATATAGAGCATGCATACAAACATGATAATATATGTCATCATATAAATATTTTATCATTCAAGAACTTATGGAACAAGTAATCCAATACAATGGGTGTACAAGTACCATGTCAAGCAGATATCATAATAGATGCATGATAGATATTAATGAATCACACATAATATAAGTGTGTGTGATAAAAAACTTTGAATCAAGATTAAAAATAATCATATATGTACCCACATACATGCACAAAATATCATGGTTATTAAGCACACAAACACTTAAGACACAACTTGAATCTGACTTGACACATATAAAAATGGCCATGATTCAGACTAGAGGATCCTTTGACAAACACATGACATGAAAAAAATAATAAATTCACTCATATAACACATAAGTGATCACAAAATGTAATAATGAACTTAAAGTATGCATAAAGCAAGCAATGTTAGTTTGTATAATCAATGAATGTCATCATATAATATAATAAAGCACAATATCCATATGAAATATCACTCTAGAAAGTATTATTAATATAAATTCATGTATATATATCTACTATCATCAATAAAATAGTATACAAAGATACAACTTGATAATTGTTTAAATATGTTCACCAGTGTAGGCATGCCACAAATGTGAAAGGTCTTCTATCAATACATAATTTCACACATTTTTATATGCATGTATCATATGTAACCTGCATGTCATGCATACCACAAACATATACCCTTTAAAACATGTAAATATATATATATATATATATATATATATATATATATATATATATATATATATATATATATATATATAATTCACCATGTATATAATAAATAACATTACTAAATAATGTCTACTAGCACATCATGTCATGCATAGGTCCTAGTTTTTTATTTTTTGAATATTTGATTTATTTTTTAAATATTTTAAACTTTTTGGATTTTGGGTTTTGGATTTTTTCCCATACATCCCTAAGATCACATCTAAGGGTTGCTTAAATACATAACTAGGATTTTTTAATAAAGTGATTTTTTATAGATAAAAAACCATATCAAAAGTCCACAAGTAATCATCATTAGAGTCATCATCCTTATCTATGTCTATCATTCTTCCCTTTACCTTCACATAAGTATTACATTTATCTCAACACTATGTGAATGGTATAATGTGTATGATTAGCTACGATGACCAATAATAATCATTTTTATCTCTATATAGTAGGATACATATAATTTCATAGTAATAGAGCTTGCATATACTTGAATGGTTATCCATGTTAGAGAAGAGAACCATATATCCAACAAGGACAACTCGTATTTAAATTTAATACACTTTTTTAGAGCATTAACAATAACTTGTATTTGTTCTATCCATTATTTTCTTGGTTTAGTTTGTACTTGTTCCTTGATATGCATTACAAATTTCAACATGTCTAAAACCTTTGGCCTAAAATAAATTGGTAATGTAATATGTCTTATTGATCGTACACAATGTATATTGTGTTATAACTCATTTATTGTGTGCCCTAACTATTTTATGAATTTAATGTTTCTAATATTGGCCCACTCAACTTCATCAGCTTGAAATTCTTGACAATAGTCATCATTAGTGAATGCTTTGATATTCAACGGGGTCATTTATAGATGTTTTTACAAGTTATTCAATCCTTTTATTGTTTTAGTATTCTTTGGATTCATAAATAGTATGTCCATTTTATGTGGCTTTACCTATACTTGTATGATCATGATAACACCTTGATCCTTAAATTTTATTAATATTTTGTTGTAATGCCTCAAAACTATCTATACCATGTTTATCTATTCAATGATAATTACAATATGACTTCCCCTATTGATACAATAAACAAGCCATAAACCAATGTATAGTTTAAGGTAGGTTGATAAAATTATTATCAAGTAACATTTTTAAGATAATACTTCATTGGTTCTATATACTAGTTACTTGAGATGTTGTATCATAAAATGTGGGAGGTCCATTTCCATGAATTATACATTTTTAATTGAAATTTTCATGGATATTGGACAATAATCATTTATTAATCATGTGATGTGAAATTATTCTTGTGATTGATTCATACTATATTTCACAAAAAATTATCTCAATAGAGAACTTATTATGAGATATTCTTTTCATGAATTGATATTGCAAAGAATTTATATTTATATCGATGATTTACTTATATGTTGGATCATGGTCTATTTCATGATTTATCATGGAACATTTATTTTTCATTTGATTTATTTTTAGAGATGTGGTTATATTATCTATATCCTCATGGTTTCTTGGTAGGGGTGAATTCCCTTTATCTAACTTTAGTTTTATATGAATAAGGCCTCATAATTTATTGAATCTCACCATATTTGAATCATATAGTTACTCTCATGGGACCATAGGTGTAAAGTTTAGATGAGATATATATTGATCTATGTTTGTTGGAATTTAATTATCATCATCATCACTATCATCCTTGATAATTATTCAATTGAGGTCTTCTGTATTGACCAACAAAGGAATATTTGGTATCTTCTCCTTGTGTTATTCAAACACATGTGGTGCATCTTTTAATGTATTTTTATTATGTGACATATTTTGAGATGACTCAATTTTCAATAGCTTTGATTAACTCTCTAGCTTCAAATGTATTTATTATTTATACTAGTATGACATGTAATGAAGGTATTATGGAGGAGAAAGGATAATTAGATTGTTGAATACATATGTTGTTAGGTTCAACTAATTTATAATATTTGAAAGGCTTATTATCCACATGACATGTATGTAGACATTCTTCATGTACAAATTTTAAACATTGATGCATGGTGGAAAGTAAAAAACTCCATAACATGAATCTAAGTTCTACCTACAAGTAAGTTATTATGCAAATTATTTGGCTTGACTTGAAATATAGTGGTTAAAATTTTAGGCCCCAATGTCACATATAGTGTAATTATTCCTAGCACTTGGTGAGATACATTATCAAAACCTATTGAGTTGTTAACTAATTTATGAATATAGTCTTTTTTGATATTAATTTTTTGAATAAATGTAATATGGTCCAACATATATAAACACATGATTAACCCACTTATTTTAAATTATTATGTGTATCAAATGTGGGAGATTTTTATCTATATTACTTTGAGTAGGAAAATATTATTTGTTAAAAGAAATTGCCTCTTCGTTATCCTTCAATGTATTAGTAATGGATGCAAAATAAGTTGGTTATGTATTTTTTGGATATTTTTCATTGCATAGTATTGTGTAAGGAATGTTTTTTACCATAATTTGGATTATTTATTAACCCTAATTTAGATATAAACTAAGATATAATTAAAATTTTAAAGTATGAAAACTAATCATAAATCTAAATGCAAAGGCTTGAAATAGATTTAAAAATGACAATTATTAAATATGGAAAGTGCAATAAATGATAAGATACTTTAAGGTTCCCTATAATATCCAATATTTAGATAATTTTAAAAGATTAAAGAAGGGAAAAATTAAGACTAAGAGTCTATGAATGTAGGTTATGGATCACCTTTAGCACCTAGATAGTATCATTAGACTCAAGTTGATACCATCTTACGACCTATTTTGAGGTGGAAAAAATCATCCCTTGTTATCATGCTTCTCTATTTTGATAGAAGTAGGTGTGCATATGTTTATTTTAGATATCTATAGGAACCTAAGGATTAATCATGTGCATGGAATTTATAATTCCATATAATTCATCCAAAACCCTAGTTCCACTTATGAAGGGTTAAAAACTATTATGAATATTAGGAAGTGTAATGGGATAAGATAAACCCAATAACCCATTTGATGACTAACTATTACACACATATCCAATACTCTAAAGAGGGAATTTAAGAAACATGTAGTTATTCACCATAATGTGAATGTGTGATTGTTATTATTTACTATATGAATTCACCTAATATCTTACTTTCAAAATTTGAAAATGATTTCTTTGGACTTGAATTGTTATGCTTCAGACTTAGAATATGATTTATCTTAGTGTCTGATTTAGAATTTAGGAGTAATAAGGTGGATTTTATTAATATTAAATAGTGTTATTAAGATGTCCTTGATAATTTCTAAATGATTTAATGATTCTAAACTTATTTGTATTTATATGAAAATATTTGGGTGATTTCTCATGCCACAAAAACACTATGTGAATGGGTTGACCCATGGGAATGATTTGAATTTTAAATTTTACCATTACTAGGTGAAAAATGAATCCATGTGATTTGGAAAATACATATGAGTGGTATCATATAAATCTAATGGTTTTATTTAGGATCTAATAACATTTCTCTAATGATCTATACATATCAAAGTGTGATAGTTTACTAGTTTGGCATAGTTTGAGGGGTTTCATGTAGGTGACTAACAATAAATTATAAGGATTGGATTCATACCTAGCATGTGAATGTGAGATAATGGATAATTTTATGAATATATTTATGCACAATTCATGTAGGTTGAAATTAGGTAAAAATTAACATTTTCAAGTGTTAAATCCTAGATTTTAGTATCTAAAAATTCCCACATTTTATTATAGTATTGAAATGCAATATAAAATACTATAGTAAAAGGATAAAGTTATAATTGAGTTTTTACAACATAATTTACCTTTTTTATATTATTTGCATATGAAACCTTATCCAAGCCAATGTGCAATGAATATTTACCAGTCAATGTCTATAGATTGAAAACTAAAATCTAAACTATAATTGGAAATATATACATTAAGTGTAAGGAAGGAATACAAATGTATATGGGTAGAATGATGTGGTCATATAGCTTGATAGAGATGATGATTTATTTTTGAAGAATTGGAGAATAGTTTAATTTTTTTAACTATTTTGATAATTATGGGTAAGCAAATCCAAATTTTAGGTAAATATGTAGGCCCATGGGCTGGGAAGATAAGTTCCCAAACACTCATGAAGTAGGGAGTATTATTATGTAACCTAAAACATACTAAATTGAATAAATAATATACATCTAATATTGAACTCAATATGGTAAGGTTGGATACACATAATGGGCTCACTATTTATAATTCTAAAGTTTTTCAGATTAACTGAACCTAAACTTCATTATCTCCAAAAACATGAATCAATCATTGTATACATAATTATAGATTCAAGGTTGATCACTTCCTAGTGTCATAAAATATGTGTTTGAAAATAATAATTTGTAATAGTTCTCATTAAAAATTCATATATGTGCATGAATAAGTATCCACCCTCTAAATTGATGCCAACTATAAACTATCATATTGGTATGTGCATAAGTTAATATGATGCCTCATTGAATATTTAGTGGTGTATATGTGCATGAACCACTATAATTTCCTCTCAAATATAAAATTTATATGTTTGTGAAAATATGTAATTCCTATTTTTGTAAACCATGTATCCAAGTGTATGTAAATATGTAATCTATAATTCATGTCTTTATAAAGTGAGTGCATATGATTGACCTATGCCCCAAATATATATATATATATATATATATATATATATATATATATATATATATATATATATATGGGGCATAGGTCAATGTGTGTGTGTGTGCGTGTGTGTGTGTGTGTGTGTGTGTGTGTGTGTGTGTGTGTGTGTGTGTGTGTGTGTCTGTGTGTGTGTGTGTGAATATATGAACCATTATAAATTATCTAAACCTTTTTTTAAAATACAAAACTCTGATTTTATTATTTATGACTCATGGAGGCTTATATCTCTATTCCAATCCCAATAATATATCATATTTATTAGGTGAGGGATGCATCTTGTAAGTTGGTCATCTCAAAAGGAGTTAACTATATCATGTTATGAAATAATATATCATCATGTAAAATCATGTCAACATGTGGAGAATATGTTCATATAGTAAAATTTATGTCATCAAGTCATGTGTGTAGCATATTTATTATAGGTCATATAAGTGTCATGTTAAGATATATTCATCAATTAGGCACATAATAGTAATCATAATGAATAAGTATATAGAGTAAGGAGGTCCATGGCATGAATAATAACACCAAACAAAAATTTTATTTGAATGATATATATCACATCACTTGAAAAATAAGTAATCTTGTCTATCTAAAAAAATCTCAACAAGTTCAATAGAAAATATTGGATTAATTTAATCATAAGCACATAGTGTCACACATAAGTCCAAGGGATAAAAATATGTCACAAACAGAAATATAATACCCACACACAAGGGACATAAATATTTCACACACACAATGCCAAGGTCACATAGAATAAATAATCAATGACTAAACCATCATACAAGATATACAACATCAATGAAGCATAAAACAAGTGAAAACTAGTCTACACTATCCATATATATCAATATCACATCACAATATAATAGCATATCCATATTAATATGTGGATAACTATAAATATATGTGTAATAAATCTAGGTACCTCAACATGGTAAGATGTCATATATAGGTATGACCTATGATAGTGTTCTTTATCAAATAATATGCCCCCAACATAGGCATGGTCATTGGGTAGTGTAAATTCCAAAATCTATATATCAATGTATGATCTATATGTCTTGAATCTCACTCATATAATTTTAAATGCATATGTTAATATAAAATTATATAGATTCTACCAATCATGTGATAAATAACATATGTAAATAGTGTAACTAACCATCATATTATGTTTAAGTCTTGATTTTGATTTTTTTAATGTTTTTTAATTTTTAAAATATTTGATTTTTTGTATATTTTAATTTATCTTAAATTTTTAAAAAGGTTTTTAATTAATGGTTCCATAAATGGGATGACCATGAAGAGTGATTATATCATAGGGTGAAAGGGTCACATGTATGAGTGAAAGGCACCTGATGTAGATGTATCAAAATATGTTGAGGAATTAGGTGTTGTACTATAATGGTTGTCATTATCACTCATAATATCATTTGTATGCTAAATTAAAATATAGGAATATGAATTTTTAGGGACCATTATATAGTATGAGACTTTACTAGTGTCTGTGTTGATTATAGAATAAGTTAAACTATTTGTGATGTTATCCTGATGTGTGACATAAGATATAATGGCCTTTATGAATTATGAATAATTCTTTAAGGTGAAAATCACTAAATAATTGAACATTTAATGGATTCAAATACTCTCCTTTGAAATAAATGTGTATAAGGATTCCCAATGGGTGTAATAACTGCCTCTATATGATGATCCTGAATATGTACAAAAACTAACTATTATGGTGGTGGGGATGGATGAAGAGATATAATTAAACTAGGAGGGTATCTATATTAAATTCATGTAACTATGACCACCTTGTTATAATTAATATAACTGATTCATTGATGTATTTTGGATGGTACTATGTGGATATTTTGTATTTAGGGGTTTCCTAACAACATTTAGAATATTTTGTTACTTGGTAGAACAAGGAATGGAGTAGCCACTATTATAGATTCCTCCTTGAAGAGGTAACATAATATATCTAAACATGTCTTGTTTTTATTTTAATTACCTAACTACTTTTTTATTACACTATATATCCTTTTGTGTGTATTCAAGAGAGTTGATAAGTGTTATTGTGCATTTTTTTTCACTTGAGCCATTATCGACCATGACACTATATGGTTTTTTAATAATGTAAGCTTGTGTGAATAGTTTAATGAGATACAAATAATCTTAGACAATATTTTTATCATTAAATTTAATTATGGATAGCTATGGTGATGTGATTATATGTTTACCAATAATCACATCTAGTTGGTAACCATATGCCATAGGTAGAGTATGCATATCATATATATGATGCACTTTTAATGTATCCTTAGTTTTTGTGGCCTCCTAATTGGGGAATGGATCATTAAATATTATAAATATATAATTATATTTTTATTTTTGTCTAGACTCCTATTTATGTGTATCTATCTCAATGGTTTTATTATCAATAAAATCATGTATCCTATGTATTAACTTAAATCATCTATTTATAGAATACCTTGAAGCTCTATGATAATCAAAATATGCATTATTATCATAATTATTGGGTGTAGGTTTATTTTTATCAATAAATTTTGGTAGTGGCATTGATATTAGGTTTAACTCAAGTAGCTTATGTAAAAATACATGAGGAGGTTGAAGTAATCATAAAAACTACATTTTCTATGGAGTGGACAAGAGAAGCTAATTTTTAAGTTGTGATAATACATTAACCATTGTCTTATATTCATTATTAATTTAATTATATTTTACCTTATATCTTGGTTTATTTTTAAACTTTATTATCAAAGTAGTTTGAGCATTGGGCACATACTTTATTTTGTTCAAATATATGAGATTGACTTGTCAGTATCATACTATATGCAAGAACTCATCAAAAGACTTGAGGTTCTTAGAGATCATAGATTCATGGAATAAAATAATTAAAATTCCTTTTAAGATATATTATAAATAATTTTATGCCATAGTATCCATAATATTTTACAACATGGTATTATATCGAACTCCATATTCATTAATTGACTTATTAGACCCTTATTTAAGTTTGGAAATTTGTGCATAAGATAGTTGATAGAAAAGTATGATAGAAAATAATCTAATAAATGAAGGAATGATTTAATTGATTGAGTATGGAGGTTATAAAATCACATAAATGTATATTATTTAATTCTTCAAAAAAAATTCTAAATAATTGATTATTAGCTACATAGTCCAAGTATGCTACATGGAAGGATCAAATGTGTTGTTTGGGATCATTTTTACCATTGTACAATGGGAAATTACAAGCCAAAAAACTTATAGGTAAAGGGTAGGATGATATATAATGGGATAATGGATAAAGGATCAAAGTATGAAAATCTAGTCAATAACTATATCTATAAGTACCTTTCTATAACTAGAACACCTTCGCCTACAGAGCTAAAATAGTCTTCTCAAGGGAGTGTGAAAGAGGTGAAGTTGATGATATAATATGCATAGTCATCATAGGATTATAATATGTTAGATATGTAGGAATAATTATTGGAATATGTTTTAACCTTTGTGTTTCCCCCACATCTTAGGTGGACATCACATAAGTAATATAAGGTGTAAGAATAATATCTATAATAGTAGTTTCGACACATGTTTCGATGGGTAAATTGAAAAGGTTGATTGACATCATGAAAGGGTCATATTTTTATACATATGTATTAATTTAAAAAATATTTTTATATTGATCTTTTCATATAGATAAAATTTCATCAAACATATGCATATTTATATCCATATATTCAATTAATATTTTGATAAAAGAAGTCTAAAAAAAGGTTACAAATCCCATGTACAAAAATCCTAAGGGATATTAGGATAGGCCAAAGGAACTAACAACTAACAAAAAACAAATAGATGATAGCCAAACAACAAACCAGAAAAAAATTAGAAGACAACCATGGTAGAAGCACTACTTGTTAATCAAGTCTTTCTAGTCATATTTAATGAAACTGAGAAGCTCCTCCTTATTGGAAATTTTCCTTCAATATCCTTATCGTCATCTAGATCCTCTTAAAAAATTAATAGCAAAGAATTAGCTCTATCTACAACCTTTAGGTAGATGGTTGTCAACACTTTAATTTTGTTCTAGAATAAACACAAACCATTTCTTACTTCATCCAAATCCCTTTTAATCTGACTACCATGATCACATGTGTCCTCAAAATATTCCTTAATCAACTCATATAAGGAGTTATTCATCTCCTCAAAATGACTATTTCCTTCCTTATCAATTTTCTAGTTTAAACTAGGTTTGACTTTTAAAATACCTGCTTCCTCCCTTGATCTTAAGTAGATGGATAATAAACAATTTTCACCTAAGGGGTTTTACCCCCTACCAATCTACTAAACCTCCTAATATCTAATTTTATAACTATGAAACCCTAACATCTAATTATAGATGCTTCATCCACATCCACATCCCCTTGTGCCTAAGTTTCCAAGTGTTCTTTGTCTATACCCAAATTTGGATGCTCTTCACCCACCACTTTTTTAGTATTTTTATTTCCCAAATTTTTATTCATAAAAACATATTAAGGGAGAAATTTCCTCTTCTTATTGTCATAAATAGAAGGACTGGTCTTCAACTCACACAGCCCTTTCAGAACCAAAGATTTAGAAGGATCAGGGGATCTAGGTTTTACAATTTTAGAAAATAGAAAATCAGAACCTATCAGGAGAGGGGAGAAGTAATATTTATTTAGGGGGAGATTGGGGAAGGAGTGACCAAGTTCTTGGACTTAGGAAGGGAACCATGGGGTCTCAAAGAAACAAATATGACTCTCAAGTGCATATGATCATTTGAGTCACTTTCACATGTGTTTTAAATCATAATATCCTTTAAAGGTTTAGATGAACATAATTCTAGGTGAAAATGATAAAGCCTCAAAATAAGACCTTGGTGGAGTGGGATGGTAGACACAGTCGGGTTACTATCAATAGCATTTTTAACAATTTTGATAGAGGTCTCTAGGGATGATAGAAGGAAGAAAGGAAAGATGATAAACACTTTATGATGAAAGTGATTTATAAGAGCAAAATGGTAATGATAAAAAAACTTAAAATTAAATTAAAGGGTGAAATACTTCATGATAGTAAAACATACCTTATCTCAAGGATTAACTAGACTTTCCCTATCAAAACCTCACTATAGTTTCATCAGAGACTCACCTTCTCTAAATAATATTTTCATCCCCTCTAGGTCTTGGACTTTGGTGAGTCTCTTTAATTTTATACCCTCTCAATGCATACTCATATCCTTTGAGATAGATTATTCACTTATTTCAAATTCAATAGCACTGACTTCAACTTTGTAGTCCCCATCCCAGCTCAAGGCAAACTGAGCTAAGAGATTCTCATCATAAATATTGAGACATTATAAGAAATATGAAATACCTCCTTCATAACAACTAATCCAAGGCATTCCATCTTCTTTGATCTCATCATAGGATAAAGGTTCCATTCTAACCTTGTCATGTCTCATGATAGAAATCTTCTCAAATTGTTGATAGACTCAATCAAGACTAGAATCAACCACCAAGGATTAAAAAAATTATGTCAAATAGTCCAAAAGCAATGGTATGGCTATCATTATGTAACCATCCTTTAAGATCACTCTAATCTCAAACTCCTTTTTTCAAATTATACAAGATATTTCAAGTAATGATTGCACATGTAGGGAAGCTTACAAGGATTTCCCATATGAGATAGCATCATCAGGAAATGAATTTTCCTCATGTGATATTGATTTTAGTTGAAGTAGAAATAATCATATCTTAAAGTGAGCTCATACTTCATCTTACCAACTTTAATTAATTCACCTTTCCTACCCTTAATATGATTAATGTCTAACATGGGCCTACCAAGAATATAAATTAAGATGTATTTTAATCTATAATAGTTAATCTAAGCCATTATGTTGAGAAAGGTTAGGCCTCCAAAATGAGTAAATATATAATATTAGTGGGAAGACTATTTATATTCCTCTAGCACCTTAGAGGGAAGATATTTATTCCCAAATTGGCCACTGTATCTACCACCTGATTTCCCTCTCCATAGATATGTTTAACTTTAAACTCTTTAAAACCAAAAAGGAGATGCTTTATGTCTTGAATGACGTCTTCTAAACTCCATCCCACTCTAGTTTTATCTTTGATTTCCTCAATGATAAGTTTTGAGTATCTCTCTATTAAGAGGGTTTTTATTTAAATGTAAATAGCCAACTTGATATCCCAAAGGAGGGCCCAAGATTTTGCACCGTTATTAGAGTTTTCTTCTAACCCAATAGCATAGGTCATAATAAGCTCTCCCGTATCTGATCTTAGCACTCCCTCCACTTTATATACCTGGGTTTCCTTTGGTATCCCCATCAAAATTAAGCTTCACCCAACCAATAAAGGGGGGAGCCCATTTGGTATAAGCTTGAGCAATCTTTTTAGAATTATCAGTACTACAGATATGGGTCAGGATGCACCATTTATTTATGATATTTTTTTCCCTTTTCTTAGGGGGAAATCAATGACTTTTAGAGTGCTACAAGAGATGTTTTCTTATATAAATTTATTAAAATTTCTAGAAATCTCCTTGGGGTCTTTAGCATTATCTTTGAAAATTCTATTATTGCATTCCTTCTATATTTCTTAAGTCAAGATGGGGGGATCTGAGCCTATATCACTTTTCAAATAGGGTGGATGAAATGGGGTACCCACCCTCTAATGATATTAGGGATATATTTATTTAATCTCCATGAGACTTCAAGTTTTTATAGAGATAGACTCCAAACTTCCCAAGAGTATTCACAATGTAGTAGGAAGTGGGAGACTGATTCCTCCTGTTTCTTGGATAGTGTATAATGGTTGGGGATTTAAAAGCCTCTAGATCAGAGATTATCCAAACTAAGGATATTATTATGGGTAGCTAACCACAAAAATTGGTTAATTTTTGGAATGGGATTGTAATTCCATACCCTTCTCCAAATGTTAGGATCCTCATTAGAATTAAGGAGCAGGTTATAAGCCATCTTGACTATAAAAACACCCATTCTATCCTAAGCCCACAACATTTTATCCCTTATGGGGAATATAGGTATTTTTAATTCTCTAAGGAGCTAAACCTTCTCAATAATTGGAATAAGATCATTCTAATTTTGATAGTAATCAAATTGCTATTTTTAGTCTCCATTACCAGGCTAAATATAATGCACTATTAAACTCCTAAAGTGAACAATAGATTTATTATCAAGTCTATGGAAATTTTGTATTTCACATAAATGGATGTCCTTTATCTAGCTATCCTCCCAAAATTTTATATTTCTTCCATCCCTTAACTTCTATTTTATGCCCTTCCCTAGAAGAGTTTTACTTTTAATGACATTGTTCCATATCACAGATTCTCTAAGGATACAATTTATATGAAGGAAAGCATAAGGATTATTGTTTGGTAAGTACTTAGATTTCATGATGATACCCAAATCCTTACAATTAATCATGAAATTCTAACCAATTTTATCTATAAGAGCTTTTTTTGTCATGTGTATTTTTTTGATTCCTAGACTTCCTTGTAACTTGGAACTATAAACTTTATCCCAACTGACAAGTGCAATTATTTTTCTCTCTTCCACTCCCATCCATAGGAAGTTTCTCTAAATTTTTTTGAATTTATCTACAACATATTTGGGTATTTTAAAGAGATAGAGGAAATAAATATGAATTCCATGAAGGGAAGCCTTGAAAAGTAGAAATTTTCCCCCTTAACTCAAAATCTTTCCTTTCTACCCAACCAACTTCTTTTAGATTCTTTCAAGGATAGAATTATAATATGTAGGGGGAACATATTTAATAGTAAGGGGTAGGCCAAGGTAATTACCTAGGATTTCTCCACAATAACAATCAAGAATCCTCATGAGTTTTTGTTGAAGGTCTAAAAGGGTGTTGAAAAAATAGACCACGCTCTTTTCATAATTGATACATTATCTAGAGGCCTCCTCATAATACTTTATAGCCTTCATTTATATCTTGGTTTCTACCACTGAATCAACTCCAAAAAGTATAGTGTCATCAATAAATTTTTGGATGGTGGCTAGGTCCACTATAGAAGTAGGTTTTATACCTTTGATTTCTTAGGAGACCAATAATTTCATAAAACTTTTGCTAAGAACCTCAGCCATAAGAATGAATAGATAAGGGGATAATGGGTCACCTTGCCTAATACCCCTACCAGTAGAGAAAAAAACCCTAGAAACCCCATTAACACTCATATATTACTTAATGGTATTGAAAAATGTTTTAATGAGATGCATTACTTTATCCTAGAATCCCATTTTCTCAAGTATTTTAAAGAGGAAGTTCCAATCCACTCTATCATAAGCCATAGAGATTTCAAGTTTGATATGCATTCTAGGGGAGTTATTTTTCTCCATATAATGAATGTATTCATGAGTGGATATAGAAGCATATAATATTTATCTTCCTAGGACAAAACCCTTTTGGATATTAATCACAAGATGATCTAGAATTAGCTAAAGTTTGCAAATCAAAACCTTAGAAAAAATATTATAAACAGTGTTACATAGGCTAATGGGCCTAAAGTATCCCATTTCTATAGTATCTAATTTCTTAGGGACTAGTGTTATAAAAGTTTGAATGAGATGTTTCAAGAGTTTTTTGTATTTGAAGAAATTATAAGCTACCTTAATGATACCCTAACCCATGATCTTCTAGTAAACATAGAAAAAAGCTATAGGGAAACCATCTGGCCCTGGGGCCTTGAGAGAACTCATCATGAAGAGGCATGCTTTAACTTCCTCTTTAGTCATAGGTTTTGTTAAGATTTTACTATCTTCATCATTAAAGTAGGTGGGTATGATATCAATGAACTCTTGATTTTTACTTCCATTCTAAATAGATAGGAACCTCTAAAAGTAATTTACCTCCACCTATCCTATTTGATTATCTAATTGGACCAAAAATCAATTTTCATCTTTTAAATAATTTATGTTTTTCCCTTTCCTATGCTTCATAGTATATTGATGGAAGAAGGTTGTATTCTTGTCCCCTTCTCTAAGCCATTGCACTCTAGATTTCTAGTTCTAGAAAATTTCTTCATTTTGAAGTAACTCCCTCCATTCCTTCCTTAGAGAATCCTCTATTTGTACCATATCTTTAGTGGCTTCTCCATTATCTATTTTTAGTTGAAAGGAATTCAAAAAGTCACCTAGATAAAGACAAAAGAGGAAAGGATGCATTTGCTTATGAAGGTTCACCATGTGACTTTTCAAATGCAAGGATTTAAAGGGTCATGCAAGTTTTGGTGCCATTTTCCATTAGGAGTGAAGGTTCATAAAGGGTGAATTCCAAAGCTCATTTTGAAAGATATAAATAAAGGCTTGAGAATCCATTTGTAATATGCAAGAGAGTGCAAGGTTTGTAATTGTTTTATATAATAAAAGAGGAGAGAAAAGGAGATATTGTTGAGTTCTATCATTTGTTGAGAAAGAAACATTGAGAGATAGTTTTGCTTTATACAAAAAAAGGGTTGGTGCTCCTATGGGTTGGTTCTCACAAATATTTATAAGGGGTTGGTGCTCGTGTGAGTTGGTGATCATAAATAGTTGTGTTGGTACTTGAAAAAGGAGTTGGTGCTTGCAAAATTTGTAATTTGAGTTGGTGTTCATTCATATACTTGAGATTGTTCTCCATGGTTTTTCACACACTAGGTTTCCATGTAAAAATCTAGTATCTCTCTCTCTCTCTCTCATATATATATATATATATATATATATATATATATATATATATATATATATATATATATATATATATATATGTAGTGATAAATACCTTGCCCATTATATTATAGTTTATTTACATTTGAGAAATACACTCATCACATTTATTTACCTGTGCATGATGACATGGTAAGATAAAGAACTATGTTATGTTTAATATCAAAATTTACTCCTAGTATCGATAGTAAGCATGTTTCTATGACTTACTTTAAGTGTTTTGAAATCTAGGTGAGATATTTCATTGATTAAAATTTGTATATTATGTAGTTACTATGGAGTTTCTATTTGATTTATGAGATATTATAGACTTTAGTATTTCATTTGAAGTCATTAATTATGGTTATATGTCCTAAAATATGAATATATGTTCATAATTTGAGAAAGAAGTAGTTATCTACAACCATACTTATATATATACACAAGTTATAGATGTATATTTATTATTGGAAATTGTATAGTCCTATGTATTATATATATGAGCTATAGAATGGGAATAATGAATATGTTTTTATAGTTGTAGTCTCTTAGAACCTTGTAATCTGTAGATGTATATTTGAAAATGAAACTATATATTCCTATGTATATGTGTGTGTACGGACTATATAAATAGTATGATGAGCTTGTTATAGGTTGATTGTTAGTCTCATAAATATATAAAATATAAGATGTAGGTGTACCATGATTATGTATGATTGGTTGTTTAATTTATTTTTAATATGAATAACAAGTATCTATGTATGTATGTACACACATGAACATGTGGACACACACACATATGACTATGTATATATATCAAACAAGAATATGTTTTTTTGATACCTAACTGAGCTTGAGATATACATGATAGGGAATATATACACAACTATAGTTATTTAATAATATTTATAGTCAATATTTAATATAATTATCATAATTTATAATTTTATGTCACATTTAATCATGATTTAAATTCAAGTGGAATATAAAATATTTGGAAAAGGTTTTAGTTAAATAGAAATATACTTATAAATTTGTATACCTTTATATATTCCTGAGGAAATGATGATTATTTAATATTGTCTTTGAGTAATGATATATATAAGTATATATATGTTTACATTCATAGCTATGGAATATATAAAAATAAGTCTATGACATGTTAGTAACTATCAACATAGCCAATAAAGATTGGGTGGTTAACAACTGATAGGATGACCTATTCCAAATTGGTAGATTATCCTTGTCTATGTATATATGAATATTTTGGAGTTCATTTTGACTTATTATTTACCTTTTAGAGTGTTAAGGAATTTAAATTAAATGAAAATTGTAAAATTCATTTGAGAAGAGAATAACATATCTATTCACTTGGAATTTTATAACATAGGCATGTAGTTATTATTACATTTGGAAAGTGAAAATGTCAATTATTGAAATAAAAATACATTTCTTAGATGTGTTAATAATAGTTATATACTATAAAAATAAAGTGATTTTCTATAGAAGATGGTGTTAAAGGTACAATCACTAAGAGGGGGGGTGAATCAGTGAGCCCAATTATTTCAATTTCAATTCCAATCCTTTCAAACTATTAAATAATCAACATATATCAAGTTGATCAAGCAACATTAACAATATAAATAATTCATTGAATTCATACATATGATCAAACACACAACACATAGTTATTATGGGAAACCCTCATGGTGAATAAAACCCACTCTCAAGCCTGCAACACATGGAGTACTTATCCTATAAAATATTACAAAAAAGAGACTAATCAAGTCCTTCTAACTAGATTTTGGTCAAGTCTTTCTAACCAACAACCTTGGTCAAGTCCTTCTGACCTAAGGACTTTAGTGAAATACCTATTTCACAAGGAACACATACCCCTAAGGAAGATCAAGTCCTTTTGACCTCATATGAAATGAACACCTCCACCTTTGAATTGATGTCTCAAACACTTGATGATGGATTTATGATTTTCTAACTCTTGCACAAACTCCCTCTCTATCTCATATAGGCTTTCACATAGGCATGCCACAATCTCTCTCCTTACTCACTCAAATTACCCTCATATACACACTAAAAATTCTTCATACATATTCAAACTTTATACCTAAAATATCACTATCCTCTCTTCTTCACTTCACCACATACTCCTCTTACACAAGCCTAGAAACCATCTCCTTTTGTTTCACTATATATAGAGTCTTCATGATAAACAACTTCTTGGTCAGCCATTAGACTTGACTTAACCATTAATTCTTCTCTCACATCAAGATGTGGATCAATAAAATCTTCATAGGTCAGTCATAACATCTATGGGCACGCTTAATAAGCTACAGCTTTTCATTATGCCCTTCTAGATCTTATAGGTCTCATGGATACCTATTCATACATTTATAATTTCATCAAGCAAAATAAGAACATATGATCACTTCCAAATGCATAGGTACATTACACATAACCCCTTACACTTATTAAAATGATCACAATCAAATTTACTCACCTCTACATATGATCTATCTATTCAAACATTGACATGGTACACAAGAACATTATGAACAAACACAAAGTCAACTTCTAAACCTTTGTTCATACAAAATATCAATTGTTAAAACCTAATAAGACCACATAGATCATCCTAATGAAATATAAAACACTCTAAAATACCTAATCCATCATGAGACATTTAAAAAACATCAACACAAACTCAAACATTCTTCTAAGGTCACTTGCAAAACATAGTCAACTTTAGATCTCAATATCTTTAATTGTACATACATTCAAACATTATAACTAGGTTTAATATATGTGCCATGGAGTCATCTTCATTTTTTTTATCACCTTTGAAGTCAACTCAGGTCAAAATTTATGGATAAAATACAAATCACTAGTTTTTCCCTTTGCAAATTTGAATATTCAAATGCCAATGGTCACTGTTAAACCTTGACCACTTTGTTATAATATAATACCATTAATGATCAAATTAAAACATGCACCATTGATATTTATTAAAATATATAATCTTTACCTATCATCTCTCACCATTGGATCTTCATCTTGACTATTTGACTTAATGCGCTCCATCAATTTCCTGTATGTAGCTCAATCTTTATATGTGTTAAACATTAAACATCTCACTTAATACACACTATTGATATCTATTTGTATGAGTACCCACTCAATATTAAATATTTTAATTAACTTATTATTTATATCTTCTTGACATTAAAATTAGAACACTTGTTCTCATATCGTTGCTTCTAGACATCTTGGAATGAACACACTCAGTTGATCCTTTTGTAATGAGTTTGATCTTTACCTAATTTAAGAAACTACCACTTTTACCTCTTTGAATTGATACACACTATTAGATAAATATATATAATCTCACATTAACCATTGGATATTCATTTTGTCTTAATCCTTATCTCTTACAAAATTGATTATGGGAACCATTGTAATTTGCCTCGAAGGCCAACTTTGGACCTCAATAACTTCTATTGTGCTTAGATGCATGATCTAAAATTTGGACCATATGATCTCCTAACATAGGAGAATAAAAATATATATCAATATTATCCTATAACCTTTATGTGTGTAATATATAAATATATTGATCTACTCACTTATATTTTTCTGCCATATAGCAAACTATGCTTAGAACAACCTGGAA
Organism: Torreya grandis; assembly: GCA_037957365.1. Taxonomy (NCBI): domain Eukaryota; kingdom Viridiplantae; phylum Streptophyta; class Pinopsida; order Cupressales; family Taxaceae; genus Torreya; species Torreya grandis. Next base: position 1,097,892 of record JARHVA010003102.1, read on the forward strand.
GACCAACTTTGCACATGCATATATTTTGATAAACTTCATCACATGACCTAAATATTAGTGAATAATAACTAGGAATAAAATTGAACAAACCCATATTATTAACCCATTCCAAAACTACCACATGTGTGAAATATGTCTACATCAAAATTCCTATTCAGTTATTCTTGCCACATGCAAATTTGGCTAAGTATGGGAAAACACTGTCAAACTGTGTAGGAGCCCAACTTTGCACTTGAATATATTTTGTTGTGATTAATTTCATGAATTTATATTTATTTCATAATATATTCTCTCATAGTTTAATTCATCCATATATCAATCTACTCTTGAAACTTTCATATGTGTGAGATATGATATCACCAAACTACTTACTCGGCTCTGTTTGAACATAGAAAACACTATCAAAATGCCTGAGAGCCCAAATTTACATCCACATATCTTTGAATTTTCTTCATTTCATGATGTATTACTTGGACCATAGAAACTTGGGACTAATTTTATCACAACCATATGACCAAATCCCCTTAACTCATCCACATGTCGCAATTATGATGTCATCAAATTGCCTACTCAGATTTTCTACCACTAGACCCAAAATGTTTAGATGAATAAAATGAAGAACCAGATGAATTTAAATCATGTAAACAAGCACTCAAATCATAAAATAACTCTTATGGGACTTATTTTACATCCTAAAATCACCATACTTATCTCTACCCAAGCTTATACTGAAGATCCATGCTTACATACTAGGCTACCAAGCATATGCCAACACACTATTCACATGCTTATCTTTTCTCCTTGACCTGAAACCATATCAACATGATAGATACAAAATGATAAGCCTCAAAAAATACTTACCTTAGATCATATGCATCTAAATACTACCTTTTACAACTTCAGGCTCAAACTCATCATCATCATAACATCAACACTTTCTCATTACCTTTGTCATCAATGCACACCTGACATCAATGACAACACTTGCCAGCAGATAGATTTTCCAAACTTGCATTTTATAATCATGAGTATAGTTATATTGATTTATTAATTATTTTCATGTTGTAAATCTATTTTTAGTATGTATTTGAGTTATTTTATGAGATTATACTATTGCAATCTTTCTTCTGATAATGGATGATTGGCATATGATTTTGATTCCATGTGATACAATATACCTATCATCTAGAATCATAGTATTTATTGATTTTTATTATTATAGATCATGTGTGTGTATAATTGCCTTAGATACATGAGTGATTCAAATTATATAATGAAAACTTTGGACAAAGTAGTTTTATAGCTGATAACATTGTCATTTCATTATACTTTCTAGTTTACATGCATATGTGTCATGTCATATTATATAAAGTATTAATATTCATGGTATATGTGACTGATTAATGTATTAGTGATTTTAATATTCATGACTTTCGGTTGAATTCTTTATATCTACATTTCCATTATATGTTACTTCATGAGGGGAAGGGCCTCTCCCTCTGTTCAACTCATCAACCATTTTGGAAACATAACCATGGATATTGTATTTATTTTGGAGCTATATTAGGCATATAAAATGGACTATTGTACTTTAAGTCATGTTTTATTATGATATTCAATTATAAAATGTAAAATTTGTATATTTAGTATTATTATTATTTAATATAACAGTGCATGTACCCTTGTACATAATTATGAATGTTGGATACAAAAGAGTATGTATATATGATTATCTATATGAATGGAATATTTCAATGTATTATTATACCATTCACTCTGCATATTTTTTAATAAATTAATCTTACCTTCTACACTGTTAAATTTTGTTTTAAATCTAAATAGATCATCACTTAGTTGTAATTCCCTACACATATTATTATAGATGTATTTAACTATCAAACAGTAATTCATTATGTAAATTAGTGAAGATTGTTAAATATAAATTTTGATTCTTTTTAAAATAAAATTACATTATTTTAGTATAACCCAGTGGGGTTATATAAAATAATTATCACTAGCTATGTTTATTGTGGAACAAATTAAACTATCTAAGGTACTATCTTAGGATAATTTTAGAATATTAAGATCTCTTTAAATTTTGAATAACTCTTTAATTTGAATCATGTTATTGAGGAGTGTTTAATACTCTCTTATAAACTAACCATTTAATAATATATTCCATAGATGTAATGAATTTATTTGTATTATGATATTAATAATGTGCAATTATTCTCTTTATACTATGCTCTTGAATAGATGTAATAGCTAAATTTGCACTGTGATTTTGAGTAAGTCAAATAACCAACTATAGTGGTGGTGGGGGAGTAGGAGAAGATTTGACTGACTATAAAGAGTATTCATAGAAAATTCTTGAAACTTTGACCACTTGATTACAATATATATATATATATATATATATATATATATATATATATATATATATATATATATATATATATATATATATATATATATATATATTTATGAGACATTGATGTATTTTTTATGGAACTATTTAGATCTTATGTATCCAATGGTAACTTAATAACATGTCAAAGTACCCTATGTTTTGTAATACTAAGAATAGAGTGCACATTATTATTTATCTAAGCTAAAAAGATGACACCGTATAGCCAAGAGTATTTTGTGTATGTCATTTTAATGATTAGACTACCTTATATTTATCTTATAAATTATATTTTGTGTACCTAAGCATGTAAATAAGTGTCATTATACATTTTTTTTACCAAACCCATTGTTAAACAAAAACTTTTATATGGCTTATTTCTTGATATATGTTTAAATAAAGATTACATGTCTATTTGAATCATCATCAACAATATCATTATCATAAAATGTGATCATGGGACATGGTGTTAATGTTATTAAAAAATACTAATAATACCGTGTATTGGATGACCATATATTTAAGGAGGAGGATGCACATTGTAAACATGATGTACATGTCAATTATCTATATTTTATGTTATGTCATGATTTGGAAATGGATTACTAAAGATATTCAACTTTATATTTTCAATTTGATATGGTCTAGTATCCTCTATGGGTATGATTAACTCAATATTATTATCATCAATATGATATTTTATCTTATGTCTTAGTTATTAACACTTTTTTATATAATTCCAAATACATCTAAGATAGTCACAATATGTGTTTCTATCAAATCCATTATGTCGAGTCTTAGTAATATCAAAATTTAATGGTGGAGGGAGAGATATGAGATTGTAGTTAATTATTTTATGTAAAAAAACATGAAGAGGTGATGTACATATGAAAAATTATTCCTAATTGGAGATATCAATTGAAGCTTATTCATTGGTTGACATATTATTGTAACCTTTTATTCGTTATTGATTTCATTAGATTTGACCTTGTATCTTGGTTTACTTTAAATCATAATATTTGAAATAGTTGGATCATTTGGTTCATACTTTAGAGTGTTTAAGGATAGGATATTGACTCCATGTTATTTAAAAATATTTGAATTTGTCAGAAATGATAGACTCATGAAGTGGTGATACAAAAACTAGTGTGAAGTTATCTTATAACTCATTGCCTACCATAGAATTGGTCATATTAGTTATCATATTTTTGTATCAAATAGAATGTTAACTAATTCGATAATTATAACCTTAATTTAGTTTATAAATTTTCTCATAAGATAGTTTTTCACTAATATTTATAGAAACAAGTGCTAGAAAATAAAGTACCAAAGTGTTGAATACTTTAGCTAATTGGAGTGGAAGATCATAGAATCATTAAAAAAAATATTCTTTAAGGCTTCATTGAAATAACTTGGTTAATAATTTATAATTTTATGCATAATATAAGCATGTTTCATAAAATGATCAAAGATGTTTTTTCATGGTCACCTTTACCTTCATAAAGTGATATATTAGGATATACAAAATTTACTGGTAATAGGTAAGATGTTATCTCAAGTACCAAAGGATTGTGATGTAGATTAAGGGAATCCATTGAATTAATAGATATAAATTCACATTTATATAATTATAACACCTTAACATGTAGGGATATAATAAACTTCTCAACGGAATGTGCATTGAGTGAGGTTGGCGAAGGACCATGTCTAGTAATCAAAGGAGGTGTGTATGATTCCTATGTATAAATAGGAATATAAGTATATTTTAAACCTTTTGATTCCCCCATACCAAGGGAAAATGGAACATATTTAATTGAATTTATTGATAGAGGATTATAATCAATAGTATAAAATAGAACAACTAAGGTGCAAGTAGAAGATTGAGACAATTTATTTTGTTCATCTCTTTCAATGTGTTGATATTTCATTTAGCACACCAACTTAGGTGGGAAAATTCACCTTACATATTATCATAGAATGAGACTCAAAAATCTCACCAATTTTTTTTATCTACCATGTCATGACATACTAGATAACCTTGTTGGTCAATGTACAAATGTTCTAATACAAGGGGCCTTTACTAGTTTTGTAGCTTTAAAATTTGTTTCGATCTATAACCAATATAGGGAAATGTAAGAATTTATTTTATGCCATAGATTATTTTATTGATCTATTTTTAGAATAAAATAATGGATCAATTGATTTTCCCAAATAAATCATAATTTTAATATTTTAAAAAATGAGGATGTGGATTAATTTAAACATTCATTACATTGCATATAAGTATTCAATAGTGTGATAGTGAAATATAAATTAAATATATCATTTAATCAATAAAAAAAGTAGAAAAATATTTCAATCATATCTTAATCTAAAAATAACTAATTGATTTAATAAAAAAAGGAAAAAAATCATTTTCCCACATAAATAATGTGTACATAATCACCAACAGAGTTGATTTAAGAGTCTAGGGGTTATAAATTAGGAAATTGTATAAGGACACCACTACCATAATCATGAAATAAAAACTTCATGGCTTTAATTAATTATATTTTTACTTGAATACCATAATTCTAAGTTTAAATTGATCATCTAGTTATATATTTAGGTAGCATAACACTAATGCCAATAAAATTAGGGAGATATTACACTACTAAACAATAAAATTTTCATGAAAAAGAGTTAGTGATTCTTTATTTCTCCTTGGATAAATAAAGAACCAACCATTATAATTTCTCTTTGTTGGATACTTATATAAATTTTTATCAACACACAAATCTAAGATTGCATCTAAAATTAGCTGATAGAAATCAATGCTATCCACCAACCTCATCTTCCCTCTAAGTGCAATGCCAAGTTATATTTTTTTCTGAAAAACACACCAGTTTTTTTTAAATATTTAATAAAATCACCTTTTAAAAATAAATTTAAAATGTGAAATAAAAACATTAATAGGTCTTTTACCATAAAAAATACCAAAATTGAAGACACTACCATGTCTTAGAGAGAACCATCTTCCCAATTTTTTAGGTGGATCATAAAATGGATCTATGATGGGGAAGTAATTGTAAAAAATTAAACAAGGGACATAAAAAAATTCATGCTCCCAATTTCAATATTTTGGAGGTTGTCAGGAACTAATAATGTTGAAGCAAAATATCATGTATTTTGGGCAAAGTTAAAAACACAAAATTTCATTATCTCAAAGTCACCTTTCCAAATCCATACAAAAAATATAAAAAATGAGTTACTACTCAAAATTTAAGACTAAAAACCTAATTGGCCATCCATTATTTTGGGATTCAAATGCCATGGAACACTATGTAGGATGGCAACGCCACCCAACACTATATGGGATGCCAATATCACCCAACACTACATGAGATACCATTTCCACCTAACACTATGTGGGATACCAATGTTGTAAAAAAAATAAACAATTCCCATTATCATTGTGTAAACCCACATGATATACAAATTTCATGGGACAGTATAAAATGCGACGTGTTTAACATAAGACCCAAGTATTTCACAATATTTTCAAAGTAAAATTAAGTCATCTAGAACTCATTTTTTATGATATGTGCTTAATATGAAATTATCTCACATAGACTTGTTCTTCTCAATGGAAGGTGTTTTTGGACCTAGTTTTGTATACACACTAAGATGACCCTAGGGAGTAACTTGAGAGAGTTGAGACCAAGCAACCTAAGTTCATAAATGAAAGTAATGTAATAAATCATAAAGAGGGGTACCATGATTCTAGAGGAATTAGGGTGTGTTATGAAAGTAAAATCAAATAGACACCATATTACCTAATTTTGTGTGCCAACTGATCCATCAACATATTAGTGCTAGAAGAATGACATGAACTAGATTCTAAAAAAAAATTAAATTTTGACACTTTAGAGGCACTGTCAAAAATTAAATAACCTAGGTACTAAGACTATGAAATTTAAATTTTAAACCCACCTATGGCCTTTAATTGGTTTGGGGAGCTGACATCCCTATGAACATTTTATGGATTACTCATGACATGACTAAGAATACTAATGATTTTTCCCTAAAATACACATAGTGGGATTTATATGGATGAAGAGATGATTAAAAATTCAATGATGCCATTATCTAAAATTGAATCTAACATGAAGATGTTTCTTAAAGCATGTTTCCTTATGATTTGGATGAGTTTGCTTAAAATTATTTGGATTATATTAAACCCACCTTGATCTAGTGTAAAATCCTACCCATGACCTAATAAGAGGCTTGGGTTTCCAAGAGAGAACATAAAAAACTAGGGGAACAAAACACCCAAGCATAGAAGGAATTGAATGCAAGAAACATAACTAGGAAGAAAAATAAGAAATAATAAGCACCAAAATAATCAAAATCAAGCCAAAAATATAACCAGTCAAAAATTTAGGATCCCAAAGAAGCTACATAAATGGCCCTAAAGGGGGATATTTGAGGCCTTCCCCAATGTCTTAGATATGGGACCTTATTTATGTATCAAATTGAGAATTACATTAATAGAATTAGGGGAGGTGATTTTGAGGGTTGAGTGAGGAGTAGAAACAATTATAGTATGTCATATAAAAGAGCCCAAAACCTGAGAATCTTAAGGATTATCTACTCACTTACTCTATGGGGTGTTAATTTTAGAAACAATGCATTCCTTAGACATCAAACCAACTTAAGGGGGAAATACCCAATGTATATCCTTAAGTTCTTTCCTCAACACCCTAAGTTACATGGCCTTATTCTTAAGACTTAATTCCAAGGAGTATAGCATTTCCTTTGGTTACCTTACCTTAATTCAACTAGTATCCACTAGACTAGGGATATTTAGGGATGCTAGAGCTAATAGAATCACCAAGGTATCCCCTCCCATAGAGGTCCCAACTAAATATTTAACCAAATCCTCTAAATCCATATAAACTAATATTAATTTCTTTCTTGGTTTACCATTCTTGACTTTTTTCATATCAACAATATCTTCATCCAATTACTCATGATTTAACCTTTTCTTACCATTCTTTAGGCTGAGTAGGGGCAATGGGTTAGGGTCACCTCCTTGGTCCTATTTGGAGAGGCACTCTTAAAATATAATAGGATGATGGATTGGTAAACTATAAAAACCTTATTATTTAACTGAAAAGCTATCACAAAATCCTACAAGGAATACAAAAGAAAGAAGGGGAGGTTCATTTTGTAAATATCCTTGAAGTGGTTATGCAACATGAAGTGATGAAATTTAACAAGACCAAATTTAGGGTCCATGGTTAAAAACATCATGACCTACTTACACACCTTTGGCCAAGCTTCTAGGAGATTGGTACACCTAAAACTTTTGGTGATCTTAGTTTTTTTAGAATAGTTAAAAAAATTAAAACCTACTCATCCTTCATGCTCTTATCCTTATAATACTTGAGGATATGGATAATAAGTCCTCTAACATCCACTATGAATTAATTATATATATATATATATATATATATATATATATATATATATATATATATATATATATATATATATATATATATATATATATACATATCCATTCATATTCCCCTCATCATAATCAACCTTCATTTCCAATAAATAATAAATTCTCTTGATAGGATGGAATTGTGTCCAATAATTTTTGACATAAAGTGGGTGAGGCCTCCTTTTTCTAGAATTACCCATATGAGTGAATTATTGTTTTTTATTTTAAACCAAGACTTAGACTCTATTATTCCTATCCAAAATTTAATCTTGTCCCCCTCTTAGGAATCATGTTTAGATATAATATCCTTACCTTTCCTAGTCTCTAAGTAATCCTCATGTGATGCCATGTGAGATTTATAAATGAAGGAAATTAGCTTGACAACAACTATAAATAATAAATATAATAATGGAAAAAGGACCCTATAAAAACACTTAAATGAAAATAAGACCAAAATAATTAAATGTCCATCAAGGAAGATAATCATGACACGAACACCTTGGGTAAAGATCACTTAGAGTAATAAAACAATGATTAAGAGGGTAGGGGAACCAAGCCATAAAGGGAAGTGCCACATCATAATTTAACATAGGAGAATTAGATGATAGTGAATTTAACATGTGTAAGTCAAATAATGATGTGAAAAGGGAAATCTAATGAAATGAATGATCAAATGAGGTATGCCAAGAATGGATCATTATTGTACACCCCAATGAATTCTAACACAATAAGTGCAATTTAAAAAATGTTCGTAACTAAAATATAATCACCAAAAAATCTAAAAAAATAAAAGACCCAGCTATAAAAATGAATCAAAGGAATAAAACCAAATATAAGAGAGAAAATAAGTAGAAAAGACATGGTAGAAGGCCAAAAGGTCTTAAGAGAATAAAACCACTCAACTCCCAACAATGGAATACTCACAAGCCTCCTATAGACCATCCAAGATAAAACTTAAGAAAAAGAATGGAACACCATGCTAAAGAAAAAAGGTCATGAATTCATTGGGAACTAATTAATTTTCACTCCAAGAAGGTCCTTTGAGTCCCCATTTCAATTTCCTCCTCCATTTATCATGCTCATTTACTTTGAGTCAGTGGTATCCCTCTCTTTTTCCTTTCATTACCTAAATCCACCTTGAATTTATTAAGTTTTAACTCCCTATGTTTTAACCATGATGTTAAAATGGTGAATAAATTCCCCATTCATCCTTTTGTTATAGGTCTTGACCAATAAGCTTAGGGGTTAGGGGATTTAAAGATGAAATATTTTGGTGAGATAGTTTAGCCTCAAAAAGAGATTTGAGATCAATAAAAGGGTATTAAACCTTATAAGAGGGAATATTTAAACCTAATATAATTTACTCCTTAGGTTAGGATGGGCTGCCAATAATTATGGGTCGAGAATGGTTCTCAACCATCCTACCAAAACTTAAAGAAACCATAGAACTAGGCTTAGCCATGTCCAAGGGATTTTTTACAAAATGAGGTTGTCTTGGTGATGGTAGATGAGGTCCACCACCATCCATTCCACTTAGGCCTCTTGAAATATCCAAATTTAACTTTGATCCATAATGAGACAACTCCTTTGTAGAGAGTCATAAATCCATAGTGAATTATAATGAAGGGAATACCTTGTAGTCCTTAGTATTATAAAAATTTAAAGACTCATCTAAAGATTATATAATCTCATCACCATTAGAGGGATGCTTGATGCATGGGCATGGTTTACCAAAGTGATAAAAAAGGAACAATTCTTGTATGAACCTAAGTTTCCATCAATTAGGAATTGTTTCCTCTAAAATCCTTCTCTAGAGCTTATAAGGATAGAACTTAGAATAGTTTTAGAGGGGGAGACCAACACCTTGAACTGACCCATTGAGAATCTTCTCTTAATCTAAGTAACTATATTAATGGCTAAAGGAAGACCAAGAGCCATTACAATATATAGAATGATTTATTCATGCCAAAACTCAAGTGGGATTTCAAGAAGGGAGATATAAATAGGAAATAATTTATATAAGTCTTCATCATGGCAAATAATTGATCTCCATTTATCAAGTGAGACAAATTATTTATCCATAAACCATAAGGTTCTATGGAGGTTTTTGAACAAATCATCTTTGTTAGAGATATCTATGAGAAAAAAAATCTTAGCCATTGAATTAATCTCCATTTTATGTCTAGGCCTCCAATTCTTGGTCACCCATTTCCTAATCCATTCCACACTAGGGAAAAATCCATGGCATCTAGCCAACAATGAGAGATCAAATTGATCTTTTAATTTTTATCACTAAATTTGGAATTTATATACAAACCCCATCATCATAATCCATTGGAAACAAGTTACTTAAAGTTGTTACCTCAAATTTTCATATGGATATATCACCTCATGGGTTGAATTTGAAAATGAATTTATCAACCACTTTAGCATACCTTCAAATATTTTTTCCATATATTATCAATTTGCTACTACACATAGGGAAACCAATGAACCCATGTGCATGATCGAAAAATTAATTTCATTATCTATACAAGAGGTTTAAATATCTATTCATACAAATGAAATCCATTTCCATAGATATTTATATAAAAATATTGGACCCCTTAATAGCTATGCTTCTTTGCATGACTTCATCTACACTCACATCCTTGGCATTAACATATTAAGAGCCCTTCATTATTGAACAAAATTAATTCCACATGGTTATGGTGCTAACATATTTTATTCATTTGTAAATATAAATGTTTACACACAAAATATTTTTATTTTCATGACTATAATTCATCCTATAAACCAATTTCATCTTATAATCAAGCATTTCCTCAAGCTTCTAACCAACCAAACGTCCCTACCATAAATAAGAACATTGGTGTTTTACTTGACTCATGAATTTATCATAATTCAACATATAGTGAACATTATATTTTACCTTGTATTTATGTTCAAGTATATTTTGATGTTATTCCTAATCAAACATCATTTTCTATAGGATATTCCCAATAAGCAATGTAAGGGCTGACCTATGATAACACATTCTCAAATTCACAATTTTGGGTCTATGGATATGGAAATGAGATGGGTGTTGAAGAAGTCATGTTAACCAATAATGTCTCATTCAAAATAAAAAATCTATGATCTAAGAAATCATTGATGATGCTGATTTTTGTGATGAAATTTTAGCAGTTGTTTCAAGAAAGTGGACAAATAAAAATTTGAGTAGTAATGGGTTTTCCATACATGAATATAAATCATAAAAATCCAATGATAAGATCGAATAAGAAGTAGATAATTATAAAAATTAGATGAAGAGGGTGCATTACATGAATTTAAAATGAGCCTATCTTATTTTTATCTTCCAACATTTGGAGATCTAATTCAATAAGATCAATAACTCAATTATAGCATTCTAATTATCTTCTAATCATTGGAGAGAGATAAAATAGAGGGAAAAAAATGTTGAAATTGGTTACCCCTATGAGGAATAAGAACTAACATGGATAAAACCTAGAAATATATAACACTAATTATCCTTACTCTCAATCTAGTGATCATAGACTTGAATGATAAAATCACAATGTTAATCACCATTGAATAGTAAAACTTGTACATTATTGATGATATGTGGAAGGAAGATGAAAATAAAGTTATTTATCTTAATTTTGAATGTATAAATCATTTGGAGTAACTTAGTAAGTATTATTTCATCACTATAATGTTCCTCATAGTATTAGATATAATCAAAATATAAGTGAATAATCATGAGCATGGTAACCCAAAACAATAAGTTAAGCCAATAAAGGTTATATTTGAGGATGAATTGATCTAGTGTATCTCTCCTCATACTTTATCCACCAATGATAGAACAAGAAGGTCATTGACATGTGAGTAACAAATCATGTGCCTTTATGGTGATAAGTGGGACAAGAAGGATGTTGTCATAATATTCATGTCAGTAAGAGATCAGATGGTAATTAGTTTGGTGATTGGATACCTCAAAGAACATATCTTTAGCAAGTTGGTATTTACAATGTTGATAAATATGGTATGTATTGATACACATCCCTATCCTTATCCATAATTCACTATTTAGGAAGAGGTAATTCTATAACCCTATCCTAATTAACTTTTGTCATTTAAGCATAAGTGTGTTTCTAAATTTATTAACAAAAATTTGATAAATCTATATGAAAGTATCACAAACAAAACTCTTTAGGATAGTATGAAATAATGAAAAGGATATCACCATCATAAATATGATTTGGTCAGGTGTGGCCTTGTACATTTCTTTTTTCTTTTTGTTATTATTTTCTTGATTTTTGACATTGATTTGGCCTCATTTTTTCTCCCTTTATAGTATTGACATGTTTATTATCCCTATGGGTACCCTATTTATCAATAAAATAAGGAATAATTATGTGTAATTAGGTAGCCATAGTGATTTTATAGTGCTTAAGTAATCTAATTAGTTTATGGCATAATATTTTTTTATGAAATTGGCATCAAAAGATTAGGTTGCCATATTTTTTATGGATTTATTCAAGTTTGGAAAATTTGGGTCAAATATTTAACCTCTAAAGGTATTCTCTTGAAACCACACATAAAAAATAACATTTTAATGGTTTTTAGGTTTTCTTGGATGAATCTATTATGGTTCAGATCTAGGGTGAAAGATTTAATGATTTTGTTTTTCATTTTTTGTGGTGGTTTCAAACCTAGAATTAAGATGTTAAAAAACATTACAAAAAAACTCAATTCTTGGGTGATTCAAAAAACCTGTACTAAGGTTATGGATGCATGGATGGAGTAGAGTAATTCCTTGAGTTGAATTAGATACATATTTATTAAGGATATGGACACTTAGATAGTAGAAAATCAATTTTTAGAAAAGCATTATCAAGGTATAATTCACTAACCTAATGATTAAAGTTATATTATATGGTCTTTAAAAGTTCCACTAAGCAGTAGAGAACTTTTTTTCACACACTAGGTCAAAGAGAATATAATATTTGGTATTGTAGACATTCCCTTTTTTTCTTCTCTTGAATTCATTAATTTTTTATACATTATTTTGGTAAAATATTATAGGTTCGTAGACACATTATTTCATTCCAAAATATTCATGATTATTTTATAGTAGAGTCACCATTTGTTTTTCTTTCATAACATGACTTAATTCCTCTCAAATCATGGTATCCCTATTTTTATTTTAATTTTTATTCTAATTTCTATTCAGAGGCTACTTGGCCTCATCTCTCTTAATTTTCTCTTGGGGGTTGTCTTAGTGTGTGTATTAAATTATCCCACAACCACTTCCATTAATAAGACCAAATATGTGTGAACATATTTCATATTAAGAACTTAGTGTAAAAATGAGGTCTAGATGACATAATTCTCCTTTCAAAATATTTTGAAAAACTCAAATATCATGTTAATCACATTTCATTTTATAATATCCCATGGCATTTTTAACGAGTATGAGTTTTTGTAGTAATGGTGTGAATTATTTATTTTTTACATAGAATTAGCATCCCACATAGTGTTGGGTGGCTTTGGTATCCTATGTAGTGTTGGGTGACATTGGCATCCCACATTGTGTTGGGTGGCATTGGCATATAACATAGTTTTGGGTGTCACTAGCATATAACAAAATTTTGGGTAGCATTGACATCTTGAATAGTGTTTCACAACATTTGTATCCAAAAATAAGGGGCAAAAAGTCAATTTCTTGCCTATATATTTTGACTGATAACTCTTTTTTGATGCATTTCATGGTTTTGTAAAGGTGACTTTGAGATTATGAACTTTAATTTTTTCTATCTTGTCCTAATAAACATGATATTACACTTCAAAATTATCAGTTCCTGACATCCTCCAAAAGCCCAAAATGGCCTAGAGGCCTTTTTTTGGATGCCTTGTCAAATTTTTATCAATTAATTTTCACTATTGGCTCTAATTTTCAATCTATGGCACTAAGAAGCTAGTTTTGATTTAGACATGGTGGTGTATTCAAATTTTAGAAAAAAATAATGGTTTAAAACTTGTTTATGTTTTCATTTCAAGTTCTTAATTTATTTTGAAAAGTTGTTTTTATTAAAAATTTACCATGTTTCTTTTTGTGTATTTAAGAAAAAGGGGAATGTCACGTAAAACTTGGAAAGAAGATGAGGTTGGTGGATAGCATAAATTTCTCTTAGTAACTTTTAGATGGAAACTCATATTGGTGAACTAACTAAAATTTCTATAAGTATCTATCTTGAAGCCATTCAAATAGTTAGTTCTTTGTTTTTTTAAGGCAAAACACTGAATCAATCATTTTTTATTCAATTTTCTAGTTTAAACTCTCCTTCATTTCCTTGAACCTAGAATTATGCTTCCAAAATTTGTAACTATATGATCTATGTAAACTTAAATTTGTGTTATTAAATCAGACATATTATCAATCAAAGTTGTGGCATTTTTCTTTCATTTCCCACCCATGCTTATGGTGGTGGTGTACTTATACTTCATGTTTTTAAATCAATAGATTATTGTATGATGTTAAAATGTGTTTGTGAACATGTTAGTCATGTGGAAAAATGATTTTTTTGTTTCATTTTATCAAAAATATCTAATTTGGTTGCATTTCAACTTGTTTTTCTCTCTTTTCCCTCTTTTATTTTTCCCTTTTCTATCAAATCAATTATCTAAGGTTATCTCAAGATATGAATTATTTTTTTTTAAATCTTGATTTCATTGTCTCTTTCATTTTTGTTTCACTATCACATTGTTAAATATATATATGCAATGAAATGAATGGTTAAAAATTATATGCATCCCCATTGTTTTAAAAATTAGAACACTAATATATTCGATAAAATTAGTATGCATTTATTTTTGTCTTATAAAAATAATTAAAAACCCTAAAATATAACATGAATGATAATTTTACATTTACATATATCTTTTAAATGCCAAAACAACATTTAAAAGTTCCAAACTAGAAAATCCCCTTATAGTGGAATATTTTAACACTGACCAACTAGGTTATTCGATACATCATGACCTAGAAAATATAGACCTTAGAGAGAGTTGTTAATCTCCTCTCAGGAAAGGTTTAATTGTTTATTTCCTTTGTTGATTTATTTCTTCCCTTTGGCTAAAAAATAATCAACTTATACTTTTAAGGACTTGAAAAATATATTTTTCATTAGGTCATGTCTTGTTCATTAATCCTTAGGATTGCTAATATGCTTGAAATTTAGTAAAAATGTAAGAGTCATGACCCCAATTTCATTGTTAATAATTGTGAACTTAATTCCCCCCATAGGACACTAGTATTTTTCAAAGTATTTTAACATATTAAGGTTTTTACAAGGTTCAATTTGTATTGATATAAGCTTAGACATTGATGACATGATAACCATTCAAGGTGGCATGATGATCCTAGAAAATAATCACATGAAGAGGGAAAGTTGTGAGGGAGAAATATAGTATTTCAAGTAGTTTGGAAAATCTAAATTAATTTTGGGAAAATTAATGTATTCATTTTTTTTAGTTGTCCCATCTTGATTCATCTCTAAGATGAATAACCAATTTAATCCATAGATTATTATGATTGATTAGATGATTAGTTAATATTTGATTAAGATTGATGAAATATGATGATTATGGGATAGTTTTTGTTGCTTAATTTACATGATTAGATGTTATGATTTAGTAGGAATTTTATATTTTGTATTTTTTGATCATGTTTGACTAGTTATATAACATTTTTTTATGGATATAATGATGTTTTCAACTAACTACCTTCATTATCATGAGGTGGATGTAGGAAAAATTATTCCCTTAGATCATGATGGAGGGATATTTTAGTCATATAAAAGGTCAAAATTGGTATCTTGAGTGCAGATTGTGACATCCAACCCATATGTCCCTCTTGCATGCTCTCATGACCCTTTTAGACACATTTTTGCTTATTCCTAGTCATCCATAAACTTTTGAGACTTGATTATATCTTAGTCATGATCCATTTCCCATGATTATTTCATACCCCAAGTCTCAAACCTATAGGATAGGAGCATTAGGGTTTTACTATAGCACTGGACCCTATGGAGTCCCATTTTCAGTACTACTATCCAATCACATTTCTAGTCTAGATGACCATTTTATCCCTATTCCTCTTCTTCATTGTGTTAGCCTAGCATGAATTATTTTAACCCATGACCAATATATATCTATAAAATACCATTCAAATTTCATTTATAAAAGGTTGGAAAATATTAAAAAATAAAGAAATACAACTAAGGCAAATTTCCCTATTCTCTGCATATAGCTATACAATATAGCTACCAGTATATTCAAACCCTCATAAAAATCCCTAGCCACCTCAATCACACATAATTTAGCATTTTTTAATTTTCATAACATTATTTCATAAAGCACATCAAGTTGGAGAACTACATATGGTTTGATCCCTCTTCGTAGTATTCATATGTAATCAACAAGCCTACACAAGGGGTGTGGATCTACGTTCAATGCATATTAAACACACTAACTCACCCCCTCCTCTTTCTCAAGTTTTATTCAAGCACTATTAATGTCTAGGGTTTAAATATTGAATCAAATATATAAGGATCTCTATCATCATTCAAGACTCAAAATTTCATATGTAGGCTCACACAGGGATGGTAGACAAAACCCAAAAAACTCAGATCTCTATGACTAGTTTGGACAATAATGGTAGGACCTAGACTATAACACTAGACCTTGAAGTGTAATATTTTTGTCACTCCTATCCTTTCACTAGACAAAATCTAGATCTTGGTTCATAACACTATCCTAGTCCTGCATAATCGGTATCAACCTTTGTTTCAACAATACTAACATAGTTTTAAGATAAGTTACATTTCTCCTCTTTCATTAATATTTTTAAAAATCTAAGAAGGTCAAATAAATTATAAAAATTAGTATTCTATTTACTAAAAAATTATTTACTAATTTAGTCAACTTAGACCTTTAACTATATTAGGAATAATACTCTAATATTTCCAAAATAGTTAAATCATTTGGTGAACCCAACTTACTTAGTTTATGCATAAAAACCCTAGAAACCCTAGGGAAAACTTTCATCTAATTTTTACAGCATTTTTTTTCCTTCATATATAAATCAAAATTTCACATTTAATTTTTAAAAATTACCATAGTAATTTAAAAAAATATGTCTTTCAAACCCTAGTTGCCTATACTAGGTCTCGGTATTTTCAAACCCTATCCTAGTGTTTCAAATTCAAATTTATGATTTTAATATAAATTTTTGTATATTTATTTTATTAAAATTTATTTTAAAATTAAATAATTTCAATAATTTTCAAAAAATATAAAACCCTGACCCAAGACCCTAGATTTCCAAACTAGGTCCTCAAACCCCAAGCCTTCCTTACAATTTTTAGATAAAATTTTTGAAAATTTTGCAAATTGTTTGGAGTGTCAAAAATATTTTTAAAATATCTATGTTAGTATTTATTATTGTATTTATTTACTTAATAGTAATATTACATATTCTCTTTGGTGAAATAAATAAAATGGCCACTAAGTCACTTCTTCCCTCTCATCCCATAGATCAATTTATAAATTTTTCTCATAAATATGACAAGGAATGGAATTTTTTTCAAAATTAGACATTATCTAAAAAAGTGGAAAATGATTTCATTTACAATGAAGATAATTATTATTGTTTTAAAGAGGAATATGGTTATACATGTGAAAGTGATAGTGAATAAAAAGTAGATGCATCTTCTTCTCTCAAACCTATCTCTTTTATTTCCTCTTCTAAAGAAAATAATTTTGATAAATGGGAAAGATAATTTACACCTCATTATCTTATTCACAATGTACCAAATGAACAAATTGGTCATGTACTTTCAATTAAACTTCTTATTGGTGATAATTTGCTTCCATGTGAACCTAATCTCTCTCTCTCTCTCTCTCTCTCTCTCTCTCTCTCTCTCTCTCTCTCTCTCTCTCTCTCTCTCTCTCTCTCTCTCTCACATGTGGTACATGTTATTGTTTCAATTTTATTACATATCTTGAATGTATGATTAAGTGGTTAAAGAAAATAAATATGATTAAGTAAAATTTTACAAGAAATATAATATATTGATTTAACCCCCCTCTCAGTATAATTCATGCTTAACAATTGGTATCAGAGTAGGTTCCTTTGGAAAGAGTTTTACAACTTGAAGGTAGATCAGGGAAAGCATGATGGCTAGATCACATGAAGGTTTTTCTACAAATAAGGCACCTTTGTTTGATGGTAAAAATTATTATTTTTAGAGCATAAGGATGATGAATTATTTTATGTCTCTTGGATTTGACATTTGGTAAGTAGTTTTGGAGGAATACGAAGAGCCACAAACACTTGTGATTACTATGGCAAAAAAAAAGGAAAGTGAAAATAATTCTAAAGCTTTAAATGTTATTTTATGTGGTTTATATGAATCAAAATTTGTTAAAGTTATGAAATGGAAATCTACTCATGAGACTTGGGTAAAGCTTGAAAATATTTATAAAGGTGATGGAAAGGTTCAACAAGCTAAGCTCCAAACTTTTAGAATATAGTTTGAGAGTTTGAAAATGGAAGAGGAAGAAAATATAGTGAGTTATCTTTTATAGGTTAATCAAATAGTTAATCATATTCAAGGACTTTGAGAAATTTTGGAAAAATTAGTGGTGGTACAAAAGGTTTTGAGAGCTCTACCAATGATATATGATACAAAGGTTTTAGCAATCGAAGAGATAAAGGATCTAGCCAAGCTAAAGATGGATGAACTACATGGTATTATTACACCATATGAGATGTAGACCAAATAAGAAAAGCCCTAAAAAAGGGGAGCCTCTTTCAAGACATCAAATAAAGACAAGGCTAAGATTCAAGAATCAAGTGACAGCTCTAGCAATGATGAAAATGAAAACAAAGCTCTATTCATTTTCAAGCTAAAAAAATGCACAGTTAAATAGCAAGGAAAATTACCTTTTAAATGTTTTAATTGTAGAAATATTGGACATTTTGTAGCTAAGTTTGCAAATAAGAGTAATGGTGACAATGAATAAGGAAGGTTTACATACAAGAAGAATTTCAAAGGAAAATTCAAGAAGGGATTTGAGAAGAAGAGTTTATAATCTAAAGATTATAACTCAGTTGAAGATAATGGAGTCACTAATTCAGATGAAGAAGAGATTCTATTCATGACCATACATGAAGATGCCTCCACAAGAAAAAGTAAAGATGATCAAGAAGAAGAAAAATATGAAGCTAAGGTTAATTTGGAAGGAGAACTCATTTGTGCGTTATAATAATTAAAATATCTTGAGAAGAAGAATCAAAAATTGAAGTGTCAAATTGATAAAAATGAAAAGGAGTCAAAAGAAATAATTGAAGATATATAAGCACACATTAAAGAAGCCAAAAAGACTGAAGAATATCTAACAGCTCAGTTACAAAAAGTGAATAATGTGAAAAGTATGTTATTAAAATTACCTCTTTAAAAGCATATCTTGAGAAAAAAATAAAGTAGTCAATGATAGATCAGCCAATGATTCAAAATTTAAGAATAGCACTAATATATTGAATAATATATTAGAAAGTCAAAGATCAATGTCAAATAAGATAGGTATCAAATTTGAAAAAGAGAAAGGGGAGGCCACTAATCTCACAAACAAAGTTAACATAGAAAAAGGAAAGAGATATGTTGAAGCTCTTACATAAGAGAAAATGAAAAAAGAAGAAGTTAAGAATATAGAGGACATCTCAAACAAAGAAGGCTAGAAGGAGTAGAGCTGCAAAAAGCAATCAGGTCAGAGATACACAAATAGGTTCTATTTTTATGGTTACTAATTTTTTTGTAATGGATATGGTCATAAGAAAATATAATGTCAAAAAAGGTCTAACAATTTTAGAAATAAGGAATAGGAAACTCATGTAGAGTCAACCAAAATCCATAACTCTTTTACTCCTCTATAAGGTTTTTTTAAAGAGGCTATAATATGTTACAAGTTTAATAACTTCAGACACATAGCGTAGTAATATAGAAGCATGTTCAAGTTAGTCAAGAAGGACCAAAGTTTTAAAGCTCCATTCATCAAGAAGAAAGTTTAGATAGGTTCATGGTAGAAGAAATAACCTAAAAAGTCTATGTTGGTCCAAACAGCTTTGAATGCAAGAAATGAAAAAAAGTCATTACTCATTGAAAAAAAATGTTTGAGGCACATGATAGGATAAAAGATCAAGTTAATAACCGTAAAGAAGATCAATGGTGCCACAGTGAAATTTGGACACAATACTACTACCAGAATTACTAAAAAAGGTACACTAAGTTTGGATAATGGTAGAACTAAAATTGAATATGTTTTGTATATAGAAGGTCTTAAACATAATCTAATGAGTATAAGTGAAATGTGTGATCAGGGACACACACTAAAGTTTTATGTAGAAGGTTTTTAAATTAGGAAAAAAGATTCAGATGTATTGATTGCAAATGATCAGAAGATAGGCAACAATTTATATATGTTATCAGATATCAAAGGTTAAAGATGTTGTTTGAGTCCGGTTGAGGAAAGTCAGTTATGGCACAAGAGAATGGGACACATAAATTTTGACAATCTTGTCAAAATGAGAAAGAACAAAGTACTTAGAGATCTTCCAAACATTACAAATCCCTCCAACATGATTTGTGAACCTTGTCAGCATGGGAAGCAGGCTAGAACATAGTTCAAGATAAAAGAATACTCACCTACTTAGATGTTAGAGCTTGTTCACACTAATCTATGTGGACCTATGAGAACTCAAAGCAATCAAGGTGATAAATATTTCATATTACTTATTGATTATTTTACACATATGACTTGGGTGATGTTTTTAAAGAAAAAATCATAAGCTTTCAGACATTTCAAAGCTTTAGTTGAGAATGAAATTGGCTTAAAAATTAAGTGCTTGAGATCAGATTGAAGAGGAAAATTCATGTCAGATCAGTTTATTGAGTATTGTGAATACCATGGGATAAAGAGACATTATTCAACAGCTAGAACTCCATAGTAAAATGGAGTAGTTAAGTAGAGAAATAAAACAATTTAGGAAATGGTGAGGACAATGCTAAATGAATCCAAGTTACTAGATAAATATTAGAGAGAAATAGTAGGTATAGTAGTGCATATCCATAATAGATCATTGTTGAGAGTCAATAGTGACAAGACTCCCTATGAGATATGGAAAGACAAATAAGCTATAGTTGATTATTTTATAATTTTTGGTAGCAAAAGCTTCATAAAAAGAATCGATAAAAAACTTGGTAATTTTGAATCTAAAGCAAATGAAGGTATATTTCTTGGATATTCTTATAAAAGTAAAGCTTATAAATGTTATAATAAAATAACCAAGAATATTTTTTAAAGTGTAAGTCTCAAGATAGATGAAGATGTAGCACAAAGAGATAGTGATCCAGTAGACACTCCAGAAATCATTGAAGAAAAAGATTTTGAAGAATCAAATGAAGATGAGATGAAGGAAAAAAAAGACACCAAAACTCCATCCAAATATGTTTAGATAAATCATAATGAAAGTGACATCATTGGAAACATAAATGAAGGAGTTCTCACTAGAATAATGATGTTAAGTGAATCTGAGAAAGTTAATTTCTCTTCATTATCCAAAATTGAGCCTAGAACTTTTTTAGAAGCAAGACATGATAATCATTGGGTTAAGGCAATGGATGAAGAATTAAATTAGATAGAAAATAATGATACTTGGAAATTAGTGCCTAGACCAAAATATCATAATGTGATAAGAACAAAATGGGTATACAAAAATAAATTGAATAAAAATGGTGAAGTTACTAGGAATAAAAAAAGGTTAGTATGTAAGGGATATGCTCAGAATGAGGTAATAGATTTTGAAGAAACTTTTGCACTAGTGGAAAGGCTAGAAGCTATTAGAATGTTTTTTGTATATGCAGTGTTTAAAAATTTCAAAGTGTTTCAGATGGATGTCAAGTTTGCCTTCCTAAATGGGAATCTTGAAGAGGAGGTCTACATTAAATGACCTGAGAGATTTATTCTCTCAAATGATAGTAGCCATGTATGTAGATTGAAGAAAGAATTGTATGGATTGAAACAAGTTCCTAGAGCTTGGTATGTAAGACTTGATAAGTACCTACAAGATCAGGGTTTCAAGATAGGTTTTACTAATAGTAATCGTTACATCAAAATAGAAGGTGTGCATCATTGATTGTTGTTGTATATGTTGATGACATAGTTTTTGGAGGAAACATTAAAAAAAAATGATAAAATAATTTTTTGATAATATTCTAAGAGAATTTGAGATGTCTATACCTAGAGAATTGTCATTTTTCTTAAGGTTACAAATATTTTAGTCAGATAAAGAAATTTTCATATCTTAGAGTAAGTATGCCAAGGAAATGTTGAAAAAAATTGGTTTTGAGGGTTGTGCACCAGTTGTCACACCAATGAGTATAGGGAATAAAGTGAGTAAGGATGAAGATTCACATATTGTATATCAATATTTGTATAGATCTATTATTGGTAGTCTTTTATATTTGATAGCATCGAGGCCAAACATCATGCATGCAGTGGGTATGGTTGTGAGATATCAGTTAGCCCCAAGGGAGAGTCATGTTCAGTTGGTAAAGAGAATATTTACATATGTCAAGGGGACATTGGATTATAGATTATGGTATCTCATAGGTAGATATTTCACTTTGGTTGCTTATACAAATTTAGATTGGGTAGGTTGTTTTGATGACAGAAAGATTACAAGTGGAGGATCTTTCTTCTTCAGTGATAGCTTAGTATCATGGCTAAGCAAAATTTAGTATCACTTTCTATAGCTAAATTAGAATATATTTCAATAGTATTGTGTTTTACTCAAGTGCTTTGGATGAAGCAAACTTTGGAAGATATCAAGGTACAATATGATGAACCTATTTCTATTTTTTGTGATAAAATAAGTACTATTAATATTTCTAAGAATGTAGTGATGCATTCAAGAAAAAACCATATTCCTATTAGATATTAATTTTAGAGAGAGTAAGTTCTAGATCAGTAAGTTAAGATGGAATATATCAATACTATAGAATAGATTGCAAATATTTTCACAAAGGCACTACCAAAAGATGCATTTGAGTATTTACGAGATAAGTTGGGAGTAATTTCTTTTACCTCCTACCATTGAGAATTAGCATAAATTGAGGGGGAGCTAAGTGTTAGCTCCAATATAGGCCATTTACCATTGATGTCAAAGAGGGAGAAGTATATAACTAGGTATAAGAATAGGTATAGGGAATAGGTGCAGAAATAAGAGTAGAAATAGGTATAAGATGCTACAATAAGGGGGAGTTATTATATGTTTTTTATATGGTAGTATGTGTACGTTGGCATGTGAAGTAAAAGTTTCAAGATGTGGTAGTTTTAGTTTGAGGTTTCCATCAATGACAAAGGGGGAGATTGTTAGAAATATTTTCATTGATGTCAAAGGTCTAGCATTGGTGATAAAGGGCCCATAGCATTTATTGTCTAAAGGTGTTTTTAGTGTTCATATTCTGGATAAAATGTGTTGATATTTATTTAATATTGATGAATATACTTTTGGTTGCCTAAAATTCAAAATAGGGCCCATGTAAAATTCAAAGAGTCATGGGGTAAAGACAAAAGAGGAATGGGATGCATCTTCCCATGAAGAGTCAGCTTGAGAAATTTCAATAGTCACCAATTGAAGACAAAGAGGGTATGGTGCATTTTTCCATGAAGAGTCACCTTAAGGAATTCAAAAATTCACCAAGATAAAGACAAAAGTGGAACAGATGCATTTTATTATGAAGGGTCACCATGTGACTTTTCAAATGCAAGGATTCGAAGGGTTATGTAAGTTTTGGTGCCATTTTCCATGAGGAGTGAAGGGTCACAAATGGTGAATGCCAAAGATCATTTATAAATATATAAATAAAGGCTTGATAAGCCATTTTTAATATACAAGAGAATTCATGTTTTATAAATTTTTTATATAATAAAAAAGGAGAGAAAAGAAGAAGATATTGTAGAGTTCTATCATTTGTTGAGAAATCAACATTGAGAGATAGTTGTGTTTTATACAAAAGAGGGGTTGGTGCTCACAAATATTTACAAGGGGTTGGTTTTCCTTTGATTTGGTGCTCATTCAATTACTTGAGATTGTTTTCTATTTTTTTCCCACATTGGGTCTCCATGTAAAAATATGGTCTCTCTCTCTCTCTCTCTCTCTCTCTCTCTCTCTCTCTCTCTCTCTCTCTCTCTCTCTCTCTCTCTCTCTCTCTCTCTCTCTCTTATGTGGTGTATGTTATTATTTTAGTTTTATTGCATATCTTCAATGTGTGATTTAGTGGTTAAAGAAAAAAAATCTGATTACATAAAAGTTTAAAAGATATATAATATACTAATTCACCCCCCCACACACACCTCTTAGTATATTTCATTCTTAACACATACTTGTAGTACTTTCTAGACCATTGGTTTTATCCTTCTATTGGGAAATAGTGTCACTTACACTCAAACTCAAAACTTGTCAGACCTTGACCAAGATAAAACATATGATTTGACTTCAAAACACATAAAAATTTGAGAATAACACATAAATAAAAGGAAACAAAGACAACACACATGTGCTAGCTAAACACTTATGAAAAAAAAGACATAACAAAGTAACTAATAAATACAACTAGCTTGAACATATCTTATTCATCATAGATCAAATGCGAAGATTATGATATATTTTTCTCTATGAGGTGAAAAATTGCATGAGGAAAGTTTCCTTTTATACCTTGTTCTTTTTATATTTATCCTCACATTGATTTATAATGCTCTTGGCATGCTTTCAAGTGAAGTAACATCAGTAAACTAGTCATATATGAACACATATTCATCTTGTAGTTCAAGGCCCACTCCATGTTGATCCTTTATCTTAAAATTAACCTCACAAGTTCTCCCATTTTGAATTCTTAGAATAGTTTCAACCTCATTCTATGATGTTCCATCTAGGCATTATTCTTAGGCCTTTGTGATATATTGGGTGATATCATGTTGCTTATCAAATGATGAAATTTCATCAAGATATTAAAGGAGTTTTTCATAATCATTACAAGTTGCATCATGGTATTAAATGGGTGTGTATTAATCAATATCTTCATGATCATGATCTTTGATAAGAAATTCACCTTTGCAAATTAATTGAATCTCTTGAAGGGACTCAAGGTACTACTACCAATCTTTATTTGGCTCCTTACTTTGGTCAATTTGAATTATAACAACCTAAATAACATCCTCATATTTCTCCTTAAGATCTATGGGGATGTCAAGAACTTTAAACCCCTTTATGTAGTCATGATATAATTAAGATTTAGCCTATTTGAGTTTAACATCTTACTCATTGGGAACCATTTCAACCTCATCCAAGATCTCAAATTGTACTCTTTATTCAAGCTCATATTATTTTTCATTTGAATCCATTTCACATTCATCCAAGAACTCACTTTTTTTTCTTATGGAACCTTTAACATCAATATCAACTTCAACCTCAATAATATTAGATGCAATTAGACCTCCCTCTTGAAGCATAACATCAAGTACATTTTATATAACTTCATTTTTGAAAACTAATTTGCCTTTTTCTTCCCTAAGTGGAGTACTAATGAATATCTATTCCTCATACCCACTTGAATTTTTTTCATCATTAATAACTACAACTTTATCTTCTCCATTCACCTCCGATAGGATAGGTTCTTTCTCAAGAAGGGAGATCGTGGGAAGGAAATGGATATGTTCATGAGTTGGATTGGTAATTGAGGTAAATTTACTATAACTTGAGGTCTTGTGGAAAGTGTAATATTATATAAATTATTGGAGAGAGATCAAATATAGCTGTGTTATAAGTTCCTCATTATTCTCAACAAGAACTTCATTCTTCGTATAGTCTTCTTGAGGTTCATTTACAGCTATAACTTGATTTCCAATCTTCTCAACTAGGACCTATTTATTGTCTTGAATGCCTTATTGGATAGACATCAAAGATGGAAAAGATTTAGGTTATTGAGGAGGGGGAAATGGGGCTTGAATATGAA
Organism: Torreya grandis; assembly: GCA_037957365.1. Classification (NCBI taxonomy): domain Eukaryota; kingdom Viridiplantae; phylum Streptophyta; class Pinopsida; order Cupressales; family Taxaceae; genus Torreya; species Torreya grandis. Next base: position 1,123,930 of record JARHVA010003102.1, read on the forward strand.
CAAGGTCCTCTTTGGCTTCACATTATAAATATAGGCTTGATTCAAGCTCTATGAATTTTAATTCCAAAGCTGAAATTTGCTTGTATATAATCTATTAGAATAGATTTTATTTGGGATGGTCAATGACTTCATGAGGATATGGAGCATAATAATTCTGATAAGGAATACAAAAGGGCTCTTGAAACATCTAATCTAATTCACTTTTCTACCTATCCCAAGTATCTATCTTCTCCAATACAAATGTACATAAATCATTCCTCTCTAATGGATCACTAGAGGATACATATTCATCTTGAAAAATCCCAGTCACTTACTTATATTGAGAAGTTGATAAAACCCTTATTTCACATGTTAGTATTTTATTATCCATCTCATCCATTTCATCTTGTTAAGCTTGGTGAGATAGTGGAGGATGAGGAGGTGGATAATATGGTTGAAGATAAGGTTATTCATATGCATCACCATAGCCATGTGTGGGAGGTGTAGGCTGATCATAGGATTGATATGAATCATAAGGAGGATAAGAGTGATGATATTGATAGTAAGGAGGCTGACAAGATTGATAAGGCTATTGAGGCATATAGTTGGCATCATAGTGAAGTTGATAAGGAATATTATAGGACTGATATGAATTATCATAATACTATTATGTCTCATTAGGAGTCTAATAAGGAATACCATAGGCTTGATATGCCTCATTAATTTGAATGAAATTGAAATATACTAGAAAATTATCCATAAAAACCTCATAAAAATAGTGAGTTAAAGATATAACTTACTTTGAACAAGTTCTTAGGCTGCTAGAACTAGCTGATTGAGCTTGGAGTCTCCATTAATGTTTTTTTTTTAATTCTTCCAAAGGCTGATATGTCAAAGGTCAAAACCAAAAATCCTTTAACCAAATTATAAAGTTGTCCCACCAAGTGTGCCATAATTGTTATCGCCCAAATTTTCACCCTTTGAAGGTATTAAAAGCCTTCCAAATTTGGGGTCACATGCTAGAAATCATAAGTTGTGGGTGGCCTAATAGGTGGATTAAATGTCTAGGTTATAGGGATAGATCCCTTTGATATATCACTTAATCTCATTAAAAAAGATATAAACATGTTAGGAAAATGGAGACAAAAATACTCTAATGTAAGTGATGCACCAAAATAATTGACCACTACCAACTAGTTGCATGTGTACTATTAACCATGAGACTAAATTGAACACACACTACTCTTAATCTATCTCTCTACATCAACACTTCATTTTGGAGGTTACGATAAATGTTTTATCTATGAGGAATAATAAAGAGGTCATAAAATGACACTAATGAGTAGAAAAATCACTCAACCTTCACACTTCACTTGGAAATTTCACATAACCTACAAATAATATTTTGAACTATATATTAGTGTTATAAAAAGACAACATGACAAGAAAAACAAAGTAAAACACTCAAACAGATAAAATTATCACAAACACACACTAAAACTAGTAAAAGGAGGAGGAAAATACAATATTTTCTCACTAATAAAATTCATATAAATGGGTAGGGATTCACCATACCTAGGTGGAGGATATATACATAACCAAGAAAGTCTAAATTTATAGAGAAAATGAGAGTAGAAGAGAGAGATTCATAGAAATGATCCATTACCAAGTGTTAAGTGAGAGTTATAATAAATAAGGAGTTGGAGAATAGTTTCATAATATCTCAATAGATAATTTTTTCTCTCTTGCAGATGCTTTTATCTTCCAAATGGTGTGGAATTTTTTCTCTTTGGTTGACACCTTTGTCTTCTTCTTCAAACTACCCTTATCTTAGCTTGTGAGGAATGACACATGGAATTATTGGTAATAAAATAACCTTGAATATATTATACCTTACTATTTTACACCTTAAATATTATTAGGATATATACAAACTGACATATTAGTGGTGATCATCAAGTAACTCTTTAGGTGTCTTGAAACCCCTTAGTTACACTATGCCTTTCTTTTCTTAAAAGCCTCAAATATTGATTCCATATTTATTATTGAAATATAAATTCATGAAATGGATATACATATACATATACATATATATATATATATACATATATATATATATATATACATACATATATATATATATATATATATATATATATATAATAAACATTAAACAACTCATTTTGATGTATCAAACATTCCCAAAGACTTCATCTTGCACTTAAAGCTCTCACTAGCCTTCAATTCCTTATAGCCTTAAAAACACACAAATATCCTTATGTAGAACAATATATAAATGATATTATAAATATAATATATTTTTGAGTACCCATTATTCCATTATATCTCCATTCCAAATTTCATGACACAAATCTGTGTGAAAGAACACTTATTCACCTGATCTCTCTCTCCATTTAAGCCTCAATTAGGTCTCTAGGCCTGGAAACTAAGATTGTTATCTAGACTTATCCCACACATGTGAAACTAAAAATATGTTTTTTTAATAATTTTTATTATTACATGCCATGATCCATTTAAAATTTGGGATTTTGAAACCTTGTTTAGGTAGGTAAATGAAGAAATGGCCAAAAACCTAGTCTTTTATAAGCTTTTTTGTACTACCTTCAAGAATTAGAATTTTTTGAGAACTTATAAGATTATATGTATGGTTTTTTTATAATATGGAGATATAATAAACCTAAATACATCCTCCCCAATGGTTTTCATCTTCTCATGAGGTCAAATACCTTATTTTGAGCCTAAAAACTCATAAAAACACATTTAATGAGTCCATAGAGTTACAGGTACATGAAAGTGTCATGTTGATACTATTAATATATTTAGGGATGATTTAAAATTGATTTAAAGGTTAATAAATTTCATATAAATCACTTGTGAATCCAATCTCTCTCAATTGATCATTACTAATCTTGTTGGCAGCCAAAAATGTGCTTATCATCTTAATGATGATTCATAAAAATTAGAGCCTTTACCAATGTAAAAATTCCAAAAATCACAAGTATAAAATTATCCCTGACATCCCCTAGGATATTGGGATCTCATGAAACTTTTATGTTCTATTCTAAGAATGGGAAGATACCTCTTGGGCTAGAAAGAATGCATTTGTTGAGGTTAAAAGAGACATTCATGAGAGAAAAAGGTCATAGTGATTTGATTTGGTCTCAACTACCTTAATGAGGTATATATCATCCAATTTAACATATTTAAATATTATTACTTTTAATTTATCTCCACAAATCTATTATGACCACCATTAGATTAGGCTTAGGGTTTATGAGAATATTAATGTACATGACCCTAACAAGCTATATTTGAACATTTATTCTTTATCCACTGAGTTCAAGACTTCATAGAGTGTTATAGTATAGTTATTAATACCTTATTAGGTCATAATTATTAATAATCTCTTAAAAACATGCCACCTATAATTTTCATACACTGGTGTCTATAGCCTTAACTATACTTCTTGACTGAGTTCATAAGAGATCTCTATTTTGAATGGTTCATTTGTAAACCTATTTGAAATTTTAAAATATTTATTTATGGTATTCATAATATCTATTTTTATATAAAAAAAAACTCTTTTACATCTATTACCTTCAACAAATAACTCTCCACCATTTAACACACAGGAATGTCGATCTTATTTTGACTATGTGACTAAGGGATTAATGTAGGTTTATCCTAATAAATATCTTATGATAATTTTTTTAGATTTATATTTTATTATATTTATTCCATTAAATTAAATTTAAACCTAAATCTAAAATCCAATATTGTGCTCTGCATCTTTCCTCTCAAATTTGAAAACTAGCTTGACTTACTCAAGTAGACCTATTTGTGTTAGTGGGCCGAGTGACTACAAGATTAAGATAGGTTTGATTTTAAATGACCTTAAATTATATTAAAAACCTTATTAATTTATTATTTATTCCATATACCTTATCCATTCACTTGAGCTCCAACTTTAATACACCCAAGTCTCTCTCATGTTCTCAATAGGCCTGTAGGTGTCATCACTATTTTTCTTGACTAAACTATCAAGATTCCTCTATTTGTATAGTATATATTACTATAAAAGAGTGAAAATTATTATATATATTCATATAATACACATAAATCACCTTATTACCTTTGAATACTCAATTTACATACAATAATTGTACATTCTCTTTAGAAATTGAATACAGACCTATAGGTCTTCAATGGGATCTGTGGGTGCATTCTATTAAGCCTAGACCTTATTTCTATATAATTTACATTTTTTAAAGTCATTAATACCTTATTTTCCATTTGTAACATCCATATTAATCATTCTCATTCTTTAATTGGGTAGAGATTGCTTCAATATACTCAAGACCACTTCATAATCATCAATATGTATCTCATGTAAAAATGAGACCTACATGTCTACATTTTTATTTTATAAAGGCTCTATAAGGTATATATTGAAATTTTAAAACATTTATATCACCATAAATTAATTAATTATAATTATTATGATTTTCAAGACTCTTATACACCTCTGATAAAGCAAGACAAGACCTTTTTCCTCCATTTTATGCAGGAAATTTACACACAGTCTTTAAGGTGAGTTATAATGTGACCTTTTGGAAGGATAGTCTAGAATGATCATATTTTTGTATAAATATAAATTAAATTATAATATTTTTTAAACCTTATAAAATTATTTAGATACATTGGACTAGTTATAGAGCTTTAAAACCTCAAGTGCAAGCCTGTAACTTATCATATAGAGGTTTTTTGATCTCTTTCCAATCCCACATGCGCCAAAATTGGTTAATTAAAATGTGATATGGTTTTTATACCTATTAGGATACTTTAAAATCTATATTATGCTTATAACTTGATTTAAACTATAATTTCAAAGAAAAAAATGAGCCTATGGGGTTTGTAGGCAGTTTTAGAAAACCCTACCTTCTTAACAATTGTTAATAAATGAGGGGAAAATAATATGATGAATATTTAAATGAATTTAAATCTCATTATTACATAATATTATATTAAAAAATTTAGGTCCCTACTCTCCTTGTGTTGTACAAACCAATCATGTGAAATTTGCCTTTGTAAGCTTGTTAAGGGAGTGATGGAGGAAAGGAATAAAATTTTGAATTTATGAGACATTTTAATACACTAAAATAATTTATTTAACCTATACAATATAAATATACACTTGTGAACTATTTTCACCTAAAAGCAAGTCTTTTTAGTCCATAGAAGTGCTTAAAACTACCCTTTTTGGAGGTTAAACCTATAAAACTGATATGTTCTAAAATTATTGTCATATATGGAAGTCATAAAAATCCTTAAAAATATTTTTAAAAGGTTTTTGTATGTAAATTTCAATTTTTTTGGATTTTAAACACATGGGATTTGGTTTTATACATGTTTTTCCTCAATTTCACTTACCTTAAACTTTACAAATTAACCTTAATTTATCCAAACATATATGAAATTTTTATGTAATCTGATTTAGTGGTAAGATGAATTTTATAGACAACATATAATCCTTTTACATCATTTGACCAACCCTCTTTACACCATGATATGTATGGATTAGTATAAGACAAAGATAAACCATTACATTAATTCTATCAAATTAACCTTAAAATATGTTAATAAGACTTCAATAAGACCATTTTAAGACTTTAAAAATGGAATGGGATAATAAAAAGGTTATAAGACATGACAATCCAATTTTTAAATGATAAGGGTTGACCTTTTGACCTGAGGGTCAAAAATGGTCAATAATAACCAATAAGAATGAGGTCTTGCTACAAGATTTAAGTCTAGGAGCCAAGTTTCCCTAGATATAAACCCAAAAGCCTTTCATAATTTACTCTCTAGGAATGAATATACACTTCCCATCCAAAATCAAGCACCTTTCTAGGTGAATTCATTACTAGGGAACCCCAAACCATTCCACTTCAACATCAACCTGCCATTACTAAACCTATTATCCAAAATCAACCAAGTATCACATCCACTAGTTATAGCCTTGTTATCAACATCCCTTATTATACTAAAAAATGGAATCCAATTCTATCACCCCTACTAACTAGTATCACTCCACCCCCAAAGCCACAATAAATCAAAAACTTTTAACCTACCAACAAAACTACCATGCCTAGTGGTTAACATAGCTAAGAGAATCAAAAAATGCAAATTCACACCTTTAGGAGAACTATATGATGTTTTATTTAAAAATTTGGTTACCAAAAACATGATCACGTTCCCTAAAACTAAATACTTTGATGAAAATGTTCTAAAACCTAAATGGTATAGAGAAAACTAATATTTTGAATACCACATAATCCAAGGTCATTAGACAAACTATTGTATGAGATTCAAGAATTATATCCAAGATTTTATTGACAAAAAGTACATTAAGATAAAACCAAGTGTATCTACATTTTAAAGTCATAGCTTGAGGGTATACCAAAATGTCTTTCCAGAGCATAGTCAAGATAGTATACCTCAGATTCAAGGTCATAACTTTCCATTCATTTCTCACAAACCTTTCTTGGGCACATCCATTTTGAGCCAATCTATAGTCGATCAACCCACATTTGACAACCATGGTCTACCATCCATTTTTGATGAGCCTATCTTTATTGAAGAGCCTATCTTCAACTAAAAGCCTATCTTTGATTAACATCCCATTTTTGACAAAGATTTAAATTTTTACCCAAAATTCATTTCTGACTAAGATCCTATCTTGGATCAATCCTCCTCCAACTAACCTCTCACCCATTGATAAATCACCTAACTTATTATCATAAACTAAAGCTCTCATCACTCCATAATATACACCCCAATGGAAAAAGGTAATTGTAGACAATGAAATCCATGAGTAAGGAATTATTGAACCCATCTATTTCAAATTAAACAATGAACCTCATAGAATCAACAACAAACCATTTGAAAATAAATGTAAGGATTTTAGTGATACTATTATGGTTTCAAAGGATACTTCATTCATAGTGGAAACATGATCCATTCATAGTCCCTATGAGAATCATGTTATTGTGATCAATATTAATCCAAGAGGGTAGATTATTATGGTGTTAACATGAAATAAATAAAACAAAACACATTAATAAAGACTTACACCTCTAGTCTAGACACTCAAAGAGCTAGTGAACAATAGAAGTAGCTAACAAATGAAATCAAAATAAAATACTTTTACCTTCCATTAGAGCACGTGTTTTATGTTGGTAATGAATTTATATGTTCAATAATGTGATCAAGAACTCTTTCTAAATGGATCTCCTTGCACCACCTCTCCTTGTCACCTTGGTAATGTTGATTTTGGATTTTTCTTGGCTTGGTTTAACAAATGGGCATGATAACACTATAGAAATAGAATATTTACATATATTTTTCCATGATAAATTTACACAAATAGAGATACTTATCAATGGGATAGTCTTTGTATTTATAGCTTATCAAACTAATTCTAACCCAAGTGTAGTTCGGTTAGATTTAACCATGGTTGAGTTTGAACTAACCCTAGTTGAGTTAAGGAGGGAATATATAATTAGTATTTGGGATAGAGATCCCATTTATTAATCATGGCTCTCTATTTGTGAATCTATGGCATTTAGGGAGATATTTTCAATTCCTTGACTTTAAGGATAATGATGTCATTATGACCTCATTTTTATTGAAATTTTCTCTTTGAAAAAATCAATTTCACTAATTTCACATGGAAATTAAACTTAATCATTTAATTTTATTTGATTAGTTAGTTCATTATGCTAAGAATTTCTGCAATTTAGGAATTGTTCAAGTGCCCCACTTAATGGGTCCAAAGGCCAAAATATGAATTTTCTAGGTCACAAGTTTATTGGAGATGAATATTTGAGAGGTTACTATTGCATTTAGAATAATAACCCAAATATGGATGCCTCAACATGATTTTAAGCACTAATGTCTAATGTGTAGATGAAATTGGGACATTAGATGATTCCTAGGCTTAATTTGCACTATTTGGTAGAAATCAATCTAAAGTCCAGTTAGAAGCTAGTTTTGGCCAAAATGAGATGTCTATAATTTCCCCCTATTTGGGTAGGAATTACAAGACATAGTCATAGTAACATATTCTCAAAGAATTAAATAGTTGTTAATGCCTAGTTCCCTAGAAGGTGATGGATGAGCTCTAGATGTCCCCTTGAAGGAGAAGGTGGAAAAATAAAGGCAACAAAAAATCAATCAAAAATAAATAAATGATGTAACCTAAAAGAAATCGGGGTGGAAATACTAATTTACCCAAAGGTAGTTATAATCAATTGTGTAGTGAGATGCCCTAGTAGGGCAAATAAAAAAGGATGATTTGCCCAAAGGTGTTTATAATCATTGCCATAGTGAGGTGAAAATAATGATTTTACCAAAGGTAGTTATAATAATTTGCATTTTTTTTGGCCCTAAGAGGGAGGATGGAAGTGTGATACAAGTAATTATTTCCCCAATAGGGCAAATTAGAAAAATAGGGCTTACATACTGAATCTATAATCATAGAGTAAGAATAAGCTAGTACAAAGGATAGGCATGAATTTAGGCCACCTACTAGTATGGATATGCATGTCCTAACTATCAAGGATTAAAATTCATTTATGACTTAATTAGTCTATATTTGGGTGATATTTAGATAGGTCAGGACTATGTTAGTTGTGAGCAAGGAGAAGTACCATGGTACCATTGTTTTTAAGATTGACCAAGCTGATTTTTGTTATAGCACATGATAGTATACACCATGATATAAAACACCATGATGACTTGGATGTAATATGCATAAGGACTGACACCTGATCTAATAAATAAGTGAAAATAATGCACCAATGATAAAAACTATGATGACAATGTTGATGTAGGAATATGCATAAACTTAAGTATAATGTGCAATGAATCACCCAATGAATGAATATATACTAAGTCAAGGAAAAATAATGAAAACAAATAAATAAGTAAATAATATAAACAAACAAATAAAAATAAAAATACACCAATAAATAGAAACATAATAAAACACCAATAAATAAACTAGTGAACAAAATAATCAAAACAAAATCAAACAAACACAAACAATGTTAAAGCTTAATGTTAATGCAAATAGAAAATAAATTATTCATGCATATGTAATACAGGTGTTACTCTTGGTAACAGGGTGACCCCTAAGTGAAGTAACACTGATATGATTATAAAAATACAAGAACAAAATATGGATAATGTTTCCCCTAGATTATAGAGAATAACTATAGACAAACAAGATTATAAACATTACCCTTAGGCTATACGAGACAATGAAAACAAATAAAATGGGGGGAAGAGAATAAAAGGAAGGGGTAATGGATATGACTCCAAATACATGAGGCAAGTGGATGATGCCTAAATAGTTCCATATACACAAAATCTAACATGAAATTTAGGCCAAATGTAGTTTTCCCAAGATGTGAGATAGAAGAAAATAAATAATAAGAAAATATGATTAACATGTAGATTAAAATAGGAATTATCTCACAAAATAGTGAGTGCATGATAAAAGAGGGAATGACATTTCACAATCATGTAAGCATTAAAAAAAAATAAGTATTGTAAGTGTGAGGGTATGGTTTTAGGTGATAACCACAATAAAAGACAATAGACAAGTATCCACTGATGAATTGAGTTAGTAATTCATAGTGTCTACTACATCTAAAGATTGAAATGAGAAGGAGCTAACAAAATGGAGAGAGTGTTCAAATAGATAATACTTGTAAAATGACATGAATATAATACAAATCCAAGTGTTCATTAATGTATCAAATTCAAATACATAATGATCACCACATGAACTCAAAAAATGCCAAGAGCCTATAGTTATGGCCAATAAAGATGGGGAAACTAAATGATAAGATATTACTTATGAAATAGTTAGGAGTCCTATGATCCTTAAGGCAAAAAAGTGGTCAAAAAATAAAGGAAGGTGTGGTTAAACTAACCCAAGATACCCCATGTATCTAGGTGATGCCTACATAGTCCATGTAAACCTCAGGCTGATATAGTTCTTCCAATAATGGGAGGAAAAAGACCAAGGTGGTCTATAAATGAAACTAAGTAAATGAAATGGCCAATCCCAAATAATTTTGGTAATTTTATATCTTGCATGGAAATGTTAATCCAAATGTCATGACTATGTTAATTTTAGGATTTTTTAGATCTATTACCAACATTTTTGAATTTTTTTAAGTGCTTCAACTCGAATGATAATTATGAGAGACTAAATGGTCCAAATTGTAAAATGATGAGAGAGTGATTTAGGTTTCTCATAAAATAGTGAGAGAATTCAAACTTAAATTGCTCTTAGAACAATGTGAGCATGTGAAAAGGGTGACTAAGATGACCTCAATGTAAATTGAGTGTTGTATACATAGTCCTAGAATGAGACCTTAAGTCATTGTAGTTCTACCTTACAATAGAGGAATCCAACTAGGTAAAAATAAGTTCATGAATTAAGAAAATGACATATTATATAATATGAATGATAACGTGTTGTGGTAATACATGGTAAAGGTGTTTCTCCTAATTTTACCATAGGTGGATATAATTAGGAAAAAATGGAATCAATCAAGGATACTAATTTCCCAAAGGTAATTATAATCATTAGCAATAAAAATGAAATAGAACATGACAATGACGAAGAATAAAAATTAAAAACCATTGTCATATTTGTCTAAGATACACTCTTTGTGAAATATTGAATCAACTAATATCATCTAAATCAAATTATTGAAGGTGTTCAAAGAACCAATCAATCATAACGAAGGTCAAAAGGGTGGTGAGAGATGGAAAAATGACTTTGATCAATAGGAAAGGTATAGAAGGAAGGGTATATGGTGTGGTAAAAGGAAGGTGAGATTATGAGATGATGTAAATGATCCTCATAGATAATACTTCAGGCCTCTCAATTGAAGTAGTGCTTGATATATATTATATTCATAGGATCAACAAGTTCATCTCCATCTAGTGTAGCAAGCATGTATGCTCCAGATCTATAATTAACAATAGTGACATAAGGGCCTATCGAAATAGGTTTAAACTTGTCTTTATTATTTTTCTTAGCTATGGTGTTCTTATAGTTTTGTTTAAGGATAAGATCACTTATCTTGAACTCTATATGTTTGACCCACTAGTTATATTGACCATGTAACCAATTTTGATAAACTTGAAAACCATTTATAGTGGCCATGAAATTTTCATCCAATAATTATAGCTCTTGTATACAAGCTACTCTATAATATTCATCATCCAAGCTATGTTTTAATTAGATTAATAGAGAAGGCAAATCAACCGTGATGGGAAGAATGGCCTCAGTTCCATGGACTAGGGAATATGGTGTGTCTTTTGTTAGAGTATGATAACTATTATGATATGCCTAGAGGGCACATAATATCTATAATCAATCATGGCCAACATCATTTATAATATTCTTAAGAATATTATTAATGGTATTATTATATGCCTCTACTTAGACATTATCTTGTGGGTAATATGTGGTGGAAATGTGTTGGGTGATGTTGTACTCAATACAAATTTCTTTGCAATCCTTATTATTAAATGATATTCTATTATCATAAATAATGTCAGATGGGATACCAAGTAGTATATGAGATGTTTGAAGATGAATTTGGAAATTTGTTTTACAATCATATAGCTTCAACCCACTTTGTGAAATACTCAGTAGTTGTAAAGATGTGTTTATGGCCATCAAATGAGGTACAATTAATATTTCTAATGAGATTGATTCCCCATGTTGAAAATAACCATGGTGTGAGCATTAGTTTGACTATTATGTCTAGAACATAAATCAAATTGGCATGCCTCTAATATTTGTCAAATTTTTTGACATAAATAGCTACATTTGATTCTATGGTTGCCTAATAACAACTAGTAGATAGGATATTTTTGGTAAGGATGGACCTAATGGTGTGGGATCTACACACTCCTTCATGGACATACCTTAATTATAATTTGGATTTTAATGAATTTAAATAATGAAACAAAGTTCCATCAAATATTCTATAATAAAGGGTTAATTCAAGTAGGGTATATTAGGAGGTTTGGTGTGTAAAGGATTTTTGTTGTTTACATAAAAAGTCAGGTGGAAGAATGTGATTAAGAAGATAGTTATATAGGTCTAAATACTAAATAGAACTAAGACCAAAAATACCATAGATAATTGCAATGGTTTAAGGTTAATGATCAGGTGCTAGAATATGTTCAATGAGGAACTGATAGTCTTTTATCTTGTCTATGTAATGAATCAAAGAACCAATGGCAGGTATGGCATCTGTCATCTTGTTACTAGCTTAAGGTAAGTGTTCAAAATATATGTGGGAAATATAATATTTAATAATGTCCATCATGGCCTTGTATGGCACGAACTTATCATATTTGGTCTAAAAATGTTATGTAACATGATTAATGATTAACTGAGAATCGCCATAGATAATGATATGTTGAATGTTTCATTTTACTACTTGACAAAGCCCTATAATGAGTGCTTCATATTTAGCCATATTATTAGTACAAGGAAATTTGATATCAAATGATTTGGGAATAAGATCCCCTTATGGTGTAAGAAATAATAGGCCTACCCTTCATTTTTGAGATGTGAATTACCCATCAAAATATAGCTTCCAATATTTCTCCTCAAGAGGTGTTTTTATGATGGTCACGATGGACTCATCTAGGAATGCAAAAGTGAGTGGTTTAATAGTTAAAAGGGGAGCTTCAAGAATTTGATTTGCAAGTAGTTATCCCTTTATGGATTTTTTATTGAGATACTCAATATATATCTCACTTAGCAACATGATCCATTTAGCCATGCAACCCTAAAAATTTATCTTTGATAGTATATACTTGAGTAGATCTACTTTGGCAATGACTATGGTATTGTTGTTAAGCATGTAATGACATAGATTCAAGGTTGTAAAGACCATAGATAAATAATATTTTTATATTGGTGTACATTTATGTTCATACACTACTAGTGTATGGCTTAAATAGTACATGATATGTTCTTTCCCATTTTCATCATGTTGAACTAAAATTTCCCATAGGGCTTTGTCAGTGGCAGATAGGTATAGAAAAAATGGCCTCCCTAGTATTGGTGGTAATAAAATAGGTATATTGGCAAGATATTGGTTTAGGTGCTAAAAGCCTTTCTAACATTATTAATACCAAATAAATATAACACCTTTATTCAAGAAGTGAGTGAAGGGGTGGAATTTATCATCCAAATGTGAAATGAAACATCTGATAGATTGGATTTTCCCTTACAAACTATGTAATTTGTTTAAAGTGGAAGGTAGTAGCATCTTGGTAATGTCTTGTACCTTGGTAGGATCAAATTCAATGCCTCGATGAGAAAAAATAAAGCCTACTAATTTTCTTAAAGTGACACCAAAGATGCACTTCATAGGATTGAATCAAACCTTATACTCATGAAGCCTTTAAAATATCCTTTTTAGTATGGATATATGATCTGCACAAGTCTTAGATTTACCTTATATGCCATCAACACAGTGTTCAACAGTATCATGCATCATGTCATGAAATATAATGGTCATATCTATTTTCTGTGTGTTCCCCAATATTCTTGAGACTGAACAACATAACCTGATATCAAAAATTTCCCTAAGGAGTGGTGAACATTACTTTGTGTTGGTCTTATGGTGTAATTTAGTTTTGATTATATCCTAAAAAGCCATATATGAGGGATATCATTTCATACTTAGTTTTGGAGTTAATTATCATTTTGATATTTGGCAGAGGAAAGTATTCTTTAGGGTGGGCCTTATTGACGTATCCAAAGTTAGCGTAGATTTTGATCCCTTCTATACTTTTACTAATAGGCATAATGTTTGAGATCCACTTTGAATACTCAATTGATCGAATGCATCTCACTTCTAAGATTTTTTCCAAATATTTATTAAATAACAAAAACATAAAAGGATGCATCTTACATAGCTCTTGCTTCATAGGTTTGGAATCAAGATGAACAATAAGGTGGTATAAAACTAAGGTGGGGTCCAAACCTAGCATGTCTAAATAAGGTCATACAAAAATGTCAACAAACTCCCTCAAAAGGGTTGTAAAAACTTTGTGTTCTTCCTCGGTGAGGGACATGCCTAATTTCATCCACTTTGGGTCATCTAGAGTCTAAATGTTGAATTACATATTATATTCTACTATGAGCATTGAGTCATCTTCTAGAATAGTTGGCAAGGATGTAAATTAGCCTGTAATGGCAAAGTCCTCTAGTCAGACTAGTTTTTCAAGCTCTCCCAAGTAGGATGAATCTAAATCACCTAATGGTAGTAATGTCTATGTAACAAATTTTTTAGGACATTCTCAAAAAACCTGATGAAAAGCATGTTGTTCCTCTATACTAAACTCAGACCCAAAAGTAAGTTCATCATTGGTAGTATCTTGAGTTTTAGTTAAGGTGAACACCCCCATCTAGTGGCACCTAAAATAAGTTTTCACCAAAAGACTAGCTTTTCTCTTTACCTTTACCTTGATCCAAAAGTTTTTCAAAGATGTTTTCACTTTGTGACCTGAATGTTTTATTTTTTGGTTTTTGGCTAAGGGTGTTCAAACACTCTCCAAAATAAGATGCAGGATATAGTTTAATAGAAAACCCTTATTTGTGGTCTCCTAATGGAATATTATCTCTTAGGCGTAGAAAATAAAAAAATTCCTCATTATTATCAAACACATTTATGAGGCAAAGCTATCAGGTTCAATACAATTAGGCTCTGGTAATGCAACAAGTACCTCTTTGTCTTTGTCCTTCTTGGGTACTAGGTCTAGGCTAAAATGGTAGTTTTAACTTTCATATTTGGCCTCTAAATATTTTCAATGTTCATATGTCCGTAAATCTCCATGGATAGTTACATCCATCCCTAAGTGAGGAAACTTGATACATTGGTACAATGTTTAAGGGATTGCACAAATTTCATGTATCCATGCTCTATCCAAAATCAAATTATATGATAGGTCTAGGTATAGCACATGGAAATGTATATCTTAGGTCAAAGGTCTAATGATTAATGGAAAAATTATGGTTCCTTATGATTCTCAATCTTCATTGTAATAGGCCTTAATATTAATAGTTTCTAGCTAAAGGTTATTTGTTGTCTATCCTAGATGATTGATTGTATTTAGAGACACAAAATTCAAGCCCAATCCATTGTCCATGAGGACATGTTTGACTTTGTTTTGTGTGATGATAAAATAAATTTATAATAGGTTATTATGGAGAGGGATAAGGGATGATATTTCACTTTGGTCAAAGTTCAACAATTGGCTTGGGGATAGGTGTCCTACCAAAGCTTGGAATTTGTCTAGGGTTATATTATTTAGAACTTTGGATTAGCCTAGGATTTCTATAAGGATATTATTTTGGATGGTAGATGTATAAAAAAATATAGAATGGATATTTATGTGGGTGTATTTTTTTGTTGTTCTAAAATGTCATATGTCTTTTCCTTAACAATTGTAATTGGCTTGTCCCTATCCAT
The DNA here is from genome assembly GCA_037957365.1 of Torreya grandis. Lineage (NCBI taxonomy): Eukaryota > Viridiplantae > Streptophyta > Pinopsida > Cupressales > Taxaceae > Torreya > Torreya grandis. Next base: position 1,139,517 of record JARHVA010003102.1, read on the forward strand.
CAGAGTGGGTTGGATTGGTTTATTCATAGGAGGTTGTGGGCCTAGGATGGTAATCTTAGACCACCAAATTGAGATTGCATAATATGTATTGGATACAAGAACTTGGTAAATAAAATATGATGGAGATGGGCTAAAGAGGATAATTATTGGTTTTTGGTACACCTAGTTGTAGCCACAAGGCAATGAAGAGTTATTAAAATAATGTCCTAAAATGGTAATGCATGGTTGTTATTACAATTGGCTATAGTCATAGGTCAAGGAATAATTATTGAAATGGGTAGCTTGATTGGCATGTTTAGGTAATGGTCATAGTATATTAGCATTTGGTCTAAGATTGATGGTAATGGTAGAAACATGCCCACCCACAATATGACCTACAACTTTATTATAGTCATGTGCAACTGCATGGTACGTTTGTTCATTGTTGGGGTCATTTTGGCCTTGGTTCCTTCAATCTAGTTGCTATTGTTGTTGATGCTAATATTATGGATATTATTTTTTTTATTGTGATATTCATTATTGATGTTGTTAATTGGCATTGTTATGTCATGGAAAAGGATTTTTGTAGATGCCCATGTTTTTATTGGAAGTAGATGCTCTATTATCCAACTAGATTTCTACATTTTCCAATGTATTTTCAACAAGGTATTTCAAATTCACATAATGATGTATATAATGTACATGAACATGATAGTAATCACAAAACTCATGTCATTTATACTATTCTAGATATGGTATACCCTCAGGATAGTGTTTTAGAATCAACCAACTAATCATATTGGCCATAAATAGCTTAAGAAACACTAATTCAATGGGCTCATCAGGGTTATTAAATACTATAAGAGTGGGTTTTCTTATTTAAGTATGGGTTTACAAAGGTGGTGACTGCAACATTTAAGGAGCTAGTCTAGGTTAGGGAGTAGGTTGCACTTGTTGGATAGGATAGTGATGCAAAACAAGATTCATTTATGACATAGGTTCAGTAGATAGTGTTTTCACCATTTGGACATGATGTGACTCAGTTACTTCATTTAAAATAATGTTCTTTTTGTGGTTGTATGGTTTGGATTTTTCATAGTTATTAACTTGAAATGGTGTAGATGATTGCACTTGGACTGAGTTAGGGTTCTGAGTTGGGCTTGCATTTTATTTTTAGCTTTGATTCTAGTTTGAGGAGGTCAACTTGATAATACCTTTGTTTATAAGGACCTTTTTAATCTATAATACTTTCTTAATAATATACTTGAATGTAGGAACATACTAAAGCTCTAAGTGATAAGATATTTCACTATGTATATTTTTTATAAACATAGCCACAAATTATTTATCTAGTAAGTTATGGTTGAAATGATTGGAAAGTTCTCTCCATCTCTATATGTATATTACAAAGCTTTCACAAACTTTCTATTTAGCATGAATCAAATTTACTACTAAAATCTCATGATTGAGATTATAGGAGAAATGTTGCACAAACTTATTTGAAAGATCATCAAAGCTAGATACTAATTTTCTTAACAATTTGATAAACCATTCCAAATATTATCCAGCTAGAGTCCAAGGAAAAATGATTAGGTAGATGTCACTATAGTCCACTAGCTGACAAGTGATAAATAATTTGGTTGAATGCCCCTTAGGGCCTTCTTTACCTTTGTACTTGTCAAATTTTAATGGTTCATAACTTGGATGAAATGGTATCTAAATATAATCCATGTTAAATAGGTATGAAAACACACAATTTAATATAAATTTGTTTGTTTGCTTTCTTATCTGAATGGTGGCAATCACATCTTTCATTTATTATAGTTCTTGGGCCAAGAAACTTTATGGTACATTTGGTTATGGTTGTGGCTACTCATTCAAAGGTGGATTACCTTGAATAGGGTACAATGGAGGTATGGAGTGTTGTGGAATGTTGGTTTGATGGGTGAATTGACAAAGAATATGAATCCATAGATTGGGATGTGGCTATTGATATTACATACATTGTTGATAAATATTCTAGTTTGGATTTGGGATATGGCCCTAGGTCTGAGTGAATTGGGGTTATGATGGAATTATATGGCTTTATGGAATATATTGTGTGTACTAAGTTTGAGTAGGGACTTACTATTGACTATTCAAACCTATCTAAATAAAGGGAACTTGTTGTTGACCAAGGCCCTAATTTGAATCTATGGCACTTGTCGAGTAAAAGGCAATGATTTCCTAATAGGTATTTTTTGGACATTGAAACCTCTTTATTGAACAAACACCTATTGTGAAATAGATGCTTTTTGGGTGTTAGGAATTTGTCTTTGAGCAATAATAATACATTGTTGATTAGATAATGTGTGTGATTATTGAGCTATGTTGGTCTATAACTATTGAGGTACATTTATCACTATGTGTTGAGATGAAACATTTGTTTCCCCTGTTGAGGTGGCATAGTGTTCTACCTCTTCTATGATGGTAAATTATACTATGCCTATTGTTGTAAAATATTACAGATCACTTATTAAGGTGGGATAATATTCATCACTTGTTGAGGAAAAACATTGGTTGGCACCTGATTACTTATCCCCTAATATTGTGTGCTTAGATAAGTAAATGGTTAAGGAGTGGAAGTAACTTATCATGGTTGGGAAGTAGGAATTCCTACCCCCTATTATTTTGAACCACTCATGGTATTGACTAGAGGCACTTATTTTTGTGGATTATTTGATGGTATATTTACCTCACCTTGGCATGGAATGGAAGTTAATTACATGTTATCCACTATATTTGGCACATTATTTTGAGTGGAAAATGCAGTCACTTCTTTAATGAATGTTACATTAAACATATACCCTACCAAATTTCTTTGGAAAAATGGGTCTACACCCATATCAACTTGACCTATCAAATCAACTAAAACTCATATTAAAGGAGTTTGTTTTATGAGAGTAGCATTTGATATGTCCATGGCATTAAAATTTTGTGTTAGGTTAATATAGGTTTGATATACTTATTGATTTTTTATGAATTATTAATCCATGGGTCCCTTTCCTTTTCAAGCATATTTAGATATTGGTATTAAATTGGCATGAGTGATTCAAGTTAACTAGTAGAGGCATATTCAATAGTTGGTGTTTAAGGTATGTTTCTAGGCACTCTAACTAGACTAGGTAGGTTTTCATGGGGGAAGTCTTATAAAAAATTGGCCCTTACCTCCATGGATATTACTAAAACCACATCCTTACTTTCAAGAAAGTGACGATTGAATAAGTATGGGTCATATGTCAATGGCATGGTAATGTAGTACATCTGTTATTGAACTTATTCAATGATAGATGGAACACTAGTAAGGTATTGGTTTGTTTGTTCCTTATCTTGCCCTAGATAGGGAGGTGTATTAATTAGGTAATGTGCTAATAGATCTTGGTTTTGTTTCATATATTAATTAGTGTAAGGAGGATAGGTATCCATTTTAAAAACTACATCATTTCCATATGGGTCTTGAATAAAGGTATCACTCATGATCACATTATCATAATCTAGATTGTACATGGTTCTACTATATGTGTGTAGTGATGCATATCCAAATCCATGACTAATGTCTAATGAAGATTAGGTCTAGAGTTATGAAAAATCTTAAATGTGGTTTGAATGGAAAATAGTCTAAACTTGTTCTAAAAGTAAAACTCAGTCTAAAATAGCTTAGAAATGGAGCTATTCTCCAAAATCATCAATGATAAACTTAGTCAAAAATGTCCTCAAAGTATAATGTATTGCACACAAATGGTCCAAAAAAAATTAAGTTGAATCTTGATATTTATAAAAGTGTTTTAAATAAAACCTAATCTATGTATAAAAATAGAAATTGTTGCTAGGTCTTTGGGAACAAAACATAAAGCTAGGCTCAAAAGGTATGAACAAACTCTAAAAAATATGGTAAATTCTATGTCTTTATAAACATAGCACAAATATAGAGTTGAAAACAACTAGTTATGAAATGAGAGGCAAATGATAGGTCTTTGGAAACAAGGCACAAAGCAAGACTTGAAAATAACTAGGTTTGAAATGAAAGGAAAAATGCTAAATCTTTGGGAATAAGGCATGAAGCTAGACTTGAAACAAACTCGGTCAAGGTAAAAATGGTAAGGTAATTAATCTAAAAATTTGAAACACTTGGACTCAAATTAGTCACATAGATTCAAATAAAAACTATGACCATTGGTAAAAGACATTAGACCTTAGGAACATACATAAAACTAATTGGGAAATTCAATCTCAAGTAAACAAAAATAAGAATTATGAGTAACATTCAATGCCAAGTGATAAGCAAGACTCAAATGTAAAATAACCATGATTTATATTATACTTGAAAAGAGAGTTTCAACCTTAGTTTAAGACAAAAAAATAAATGTGAGGCACATAAAAAGACAACTTTTAAAAATCTAGGCAAAGGAGTATTTAAATCAAGTAAGGAATTAATCCAAGTTGCATAATTCAAAAGTAAGAGGTAAACATCTAAGCCGAAATTAATCAATTCATACATATAAAACAATCAATGTTTGAATATAAACTTCACAAGATAAATTTTAAACTTGTTTTATAATACTTGGGTTCTCAAAATAGACAATAGTCTAGACTAAAGTGGATGACATAATGATATCAATTATAGACCAAAAGGCATACATGGTTTGACCCAAAGTAAAGGTTTTAGAACAATAAAATTAGTGTAACAATTCTATCTCATTAAAAAGGTATGACAATGTTTTTGTTTCAAAATTCTAAGGAAAAAACTTAGGATGAAATAGGTAGCATAACGATGCCCCTTTCAAACAAGTGACACATACAAATGTTTTAAATGTCTAAGGAAAAGTGTGGTATCAAATGGATAGAATAACACATATTCATTATAAAAGGGGTTTAAAAACATGTGATTGGTTCATGACTTATTTTTGATAGGTTTTTGACAAAAAAAATAGTTTTAGACTCAAAATAATGCAAGTAAAAGAAATAGACACAAAAACACCTAAGTGTATCATCTTCTCCCTAAACATTGACAAGGTTAGTTCATATTGTCATATTATATTGATATACTCCTTGAGAGTAAATAATTTTTAAATCTTATAAATTTAGATGCACATGAAAATTAGGGTTTTTTTAAGGCCCCTTCTCTCAAAAATTTATAAGGTAACATGAAACTTTAGGCTACTTGCCCTGCATTGACAATATTTTTGTGGCAAGTGGGGTTTACCTAAAAACTAAATTTTTTTCATGTTATAGATCATCACAAGTGTTTGGTTACCATTATATATCTACCACATCATTTTAATCAAAGATAAATATCTTTTTGTAAAAAATTAGTATCCTTATTACAACCACTACATCCATCATATTTCTTAGTTAGTGTGATGTCTAAATTAAGCCATTGTTCTAAGGTAGATATCACTAATATAGTTAGTTTAACTAATAAAACTAACATCCAAATGACTCAACCTCAATTTATATACCACCCCATGGAGTGAGGTGAGAAATATGTTGGGATATGAAATCTTGAGTCAACAGTCCCATAAATAAGTCATGGGGAAGTAATGAACTCTCACCCACAAGCCAAGTGCATAAGATAAATAAATAAAACTAGGACTTTAAGGATCATTTTTTGAATCACACAAGTTATTCAAACTTGGGGAGATCATAGAAAATGTTATTTTTAGGCTTGGACTAGAAAGCAAGGAAATTACTGAAGTGATTTTCGTCACTTGATTTCCCTAAAAGGGGTAGGGGAGAGCATACATACAAAGTACAATTTGTAATAACACACAAAAAACATAAAAAATAATTAAAAACAAAGATCTTATGATAACTTAGTCTAATTTTTTTGTTTTTTAAATAACTAAGTGAAGTATGAAATGAAATTTAACCCCTTTTCTTTATTTGCATTTGTAAACTTTGAAAAATAAAAACAAAGTTATTTAGATTATTTTTATGCACCAAATATAACTGTAAATGAAATTTATAAGTGCTTAAAACATCCTTTCTTGGTATTCGGTCTTGAGAAAAGTGTTAGGGGGTTTTATCAATAGATTTAATCCAATTTTATATCCCTATAAATTATCTCAACAAAATAATAAAATTAACTCTCTGGAATGATTTCATAGTTATGTAGTAAACTGTAAACTATGAAATTATTCAGGCATATGAAAACATAAAAAGACAAATAAGTAAAAACTTATAGTGGATGATTTCATTGTTTTAAAACTATTTCACAACTATGTTCAATAATTTAAAAACTTAGGCAAACACTTTCACAACTTAGGTCAATAATTTTGTAACTCAAGAATTTCGTAACTTTGGCAAATAATTTTGCAACCAAAAAAATAATTTCACAACTTAGGTGAATGATTTTACAACTCAAGTACATAATTTCACAACTAAGGTTTACAATTTTTCAATTGTCTCAAAACTTCAAGAAAAACATCAAAATTGACAAAAGATTTCATGATTTAAGAGTATGATTTCACTAGTAAGTGTCTTGAATTCATAAATGGTCAATAAAATCATGAAAACGCATAAACCAAATAACAATTTCATAATTAAAATGGATGATCTCACAATTGAAATAATGATTTCACAATTAAGCTCTATTATATCTCAAATAGAATGACAATTTCATAATTAAACTCTATGAATTCGTAACTTTGCATAAAAATAAGAAAAAATCATTAAAATTAGAGAATAAATTTGTGATTTTCCTCTATGATTTCACAACTTTCTCTACTGATTTTTGTAGTTTCATAGATCCAATGCCAAACTAGAGTGATTTTATAGTTTTTTTAGATGAATTCATAGATCTAGTCGAGAATTTCATGGTTTACCTTACCAAATTTACAATTATGCAATCAAGAATTTGAAAATCCATAATCACACGTCAAACATGACAAAGTTAGCAAGAAATAAAGAAATTAATCTCTAGAATGAAATATTCTTTGATCCAAAAATATCCCAAGATACTCCATTTATGATTTTAGGGTGTGTGGTCCCACTGGGCATGCCATTTTGTTATCAATAGGAATCCAATAGGGTAGATTAGTATGGTTTTAGTACACCTATAGACTAGACACTCAAATAGCTAGTGAAAAATACAAGTAACTAACAAATGAAAGAAAAATAAAAGATTTTTACCTTCTATGAGAGAAAATGATATATGTTTGAAATGAATTGATGTGTTCAGTTATGTGATCAATATTTATTTGTAAATGCATCTCCTTGCACCACCTCTCCTTGTCACGTTGGTAATGTTGAGTTTGGATTTGGATTGGATTGGCTTAGAAAATGGTCATGATAACACTATAACAATGGAATATTTTCATGTATTTTTTCATGATAAATTTACACCAAGAGAGCTTACTTATCAATGGGTGAGGCCTTGTATTTATAGCTTCTCAAACTAACTTTAACCCAAGTGTATTTAGTTTATATTTAGTCATAATTGAGTTCAAAATAACCATAATTGAGTTAATAATGGGATATGTAATTAATATTTGGAATAAAAATTCCATTTATTAAGCATGGCACTCTATTTTTGAATTTATGATATTTAGGGAGATATTTTCAATTGCTTGAATTTGACTATGATGATGTCATCATGACCTCATTTTTATTGAAATTTCCTTTTTTTTAATTTAATTTCACTAATTTCACATGGAATTCCACTTAATAATTTAATTTTATTTGATTATTTAACTCATTCTACTTAGCATTTTTGCACTTTAGGAATTGTTCAAATACCCCATTTAATGGGTCCAAAGGCCAAAATATCAATTTTCTAGGTCACAAGTTGATTGGAGATGAATCCATGAGTTTTAAATATTTATAATAGTATAATATCACAAATAGGGATGCCTCAACATTATTCTAGGCACTAATGTATGATGTGTCGATAGAATTTGGACATTTAGTGATTTTTAGGTTTAATTTGTACTATTTGGTAAAAATCAATCTGAAGTCTGGTTGGAAGCTAGTTATGACCAAAATGGGTTGTCTATAGCTACTAAAAATGCTTTCATCAACACCAAAATCCTTCTACCCATATTTAATTTCATATCCCCCACCCATTTATTGGGACCAAAATTTTTACCTACCGTTAGTTTCCTTACATGATAATCAAATAATAACAAAATTTTTGAGCTAGTGCCTAGATAGAAGAGCATAAATAAACATCTACATATTTTGAATAAAAATTATTCCTCAATAAAGATAAACCCCTATCCAAATCATAATAAAAATACAAAAAAATAAAAATATGAATCCCTTAGTGAAAACCTATTTGAGGTGCTATTGGATACTTCAAATCTAAATCCTAATCAAAACAATCAATAAGATTACATTTATGAAAACCCTTATAAGGAATTAATAAATGAAAAAATTAATCTATCCCATGCATATACATAGTTTCAATATGTATACCCATCACATATTGAAGACACCATTGATTCAAAAGTGAATCCCTAATCATCCAACTTGAAATTACTCCCAATGTTATTATATGTGAGATTGTTGGTCCCAATCACCCTTAACATCATGACAATTAAACTTATCCCTATAATAATTTCATCCATCAAAACCGTTTACTCACTCTACACACATATCTCATCTACCATACCTTTCACTTCACCTTATTTGGCAACACCCTCTATTGTAGGGGTTATGATGGTATCTTGGTAAATATGGAAGAAACCAACTTACAAATCAAAGAAGTTACTAAAGATACATCTAGAGTGCATACATGAAATATACATGTGGGATAACATCATTCATCTTAGACCCTTCCATATTTTATATGCCAAAAAAATAAAAAATAATTTTGTCCAAAGGTGAAAACCATCTCTATGCCACATTGGGCAAGTACCATGATGAAAACATGTTTCTAATGTTGTGTAAAATAATCATTTGTCTACAAGTACTTTACACTTAAAGTAAAACCTATTATACTTAAATCATATGAATTTTAAATCATACTTACCTATCCTTATCCATCCTATCATTATTGTAAACCCATCATTCACCATCATATGCTTATTCTAAACCATCCTTAATTATCATTACCTATCCAAACCCATCCTTATCCATTTAATCCCAAATCCATTAAAACCCATCCTTATAAATCTAAATTTTAAAATCATATAACCATACGTATTCCCATTTTAACCTTTATAAGGAAGTGAAAACATCTTGAGACATCTTATTAGAAAAATAACAGTGTATCATTACAATGTTATTTTGATGACTAGACGCTTGGTTCTTACATCACATGTTCCTTTGAGTTATCATCTTAATTACCATACATTCTTATTCATCCATACTTCATCCATAATATATCCCTTCCATCCACTAATTCTCCCTTCCTTGGTTCTATAATAGGGTTTCCCTTTACTAGTATCCATTTTATATATATCTATAGATAAATAAAATCCAAGATCATCATAAAATACAAAAAAAAAAAAAAAATCCTTGTTCTTAGTTAGGTACCCTAGTCATCTCTTATGTGGATTACTCATAAAATTGTTTAACATTTTCAAGGATCTCATATGAAAAAGGGTTCTCCTATATCCAAGGACATCCAAAACTTCATTTTATTACTTGTTTATATAGTCATTTACTTGTTTATTATTTACTTTCTTATACATCTCATGTACTTATTTATTTACTTAATTTTATAGTTTATTTTTTTTATTATTGGTAAATGGTTTTGAAAGGGACCATACCCAATAAAAAATAAGGCTCAAAATTTAGATAAAATAAGGAAACCCATAAACAAAAAAATCTCAAAACCCAAATAATACAAGAGTACAATAGTGGTTTTTTTATGAGTGGGGTCTAACCCGCAGCCACAAAAAGGTCTAAAACTAGAATAAACAAGAGAGTGAAATAATAAGGATTATCTTGAAAGATAACAACACCAAAATAGTATATCAGTAGTAACTTCATAGCATCAAAGTAACACCAAAATAGTAATAAGTTAGCAAAACAAAGAACTAGAAAGAAAGAAAAGGAAGCTTCACTTGAGGAGCTTGTTAAAGCTATTCTTGATTCCCTCTAATGCATTAAACAGATTGAGAGAAGTAGTTTGAGATGGGTCTATCATGTCAATGGTGGTTTTATTGATCACTTCCTTGTATTTTTTTCTTACATGGTTTTCATTAGTATAAATGTTTCTTTTTATCTTGTCTTTATTATTGCATCTTGTGTTTAGATAATTATGCTCACTAAAAATGATGTTATTATGATATTACATATCATGATGCACTAAGTATTGCACTTGTGACTCTATCAGTCCTTACACATATAAAACAGTATTCATCATGGTTTTTACATATCATTGGTGCATATTGGCATGCATAATATCAAAAATTAGGTTATTCAAGTCTTACTCAGTTATAATGTTAGAATTATTGTTGAACCTCCAAGAAAATAAAACAAACAAAATCAATTATGAAACCATCTCACATATTCAAATGAAGCATTTGTGTGTTATCTCAAATAATGTTTTTGTAGTTTAATCCATATAGGACCCATGACATGCTGAGAATACTGACCCATATAATACTTAGAGGTTGTATTCCATTTCATCTCTACTACATATTCATAATGGAAAATATGTTAATATTAATTAATACATATCCATATCACACACACTCATTAACATTCATAATCCCATAACAAATAACATCAATTTATTTAACATCATATTTTCTATCTGTATGCATATAAATTTGCTTGCCTTCTCTAGATTGTTATTTTTGACAATAACATCAATAATTTTATCTAATGATCACTAATCCCATCTAATTTTGTCTAATTCACATTTACTAATCCTCCTAGTTTTTTGTCTAACACCATTTTCCATTATTTTTCATCTATTAACCTTATTCCTACCCCTAAAACAACTTAATCCACCTAAGTCCCCATTATCTACTAAATAATCCCACTTATCTAATACTTGGGAATTTAAAATTCCCATAACGCACCTACATACTTACTCTTAGGCTTTCCTACAAGCCTACCCACTATTACTCACATAAACCCTATTCTAATCTAGTCTAATCTTTGCTTAATCATAATTATATTCCCTAATGTAATATATAACTCTCCACCACCCTTATCCTTCTCTAGAGAGTTATCTCTTTAAATAATTCTAAGGAATTTTAAATTCCTTAAAATTCCCTCATTTATCTCTATAGTTTTCTTCCTTAGAGGCTTCCAAAATATCCCTCCTTTGCCTATTTAAATCCATGACTCCATCCACTCTAAATAGTGATAAAAAAAAATTAAATTAATTGTCTTACATTCCAATCTCTTTATCATAATCCATTTTTAATTTATCCAAAAATACTCTAATCCATGTCGTGAATCAAGTCAATATCATGCTAAAATTTTGAGTCTATAAGAAATATATGGTCATTTAGTCTTTTGTTTTTTGAATCTTGTTTAGATAATTTAGATTTAGATTTTATAATGTTGTTATAAATGTTTATTTTTATTTAATTATAGTCTTATGGATCTAAATTTATGAAGTGGATTGATGTTTTGAATAGATTTTGGTTATTTTCAAGATTTTAAATCTCATTTCTCAAAATCTTGATCTCAAATTTGGTGACCATAGTGGGATCTCCTTTTGTGATATTATTTTTAATGTAAATTTTGATAATACATATTATAATATTGATTAAGCATGAACTTGGGCTTCAAATTTTTAAAAAATAAGGTGATTAGTGACTGTGGTCTGCAAAAGGTGATTTTGAAACTAGTCGTTATGATTTGGACCCCAATAATTGTAGTTTTGATTTAACTATTGTTCATTAATATTTTTAAAAATGTTTTTTTAATTTGTGTGAAATTTTCACTCACAATCTATGGTAATGACTTTTAGTTACAATATTGCTTCTTTACACTGTGATATTGAAACTTTTGACTCATGATATTGACCTTTGACTTGCAATTTTGCTTTACTCACTTGAAACTTTGATTTGTATCTAAAAAATGTGCATATTTGGATTTTAGTTAAATCATCTAAAAATTATGTTCTATTTCATATCCATTTATATACATAAATCTATTTTTTAGAGATAAGGAAAACTTTTGGGGAGGTTTATCACATCTACCAATCATATATCACAGTCATGGTTTTGAATTATATTATAGTCTATTTAAACTATGTGATAAAAATATATTATCTTTATAATATCCTTTAGCAATACACATTGATTTGATTATTCCCCATAAAAATATAACCAAGTGGTCTTGTAGGATTTTTTATGGTAGGAGGTATCTTTCCATGAATAATATTTAATATAATCAGTTATCTTACACATATGGTTACTATTATAGCCCAACCCTAGAGAATTAAAAGAGAAATTCTATAATTTGGGATAACATATAACTATCTATGCATATAAACAAGCTACTATAAGAGATGGATCTCTATATTTGAAGGGTTATCTCTCTTGATCTATCTTTTAAGATCACACACTACACTAGACTAATCACTATTAGGGGGTAAAGGGAAAAAGGAAACATAAAATCAAACTATACTAATGGAGATGATACACCAAAGATAACTTCATAAACATACTTGCATTTGCACTAAGAAAGAAGACTATTAAAACTAATCTCAATTCAATGTTATTCTAACATATGTGTTTCTACATGGAGGTAGATTGTTATGCATATATAGAGGTGGATAAATAGGGGTTATTATCTTAGACACTAATAATCTCCTTAAAACTTCAAAATACACCTAAAAAATACATACACTTCATGAGACCTATCTGAAGAAATGCTACTACACATATAATGCATACAAGAGTAGAATAGAAGAAAGGAGGATACATTCATCACTTTTCATCCAAATACATTACTTCACATACTTAGGAAATAATTTAAAATACCAAAATATATTTATAAAACTTTATTCTAATGAAAAACAAGATGTCAAAACTAGTAGGACTTCACCATACCAATTGTGGATTCTTTACAATACTAAAATGGCTTCAATATATAGAGCATAGGAGAGGAGAGAGAAATAATGAAGTTAAACAATCACAAGTCCAAATTTTAAGATATGAAAATTAGTTAAAATGAAGAGGAAGAGTTAATAAAATAGGTAATGAAATTATTTTGAAAATTTGTTCATGTAAAACATAGCATTTTCTTGAGGTTGGCATAAAAACACTTTATGTCCTTATTAAAGCTAGCTTATCGATAAGTAGTCTAGTTAATTTCTTGAAACAACCTTAATATTCTATTGAAATATGTTCCCTAACCTAAGAATGTCGAGTCAATATTTTTTACAATTATATACATCCCACAACTGAAGAACTTCTCCTTGACACTTGTGTTACTTGTTTACAGTCACTCATTAGCCCTCTAGGCCTCAACCTTCACACTTGTCACTATGGTGACATGAATTTATTCAAGAAATTTATTTGTAGAGGTGTTAAACACCTCATCATATCATTTTTATCCTATAGTCTATCATATATACCTAAAGAAGATTCAAATAATTCTTCTCATCTTCAACTTAGGTAGTCACCCTCTTTCTCACTGTATTGTTTAAGACTGGTTGTAATGACCAACTTAGTAGAGGAACTTTCATGAATTAATAATGTGATAATTATGTTTTAAAATTTATAATATATCTCTAAACACCTTACACAATTATTTTCATTTACATATTCCCTTTTACACTTATAATTCAACTCAAATCCTATAGAAAACATAAAATTAGGCCTATCTATACAAGTAATAGTATAGAATAACTAGATGTTAAGGATCATAAAGGAGTTATAAATGGATAAAAAATATGTTTCAAGGTAATTGACCCATCTTGGATGCATTTACATCCATATCTTCTTCATCGGGTTCTTGAGAGGGTTTTAGGTCATTTAGGTTCTTAGTAATGATTCATAAAGGTTAGACACTTAAACTTCAAACCAATCCCAATTATCTAAATTATATTACCCTAGTAAACTACCCCTAATATATTTATACACCATGAATGTTGTATTTATAGATACAAGTAAAAGAATTTGTCTCTTGAGCTCATACTATGCATTCTGTGTACCCCTGAGAGAAAGTTAGGCCAAAGTGATCAATTATAAGTTTTTATCTATAAAATTATGGATAAAATAAACCATCCACTCTCATTTTAAATTTATCACATGGATTTTTAAGTTCATGTGGTCCTATGAATGAATTTAGGCACCTTAAGGGTCCATGCCTAGTTCTATAATAGACCTAGACCATGTATATGAGTATATGACCACATATGAGTGACTAAAATGGATTTATGTGCTTATCCATACTTTTTTACATTAAATAAAAACCTTAATCAATTCATTATTTGATCTGTTATTCATCCTTTAACCACCCATGTAATAGGCCAACAAGTTATGTTGACTATGAAGTTCCTCTACTCTGAGACAAAATAAAGGGAACTTACCTTGTTATTATGGCCCAAATAAGATATTTTAGGTAATTTTAACCCTATGTGTTAATTTTAATATATTTTCATACTTTTATAGGTCTCAAACATCTTAAAATATTAAGACAAGCTTTTATGCCTATGACTGTGTGCAGGATTTTGGTAAGCTTAAAAACCTTGAATTATGACTATCTCTAAGGTTATTTATTATTTAAATCACATGGTAATGTGATATTACCATTTTTATATTTGTTTAAACATGGTAATTCCATCTTATATCATTTCCTACTAAACAAAATACATCTTTTATGGGCTTAGGATAGTCTAGGCAAATGTCAAGTTATAGGTGTCAATTAGGGGAATCAGATATTACTATAGGTGGTGATACATTTCTTGAGAATTATGTTTCCACTTTTTATTCTCATAAATTTAATATTATCATCTTAAATATTAGTTGACACACTCCTACCTTGAGACCATGCTATCATTCCTTACCACCAATGCACTAGTTGTCACTTGAAACATTGTATTGTTACATGTTAATTTTTGCTTAATGTCACTATGGTTTACTAAGTTTTTCCTTAAGGAATTGATTGAATTTAAACCTTACTCCACCATAAAATTATATTGACTTGAAAACATCCTTCTTATTTCAAAATTTTAACTTTAGGTCTAGGATACAAGAGAGGAAGCATTAGGCTTACACACACCTTATAAACCTCCACCAACAGATGCTATTGTGTAAAGCAAAAACATTTTTCAAAAAACTAATGTAAGTATTCACATTTGAAAAAATATTCAAAAATATATAAGTGATTTTGTACGGTCTTGGATTACATTTTCTTTCTACTACTCCATGATGTTAGGGTGTGTGGAGCTAAAAGCTTCACTAAGGAGCATACTAAACAGTTTCGGGTTTACACAGTCACCAGCATCGGTCAGGAGCGATTGATGTCGGTCAGGAGCAGTTAGAGGAATGCCGGCATTGGTAGAGGATCGGCCGATGACAATCACATGCAGACTGGCAGGAACTGGCGTCGGTTAGCTGTGTGTCCAGAATGCTATTTCTGAGGATAGAAGTGAGTGTTTGCATGATGAGTTTAAGCCTTAGTCTTAAGTTAGCATTTCTATTATTAGCAAGATTGTTTTTAGAGCCCTTGTTCAAGAGGCTTAACTATTTGTTGTAAGTGCATGCTCAAGTTTCCTAATTTCTATATGTAGGAAAGATCTTCTTAGCTTAGTGAGTTGAATTGTATGAGTAGAACATTGTGAATTTTTGAAGGACAGTACAGAGTTGTATCAATCCAGGTTGTTGGAATTGATTGTACTTGAGAGAGAGAGCTCTTAAGGAATAGAGATCTAGTGAGAGATCTTGTGCATCTGAGAGAGGTGTGGAAGAAAGAATTTTCTTCAATTGTATTCCTTTTGTAAAGAGTTTTTAATACAAGTTTTCAGGGTGGTTTCTTGTATCTCTTGTTCTGTGCTATTTATCATTCTAGTTACTTATCTATCTGATTTATTTCCGCATTTATTGCTTTCATAAGTGTAATCATTGTTGGTTGATCCCCAACAAGTGGTATCAAAGCTTAGGTTCACTAACAGGTGGTTTAGATCTGTGTAGTGTGTTTGGATTACAGGTTGCTCATAGGGGTTTCTGCAGGGATTTCTATTTGAGTGGGAGAAGTAATGGCAGAAGAAAGTAAATTGAGAATGGAGAAGTTTAATGGCAATAACTATCAACATTGGAGAATGTAGATAGAGGACTATCTGTATCAGAAAGATCTTTACTTACCGTTAGGTGGGATTGCAAAGAAGCCCAAGGACATGGAGGATGAAGAATGGGAAGTTCTTGACAGAAAGGCTCTGGGGTCTATAAGACTGAGTCTAGCATCCACTGTGATATCTAATTTGTCACAGGCAAAAACAATGGTGGAGTTAATGACTACATTAGCAAATTTGTATGAAAAACCCTCCGCTTCTAATAAGGTATATCTTATGAAGCAGTTATTTAATTTGCATATGCAAGAAGGTGGATCTATATCTAATCACCTAAATGATTTCCATGGAATTGTTAATCAGTTAAGTTTAGTCAATATTGTATTTGATGATGAAATAAAAGCTCTTTTAATATTATGTTCTTTGCCTGAAAGCTGGCATGGCTTGGTAATGGTAGTTTCTAATACTGCATCTGCTTCGAATATTTTAAAAGTAGAGGATGTTGTTAGTGTTATCTTGAATGAGGAAATTCGTAGGAAAAGCACAGAAGAGACATCTGGGAACACTTTAAATCTCGAGAGCAGGGGAAGGCAAAAAGAAGGAGCAAGAGGAGATCAAGATCTAAGTCTAAGGGAAGAGGTAGATCCAAATCCAGAAATGGTAGAAGGCCATAATGCTGGAACTGTGGAATGTTGGGGCACATAAGCAGAGATTACTGGTCAAAGCCTAAGGAGGACAATTAGCATGAATGAAAGGAAGAGGAAAAGGTTGCAGGTATTGCACAAGATGCTCTAATTTTCTCTTTACATAATAATATATAATCTTGGGTATTAGATTCTGGTGCATCTTTCCATGCTACCCCTAACAGAGAATATTTCAGTGACTATATCCATGGAGATTTTGGAATAGTGTACTTAGGGGATGATGAGCCTTGTAAGATTATTGGCAAAGGTAAAGTGCAGCTGAAGATGCAGAATGGCAACACATGGGTGTTGAGAGATGTGATGCATGTTGCTAGCTTGAAGAGAAATTTGATTTCTATAGGAAAGTTAGGGGATGAGGGTTGTACAGTAACTCTCACAATAGATTCTTGGAAGGTGACCAAGGGTGCACTTGTTATGGCCAAAGGTAAGAGAGAAGGTACTCTCTATTTATGTAATTGTGTTACTAACAAATCTCCTTCCGTATTATCTACTTCAGATGTGGATGCTAAATTGTGGCACTCAAGGCTTGGCCACATGAGTGAGAAGGGGATGTCAATTCTTAAGTCTAAAGGTATGCTTCCAGATTTGAAAAGTATGGATCTAGAATTTTGTGAGCATTTTGTATTTGGAAAACAGAAAAGGGTTAGTTTTCTCAAGATTGGGTCTACTAAGAAAAGGCATAAGTTGCATCTTGTTCACACAGACGTGTGGGGACCGGCTCAGGTAGCCTCTATTGGAGGATCATGGTACTATGTTACATTCATAGATGATGCTACAAGAAAGGTATGGATCTACTATATTAAAAAAAATCTAATGTTTTTGAGACTTTTAAGATTTGGAAAGCTATGGTTGAGAATGAAACAGGCAGAAGATTGAAGTGCTTGAGATCTGATAATGGCAGTGAGTTTTGCAGTCTTAAGTTTAACTGGTATTGTTATACACACGGAATCCGTAGGCAAAGGATGGTTCCAAGGACACCTCAACAGAATGGTATTGCTGAAAGGATGAAAATAACAATCATGGAGCATGCAAGATGTATGAGATTGCATGATGGGTTGCCCTTAGAGTTTTGGGCAGAAGCTGTTGACACTGTAGTGTACCTGATTAACAGAGGACCCTCTACAGCTCTGGATGGTGGAATTCCAAAAGAGGCATGGACAGGTAAAAAGGTAGATCTCTCATATCTCAAAGTTTTTGGTTGTGAAGCCTTTGTGCACGTAGATAAGGAAAATAGAAAGAAGCTTGATGCTAAGTCTATGAGGTGCACGTTTATTGGCTATGGCTCAGATGATTTTGGTTTCAAATTTTGGAATCTAGGAACTAACAAGGTAATTAGGAGCTGTGATGTTGTTTTCAATGAAAAAGTGATGTATAGTGATCAGATGAGGAAGTTGAATCAATCTGGGTAGAGCAATGGTGAATTGGATGAAGTGATGGTCCAAAATGAGCTCACGGGAAAAAGAAATAATCACATACAGGAAAACACAGAGATCGACGTCGGCAGGTTAGGAATCAGCGTCGGCAGTACAGAAACCGATGTCGGTCATACAGAGACCGACGTTGGTAGAACAGGCACCAACGTCAGCGAGGAAGAACCGGCGTCGGCCAATAACAGGTCTACAGGTGGCTGAGGTCAGTCACTATCAGAAAATTTGGGTGGACAGTGTGTTGAAAATGAGTCCAAGACACCCATCAGGAGGTCAGAAAGGGTAAGTAAGCCTCCAATTAGATATTCTCCTTCTTTATACTATTTATTGCTAACTAATGGTGGAGAACCAGAGAGTTTTGAAGAAACATTACAGGTGGAGTCCAAGAGTAAGTGGGAGCATGGCATGGTTGAGGAGATGGAGTCTTTAAGAGAGAACCAAACATGGGATTTGGTTGAGTTGCCAGCTGGTAAGAGAACACTGAAGAACAGATGGACCTATAGGTTGAAGGAAGGTAAGGATGGATAGATGAGATATAAGGCTAGATTGGTAGTGAAAGGATTTGCACAAAAGCCAGGTATTGACTTTGGTGAGATTTTTTCTCCTGTTGTTAAGATGACTTCTATAAGGGTTGTATTGTCTTTGGTTGCTTTTGAGGATTTGCATCTTAAGCAGCTAGATGTTAAGACAACGTTTCTTCATGGAGACTTGGATGAGGAAATATACATGGAATAGCCAGAAGGATTTGAGGTCAAGGGTAAGGATAAGTTAGTGTGCAGGTTGAATAAAAGCTTGTATGGCCTCAAACAAGCTCCTAGGCAATGGTATTTGAAATTTGATAGGTTTATGACTGAGCATGGCTACAGTAGGTGTCAATCTGACCATTGTGTATATTTTAAGAGATTTGATAATGGTAGATATATTATTCTATTGTTGTATGTAGATGATATGCTGGTTGAAAGATCACACATGTAGGATATCTCTGAGCTTAAGGTGAAATTAGGTCAAACATTTGCTATGAAGGATTTGGGAGCAGCAAAGAAAATCCTTGGCATGAGCATTAAGAGAGACAG
Organism: Torreya grandis; assembly: GCA_037957365.1. Classification (NCBI taxonomy): domain Eukaryota; kingdom Viridiplantae; phylum Streptophyta; class Pinopsida; order Cupressales; family Taxaceae; genus Torreya; species Torreya grandis. The sequence goes on from JARHVA010003102.1 coordinate 1,158,886, forward strand.
GAAAAATCACAGGTTGATATTGTCTCAGGAGGATTATGTGGACAAGGTGTTGAAACGGTTCAATATGCAGGATGTTAAACCGGTAAGCACACCTTTGGCTGGACATTTTAAGTTGAGTAAAGAACAATGTCCTAATTCACATGATGAGGTAGAGTACATGAGTAAGGTTCCATATTCTTCCGTGGTAGGAAGTTTGATGTATGCAATGGTGTGTACTAGACCGGATATTGCCCAAGCAGTGGGAGTTGTAAGCAAGTATATGGCCAATCCAGGTAAGGAACATTGGAAAGCAGTTCAGTGGATCCTTAGATATCTGAGAGGAACCAGCAGTAGACACTTATGCTATGGAGGTTCAGATACTTCTCTACATGGTTATGTAGATTCAGATATGGTAGGTGATTTGGATGGCAGGAGGAGCACAACAGGTTATGTTTTTACTATAGGTGGAACGGCGGTTAGCTGGATATCTAAGTTGCAGAAGGTTGTTACCTTGTCAACTACAGAAGCAGAGTATATTTCAGCCACAGAAGCTAGCAAAGAGATGATATGGATGACACGGTTCATGGAAGAGCTTGCAAGGGAGAATGGGAGTTACAGATTGTATAGTGACAGTCAGAGTGCAATCCATTTGGCTAAGAATTCAGCCTTTCACTCAAGAACCAAGCACATACAGCTAAGGTACCACTTCATATGGTAGGTATTGGAAGATGGTGACTTGAAGCTGGAGAAAATCCATACAGATAGGAATCCTACTGATATGTTAACCAAGCCAGTTACAAAGGAGAAGTTGAATCTTCATTCAATTTTTGTTGGTCTTCATAATTGAGTTGAAGATGGAGGAGCTAGAAGATGTTGCTGTACAGGTACTGGTGCAGCTGTTTATCTCCAAGTGGGAGATTGTTAGGGTGTGTGGAGCTAAAAGCTTCACCAAGGAGCATACTAAATAGTTTTGGGTTTACACAGTCATTGGCATCGGTCAGGAGTGACCCACGTCGGTCAGGAGCAGTTAGAGAAACGTCGGCATCGATAGAGGATCGGTCGATGACGGTCACATGCAGACTGGCAGGAACCGGCGTCGGTTACTTGTGTGTCCAGAATGCTATTTCTAATGATAGAAGTGAGTGTTTACATGATGAGTTTAAGCCTTAGTCTTAAGTTCACATTTCTATTATTAGCAAGATTGTTTTTAAAGCCCTTGTTCAAGAGGCTTAACTGTTTGTTGTAAGTGCATGCTCAAGTTTCCTAATTTCTATATGTAGGAAAGATCTTCTTAGCTTAGTGAGTTGAATTGTATGATTAGAACATTGTGAATGTTTGAAGGACAGTACAGAGTTCTATCAATCCAGGTTGTTAGAATTGATTGTACTTGAGAGAGAGAGCTCTTAAGGAATAGAGATCTAGTGAGAGATCTTGTGTATCTGAGAGAGGTGTGGAAGAAAGAAGTTTCTTCAATTGTATTCCTTTTGTAAAGAGTTTTTAATACAAGTTTTCAGGGTGGTTTCTTGTATCTCTTGTTCTGTGTTATTTATCATTCTAGTTACTTATCTATCTGATTTATTTCCTCGTTTATTGCTTTCACAAGTGTAATCATTGTTGGTTGATCCCCAACACATGATGTCTTAAAATGTCAATCTTATATCAAAATAGGTCTATTTCACTGCATTATCAATCTTAAATTTCTCTCAATATATCCTATTACTCTACCTCCACTATTTACACAATCATATTCTTGTGGTTTTATTATGTTCTTAGCTTAACTTACCTTCTTTATCTTTTATGTTAGGAACCTAGAACAATAAACATGCTCCGATGCCAACTTAGTCAGGATCTTGCTCTACCAATTAGAATACATATGACTACTTCTTGTATTAGCAACTAAACATGGAATTTAACCAGAATCAATAAGTAACTAGAAATATGAAACAACACAGGAATTGAGAGACAATACACAATTGTATTAATAATCACTCAGAAGAATATACAATAAGGAAGATGCCACTTCTTCCTCCACCTCAAAGGTTCACCATGCCTCAAGACCTTCTTCCCTCTCTATCCCAGTCACAACAATAAACTCTAATATAGAATTGATGTTTACCTCTCCAACCAGTCAGTAACATGCTACCAGTTCACCAAGTACACAACTGTACTCCAAGTAGATCCCCTGCTCTCTATTGCTACCTACAAATCACTAGACCTTACTCACCATGTAGATATCTCTACACCCCTGAAGAACCCTTGTCCTTGCCTCACCAAGTCCTTATGATTCTTCAACCAGTACCCTGGTGGATCAGCTCCTTGACCTTGCAGACCTTGCAACTCTCCCTGATCATACACACTCAGCACCCCTTTGGAACTAGGAGGAGCTACACTAGCTCTCTCTAAAAGCTCTATGGCTTTCTAGCACACTTTTACAATAAAATCATGAGTCTATTAAATAGATCTCATCCAAAAAATAATTAGACATCTAATAAAATAATTAAATCCATAGCTCTCAGTCTAAAATTAGCTCTAAACATGCAAACACTTGGTTCGTCAACCAACTGCCCATAATATACTCGCAGCTCGAACCACACAGGTGACCGACGTCGGTCCCTATCCACCTAGGGGTGCCAACGCCAGCTGATCTAAGACCATCGTTGGTTTCTTCTTGTCTCCTACCTGCTGTCGTCAGTTGGCCTGACCGACGTCGGTGTCTGTGACACTCCGCAACTCTTCTACAACCTCCTCCATGTCTGCATCAGTGAAGCTTTTAACTCCACAACCTAACATTTTAGGTGCCTTAGATATATTTTAAATTCAAACCCTCAATGGATAAATTGACTTCCATGTTCTAAGAGGTTGAAAACAAATGTTTTATTCTTGACCTAGAGCCATTCATATAAATATTAACACTATAATTACCAAAACACTATTTTGTAGACCTCAATGGTGTGAATTATAGCACAAGGATTATTATCCTACCTATTCCTTCATGTCCACACATTCCAACTAGATAAAAATTCACATGAAGTGAGTGAACATGCTTTGAAATATTATATACATAATTTTATTCACACATACCAATGCAATCATATGAGAAAACCTAGGTGTTGGAGATGTGTAGGTAGATTGGAGGTGCTAAAAATATTATTGATTGTTCATACAACATAGACCACTAATAGTAGAGATATGACCATGAAATTAGAGCTCATGAGGACTAATAACATCCCCCAAGTGAACTTATTCTAACTCATCTTCTCATGTTCATAACAAGTGATAGTTTTGAATAAGTGGATTTAAAGGATCTCAAGGGAGTTATAAATGGATCTAAAACATTACTCAATTCAATTGACCCCTATTGGATTCATTTCCATTCATATATTCTTCATCAAGTTATTGAGAGATTTTTATGAGAGTTTTAGGTCATTTAAATTATTAATGATTATTCATAAATTTTAGACACTTAAACTTTGAACCAATCACACTAAGTGATTATGAGGGTTCATACCTAGTTTTAGGCCTAATATGTCAGGACTGTGTATTTGAGTATATGACCACCTATGAGTGATTAAAATGTATTTATGTGATTATCCATACTTATTTTACCTTAAATAAAAACATAAACACCTTCATTAATTCATTATTAGATTTTCCATTCATCCTTTAACCACCCATGTACTAGGTTTACAGGTTATGTTGACTATGGAGTGCCTCTACTCTGAGACAAAATAGAAGGAACTTACCTTTTTATTAAAAAAAATTGAGACCATGGAGGTATATTTTATGTATTTTTTACCCTTTTTTTCAATTTTTAAATCTTAGTCATACTTATATAGGTCTCGAACATCTCAAAATATCAAGACTAGCTTTTATTCCTATGACTGTGTGCAAGATTTTGGTGGGATTAAAAACCTTGCATTACAACTATTTATGAGGTTATTGATTCTTAAAATCAAATGGGAATGTGATATTACCATTTTTAGAGTGATTTAAAAATTTTAATTCCATCTTATATCTCTACCTACTAATCAAACTTCATCTTTGATGAGCTTATGCTAGTCTAGGCAAAAGTCAAGTTATAGGTATCAATTAGGGGAATCAGAGATTCTTGTAGGTTATGATACATTGATTGAGAACTATGTTTCCAATTTTTTATTCTCCTAAGGTAAATAGTATCATATTACACCTTATTTTACTCATTATTTCCTTACAACCATGATATCATTCCTTACCACCAATGTACAAGTTGTCACTTACAACATTGTATTACTACAGCTTCATTTTGGATTAAAGTCACTATAGTTTACTAAGCTTTCCATAAGTAATTAATTGACTTGAAACCTTAATCCACCATAAAACTACCTTGAATTGAAAACCTAATTATTGTGTCAAGAAGTTACCTTTAGGTCTAGGATACAAGAGAGAAACCATTAGGCTTACACACACCTTATAAACCTACAATGAGGCTTTCACATGTGCCATATGGGTCATACAGTCTGTACAACTACCTAAAACTACCCTTTATTCAAATTATGTTCTTTTTTTTACATTAAACCTATAATTTTTCATTTTTTTATACTTTTTTTTACACTCTTTGATAGGTGGTACATTATTTTGCATCTTGAAATATGTGTCTTTTAGTTGAAAACCATATAATTCCCTTAAAATGACCAAATGATAGTGAAAAGGATATTAAGACAAGATGAAAAATAATAAAATTTATAACATGTTATATGACCTCATTAATGACCATATGAACACTTTAAAACCTATAATGACCTTATAAAAAAATTTCATATGTAGGGGGTTGACCAAATTTGACCTAGGGTGAAATTTAGTCAACATTTTGGTAATTTCTAGGGGGTAACATGCCTACTATGTGAAGGACCTGTTACCTTCTCCTATATTTAGTAAATGGAGTCACATATATACTATAATTGACACTGATATGACTCTAAATGGATACCAAACACAATAGGAACAAACAAACAAATTAAGACACCAAGATACACACTTGTGCTCTCTAAGAACTTAGGGAAAACACAAACAACATAAGCGAACTATACTATATATAAACTAACCTAAAGAAAACTTTATCCTATTAGGTCAAAGGGAAATCTTATACCATTGTTTGTTTCATGAGATGGAGTGAATTAAAAATGTTGCCTTTTGATCTTTTCCCTTGATGTATTCAATTCATTCATGAGTAACACTCTATTTTGAATGATCTCAAGTGAAGAAATGACAATTATAAACATGTCACCTATGAATGTGAACTCTTCATGCACTTCAACATTCTTCTCATGAAATTTATTGATATTTTTTCTTGTCTCAATCTAATCACTTCTTGAATTATAGGGGTAAACTCTATCTTGGTCCTTTGAAGATTATCATGTTGTACTTCAAAAATAAATGCATCTTTAACAATGTATTTAACTTGGATAGTAGGAGGTATATCCCTTTTAAGGGCCCTACATTCACCACATACCTCATTAAATATTTTCCAAAAATCATCGTGTTCCATGTAAGTAGCATCAGCTCCCTCTTATATTGCATTTTTAGGTTCAAGTTCTTGTTCATGCTTATGAATCTCACCCAACTTAACTGATGTGATGTCCTTCTCAAGTCCCTCATCTCTCATGCCTTGATCAAGCTCTTTGTTAACAACTACAATATAGTATATATCTTATCTTTCTTCACTCAATAAGGTTTACTTGTTCTTATCTTAACCAAAGGAAGTCCCTATGATGAACTCTTCATCATAGACACTTGATATAGTTTCTTGATTAGTTGTAAACTTAACATGTTCTTCTTTTCTTGTTTCCCATAGAATGGGTACTCCTTCAAGAATGGATGAGGTGAGAGGGGTGGTGAACAAGTTAAATTGTAGGAGAGGGAGTATGAGGTATGGTGGATGGATAATGAATAGGCATGGGGATGGAAGGAGTATTCCTAAAATTGAGATATTCTTGAAACAATTCTTGAAGAGAGAGAAAGTTAAATTGGGCTATAGTCATTTCATTTTCTTCAATACACATCTCACCTTTTTCATAGCCCTCTTAAATCTCTTCAATAGCTGAAACTTCATCCCCCACTTTCTCAATTAAGGCATCTTTTTCACATTGAAAATATTCTTGGATAGACCTCCAAGATGGACAAGCTATAGGTTCTTTAGGAGAAGGAAATAGGATTGAACAAACACAAGGCTTTCCTTCTTAACATAAAATTTTTGGTCCTCACTTTCTTCATAGTTATTTCCCCAAGACATCATTACTTGGTTCTAAGTTTGAGTTTTGAAACTATTAGGCTCTCTTAGAGGCTCCTCTTGAGGATAGTTAATGATTTCATGAGGATAAGGGAGACAAGGAAACTGATATGGAACAAAAGAAGGGTCTTGAGGAGGGATAGGTTTATCTTGAGGAAGACTTCCTCTAATAGTCTACCTTTTAAGATATTGGACTTATTCTTCAAGATACTTAATCACATCTTCTTGATATCCTTATTCATAGGTTTCTTCATAAGGCTACTCAATAACATCATGTTCATATGGATAAGGAAAAGGTTGATCATAGGGTTGCCATTACTCATAAGGATGATAAAAAACTTGATAGGGATGTTGAGGGACATAGTATGGGTCATGAAATGATTAGTAACAAGGTGTACAGTAGGAACTCTCTTGAAAATCAAAGGAAATGAATTGAGTATGAGATATTGTACTTACCTTAGGCATGAAAGAGTGCACTAGTATGCAACAAAGATTCAAATTTTAGAGTTTATAGATACTACAAGAAGTGGACTGTTATAGTTTCCTTGTTGTCAAGACCAACATCCACCTTGAATAACCTTCTTGGACTTCATGTCTCACTGAGTGTGCCATAACTATTATAGACCAAATTTTTACCCTAGATAAGTCAAAGAGACATTATCAAATTTGGGATAAAATGGAACTATATTTGCATATAGAAAAACTACTACAAGAGATAGATATCTAGATTTGAAGGGCTAACTCCTTTGATCTATCTTTTAATCTCACACACTACACTAGACTAATCACTATTAGGGGTGAAAAGGGAAAAAAGAAACATAAAATATCTATTTAATTTGTGTGAAATTGCAACTCACAATCTATGGTATTGACTTGTAGTTACAATATTACTTCTTTACACTATGATATTGAAACTTTTGACTTGTGATATTGACACTTGACCTACAATTTTATTTACTCACTTGAAAATTTGATTTGTATACAAAAAATGTGTATATTGGGACTTTGGTTGAATTTCCTAATAATTGTAATCTCTATCATATCCATTTTTATACATAAATCTATTTTTTAGAGACAAGGAAATATTTTGGGGAGGTTTATCACATCTATTAGTCATATATCATTGTCATGGTTTTGAAGTATATTATAGTCTATTTAAACTATGTGGTAAAAATATATTCTCTTTATAATATCCTTTAGTATCCCAAATTGATCTGATTGTTCCCTATAAAAATATAACTAGGTGGTCTTGTAGGATTTTTTATGATAGGAGGCATCTTTCCATTAGTAATCTTGAATATAATTAGTGATCTTACACACATGGTTAAAATTTTGTATTTTTATGGTGCTATCTAATTAATTATAAAATCATAATATTATAGTCATTCTAAGAATTATAATCATAAATTTTCTCAATACTTGGTGTTCTAAGTCAATTATATATCCTAATTAATTATCTTAGATAATTTAAATCCTTTCACTATTTTGGTCAAACTATGTTGATAAATATAGTGTTGTATATATTTTATGCAATATCATAACTCTTTGGTTTCCCTAAACTATGATTTTGATAGTCATCTACAATATCACTTTTACTATCTGTGATTTTGCTTCTATAAGTTGTAACTTTACTTGTTCTATCTGTGATTTTAAACTTAGCCATAATAGTTAAACGATGATGTTTGTTTCCTATTTTTAAAATCACTTATCATAGTTGCATTTTTTTATCCTTAGTTATGATTTTACACTTGTCATGAGTAATTTATAATTGACTAAATATCCATTAACCATGATAACCTACTTGGTAGCTTAAAAAATTACTTGTCCTAATCTATGATTTTGACCTATCATAAGTGATTTTAACTCTCTATATGCAATTATTATTAATACTAACTATGAATAATTAATTTTGCTTATTCTATTAGTGATTTTGCATTTATAATTGCCTTATTTTGCCTTTAAATTGTTCTTTTTTAGTGGCCTTTTTAGATCATTTTTGGTGAATTTTGAGTCATTTTGAGCACCCTATAAGGGACACTACCCCTTAACCCTACAAGGGACACTACCTATTGACCCCTCTAGGGAATATTTACCCTAGACCCCCATGTCCTAGTCGCTCAATTAAAAAATTTATAGCTCAAAACCCATGACTTTATTTTAGTGTTTTTATTAATGCTTATTAGACTAACATTATCTTTCAATTTTCATAGGGATAAATTCAATGGTATTTTTGTCTCACTTAATTTCACCTATTAAAATAATAACATCTTGTCTTATAAGTCATATTTTGTCTAACATCTTATATTATAGGTTACCCCTCAATATTACCAAATTGAAATTAATTATCACTTCTTTTGTATGCCACCTATTAAATATTTTTTCATTTTGAAAACCATATTTTATATATTTTGTGTATATCAAACTTAATTAATTGGTTAATCAATTTTTTGTCTACTTGTTTGTACCCAAGGGCTAAAGTCGTGTATGCTCTCCTCTTAATGTCCTATTAGTGATTATTAGAGGATCAAAAACCACTAATAAACCCTCCCATTTTTATTTTTATGGGTAAATATGATGTATAAGTGATACCCACTCACTTGCCATAGTCATAGGGGGATTATGACCATGGATTTCATCACCATGCATAAATCCACATTCCATGTTTCAATAGAGTCTAAAATTCAAGGAAAAATATTGTTACACCAAATGGTTGACCCCCTATAGGTCTTATATGAAGGGAAAGAGTTAACTCTATGAACCAATCATTAGATAACACCCTACACAGAGTTAGGTCCCATGTACCTAGTTTATATTAGGGTTGCCCTTAAAGAGCTAGTATAACCTAGAATATGACCTTCAAACATAATTAAAAACTACCTAATATAGTCAGTACTATATCCCATAGTGACCATTATATGAAAATATGGTTGAGAGGGTTATAGATTCCATAATGGGTCACCAGTCTACAAGCTCACCTACAAAGCTGTTAGACAGTGCAGTATTCAAGTTACACTCCCAAATTATTTTACTAGTGATACATTTATGGTTTTTTTGATTTGGCAAGTATTATTTTATACCAATATTGTTTTTTATTTACTTCAACATTTTACCCAAACCTATACAAACCTATTTAGACATCCTTCATATAGCATCATCTTGTATATACTTATCTCATCATCGTATCATCATGTACATCCTATTTTTCATATTTGATATATATATTTGTGTACATCCTTTTGAACTTATCTCATCTTGCATATTATTGTATCTCTCATCACCCATTTCATCTTAGTCATATCCTAATATAGTCTCATCCATCTAGAACTAATCATACCCCCATCACTTACATAACTTAATCCATTCTTAGCATCCCTCCATCACATATTATCATAGTCTAACCTCATTCTCTTAAATTAGCCTTGGATTTAAATTTCCCTGGTGTCATATTTATCACTTAAGACTAAAATCCACCTTATTTATAACCAATCACATCTTGGTCATTTTTGTCACCATATCCTCATATCACCTTGTCTTGTCTTACTCATTCTTAGGTTCCTAGTCCAAATAGATCATTTATCTTGACCTTGTTTTGCCTAGTCACCTTATCTTTTGTATATACAATTTATCCTAGTCATAGTCTAACCCATCCTTACCTTGTCATCTTTGTCAATACTAGTCATCTCATCAAGTCTATAGATGTATGTTGGTCTTCACCTATGTTGGAAAATAACTCTTTCTAAATCATGGTCCTTATTATTAGGTTGATTATATTCAATCAAGTTTGAATCTAATAATAGAATCATCTAATCCTCCTTAATTTAATCATCTTAATCTTGATGTAGTCTTAATATAATAAATCTCTAGTCAAAATCAATGTCTTGGGCTAGTCTATCCCCTATCAAATCTTAGGGATTTTGTAGCTCATCTACTCAAATCTAGTCAAAATCATTAGAGTCTAGCTCATATCATAGTTTAGTCTACTTGATCTTATCTTACCTTGTCAAACATCACATCACATCGAACATGTAGTCAAACTTGAGATCAAACTAAATCAAGCCTTTGTCTAAATTTGTTCCACACATTCTATCTTCATCCCTTAATATTTCCATTCAATCCCCTGAACCTACCAATTAGGGCCAAAAAACCACATCATTTATATTTTCTCCCATCTTGATACATGGAATCTAAAATAAATTTGGTCGATACCATAATTGAGTAATGCCTCATGGATAATAGGGATGTACCTCTATCCTACCTCCTTAAGATAAGTGTTCCATGTCTTATAGACTTCAACCCCATCCACCTAACATTACCTCTAATCTACACACATTCACATTAGTCGACTCATAATCTTCATACTACCTAGTCCCATTCAAACCCTCTATCCACTGGTCATAGCTAATCATAGACCCTTCATACACTATCAAAGGGAATCCAATTCTATCCACCTCATCTACTACTAGTTTTCCCACCTAATTGTAAAAACAACCATTTGATCTCAAGTCTAATGCTTCATCACCCAAACCAAGTAGTGAAGAGAGGACCTATACTCATCTTCTTATATCCATAAAATCCCTCTTTAACCAAATATTTGCCACTGACATGATCTTTTATCCACCCATATGACATCTTGATCCTGTTAATCCTAAACTCTCTTAGTATAAAGCTAACTAATACTATGTATATAAATGAATTTTGCATACCATTAATCAATGTCATAATTTTAAAAACTATGTCCAAGACCTCATTGATTATGGTGACATTGAAATCAAGAATGAATTAGATGGGTCTACATACATGGGTGAACAAGATGAGGTATTATAATATTTGTTTTATGATCAAGATCAAGACTTTCTATTTTTGAGCTAAGGTCAAGACACCAATTCCATCTTCCATGGTCCACCTATCTTTGAAAAATCTTTTATCAACAATGAGTATGTTTCCCATATACCTAGGCCTCCATTTCCTCATGAGTCCTTCTTCCATTGGCCTATCTTTATCAAATCCATTATTTCTTCATCATCACATATAATACCCCATTTGGAGAGGTCACTTCCAAATAAATAATCCTACATTATAAGTGTTGCCTCATTGACATCACCTGCACCCTTGTCAGAGTTAGAATTAGAGTTAAAACAAGGCTTATCTACATTAGGATCATGTCCTACACTAGTATATAAATTAGATACCATGTAAAAAATATCATCCCTCATAGATCTTACAGCCCATGATGCCTACCTAATAGATATCTCCAATTTAGATGTCAACCAATCACAAGGCATGTCTTTTGATCCCAACTAGGATGATGATTTCATAATAGAGTTATTACAAGATTTATTAGTTGATGAATATAATCCTACCTTAGATGTGTTACCTATAGATATTATTGGTGATATTTTTTCTAATATTGAGGATATTTTCTATGATGTTGAAATTAGGTCTCCTAGAAACCCCTATGAGGACTATGTTTCCCCATCACCACTCATTAAAATAATCATACCATTTCCCCAAATTTCATCTATAATATACCCATTTATTCCCATCAATGATAATTTAGTCACCTCCCTCCTTAGGTATGAATAGGAACATGTTGATAAATGTTTTTATTGATGTCAAGATTGATGTCATTGATGTCAAGGTACATCTGGTAAAGATGCATGGTGAGTGGTCCTTAGTGTATGAGATTGTGTGATTGATGTGATAGAAAATACATGTGATAAGAGATAATTATAAGGAAACCTAAAATCTCTTTTTATTGGTTAATGTTAAGGTTCAGGTCATCTTAAAGTTGTCAATGTTATCACAAAGAGGTAAGAAGGTCAAGTGATAATTGAATCATGGTTATGAGGCTCTAGGTCTACATGAGGTCATGAGATAATGTTTATCATAAATATATTTTTACAATGGTGAGAATTTTATATCTAAATATTTTTATTATTTGATATCATTGAGGTAAGCATGTATGATTATTAGTTCTTAAGTACAAGGTGCCTTTAGAAGCCTAGTCATAACAAGCATAGTCATATCATGAACATGTGTATAGGTGATCATGAATACATATGTGAATAGGTATGAAATTATTTAAATAAAAATTAATACATTTAATCAAGGTGTAGAGGAATCAAGGAGAGTTTCAAGGTGAGCCTATGGGGATAAGACCTTCAGTCTAAGTTTGTAACTAGAATAATCCTAGACCTTACCTGACTTAATGAAATATCATGATCTATTATCAAGGAATATAAAGGATGTATGATAGTGATTAAACATGAGATATTTTTTTTGAGTATGTGAGAGTGGTGGAGAGTGCATGGAAAGAGGCATGAAGTTCAATTTTAAGGTCTAATGTGGTTTGCAGGTCAAGGTCTAAGGGAGCAAAGAGAGAGAGAGAGTGTGGCCTAATGAGGGGTCATAATCAAATTTTAGAATTTTTGAGATTATGTAAGAATTTTTAGACGTGATTAAAGTGTTTTTAATCATGTACATGAAGTTTTATGTCAAATTTTGAAGGATAAGGGATGAAAATGTGTTCTAAGGTCTCTCAAGTGCATAAAATGAAGGGTTATGTACTTGAGAATGTTTTTCTTGTGCCCATTATCTCATCAAACCTATACATGGTAAAATAAAAAATTAATGGTAGATAAATAAGGGTCCTAGCTAAAAATTCAAATAATCTTTTTTGGATAGAGGGTCTATTCTTTATGAATGATTGTTAAGAAGAAAAATATGTTTAAACCCTCTTACAACCCTAATAAAACTTGATGTTTAAGATATTGATAAAAAGTGCCTAGATTATATTTGTATGATCAATTAAGATATTTTAGGTTGTATTAAACTCTTGTATCCACCTATAGGTGTGATTGTGTTAGATGTGTGAGTAGACCCTATAGGAAAGTGCTAATTTCTCAAAGATTTACTATAGAAATTAGAGTTGACCAAGTCAAAGTATGAAAATGGAAGGAAGATGAAGATTTAGATTAATTTTTCATGTCCATGAATGTTTATATACAATTTATATCCCTTAATTGTGATAAACTAGTCATCCAAGTTAGCCAGTCACTAACAGACCTAATGATGTAAATAGTGAAAAACCTAGGCAACAGTGAGAACATGATTAGGAATGTGCTATCATGATAAGATGGTAAAAAAATTACATAGAGAAATCTTTATATAATTTTAATACATGTTCATGTTTGGTATAGTTTTTAAGGTTAGTGAATATAATGAAAAAGTTTCTCATAAGTTGACCTATCTAGTTTAGATGAGACAGTAAGATATAAGGTCGTGAGATTGGTCTATAAGACTAATATTTTCATTTGACCATATTATATTTATATATTATAATGGTATAATGATCTCATAGGATAATATAAATTAATAATATTTCATTTAATATGTTTATATAGGTGTTGGAGGTTTGAGCCACCATGACTAGTCTTTACAGTAAATTGGCAGTTTTGGGTAAGCAAGTTGCAGTGATGACTTATGACTCTATGCCTTGATTTGAAGTATATAATATATATGGTGTTTTTTTTAATTTAAATTAATATTAATTATTTTTTAAATATTTTAAATCATTTTAGTAGGTTGAAATTTTGAAACCAAAATGGCTTGTCTAGTTTTGGTTTGATTGTGTAGTGAGGTCAAAATATTAGTCTGCAAGACTGATATTTGACATTAGACCTTATAATTTTTATATTTGATAATGGTATATATATTTAAAATAATATTTTATATTTTTATTGGTCATTTTAAGTTTTAATTTAGGTTTTTAAGAATAATTTATTCATAACTAGTTTTTGGAGTGTTTTGGCAGTTTTGAGTAGTCTATTTATAGAAAAGTGTTTGAGTCATTTTATCCTAAATTTTCAATTATAAATAACATGGTGATATTTTTAACCTCATGTAATTTATTTTCATGTGATTTATTTTCATGGTTGTGTGAGTAAATTTTTTACGTGCTTCATTTTTTTTGGTAGACTTTCTGTAGGTTCACATGCCTAATTGTGAACAGTGCTACAAAGAGTGTTCATGAAGACGTTGGTGATAAAAAGTGTTATAGAAATTATAATATGTTTATTGGGGTATATTTCATCAATTTATTAAATTATATTATTTTTTAATGAATTTAAAGTGTTCCAAGAAAGGCAAAGTGTAATGTGTCCTAAAGTAGACCTAATAGAATTAGGTCTCCATGAGAACTAAAGGTGAAATAAGATCTAATAGAGTTATGATAGACAAAAATGGACACAATATCTATTTTAATTATGTTTATAATATGTATTAAGACCTATTATATGGCCAAACTAAGAGGTTAAGGGTGAGTTGTGTATGCAATTAGAAATGCATCATGTCTATGAATTAATCTTAGATCATATAAGATAGATCACACCTACACTTCCAATTGGGATACACTTGTTAAGTGAGAGCATGAAAAATATGGGGATATACTAGACCTGATTAGGGGATAACTTTTATTACTTGTCACAACACATCATGCTTGTAATGGTTACAAATCATAAAGTCTAACATAATCATATAAAAACCCTAATGGAGTCATAAGGTTAAAAACATTCACTTTATTCTAATAGAAAGAAAGTAAAATATAATATAGTTCTCACCAGTTTTTATGGCACAAAGTGGGGGTTAGAAACAATAAAATAAAAAACTAAAGTAAACACATATTAGAATACATATACTCACATCAATGTATACATGATCCTAACTATATAGAGATAAGAATATAAATGAATTATCTATCTACTCTTACAAAGGATAAATAAAGTTAGGAATACTTATCTTTGAAGATGAACCCATCAAGCCTTAATCTCTCCCTTTGCCAAGGTGATTCATAGAAGATTATTGTGGTATGTAAGGATAACCAGGGTAAATCAGCTCTAGACTACACAACCTACTTAATCATCTAAAAGACTTCTCTAAAATACAATATTTATATCTCTAAATAAAGTATGGAACCCTAAGATTTCTTCCTCAAGTAGAATGGTCAATAAGCAGATGTTTCTTCACACTTATTTGATAATAATTCTTCTCTTATGAAATGGTGGGAAATGACCTTATATATATATATATATATATATATATATCTGTGTGTGTGTGTGTGGATCTTACCCTAAAGCCTCTCAAGAATTTTGGTTGTATGAGGTTGACCTAGTCAACCCAATGTTTTTTTGGAGATAATTTACTAGGTTTGTGCTAGGTCAGTTGAAAGGCTAACAAAACAAGAAAGTAAAGAATTCCATTAAATTGTACTGGGTCAACCTAGTTGACCTATTACAACTGATAGTTAAAAATGATGTTAAGGTAATAAAATGAGGAATGAAAGGATTAAAAGGCTAGAATAGGTAGGAAAAAGAATAACAAGATTAGGGTAAATGGTTTTCGGAGACAAGTGTGTAGATGGTAAGTGGCCAAAGGAACAACAATCTTAAAAAGCACCAATGGTCTTCCCACCCCTTTCCTAGTGCACCCCTTAAGGATTTAACTGAGATATATTGAGACTTGATAGGTTATTTCAAGATATAAAGTGTTAGTAATCAATAAAAGTTTAAAAATATTATGTGTATACATATGCTCCACTCGGAGCTCATCATGTGTCACATAAGTACAACATGGGATGGTGTTTTGAGATACAACATGATAACACACAATGTTGATGATATGTAAAGTTTAGTAAGTGATAAATAAGAGAAATGAAAGGACTTAATTGAAAAACACATACATTTAACATACCTTAGTGTCGTAGATAAAGGAGACTATAAGAAATGTGAAGGTGTCTAATATAGAAAATACTAGATGAACATATAGAAGTTAGTACAAACATAGCTAAAAATATATTTTTTTGGAAGATAGGCATATGATAATGAAAAATAATCTCTATGTCATCATGAATATAATACATTTTATGATTTTGAAAATAGATGAGTAGAAATAAAGATATAATCAAAATAAGAAATCTGTAGGATAAAAATTAAAAGATTTACATTTTGAAAAGTGTTTTAAAATAGGGGAAAAGATAAGTCATATGTTATTTTTACTTGTGGGAGGGGATAAAAAAAGGCTCTAGAGAGAAAAAAAATCTAGGATGGTGAGGAGATGACATTCTAGATAAGGAGAGGCTCTAGAGGTGGCAATAGGTGTACTATAGGTTGCAACTAAGAATTTCAAACCAAATTTTGAAATTTGTATCAAATTAAGTAAATTTTTATTAATTTTGAATTTTAATAATTTATATATGTCAAAATGGAACAAAATTAGAATCTAGAGTTATAAAATATGAATATGGGAAATGGGTTTGAAGGATTTAAGTAAAAATCAATAAATTTTCAATTTTTCAATAAAATGGAAGTGGTTGATAGGCAAAAGCACTAAGTCAACCTAGCTGAGCCAGTATGTTGTAAAATAGGTAGAATCCATAGTGATAACCAAGTAGGTATGGTTTGACACTGTACATTTTTTAGGCTATAGGCTTAATTTAGAGTTATCAAGTGGTTTTAAAGGTCCAAAATGGAAATTTAGGACTAGGAAGGGGAAAATAAGGGGTTGACTCAAATTTTTGAGTCAACCAAATAAAAATATAGGAAAATTTTGGTCAAAATAGTTTGACCAAAGAGATAGAAAGATATGGAAAATCATGCAAAAGGTGGAAATGGGGCTATAATGGCCTAAAATGAGAAAGTAAGATCAAGAATAATCAAGAAGGATAAAATGAATAAAATAAGGTAATGTAGGCTTATTTTTAATGTAGAAATGTAAAAGGAATGTATTTTGACTATACATGACATATAAGAACTAATAAATCTTTTATTTTTTCTTAGGTGTAGGAATTATGGAGATTTTGGTGACTTATGGATGCAACATGGTTACTAGATTTTCTAGATAGGCTATCAGATGTAGATAAGGCTAGAATAGGATCCATATGTCTAGGTGGGATAGTAGAGATGTGTTGGATCCCTCTCAATGCTAAATTTATAGTTATGTTCCTTAATTGTTGATAATTATTAACTAACACCTTCAAATAGGAGGTGGATGGGGATATAGTAGAGGTGGCTATCATGTTGGAGGATGTCCATTCCATCTTGGGGCTACCTATAGTAGGAGCACATATGATCGTAGGTATACCAAATAGTTTATAGGAGAGGAGATCCTTAGCCATGTGGGCTATAGGCTTAGAGATGATACTATAAGGAAAGAGGGTGAGTATGATTGATGTCTATAAATCATAGATTTTGGATATCTAGAAGGTTGTGATAAGCCTTGTGACATAACAAGTGTTATGTCACAAGTTAGATGATAAGGTACCATTATTCATGGTAGCCTTAAGCAGGATAATATTGGAGGAGAAAGTGTTATATGACCTAGACTCAATCATCTAGGTCTAGCTAATACATGATATGTATGAGATGTTAGTCAAAGGGTAGAGGACCATGGGACTAATCATAATACTGATAGCTTAAATATATGAGAGATTTCTTATGTACTAGCTAGATGGGTTTCCTCATACATTCAATGATAGGTTACCTCAAGTGTAAAGATGGAAGGAAGACAAGGTAGCATAGGTCATGTCCCATGTGTCAAAAGTTTAGTCTCTAAGACATGCAAAATTTTTGTGGGAGCCATACAAACACATAGAAGCTACATAGGGGAGCTAACACATAGTTCCACTAGTGATGGAGAGGATAGAGGTGATTGGACACTACCTTTGGTGGAGAGAGCCACATTTAATGGCATAGCTATTAGGATAGATGGGACTACCTCATTTGACAAAATTGATATTGATGCACAAGTATTGGGCTTGGCATGTGAGGAAGCCATGAAGGAGGAGAGGATTGGGGCCAATAGTAGTGAAGATGAAACTAAGGCCATACTGAGAGTGACCATGGAGTGGTTGTACATGATGAGGATTTGATCAAGAGGATAAGGATGTAGAGGTAAAGATACCATTTGTACCACTACCCATTCCACATCAAGATGAGCAATGGCCATTGAGGATATGGCATTGATGATGGTAGGAGGAAAAGGAAAGAGTGGAGACTATTACCATCTTAGATGACCCCATATATTAGTAGAGGAGATGATAGAGAGACCATTTAGATGTAGGTTGAGACTAACATGTGTCATTATGGCTAAATTTGAGCTGAGGAGGTGGCCTATATAGGAGGTGCTAGGAGATCGTATAAATAGGGAGACTATGCTAAGTGATCATGCAGATGGTGAGACCATAGTACTTGAGACACAAATAGGTAAAAAGATTAATTTATTGCTTAAGTTTTTTTAGATAAATAGATATTATGAGATATGTCAATGATCTAATATCCATCTTGTGTATTTTTTTAGGTGTAGGTGATGATGAGGAGGAGAGATGGGGGTCCCTAGTGAGGGGAGAACTCCATGACATCTTAGATGAGACTCTATAGCCATAAAAATCCATGAAATTGGAAGATTTTAGTGTACCACCTGCCTTAGCTTAGGCAAGTTAGTTTAAATTATCTGGAGAGGTAGAGAGGTAGATATGGTGTAGAGGGAGAGGATTTAGCCACCAAAATTGATGGGTGATGGGGAGATACAGGTATTGTAGGCCCTAATAAATGAAAGAGTTGTGAATTTGGCTATAGTATCATAGATGACAGATATCTAGACCCAACTGATGGAGTCACAGATGTGGGTAGCACACCTACAAGGATAGGTACAAGAACTAAGATCATGGATGGCCTCATTATAGTGTACCATTAAGAGGAGTTAGATTGAGGCCTCAATAGGTAGTATTGTTAGGCCATGAGATAGATAGGATGGGACACAACCATAGATCTTAGGTATTGTATATGGTTGTATAAAATTCATGGCACATATATAGATCATTTTGGAATATTTTTGTTAGATGTGTATGTTGTCATTATGGGTTATTCTAGTTTTTCATTATGGTTGAGGTTATGGATGCTTAGGATATTTTTTTTTCTAGCACATGTATTTAGATTTTGTTGTATATGTTATAGGAAATATATGAGATGTGGTTTCTTTTCTATAATTATGAAAGACACGTGCATGGTTAAAAAGAAATAGGTGAAAAGGACTTAGAAAAATATAATCAATCAGGAAAATGCATTACACATTATTTCAAGATGGGAAATGTGTAATAATAAAAAATGACAAATTATAAAGAACCAAGAAAAGGAAAAACAAGATGGTAAAAAGAAATTTGTTTTTAAACCAATGTGAAATATTTTTTCACCAAATTAAAACAAGTAAAATCATACTAAATATCACATTGGGAAGTATGACAAACAAAGTAATAAAATTAAAGGTATCCAAAAGGGTGAAAATTGTAATAAAAAAAATTTAATTAAGTCAATAAATCATACTAAATCATGATGAAAAGTATCAAATAAAAATAAAATTATATAAGATTGGTCTTAAATTGGTCATACTAATTCAAGTTAGGAAGTATGAAAAAGTCAATAAATGATTGAAATCTTACACACACTCAAAATAAGAAGACAAAAGGAAAAATAAAAATGAATTAAGAATAAAACATACTAAATATCAAAATGGGAAGCATGTAAAATGATAATTTGACACATGTAATTTAGATGGTAACTTGGGTATTGGAATTTTTTTTGAGGAGGGTCAGGTCCTATCCATGTTATTAAAATGAAACTCAATAAAGAGAACACCACTAGGGTAGAATAAGAAGTAAAATTGGATATCAAGTATGTGGGTAATATGAAGGAAAAAGATGGTAATTTTTTAGGATTGTCAGATCCTATCTGTGGTCTTAAAAAATAATTCATAAATGAAATCCCATTGGGGGGTGATCAGTACACCAAATAGTAAATCTCAAGATGAAATGTAAGGAATATAAGGAGTGAAAAAGGGAGTATAAAAATGAAGACTTAGGCATCTTATGAGAAGACCTTAGGAGGTTATAGGCATATTAAGAATATGAGAAGACACTAAGTGACTAGTGGTCATCTATGTACAAAGGAAACTTACTCGCTATAGAAACAAAGATTTGTATGCAAATAAGTGTGATACTAAGATCAACTCAAGAAGGTAGATTGGTACAAGAAAATAAAAATGGACATACCTTCCCATGATGTGCTCCCTACTCTAAAGGACACCTTACATATTTGTTGGTCCACTATGAAGATTGCGTACTTGCATGAGAAAGTATCATTAAAATATTTTTTTATTCTCCTCTTCTAATATGCTAAATTACCACACCCCAAAGGACCTTAGCTCTACCGTGAGTCCAACTATGGAGTTTGATATTTGACTAGAAGAAAGATATGTGCTTTGAATATGTCTTTTAGTGTAATTAGAATTTTAAGAATATTTTTGCCTTTTGATATCATTAAATTTTGTTTAAATTATTTGGCTTTTAACTTTATTTTAAATGATTTTTTATATGCCTCCTCCATATGGACTTGGAATGACCAATCATGGGAGAGATAGTGATACACATGAATGAGATATAGGATAATACTAAAGGAAGCTAAGTAAATAATGACATAGATTGACTAAGACACTTAGGATTGACAATGAACTAATATGTTATCTCAAGTCTCAACCATGTATATGTTTAATTTGTAAAAAAATGAAAAGGGAAAAAGGAGATCCATAGTGGACCAGTAAGAGGATAAAATAATGAGATAAATTGTTTGTTAACAGATCACATGGTAAAGGGAGATAATAACCAAGGGGAATAGGGTAAGTATAAGCAAATCACCATGACAAATTATCTATGAAAAATAAGGATAAGAAAGAAAAACAATCATAAAGATACAAGTGAGAGAGTTTTGATAAAAACTCTATGACAAAGGGAAGGGAAAGCAATGATAAAGAAAAGATAATGATATGCAAAAATAAATGATAAGAAAAGAAAGATATCGTATAACAAGTAAGAAATCATGATATAAGATAAGAAAAAAATTGACACAGTGTCAAATGATATAGCATATAAAAATAATATTGAAGTACATGTCCAATCCAAATATAAATGTGAAAGTACCATGCATGTGCTCATAAATACTATTAAATATATCCACACACATTATTGAATACATTAGATAAATCTCTTTGAAGCTATAATCGAATTGTTTCTAAGGTTTCATCAATCTTCAATAAATATTGGGAAAATACTTCTTTTCTAATCTCGTTAATTAAAAAAGTAGGAATGCTCAAAGGATCATGTTGAGGAGTAAAATTAGGTAAATTTTGGTTAGGAAAATGGGTGGGAGAAGGATCTATGAGAGGAGAAGGAATCATTGGTGGAAAAGGATCCATAGGTGAAGGACTTATGGGTGGAGAAGGATCTACAGGTGAGGAAAGGTCCACAGGTGAAGGGATCATAGGTGGATGCATAAAAGGGATCACAGGAGGTAATGGAACCACTAGGGTGGAGAGATGGGGGAAGAAGGAGAAACTTTCTTGCAAGAATGACCTATGGGAGGAGTGATAGAAGGTCCAATAATTATTATAAGGTGATCTTTGAGATGTTGTTGTAGGATGTGACAATGATAAATATGATGGGTGTTGCACAGATGCCATAGATAATATAACTCACCATATTTAGGAAAATATTAAAGAATTACCTTTGGGGGTGGTATAGCTTTGTTTGATGATGGGGAATAAGGACATAAGGTATCAAGATATTGCCTAACTTATAATAATGGGTGGAAGAATGGTTATCTATCCCATGGAAACAATAGATATGCTTGTGAGTGGTTTTATTAGAATCACTCACAAAATGAGGTAAAATAAGAATGGAAAAATCTAGGAAACACACATTGGCCCATTTGGTGGGTAGAGGATCCATCTTAGGCAAGGGAAGAAAACCATAACTAATGGAGGGTAATGATGAGGAAGGAACAGAACTAGGCTCAATGGAAGGAATAATAGCATTGAAAGTAGGGATAGGCTCAACAATAGTAGGAGAAAGAATAAGATAAACTATGTTAGGCTCAAGAAGAGGCTCAACTATATCAAGATTTACTAAGGGAGGGGTAGGATCTACATAAGGTCTAAGGAGGGTTGCATTAACCTTATGGGTAAACCAATGATAAGAATCTAGGGACCTATAAAAGTGGTAAGGCCTGGTCATAATACAATCCATGAGCATACTCCTACATGGCTCCTTATAAACTGAGGTGTTGGCACCATCTCTACCCTATAATAAAGGGGGGAAATACAAAAATCAAGAACTATAAGTGAAGGAAAATTATTATATTCATGAAAAGATAAAGAAAAATGATAATGAACAATCATATCATCATGAACAGGTACAAGATTGCCTAACAATGTATCATCTAAGGAATAACCATCATCGTAATCCATGATGTGAAGATTAATGACATAGTTAGGGATAACCTTGTCATCTGATGAAGCATGGTGAATAAAATGCCTAGTCTTAGTCAAGAATATGGGAATGTCATTGTAATGAGGTTTGTAAAAATGAGGCTACAAGGAAGTAAGAAGCTGTGAGATGAGATGAGGTGAGAGATTTAAAGTTTTGATCTTTAAGTTAATCTCATCAAGCTCATCATCATTAGAATCTGAAAGGTTAAGAGGAATTTTACCAATGAGCTTAGGATGCTCATTATAACCATGGTTTAAATTAATAATAAAGTTAAGACACTAAGATGCATGAAATGGAACACTTAGAAAAGGATCAAGAGTAAGAATCTTAAAGCCACCATGATTTAGGAAATTTTCAAAATTCTGAGGGTTAGTATCACCTTGAATCCTATAAATGGATCCATTATGAGGGAATTTAATGCATTAGCAGGTGGAAGAAGCAATATCTCTCATGCATTGAGTCCATGATCTACCAAGAAATATTCTATATGAAATGAGGAAGTTAAATATATGTTATTGTGAGTCTATAGCCTTCAATCATATCTTTGGCATGTGTTGTGTTTATACTTGAGATTGCATTTAGAATACCCTAGAGTCTTAATAAAATTAAGAGAAATGACACATATGCTAGAACCATCATCATTTAAGGCATGTTTAGCTTACATATCACCTATTTGGAAGCTAATTAATAAAGGAGGATCAGCCACATGAATTAGAATCTTGTTAGGAATCATAGAATCTATGGGAAATTTTAAGGAAGAGAAGTGTCTATGGGCTCATCAACATTGATAGACATCTCTTCACATTGTTTCAAAGGACTATCTTTGAAATTAGATAAAGTTTCCTCCCATCCTACTAGGGGAGGATGAGGGACATTCATCTTGACTAGGAGTTGCATGAGGTATTTTCTATGACGTGGAGAAGTCCTCATAAGCTCAAGGAATGAATTTGGGATGCGATATTAGTGAGATATGTAGTGGGATCCCACTCATCATAGCCCATAATAACGTTATTATATATAGGTGCATAATGGTTAATATTGTCACTTGGATTTTCACCCTTTGAGGAGATGCCTAAGCTCTCCTCATCTAAGTGGCATAATGAAAACACCTCTAGGCTTGTGGGTAACCTAAGGATGAGGTGAATCTCTAGATAGGGATAGCTCCCTTGATGTACCACTTTGGATTGTAACTACACCTAAATCTGGGGGGTGAAAAGGGAGAGAGATAATTGAAATAAAACTATCCTAAGGTGGGTGATACACCAAATAAGATGATGATTTCCAACCAACTTCATGTTACAAAGGAAATCAAGGGATAAAGTGAACATACACTTCTCCAATCTATGTCTTCTCACAGCAATGTTACATTATGAGGTTATGGATGAATTCCTTAGGATAAGAGGAATATACAAAAGGATTTTAATGGAAATAGTTAATATAATAACTCACTCAAACCTAGAAATCTCCTAGAACACTTCATATGCCCTATAAGAAGAGGCTAAAAATAGGTGAAAGAATGAAACAACATGCTAAGGAATTCATAGTTTTCACTAAGCAAGATTAATAATTAAATTAAACACACTATGAATAGTTATGGAAGAGGTAAAAATAAGTATTATTATTGATCAAATTTTATGAAAATGATCAGGGCTTTGTCATACTCAAGAGGAGCTTACGTTACAACAGCAAAAATGACTAGTTCTTATAGAACTCGAGAGAGAGAGGAGAAGAAAGAAGTCAAAAGGTCACAAGGGCACTTGTTAATATAAGAGAATAAATTAATTTTAAATTAAAATATGATTTTGTATTAACCATGTAAGGTCAATAATCACAAGTATCCATTCGAGTCATCAAACTCTTGTTAAGTGGCATAAAACTCCTCATTTTGACTCAAAAACATTATCTTTATGATTAGCCCTATTTGAACATCCCATAATATATTATGGATAGGTATGATGATTGTAATTAATGGGAATGGTTTTAGGCATTGCTATCCATGAAATTTTTTATGCTTACCTATAAGTGATCCATCATCATCTACAGTCCACAAAACTCCCTCTTCATCCACCCTACACACTTGACCTCAAATTTAGCTTTAGTATCCCACTAAAATATATGGGTGAGAGTTTTTAATGCATTTAAAGACCCTATATGGACCTTTAAGTATTAGTCATGCTTTAAAATCACCCCACTTGAAGTTTTCCACCCTTTTCACTAGCTTGTCCACTATGCTACTTTTGACTAGCTGAGATGAGAGCTCCTATTTGCACACTAAAAATATTTTACAAGGATTTAAATTAACATGGGTAGTTATCTCAAGTATATATGTTCCTCCTAAAGTTATTTTCATCCTTTGACTCCTTTTAGAATCTTTAAAACACAAAAAATTGTAAAAAATACCCTATTTTGCACCCTATCTATACAAATCCGTACATACCAAAAGAATGTATGAGAGACTAAGTGATTAATATACAATTTAAAATATATATTATTTAATAAATATTCCATTATGATATCTTTTGAACTCCATTTCCTCCATCAGGTCACTAATCAGGGTTTGTAAGGGTTTTTGACAGTTTTGACTCTTAAGATTTGTTCATATAGGTTTCATGTTCAACTTGAAAAAAAATATCACTAATTTTATGTTTAAGGACCTTAATAAATTTACCAAACTCATTTTTACCTCATGAAGATCCTTTAGGAAGATATGAGCATTTGAAACTCTCTCATGAAGCTCTTTTCCCCATTCTAATAGGCTTAATGTTGTCTAAAATACAAAAAGTGGATTATTTATGTTATCTCTACCTTAAAAAATATTTTTAATATCTTTATTGTACCAAAAAACATTCTCTAATATGTTTAAAGTATCACCTCATGTGGAAAGTGGAGGTGACCATCGATTTGGGGTCTATGCCAAAACCTTGCCCTTAAGTTTGGCTAAAACTTAGAGCTCAAAATGACCTTTGATGGTTTACCTTGCCTTATGATAGATCAAAAACACATTTAATAATCCCATACACATTTTAAAATATTATATAAATCTTTGCAATAGTTATAAATGATAATGACCTATTGTTCGGGTTCTAGGCCAAAATCCTGCCTTTAGGCCTACTTTCAAACCTAGCAATCTAGATACTCTCACTTGGTTTCATCATTTATTTAGGTGTTCATAAAGAATTTTTATATTTATTTCAACCTATCACACCTTTAAACAAGTTCCCCTTATCCCTTGGTTCATCCTTTATCCTTCTTCTAAAACTTCATAGTTTGCACTTTAGGGAAGTGCCCTCTATTTGAGACCAAATAGAGGGAACTTACCCTATTTACATAGACACATTAAATGATTTAGGATATTTTATTGGTTTCATAGGTAATTTTTACCAAAAATTAACTCTTTACTAGGTCATTTGACCTCTCAAAGGTTTTAAGTTCTAAGGCAATCTTATTGCAGAAAGGACTGTGCAACGGTGTTTGAAAGTAGACTATGTATGCATGGTTGGAGACCTTTATTTTTCTTGGTTTGTACTTAAAAAATCATATATAGTTTTTAATAATAATTATTTATGTGTTATATTATTTATTCCCCACTTTGACCTCCTATGGGCCTCTCATACTCTTGCATTCACAAGACTAAGTTTCTTTTTTACTATGTTCTGCCTTAATGGCTCCTATATATAAGTCTCTTTATATATTTTAGTTGGAAACCAATTATTACAGGCCTATTTTAAAATCATAACATCATTTAAATTTTTTTAAGCCTATGTATCCTCTTTATTTATCTCCCACATTCACAATCTCTAAGTTTGATCATTGTTTGACATAGTACAAGTGACTATGTGTTGTTACTTAGAATAGGCACCTATAAGTGCATTTATATATTTTAGGTTTGGATAAAAATGTAAAATACATTATTTAGATTTAAAAATTAATCTTACAATCATATAATTCATTTACACCATGCTTATACCCTCCATATGTGCTTTAACTTCTCAATTGAGTCCTTCCCTGCTAGACTGAGACACCCTACCCTTAGACCCTATGTAGGTGTGTACTAGCTCTTTGAGACTTGATTGTGATGTTTTAAAACCTATTTTTAATCAATTTAGATTAAAAATTGTATTTATTAGTATTTTATTCATCTTATAATGGTCAAAATACTATCAAAACACATTTCTTGAGTCAATGTTTGTTTGTCTTGTTGTAGGTGTGCATTCAGGTTATTATACAAAGTGTAGGTGCCATAGGAAGCAAAACACAATAAGTTATAGTAATTATGATGATATTTTTAGTAATATATGTTAATTTAACCAATTTAAACCATTAATATATGTTTTCATTATTTATAATTAAAAATTTGGATGGAGAAGTCACTTTTGGGCCAAACTCGTAGGTTTCACTATTTGTAATTAGTGCATAAAAATGCAATTTTAGGTCCTTCAAAAAATGATTTCCATTTCTCATATTCCCCTCAAAATTGGTATGGATATTTTACTTTGTATATTATATAATATTTACACAATATTATGCATAAATTCTCACTAAAATATTATTTAATGGCCTAAACCAAAATGTCCTAGGCCTCTTCTTCCTTAGTTTAGGGAAAACATCCCTATAACCAATCTTTGTTCTCTCTAACTTATTATACACCCCTTTTTGGTATTTTAAAATTTATATCAGGTCTATTTTGGCTCCACCACATGTGGTTTCTTGAATATAACCTTATTATGCTCTAAAATTCCCCATTATTAGACCTTTGTAGTTTTGAGGTACCACCTGTAGGTGGTCATGAGCATGCACAGGTAGCAAGTTTAGACTTTTGGGAAATATGAAAGATACTAATGATTATGAAATTTATATGATTTCTTGAGAGATAAAATTCAAATTTAAAAATAATAATAAGTTGAAACACACATCAGACCTCCCATTTATTTAGTATGATGTCATCAAGGTTCTTGTAGATGCAGTTGCCACTGGTGTACTATATGAAACTATTGTGTATGACAAATATTACCTTTTTCATTATTTATAAGGTATAAAATATTTATTATTGATTTTAAGGAGTTTTAAAATTTTAAATACCACATTCATGTCCCCCACAGATGTGTTTTAGGCTTTAACCTAGCTCACTAATGTTGACAATGCATGGCAACTAGGGAAACAGCTAACTACATGGTGCTTTGAGATTACCACTCATGGGAAGTTTATTAGACATGAGATTTAAAGGATAAATGGACAAAAATAACATTTATAAAATTTATATGGAGATATAAAAACCCTATAACCATGATCAAAACATAAATATTCTACCCATAGAGGAAAAAATTGCCTACAACACAAAATAGTGCTTCTCTTGTAATTTTGATGTGCTTGACCTATAAAAACAAAATTAAACATGAAAATAAGTGTGGATACAATATAATAATTTATAAAAAATACTATTTATTCAAAATCACCAATTTTTGCATATGGATTTGACCAAAATGGAGCAAAACCTATAGGATACATGAAATAACTAGTAAAAAAGTATAGTCAGATTGTAAAATATGATTCATAAATAAAATTTTATCAATAATTGAAATATTTATATGTAAATTAAGGTATATAAGTTTAATATCACATAACAAAATCATTTTATTTGAAACCTCTTGAGTTGTTCATATTAAGCACAAACGTGAAAGTCACTTTCACTTGCCAAGAAGACTGAAAAAGGAATAGAATACTTTTGGGCCAAAAATGGCACTTATAAAGAATTTAAAATGTGTAAATAAGTTTGGTTAATCTAAATATACATACCATGATCTTCTCCCATGTGTCACACTTCCCCATGGGTCGTACAAGTGCCAAACTCACCTTTCTTCCCAAGAAAACTACCCTTTCCTCTGAAGATGCTACCACTTTTCAGTTTTGTCAGTTGATTAAGACCTCTTAGGATAGATGTAATATGAAATCATATTTTTTAATCTTCACACTTCCTAATAAATATTTGCAAGTCATTAAATGCACTTTTTTTACCAAAAAATGATCCAAAATGACTAAAGGGACTAAAATGACTAAGAAACAAGGCTAGTATAACATTAAGTGACATTAATTAACCTATAAAACACCTTGTTACAATAAATTGGACCCATAAAACACCTAAAAACCATGTTTTTACCTAAAATTCAAATTTGGTCAACAATTAAGGAAATCCTCTGAAGGAGGAGCTGAAGCACATTGGAATTTTTGTTGATAAGAAGAAGATTTAGAACAAAGTGGTAGGTCATGTTAAGATGATGAACTAGTTGGTTTATGTTGATTTTTATAATTTCAAGAAGAAAAATTAGAATAAGCTTGATTATCATTAGTATTAGAAGATGATGGAAGAGTGGTAGAAATAGAATGGGATGTGTTTTCCAAGGGAGAAACATAAATTGGATCATAAAAAGTGATAATATCTTCTTTCCCCAACTCATTTAAATGATTTGGAGAAGACCTTGGATAACATGATATGTCTTATGGGAAGGAACAGTGTAGATAGGTTGGGAATCAATGAAAGCCACAATCCTTTGTATATTATTCATGTTAACCACATTTTCTTTGAAAGTTAGTTTAGCAAGACTTTCTATATTATTGGTGGAATGGGTGGGATTATATTGATTAGATTGGATAGGTTGATGATTAGGTAAAGGATCTTTATAAATATCCAAATGATCATTTTATTGATTCAAGGCTTGAGTTTTTTCATTTGATTTATAGTCCTTGAAAGTAATCTCATAGGCTTGTTGATGCTTATAAATAATGAAATCATGATCAAAATTAGGTCCAAAAATAAAATCCATAGATAAATTACAAAGTTGTATACAAGTCTCATGAGAATGACCCTAAATAGCATGAAACCAACAAAACTTGTTAGGATCATACCAGGATTTCATAGGATAAGTAGGATCAAGTTCTCATTGAAGAGGCCTAGGTAGAAACTAAAGCAATTTAGCCAAGGATAAAGATTTGTGAACATTGATGTTATTGGGTGAAGAGAAAAAAATATTGGTATAATGTTGAGAAGAAGGATCTAGTTTTGAAGAAGGGTTAAGAATTATTGGAATTGGTATTTGTGTTGGTATTAGTGGCTTAGGTACCACTATTAGCTTTGATATGATCTTGTGAATAATTGTGAGAATGAGAGGCACTAGTGTCAAAATTTGCTTCTGAAGGAAAAGATGGACTAGTGAATGGTGAAGAGGAAGAAGCACTAGAATAATGATTTCCTTGGGTAGAAATTGATGAAATAGTAGAATGATTAAGGATGGTGGACCTTATGAGAGGCCCACTAGATTTATAACCCACCATGTTAGTTGAGATTCTAGGCATGGAGGTAAAAGAGGTTAGAGAAGAAGAAGTCATGGCATAAGAGGGAATTGAAATTGAAGGAAGAGGTTGAGAACCAAAGAAAGTGGTACCTCCTAATCCTATTGAGAATGTAAGAGTGGGTGAATCAGGCTCTTTGGTTTAAGCACTAATCATGAGGTTGTAAAGTTAGAAGGATCCTTTTCTCTATGTTGAGTAAATTCAAAAATAAAGAAAAGCATTTTGGGAGTATACTCTAAGCCAGGTTGGTCTTATATTGAGAAAATAGGATTATGTTTCAAATATGTATGAGGAGGGGTCCCATAGTTCATTATGTGAGTGGAAATATAAACATTACTAGCATCCAAAAAAGAAGCCCTACTCTATCTATGGGAGAGCCTATTAGGATTTGTAAAGTTCATCATGTCTGTTGACTATGACTCAATATCATCACTAAATAGATAGTCCATGATGAAGGATAAATAAGAGAGATGAGAAATCAAATGTCAAAAAAGGTGACTAAAATAGTACAAAGTTTAATTGGTCAACCCAGTACAAAAATAAGGACTATATGAGAGGATCCTCCTATAATAATTCAATAAAAATGCACAAAATAATAGAATCAAAAAATGAATAAAAACACTGAATAGATTATATTTATCATATACCACTTCAAGGGGGCAACCTCTCTTGAGCAATCTCGATAAAAATAATTTGTGGATGCCTTCATTGGCCTCAACACTTATATATGAATTCTAATCTAAACAACCACTAATTCCCATGAATGTGGGACTAAAAAAAAATCTCATGGGATGACTTACAAATAATATGCATTCATAGCAACTACTAAACTAAAAAAGTAAAAATAAGATATATCACAAGTTTGTAACAAATCTTCCCTCTTAGAAAAAGCTTTATCCTCAAAGCTTCAAAAGTGGGAATTGGTTTTGAATATGAAATAGTGGTTCCCATGTTGCATCTTTTGGTTGCATTCCATGCCACTAAATTAAAACCTAAATGATGGAGTGGAAGTGAAGTTGGCATGTGTGATTGTCCAAGATTACCTCTGACTCAAGAAGAATAGATCTTTCATTATCAAGTTTTGGTAAAATAGTCTGCACTCTAATGTTTGTGCCAAGAACTTGCTTCAGACAAGAGATATGAAATACTACGTGAACTTCAGAAGAAGGTGGGAGCTCCAACTTATAAGCAACTGACCCAATCTTCTGAAGAACCTTATAGGGCCCATATAACTTGGGATCTAGATTATGACACGCTTTAAATTTTACGGAGGACTAATTGTATGGTTTTAAGTGAAGAAAAACCATATCACCTACTTGAAAAGTGTGCTTATAATGGTGTTAATATACCTATTATTTCATTCAATTTTGTGCCATATGAATACTATCTCACAAGTTACTGAGGATATGATCTTTGGTTTGGAGAATCATGTCAACTGCTTAAACTGATGAACTATTAGGATTATATGGAAAGAGTACTAGTGATGTTTGACCATAGGCTGATTCATATGGATTCATTTTCATTAAAGTGTGATAGGAGGTATTATACCACCATATAGTGAGAGGGAGCCACTTTTTCCATTGATGTTGTTGATTTGAGGTGAAGCAACAAAGGAAATTTTCCAAGAATTTGTTGACAATTTTAGTCTATCCATCTATTTGTGGATGATACCTAGAACTCATCTTCAATTGGGTGCCAATGCATTAAAATAGTTCCATCCAAAAATGGCTACTGAAGGTTGCATCACAATCTGAGACAATGGATGAAAGAATGCCAAGAAGATTAAGAATCTAGGCCAGGAAAATTTATATGATTATGGAGGTGGTATAGGGATGGTTGAGGTCACACAAATGAATATATTTGGAGAGGCAATCAACCACAACCAAGATCACCATTTTACCTATAGATTTTAGGATCCCCTAAATGAAATCCATAGAAATATCTATCTAAATCTTGGTAGGGATGGGCAAGGGTTTGAGTAACCTAGGGATGAGTGTTGTTTCACCCTTATTATGTTGGAAGGTATCATATTTAGCCACCATATATTGTATTTTGTTTTTTCCATTCCCTTATAAAAGAATTTACATCATGCCTACTCATATGTTTTGAGAAACCCTAAGTTCCTTGTGGATGGAGAAGCATGGAGTTCATAGAATATAGCCTGTTAAAGATCTATGCTCTAGGAAAGCACCAAATGACCCTTGTATCATAGAGAAACACCATCCCATAAATAATGTGGTATAGTTGAGGGGTTAGTGGACAAATATTTAATGATTATATTAATGAGGAGTCATTTATATACCCTTATTTTATAGTGTCCAACCAATTTGGAATAGGCATGGAAATAGTAGAAAGGGAAGCTTGGTTTGCAAATGTGTGAGATAGAGCATCAACCACAATTTTTTCCTTACCCTTATTGTAAGTGATCTCATAGTCATAACCCATGATTTTAATAACCCATTTATATTGTGATAGGGTAGAGACCCATTATTCCAAGAAATATTTTAGACTTTGGTGATTAGTTTTGATGCAAAAATGATTTCTCAAGAGGTATGGCTGCCACTTTTGTACTGCATGAAAAATGGCCATCATTTCCTTCTCATAAGTAAATAAAACTAAATTATTTATATAAATGGATATTTTGGTGAATTAAATGGGGAATCCTTCTTAGAGGATAATAACACCTAGTCCATTGCCATAAGAATCACTCTCGATAGTAAAGGTCTTGGCAAACTTTGGCATATATAGAATAGGTGTAGTACACATAACTTGTTTCAATTTTTTAAATGCACACTCAATAGCTTGTGTCCAAGTAAAAGAATCCTATTTAAACATATATATTAATGAAGCTAAAATCTTCCCATAATCCTTGACAAAATTTTGATAGTATCTAGTCAGTCCCAAAAAACCATGGAGGTTCTTGAGTGTCTAAGGATGCAACCAATTTGTCATGATAGCTATTTTATCAAGATCCACTCAAACCCCTTGGGCTGACACAATATTCATAAGATACTCAACTTCATCCTAGCCAAAAGTACATTTGGATTGTTTTACACAAAGATTATGGTCAAAGAGAAACTATAGTATGAGCTCTAGATGTTGGAGATGCTCAGACCATGTTTTACTATAGATGAGGATATCATCAAAGAAGACCAGAATGAATTTTTTCAAGTAAGGATGAAATATTTTATTCATCAATGCCTAGAATGTTTAAGGAGAATTAGTGAGGTTGAAGATCATGAAAAAAAAATCATAATGTCCATCATGCATGTATAAAATTGACTTAGGGATATCATCCTAATGAAGCTGGATCTAGTGATATCTAGTGTGAAGATCTAACTTGGAGAAAAATGAGCACCATGAAGCTCATCAATAATAGGGATTAGGAACTTATCATTGATTATGAGGTCATTAAGTGCATGGAAATCAATGCAGAGACATCAGGACTCATATTTTTTCTAAACAAGGATAATTGGGGAAGAATATGGGTTGGTACTAGGGTAAAAAACACCTTACTTTAGTAAGTCTCAAATAAGCATCTCAATCTCAGTATTTTACTAAAATAAGTAGTGATAAGGCTTGATGTTTAGAGGAAAACTTATATAAAGGACATAAATATGTTGGTAATCTAGATGTGAAAGTGGCAATCCCATTGTTTGACAAAGACACATGCATACCTTTGCAGAATGGTTTGTAGATTAGAAGGAGTAGTGGTGACTATTGATGGTTGCATTTGAATAGAATGGAGTTAGGCAATGATGTCATGTGAGTTCTTCTTAATAATATTTTACATGCAATGTGAACTAATAATGCTAAGAGATCTTGGTTATAAGCTTTTCAATGTGTGTTTTTCCCCATTGGCTAAAAATTACATCCAAAGTTTAGTAAAATCTCATAAGATAGGTCTAAGTGTGCATAACCATTGGGCTCCCAAAACAACATCAGATCTACCTAAGGGAAAGGAAAACATGGTGGAGTACAAGTTATAATATCCAATAGAGATATACACATTATGACACTTCCATTTAAAAGTTAATGTACCCCCATTGGTAATCATGACTTCAAAGTTAGAGCAAGGATGGATAAAACAATCAACGTATTTGGCAATCTGAGGGTTAATGAAGTTATGAGTGCTCCCTATCTCAATTAGTATTGTGAGAGGGAGCTTATTAAATTAACCCTTAACCTACATGGTTTGTGGGGTAGTTACTCCTATGAAGGCATGGAGAGATATCTCTAGTTGGTCTTCTTGAGAATCAAGTTTCATAATTGGCCAAGCTTCTTCTGGATCATCTATTGTATCTTAAGCATCTTCTCAATATTTAGTTACAAGTGGAGATTCCATATCCAATAGGTAGAGATTTTTATTGACACATTGATGTCCCTAAGTGAATTTATCATCATAGTTATAACATATTCCTTTTTCTCTATGATCTTTCATCTTTGTTTCAATCAAATGCTTGATACTAGTGATTCTCAAAGCTGACATTTTTTGAGATCATTATGGAGCTATATTTTTTAAGGGAGTAAAATTTGATTTGAATCATTATTGAGCTATGATCTTTTCCTATACCAACTTATCTAATCTTAAGGCTTCTATCATCATGTTGGGATAGAAAATTTTGACCTCAAAATGAATTACATCATTTAGTCCATTGACCAAGTAACTTTTGAAGAATTCATCAGATAATCCCTCCTTATGATTGTCTAGTTTTTCAAGTTTTATTTGATATTCTCACACAGTTCCTATTTGGAAAATTTTGGTGAGTGATCTAGTGAAATAATAAAAATAGTTGGGCCAAACTATTATAAAATAAGGGTGAAAAAATCATTCCATATGAGTTCATCATGAGCCTTGGTAAACCAACGATACCATAGAAGGGCTTCAAGTTGTAAGTGAAAAGATGCAAGTGGGACCTTGTTGGCATCAAAAGTATTATGCATAATAAAATATTATTATATATAATATATCCATCCACTTGGATCTACACCATTAAATCACAAAAAATTAAGCTTCGGCCCATGATAATTACTAGAAGAAGAAAATGTAGTGTCTGAAGAAGACTCTAGATGTCGTCTGTTGTTCATGGTGGTATGTTAAAGACTAAGGCCAAGATTTTTTTCATCAAAATATTTTATGTGTGTTTTGAGGGTGGAAATTTCATCCTCCATTTTTTTATCCTATTCAGGTTACTACCATGACCCGAATAAAATTTTTTTTTGCAATGGATAGGAAAACTAGAGTTAAGACATGTTTAGTAAAGAAAGTTTTGAATTTTGGAAAAAATAGAAGGGTAAAGGGGTTTCTATTTTTTTTTTGTTGAATAATGGGAGTATGATTGACAAAGGTGAGAAAAAATTTAGGAGTGAAAATGGAAAAAATGTAAAATTTCCCAAAGAGAGACAAAGGAGTAAAATGAGATGATGAACATAGTGGAAAAATTTCAAGGCAAACAGGCAAAAATACAAGCTAGGGAAAACCCCCAAAAAAGGGAAATTTATGATATACAGGAATTAGGAGTGGAATTGGGATATGGGACCTCAATGAAGAAAATGTAGGGAATGGAATTTTAGGTGTCTAGATAAAGTTTGAGGATAAACGAGGCTACATATGGAGAGATATTGCAAAAAAATATATTTTTATGGCTTTATGTCTAGTGATAAGTCCTCTGAGAGTTTACAGAGACTCTATGGATAGTTTGAAAACTATGAGTTATATCAAATATCTACCTACAAGTCCTTTGACATTTTTTGGATACTCTATCGATTAAATTTTTTAGAGTCTAATGGGCCCCAAGTTTCAATGGCTACCTAAGGGTTTTAAAATTTTCACTCTAGCCACCAATGCCATCTAAGTGAGTACTACTCTCCAAAAATGTTTTGGCCATGGATTTATCTCTTGGTGACAACTCTTAGTTTTCCTCATGGATGGGAACTACTCAATTAGGAAGGGGTCATTACCCATTTCACTGGCAGGTCTTCTCAATGGGCTAGCTACTTTGGGGTTCTTGTAGAACTCCTCACAATGATTTTTAGGGATTTCACTGAAGCACTTCCCATAGTTATGCAATTAGGTTTTTAACCTAATCCAAAATAGATTATTATGTTATAGGAAAATACTGAAATAAATTATGCAGCAAAACAAAGTTATTTTTAAAAAAGTATTATCCAAAAAAATAGAGTGAAGACTTTCTTTAAAAAGTGGCATTGGAAAGAATTCTAATACCAGCTGAAAGGATCCTCCTACAATAATTTAATAAAAATACATGAAATAATAGAATTAAAAAATTAACAAAAACACTAAATAAATTATATTGATCATAGACTACTTCAAGGGGACAACCTGCTTTGAGCAAGCTCAATACAAATAATTCATGGATGCCTTCATTAGCCTCAACACTTATTTATATATAAAATATAATCTAAATAACCACTACTTACCATGAATGAGAGATAAAACAAAATGATCGCATGATAACTTACAAAGCATATATGTTCATAGAAACTACTAAACTAATAAATTAAAAAGAAGAGATATCATGGGTTCATAACACTATAAATCTATACAAGGTTGATTGGGTCAATCTAGTATAATTTATAGAAGGCATAAAAAACACTGGGTCAACTAGGTCGATCCAATATAGAAAATATGGAAATTTAAAACTATATAGGGTCAACTAGGTCAATCTAGTATAGTTTACAAAAGGCATAAAAATCACTAGGTCGACTAGGTTGATCTATTACAAAAAAATAGGGAACTTATGAAGCTTAATAATAGATTGTAAAATGAAACAAGCTAACTTTGCAAGTAATGAAAAGCAATAAGTACTGAAAGGAAATACATATCCAACTAAATTAATGTTGGCCAATCCAATTGAAACACACAAAACAAAATATTGCACCAACACTGGCTAATGTAAGGTTTTATGCACAAAATTGAGAAAAGAGTAAGAAAACAACTTGAAAAGTAAAGCTAACTAATTGGTCAACCTATTTGTTTATTAGATTATTAAGATTTGATTTTAAAATGTGATTGGAAGTTCGCTATAAGCAATATATTAGATAATAATATAATGATAGTTTTAGGTAGTTTGGGTTGAAAGGGACTATAGTGGAAATAATATAGGCTTGGTATTGGGGCCTACCCTCTCAGTTCACACATCACATCGATGGGTATCAGGTGTTTATCCAAAATATACCATTAACCACACTTTATACTTGACCAGAGCATCAAGTTAACTTCTCCCTTAGTGATGAAATCAAGGTAGGTTGGCATAAGGTAGATAAATGTTAAAATTCTTGTGTATGTTATGTGATTTGGTCATGTGTGCATAAAGTATAAATAGTGAAACTAAGTGATTAATTAAAAATCACCTAATTAAACTATGTGAACTATTCTAAGCATGTAAAGAATAGGAAAAAAAATGTGTGAGCTAATTAATAATAGATATGAGGCTAATTAAAACTTTGAAATAAGGTATAGTGTGAACACTATATACGCAAAATATAGAACAAGGTAGATAGGGTCAAACCTATACTATGGAAGTAAGGTATGAAAATGAATTGGGTTGGTAGTGATCTAGATATTTTAGATAACACAGAACATAGAGCTAGGTCAGTAGTGTCAATCTAGTTGGTTGTGTAAGGGTAGTTTTGAATACTAAAAACTATGAAAGAAAAGATATAAAAGAGATAAATAGAGAAGTAAAAAGGAACCTTGGTAGATTAAAGATGTAATGAAGAAGATTATTGGTCTAGAACCTAGAAGTATGCTTGAGAAACCTATAAATTAGGTCAATAAAATTGATCAAGCTGTACAAAAACCCACTAAAAAGTGTTAAAACTATAAAGGGTCAATTGGGTTAACCTAGTAGGTTAAACTAGGTGTTTACAAGGATAGAAACCTTTACTAGGTTAATTGGGTCAATCCAGTTATCTATTCCTTCAACCTGCACATAGAGATAAAAAGTTGGGTTAACATAATCGATCTAGAATGTAAAAATATATAATAAAAGTGATAATAAAAAATAAATGAAGGAAAAATTAAACAAATATTACAAAATTTTAGTTCACATCAGGTTTACCAATATATATGTAATAAAAAATGCATCATGTCTATGAATTAATCCTAGATCGAATAAGATAGATCACACCTACACTTCTAATTTCAATACACTTGTTAATTGAGAGAATGAACAATATGGGGATATAATAGATCCAATTAATGGATCACTTATATTAATTATCACAACACTTCATGTTAGGAAGGGTTCTAAATCTTATAGTCTAAGACAATCACATAATAACCATAATGGAGAAGGTTCAAAACTTTCACTTTATTCTAATAGCAAGAAAAGAAAATCTAATCTAGCTCTCACAAAATATTGTGTCATAAAGTGGGGGTCAGAAACAATAAAATAAACATATATTAGAAGACATATAATCACATCAATTTATATAGAATACTAAATGCATGGAAAGAAGAATATAAATGCAATATCTATCTGCTCTTACAAAGGTGAAATAAATTTAGGAATACTTACCTTTGAAGACAAACTCATTGATCTTCAATATCTCCCTTGAACAAGGTGTTATTAACACATTTATTTTTACCCTTGAGGATATGCTCAGCTCTCCTCATCCAAATGACACAATGGAAACATCTCTTATTATGGGTGAAAATTTTGTGGAGATGAATATCTAGATAAGGGGCTAGCTCCCCTTGATGCACCTTTAAATATCTCTCTCTAACTTAACAATTTTTGTATGAAAAGGGGTAAAGAAAAAAACTAATAAACTAAATGATGATGTGCTAATGTATAATGTCCTCCCAATTGACTAAAACCACTACTTAAAGACAAACAAGGTGGTTTTTACACAAGACTCATAACTCAGGATTCATTACTACATCAATGTTTCATATGCTAGATTCAAGAAGGTATATGATTCTTAGGAAGGGAATTAATGCTTCCAAATAGGGATACAATCATGGACCACATATGCGATTTCTCTACACTTAAAAAGGAATACTAACAAAGACTTGAAATAATCTACTTTCTACAAATTGGTAGACCATCAAGAGTACAAGCTAGAAAAGACAATCTTTCACTAGACTAGACCAACAAGATTCAAGTCATTACTCAATATTATAGTATATGAGTGGCAAAAACACTTGTATATTTCTTCAAGAGTTATTCAAGTACAAATCTGGCTAGAGTTTTCCAAATAACTAGTTGGGGTTATTGAACAAGCCAAAAAATGCATATATATAGCCTTTGGGAGGGAGGTCAAGCAAAGGGAGTCCAAGGATCACTTGGACATGTGTCAATATGAGATATTCAATTAATTTTTCATGTGGGAGAGAGGTGGGTGAGATATACCATATCATCAAATGAATCATTTATAATTGAATAAGTTACAATTATACCAAATGAATCAATTATGATTAAACCAAATACTCAGGACATGTTTCCATTTGTCACCTCTATATTATCCTTGAGGTTCCCACCAAGCCTTTTGATACCAATAGATACTTTCCATAGTTTGAAATTGACTTTTCTTAGGCCATCATCCTTTGGGTATTTTCTTTGAACTTTTGTTTCCCTTAGACTTCTTGTTTGCCTTGGACTTCTCCCAAAAAAATTCATTCCTTGGACTTTTCCTTTAGATAATTATGTGGATAATTTGTTCTAAACAATATTTCAAACTTTTTCTAAACGTGCCTTTTCAAAAAAAAGTGGCTGGGCCATCTCTCTGAGGAATTAACTCTTTTTGAAATCTTGCAAATGAACCCTTTGACTTGAGAAGTATCCTTTTATAACTTCTATTTGGTCCACCTTCCCACAAAAAAATCTTTTGGGATTTTTGTAAGTGTCCTTCTGGCTTTCTAAAAATGCACCTTTGAGAAATTTGAAGTTCCCTTCAAACTTTTTGTAAAGTACCTTTTAGCCTTCCTACAAATGTCTTTTGGAAAAAATTAAAGTGCCCTTTGAAAAAACTGAAGTGCCCTTCAAAAAGGTTTCTAAGGACTTTTTTTTGAAAAAAGTATCCTTTGGAAAGAATTAAGTGGACCATTTATTATATAAGTGCCCTCTAGAACTTGTAAATTACTCTTTATAAAAGTTTAAAATGATCCCTTAGCCTAAAAAAGTCCAAATAAATTGTTTGGATAATTTTCCTAAAGGAATTAGTCTTCATCTTTGGGAAATTTGTCTCAAAAAAATTATCTAAAATAATTCAGCACTTTGGCCAAATGAAAAGTCCTAAAAAATAATACTTTAGTCAAAACTAAAAGACCCAAAAGGATTACCATGCAAAGGCTTAGAAAAATACCAAAACCAAACTTTCTAAAAGAATTGGACTTGTACATTTGTTGTGGGCTTTGTATAGAACACTTATTCCAAATGAAACCTATATACTAGACCTAGCTAAATGCATAGACTTAGGTAGCTAAGTTTTCAAAGAAGGGGCCCAATTTTAACCTAAATGGCCATATTTTTGTCCAAAAATTGATGACTCATAGGTGTAGTATGCCTTCTATACTAACTAGACTAGTATCCTTATTAGTCCATTGGGATTATGGAGTCATCTAAGGACTGAAACAAATAAGAGATCTTGACCATTGACTCAAACATTGATAAAAAACATAACCATTGAATACCTCAAACACACAAAATAAAGAGACACACAATAAAGACTAAAGTGAACACACATGTGTTACTTATCACTTAGGGAAAACAAAACACAACATAAAAGAAACAAATATATATATTGTTCTTAACTATACCTCCCTTCTTGGATCAAAAGGGAAGTAGCTTAGGTCTCCTTCCTCACTAGATGAGTGAGGATGCCAAGCATGTTTCTTTTTGGATGGGATACTAGATGACTCTTTCTTCCTCTTTTTTCTTTGTTCTTATACATGGTATAATGGATTCATCTCCCATACATTCTCAAAATAGGTAAGGTTCTCTTCAACCTTGAAGCAAGCTTCAAATTGTTATTCCATCATCTTGTCATGATAAGTTTGTGTATTTAGGCATGGAACAACTTATAGGAATTCAATCTCTCTTTGAAGGATTCCATTATCCTTTTCAATGGTCACAATGTCTTCAAAATCTCTAATGGGTATTATATCATGACTAGTTGGAAGTTCTACTTATTCAAATTCTTGTTAGAAGTTGGTAGAGGCATCTTCATAGACAAATGTAGAAACAAACTCTAGACCACATTCAATAGGCCAAAGATCATCATAGATAGCTCCATAATGAGTTAGAATTCCTTAGAGGTGATGTTATTCAACACATGCTTTCTCTCCCTCATCTTGATCTTGTTCAACTTGGAGATCAGCCCTCTCACCCTCTTCATATTCTTGAAACATTTACAAGTAGGTTTTCCACATGTCTTCTTTTTTAGACACAACCTCTTTCTTGCCATAGCTTGGAATGCCTTACAAAGGACTCATAGACCCTTTAAGGCCCTATCCCTCATTGTATATTTCCTCAAACCTCTACCAAAAGTGCTCCTTAACTAATTGGTCTGCATCATGAAATGTAAAAATAAGAGAGACTTCTCCCTCTTCTTCCATGGGATTCAAAAGGATCTCTTCCAAAAATTATCCCTCAACTTTTCCTTCATCATTACAAGAAAATGTCTCCTCATTATCAGTCAGCACCGTCTCATCCTCTATCCAATCTAAAATATGAATTTCATCCTCCCTATTGGTGGTGTCAACATCAAGAATCTTCAAAATATGGAGTTTTTCGAAAGGTGATTCCCAAGTAGAGAGATAGTTCTCCACATTAGGAAGGTGACCTTGATCAGTTGTAAGAGTTGGAAGGATGGGGTCAATGGTTTATTAAGGAGGGGTGGGAGGAAATGGAGTGGTTTCAAGATTCTCTCTTATATCAACTTATTCACCTAAACAAGACCCATTCCTCTCTTCACAAGCTACTATCACTTATTCCTACCTTGGAAAGGTGGGTTTAAGGATATTTTCATATGATTGAGGTGATAGTGAATGGGTGAAAGATATGTCTAGGAAACTAGGAACTTATTGAGGCTTTGTGTCTTGATTAGAAATTGAAAGTGTAAGTTTAGATATTTTACCTTCCATTGCCACGATGGACTGACTCAATGACTGATTGGCCAATTCAAACTCCCTTTCAATATGATCTTCAAAATTCAATCTCTTCCTCTCAAAATCCTCTTCCAACAAGTGAACCTACTCAACCATGATGTCTTCCTCCTTATTTTGCTTTCTTGGATGGACTTCCAAGAAGGGAAATTGGGTAAGTACATAAGGGGTTTGGGATATTAGGAAACATGGTTTGACTAGCATTTTGAAAGGGCAAGAATGACACAATTGAAGGTGAATGTGGGGAATTTTGAGGTTACCAAGAGGAAAATTGTTCATGGACTCTCAATCTCTCCTCTAGATTAAATATTAGGCCACAAACATCAAGAATTTCATAGGTAAGATTTGGATAATTACCCCCCTCTATAGGTATCCACTCCCTGATTTGTTCTAAGGCATTTCTTACACTCTCAATACAAACACTACGTTTGATTTCACCACCACCATATCTAGTGTGAAGGTCTATCATGTATTCCTGATAGTTAAGGAGATTCCTTTTGAAACTCATAATAATATGATTTGTATATGGACTAGGTGGACTATATGGAGTAAAATATGGAGAGGATTAATTATAGGCAACATATAGCTCATGACAAGGTTGAATAAGGACTTGTTCACAATTAGGAGGAATAGGCATCATAGGGTAAGTTTCACCCACTTGTGTAAGGACAAAATTAGCATCAAAGTAATCCATGACTTGTGAGAAGTATGTAGAGAAATAAAACACTTCAATAAGGATACTTGAGCTACTTTACCAGTATATTCACAGTGGAGTCGCCATTGGTGTTTAGCAAACTTGCCTCTACAAGTTGATATCTTGAGAAGACCACCAAAAATTCTCAAGGAATGAAACTCTTGTCCCATCAAGCATGCCAAAAAATATTCACACTTGGATTTACACTGTTAAGGAGATGCTCATCTCTCCTCATCCAAGTGTCATAATGGAAACATCTCTCTTTTTGTGGGTGAAAATTTCACTAAGATGAATCTCTAGATAAGAGGTTAGCTCCCCTTGATGCACCTTTAAAGGTCTCTCTTTAACTTAACATTTTGTGAGTGAAAAGGGGTAAGGAAAACAACTAAGAAACCAAATTGTGATGCACCAATGTATAATGTCCTCCCAATTGAATGAAACCACTACTTAAAGACAAACAAGATGTTTCTCACACGATAATCATAATTGAGGATTCATTACCACATCAATGTTTCATATGCTAGATTCAAGAAGGTATATGATTATTATGAAGGGAATGAATGATTCCAAAGAGGGATACAATCATGGACCACTTCTAGGATATCT
The DNA here is from genome assembly GCA_037957365.1 of Torreya grandis. Classification (NCBI taxonomy): domain Eukaryota; kingdom Viridiplantae; phylum Streptophyta; class Pinopsida; order Cupressales; family Taxaceae; genus Torreya; species Torreya grandis. The sequence continues at coordinate 1,202,276 of JARHVA010003102.1, forward strand.
CTACACATAAAAAAGTATACTATAAAAGACTTACAACAATCTCCTTTCTACAAAATTGGTAGACCATCAAGAGTACAAGATAGAAAAGACAATATTTCACTACACTAGACCGAGAAGATTCAAGTCATTACTCAATATTATATCCTATGAGTGGAAAAAAAAATTATATTTCTTCCTAATAAAAAATTAATGCTATTGAATAATCTAAAATAATGCATATATATAGCCTTTGGGAGGGAGTTCAAGCAAAGGGAATCTAAGGGTCACTTGGACATGTGTCTATATGAGAGAATTAGTTACATTTGCATGTGGGAGAGAGGTGGGTGAGATATGCCATGCCACCAAATGAATCAGTTATAATTGAATAAGTTACAATTACACCAAATGAATTAATTGCAATTGAATCAGTTATGATTGAACTAAATACTTCAGACATTTTGCCATTTGTTACCTCTATATTCACCTTTAGGTTCTCACAAAGACTTTTAACACCAACAAATATTTTCCATAGTTTTAAATTGAATTTTTGTAGGCCATCATCCTTCAGTTATTTTCTTCAAACTTGTGTTTCCCTTAAGCTTCTCTTAAAAGAATTCATTCCTCACACTTTTCCTTTAGACAATTCCATGGACAATTTGTTTTGAATAATCTTTCAAGCTTTTTTTGAAAGTGCCTTTTCATAAAAAAGTGTTTGGGCCATCTCTCTGAGGAATTGACTCTTTTCACAATCTTGTAAATGACCCCTTTGACTTGAGAAGTATCCTTTCATAACATTTATTTGGTCCAACTTCCCACAAAAATAATATTTTAGACTTTTTGTAAGTGTCCTTTCAACTTTCTAAAAATTCCCCTTTGATAAAGTTGAAGTGACATTCAAAATTTTTGTAAAGTACCTTTTGGCCTTCTTTCAAATTCCCTTTAGAAAAAAATGAAGTGCCCTTCAAAAAAATTGAAGTTCCCTTCAAAAAATTTGAAGATGACTTTTTTCTGTAGTGCCCTTTGGGAAAGTTGCTCAAGACAATTTTTTTTGAAAAAGTATCCTTTGGAAAGAATGAAGTGGACAATTTCCTATAGAATCTCCCTTTCGAACTTGTAAACTTCCCTTTGGAAAAGTTGAAAATGATTTGGTACCCTGAAAAGGTCCTTTAGAGAAATTTTTTGGATAGTTTTATTGAAGGAATTAGTCTTCATCTTTGAGAAATTTGTCTTCATCAAATTGTCTAAAAGAATTTGACACTTTGGTAGAATGAAAAGTCTAAAAAATTAACACTTTAGTCAAAAAAAAAAATCCAAAAGGATTACTATGCAAAGGCTTAGCAAAAGACCAAAATCAATTTTTTTGAAAGAATTAGACTTCTACATTTGTTGTGGGATTTGTATAGAACACTTATTTTGAGTGAAACCTGTATACTAGACCTAACCAAAGATATAGACTTAGCTGGATAAGTTTTCAAATAGGGGGCCCAATTTTGGCTTAAAGGGTCAAAATTTGGTCAACAGGTGTTTCACAAGAGATAATTATGGTATGTAAGGATAACCAAGGTATCATCTCTAGGCTACATAACCTACCTAATCATCCAAAAGACTTATCCATAAGATAAGATTTGTATCTCCAAAGAAAAAATCGAACCCTAAGCTTTTTTCCTCAAGTAGAATGGTCAATAAGTAGATGCTCATTCACACTTCTTTGCTAATAATTCTTCTCTTATGAAATGGTGATAAATGACCTGGTATATATTGGTGGATCTTACTCTAAATCTTCCTGAGAATGTCAGCTATATGGGGTTGAGCTAGTCAACCTAAAGTGTTTTCAGGGATAATTTACTAAGTCTATGCTAAGTCGACCAAAAGGCTAACAAACCAAGAAAGTAGAGAATGCCCCTAAACTATATTGGGTTGACCTAGTTGACCCAATACAACTGATAGTCAAAAAGGATGTTAAGTCAAGAAAATGAGGAATGAAAGGAGGAAAATACTAGAATAGTTAGGACTAAGAATAAAAACCTTAGGGTAAATGGTTTTAGGATATAAGTGTGTAGATGGCAAGGGAAAAAGAAACAACAATCTTATGAATCATTGATGGTCTACCCAACCATTTGTTAGTGCACCCCTTAATGCATGCACTAAGATGGATTGAAACTTGATAGGTTCCTAAAAGATACAAAGTGTCAATAATAAATAAAAGTTTAAAAATATTATGTGTATACAAGTAGTTGACTAAGTGGCATATGAACAAAGAATGGGATATACACAAGGTAGTTTAAGGCCTATTTAAGTAAGTAGAGTGTATGCAAATGAGATAGCAATTTTTGTAGTATAAGGAGGTATTTTATTCCATAAAAAGAGTGTCGAAGATCTATAATGAACATTTTATAGTGTGTCAACATATAAATATCAAGGTCATATGACCTAATCAATCTTGAAGATACCTAGTTGAGCAAAGAAGCCAAGAAGGTAGTTTGAGAGGGATAAGATTGTGAAGAGATAAAGGTGATAATCATCTATTATGTGAGAAATATTGTTTTATAAAGGTAATAAAATCAAATAGGTGATATATTTGGTGTTGATTCATCTAGGGGGTTGTTCATCTTTATATGTTAGTGCTTGCCAAAGCCTAGTTAAGTGCGTGATTGAGTAGTGTGGGTTGGCACTCCATGTGGAGTTAGTGATTCAATAAAGATTGGTTTTTATCTTATAATAATTTATTGCATTTATAGAGATCAGTGGGTTTTATTCCCCTTGATTTTTTCTCACATATGTAATGTGTTATCCTTTTTTGTGATCTTTAGGGTTACATATGTTTTACTAGATGTTCTTGTTTGTTGAATGGTTCATGTATGATTAAGTGTAATTGAATGATTTTTTTGAATATAATGATTTACCCCCTTCTAAATTATTTTACTTTCAACATTTTGTATCAGAGTATGTCTTTCGAGTTAAGCCTAATAGACTAAAGGAGATCCTATAAGCAAGGATGACTAGTCAACAAGCTCAAGGTGGTTTCTCTACCAATAAGGATTAATTACTCAATGGGACTAATTAAAATTTTTTAAGCATAAAAATCATAAAATATATAATTTAAATGGGCCATGACATATGGTAGTTAGTTATGGATGGATACATTCCACCTCCTACACCACCAACTGATGAAACATGCAATAAAGAAAGTGAGCAATTTTAAGGTAATGAATGCCACTCTATGTGGCCTATTAGAGGTAGATTTTATAAAGGTGATGTATTATGTGTTAGCCAAATAGATATGGGGAAATTTGAATTGTATCTGTGAAGGAGACATCAGGGTGAAGATGACCAAGTTGTAGACCCACTAGAGATAGTTTGAAAGTTTGAAGATGAATGAAGATAAACCATTACATATTACCTATACATGTTTTATGAAGTGGTAAATGTCATTAAAGGATTAGGATAAGAATTGAAAGAGTCTAAAATTTTTCAAAAATTATTCATATCAATAACTCCTAAGTTTGATTCTAAGGTGTTTGTAGTAGAAGAGATGCAAGAATTGGAAAAACTAGATATGGATGGGATTCATGGCATCTTGACTACCTATGAGATGAGAAAAAATTAAGGAAGACCTTCCAAAAAGGAAGAAACATTAAAATATATGAATAATTCAAAATCCAATAAGGTCAAGGATGAGGTATGTTTAGATGTTGATGATGAAAAACTAATAACCATGTTTTCTAGGAAATTAAGGTTTGGATCTGGTAAGCATAAGGGTAAGTTGCCTTTCAAATGTTTCAATTGTGGTAATATTGGTCACTTTTCATATAAGTGTCATATTTTAGGCTCAATATACACCATTTTAGGTGGGTATTTAGGTCCCTTCCAATTGAGCTACACAATGGGAATAAACATAGGTTTTGGGTCACCTATAGTGGGGTTGGACCTCTGGAGAAGGCCAACTTCCTCATGATGCTCACCTAAGCTAATTATAAACTAATGATTCATAGGGAAAAGGTTTAGAAATAGGATAAGGGAACCTAATAAAACTAAAAGGGTGATGCACCAAATTTAAATGGACACTCATATAAGCTTGAACACATATTGGATCAACATAGGGCAATTATAGCTCACACAACCTCACTATCTCACCGATTGCATAAATATAGGTTCAAATAGGTTAAAATATAACACTAATCTAGACCTAAAAGTTAGCTTGAAAAAACATTCAAAGAGGCAAGTAAAAGGATAGTGTTGAGGTCAACATACCACCATTTCTGTAAAATGGAGACCCATGTGTCAAATTGTGCAAATTTATATGTTGAAATTGAAGATTCACTTGATTAGAGTGGAATTAGCATGGTTTTACATTATTTTTATTTTAATATCATCCACACTTAGTTGAGTTATCATATATTTACATGGTTCTGGTTTCCCCTTATCTAAAGCGCTAACATTAGATCTCTATGTTTCAGGTTGCAGGTCCAATAAGGTCTACTTGGAATGAATAATACTTGGGTTTCATGATTTTAATGTTAACTTGATTCTTTATTACCATTTTTTTTGTTAGCTTCATATTTTAATAGCTAAACCCTTAATCTAAGTTTAATCTAAGTACTTGATTTGAATTTGGTAAGAACTTTCTATGCAAGATCATTTTAAAAAATGTTATGGGCTGTGTTTTTTATTTCCTAAGGCTTAGTCATGTTTTTCAACACAGCCAAATTTTAGTATAACATCCATGCTTAGTCCTTTTTTTATATATATCCCCCTATTTATACCTTTATATTATTAATATGGTTTAATCTAATTGTAAAGTCCTTTTGTTATGTTTTTAACCATCAGGGTTTATATTTTAGATATTTTATCAAAGTACTTTCAAGCCTTTATTTAGGAATTCTTATAGGAATTATACAACTAGTCTATGTCATAAGTATTCCTTCAAACTTATCTATGTTGAGATAATTATTCTAGAAATTTTATCTAAAATAATTTCCCTATAGACTTATTCTATTGGGCATTTTTCTTGATGAAATTACCCTTCAGCCTCTTTGCACTTACCCTTCAGCATATTTGTTTTAGACTTATTATTTTTTGAAATGATCCTTTGGACTTATCTTTTTACAACATCTTTCCCATATAAATTTTATTGAAACCTACATTTCAATATTTTTGAAAGTACCTTTTTAAAGTTTTATCAAAGATATGTACCCTTCAAACCTATCTTTTAGGTTTTTTGTCAAGGCTTCTTCCCTGACCGAATTACCCTTTGGCCTTTTTCAAATTTCCCTTTACATTAATAGAATTATCCTTTAGACTTTTTTTTTAGGCCAATTATCCTTTAGGATTTTTTAAATTACCCTTTAGCTTCATTCAAAATACCCTTTGAGATTTTTATGAAGCGAACATACCCTTCAAGTTTTTTGGAATGACCCTTCCACTTTTTTTGAATTATCCTTCAGAACTTTTGTTTTGTAATAAATTGCCCTTAGGAAATTTTGTTTCACAAGAATTTTCTTGTCAAGGGAAATGTGTTAGAAATTTTGTTTAAGACAATTTCCCCAAAATAATTCCCTCTAGAACAAATTTCCTTGACAAAATGATCCTTTGGAAGTTTTGAAAGTGCCTTTCAAATATTTTAAAGGTACCCTTTGGCTTCTTTGAAATGACCCTTCAACCCTCTTTTTGCCCTGACTAATTTCTTTAAACTCTTTTTCTTGGGCATTTTTGTTGATGAAATAGACCCCATAGGATAATTTATTTAGACATTTTTTATTTGATGAAATTAGTCTTCAAAATAATTTCCCCAAACAAAAGTCCAAAATAATTTTCTCACATAAAGAACCCAAATACCCTACAATAGAGTTAACAAATTAAAACACAAAAAGCCTAAAACAATTCACCTAAGATAATTTCCTTGAGACATTGATTTCATCAGACTCTTTTGTGCCATGATTATTTTAATATGATAAAAACCTTGGGCTAAGACTTTATGCTATATATTTATTATATGCATGATCCTTTTTTATAACTTAGACTAAAATCTTAGTCCTAAGTCTCATTCATGTTTATTAACATAAATAATACCTTAGTCTTAAGATTTTGTCCTAAGTTTTTATATCTTTGAGTCCTAACTTAAACATTGTGCTTATTCATAGGATCAATGATCCACATTCACTCAGATGAGATGGATCTAATAGAGTGTGACATGTATTGAAAATTTGGGTCCTAACCAAAGAGTTAAATCTTGAGCATGTTACCAAGATCTATGGTGTTTGTGAGCTTGATACAATTGATCGAATGATGTGTGTAATGTTGAATTATAAAATTTCATATGGATCTCCATGGGGGTGACACATGTCACCATCACAAGAGCCTAATGCATAGATAAAATGATGGGATCCTATTAGAAATAACATAGAAGCACTAAGAAGTCACCACATGACACACAAAAGGAACAGGGAAAACTAGGAAGTTATAAATGGCAAACTGAGTAAATAGTTATAAAGATGTGTTTAAAATTATTGGTTGCATTCCCATCAATGATGTTCATGTGGAAATAAATTGGTAGTCATGTGGACATCAAATTAAAGATAATAGATAGTTTTGAGTACATACTTAAAATTTATGGTCATGCACCCATCATAGACGTTCATGTGAATGTCAAATTATAGTCATGCAAATGTCAAATTTAATATCGTTATTTGGATTCAAAGGTCTATGAACTACGTTGATTCATACAAATAGATAAGATAATGTGAGATCAAAGTTGAATTTTTAAAGGAAATGGTCATATTTTGTACAATGATGAGTAAGATACCATAGATATGCCACATCAAAGCCACATGGGTGAAATGTGTTGAATTGGAGACCTTACATACCTAGTAATGTGAAGGAGAGCCTGAATTGTCATATATCTAAAGATAATTCAATCCAGGGTCCACTAGTGAGTAGTCTAATATGACACAATAGCTTAAAGAAGTGTTTATTAAGGGAACATGGAATTCTATTTTGACCTTAGAAGTAGTGAACAAGATTACTCTGGGCCAACAACATTTCAAAGAACTATGAAGATCTTGCAGTACTGTAAGGGTCCCAAAGATTAAGTGAAATAAGAATATTATTTTTGTAACTATAATTTTATAACATTTTTAAGTGTAATATTTCTTTTTTGAAGGCATGTTCTACTTTTAAAACACACTCCCTATAGATCAATCCTTTGGGAAATTCTAGTTTATTTCTAGAACATTTGTGGAAAGGATAGTTTTCCCTACACTTATAATTTTGTAATTGGATATGACTAATCAACATGTTTCCTTTCACCTTCTAAAATGATAAATATCAATTGTAAAGAGTGGGGGAGTTTTTTGAGCTAATAACTAGTGTAAGATTTGAGCAATTAATGCAAGCAAGGAATTCTACAAATATTATCCATATTTATCTGTGTCATTTGTTATTATAGTTTCTCTCTCACTTGTTTTTTGTCATTCCTAGATTTTAATGGTTCTTAAGAAGTCTTTATTTTCATCTTTTTATTTCATATTTTTTAACTTGTGCCAATTTTAAGTTGACTAAAATTTCTCAAGTTCATTTTGTTTCCTTCACTCTTCTTGCATTTGGGCTAATGTTGTTTTATTTCAAGGTAAATCTTTCAAGTCAACTTAGTTCTTATTTGAATTTTTTTCATTCCTTAGATGTTTTCCTGATGTTTATTAATATTTTATCTCATTCTATTTCCTATTATACATTGTTAAATTTCATTCTTGGAGGACATTTGAACTTTGTCATGATGTTTGGGATGAAGATCATCAACATCTCTTTATGCCTTACCATTCCCTTTGCTTCTTTGTTAACCAAATCACTATAGCTTAATAGTATTTTAAATATTCATCTTATATTATTATTTATATTATATTTAATCATAATTCACTAATATTAGCTAAGATTGATTCATTCTTTGCAAATATATAGGCCAAGGTGGCTCTCAACCACCAAACTTTATAAATATTGTAAAATAGTCCACTTGCTTTGCCTCTATTCCATCAAATTATAATAATATTATCATAAAATACAACTCTTTAATTGAATTATATAAATTATAAAATGATAATTTGATTTATATAATCCACTCAGAAAATTTCAACTTGTAACTCTTTACCAAAATATTAGTCTTCTTAGCCTTCCATCTAACCCTTTTAACCCTATTTTATTATTATTATAGAAAAATTACAACTAAATTTGTCTTAAAAATGATTTATCCTCCTTTATATTGACTAGACATGCATATGTGTCAAATTTGAGATTCCAATTCCTTGTCTAGGTTCACTTTCCAACTCTTAGGTGTAACCAATTAGCCCTTTCTAGGCCTATTTCACCTTGTCTCACTCAAAAGCTATACTATAATATCAATACACTCTTTAAAATTTTAAAATTAGTTACATAATAACAAAATTAATTATACTATAAATTTTTTTGAGTTTTTGATAGTTACAATGTGAGATATTCAAGAAACCCTAATTTAAGGATTTTGGTAGCCTGTGACAACCCGTGAGTAGTCAAAAATCAATTTTGAATGAATGGAAGGGTTTAACGGATAAAAAATTAGTTTTTTATATCTATCCTAACCCTTTTCATTTATTTTAATCAAAATATTCTATGATCTAATCCATTGTATAATATTTCTAATTCTAAATAGGGTTGACTATGCATGAAAATAAGAAAGATATAGGTATGTGTTTCATATTTGGATGTATAACACATAATAAAAGGAAAAAATAAATAAATAAAATTTATAAAATATATAAATAATTACCTAAACACATAAATCATTGGAATATTTATCCAAATATCATTATCCTTTCCTCATTACAAACATACAGTCCAGTCTTCAACATTTACTACAGAGAACTGAGTTTGTTTGAGAGATAACAATGGACAAAAGAATTTATAAATTAATTTTAAGTATTTAAACCTCAATAAATATATTTAACACCTTTATTAATGTCTAAAAATTAAAAACTTAAGTTACATATTCCTTAATATCATGACACTATCTACACATAATGAGTAATTGCCAAACAGGGTTTGCTTGTAAATAAATTTAAAATAACAAATGATTTTATTATTATTATTTCCTATATAAGTTAAAACCCATTAAATATTATTACAATAAATAATCATAATTTTTTTCAATCCCATTATATCTTCATTAATGAAAGAAACATTTTGCAACCAACACAAAAAGGCTCAAAATAGGTTCTATATGGTGAAATCTTGTTTTTTTTCCAAGAATAGGGGACTTTTCCTTCTTCCTTATTCAATTATTTTCTCCAATAAAAAATTAAATAAATTTTATATATTCAAAAATATTAAATTTTATATGATTACAACCATTTTATAACTAACTTTTAGAAGCCTTACCATGGTTACAAGACAAGCTTAGAAAGGTGACAACACCCAAAAGTTGATTTTCTATGCATAGACCTCTTTAGACCCTTTAAAATGTTTTAATGTCTCTAATATCATTTGAAACTTATTTATGAACTTTTTCAAACCTTTCCATACCCCTGTAAGTCCTAAACACACAAAAATTGAAATTTTTTACCTTACAAGTTTTAGCAAGAAAATCCTAAATTTGAAATTTAAACTAGGTAAAAGCACTTCTAGAATACCAAATTAAAAAATAAGCATTCCTGAGGCCTTATAATTCCATCCAAGTAATTATTAAACCTTATTTAATGCAGCAAAACAAAATTATTTCCTTAATAGTGATGCTCCTGCATCATACTCCCAGGGAAAGAAAAGAGAACTCATGGGTTGTTATCCATGAGTACTTCCGGAGTACTCCCTCACTACTTTATGTCATGATCAGTAATACACAAGGAATATTCAATTGGATTACTCTTAAATTTGACCAAATATTTGAAATGCTTCTTTTCTCTAGTCCTCTTGATCCCCTACTTGTCCAAAATGCACTCTATATCCTCTGTCTTGGCCTTAGGCAACTATCTTGCCCAATCTAGGCCTATTGTAGCTGATTCATCTACTATTTTTTCTCCTTCTTATCCTTATTTATAAGGTTAAATGTTTTAAACATTAAATATAGGTGAAATTACAACTCCACTAGGCAACTCCAATTCATATGCATTATTGGCAAAATTCCTAAGAATCTTTCAAAGACCTATCTTTTTCATATTTAGCTTGTCATATTCACCCATGGGGTACCTTTCCTTCCTAAGATGATATAGGAATAAGTCCTAAACCTAAAAATTAACTTCTCTTCTACTCAAATCTATTTGTTTCTTGTATTTTTCAACACTAGACTCTAAATGCTTTGTCACTTGTTTATATACCTCTTTCATTACCATTGCAAACTCTTCACCTTCAAAACTTATCTTATCCATATGTCTAATTTATCTAACCTTAAATACACATCTTTTATGTATGAAATATATCACCTATAATGGACTCATACCAATTCTCTTGTTGGTATAATCATTGTAAGTAAACTCTACTTGATACAACACAAGATCCCACTACTTGGGATGGTTTTTGGACAAACACCTCAACAAGTTCCCTAAGATTATATTCAACACCTTAGTTTGACCATGTGTCTAAGGATTGTAAGCTAAACTAAAACTTAAATTAGTGCCTAGTTTCTTCCATAATGTCCTTCAAAAGTGATCGAGAAACCCGGTGTCTCTATCATAAGTAATGTTCATGGGCAAACCATGAAGCCTCACTACATCCTTGAAAAAAATTAGCCATATGTGTTACATCATTAGTATTTCTACATGGTATGAAATGTGCTATTTTAGATAATCTATCAACAACTACAAAAATTGAATCAAAACTCCTTTGTGTTTTAGGCAATCCCATTACAAAATCCATACTTATATATTCCCAAGGCCTATTTAGGACTGGTAGGGGTTGATAAAAACTTTTATTAGTGATATTACCCTTAGTTAATTGACAAATTTTACATCTCTCTATATACCTTCATACTTTTGCTTGCATTCTAGACCAATAGTAGTGCCTAGTGAGCAACTCCAATGTCTTTTCAAGCCCAAAATGTCTTATCATTCCTTTATTATACTTCTCTTGGATCAAATTTTCTCTTATTAAGCTCTTAGGTACACACAATTGTACTCCTTTGAAAAACAATCCATCGTGAAGTACATAATCTAACCAAGGTTCCTTTTTGAGTGTACTTGGGTGCTTGTATGCATAGGATGCTTCCTTAAAGTCTTCATCATCCTCATGCCAACACTCTCTAACTAAATTTCATGCACTAATAAGACTCTCCTACTCAATGCATATGCAACCTTATTTCTTTGTTCTTATTTATGCTTGATGGTGAAAGTGAAATATTTCATGTAATCTACCCATTTCACATGTCTTTGGTTCAACTTAGCCTGATTAGATATGAATTAAAGTTCATTATTATCCATTTATACTATTAAATCCTTCAGCATAAGATAATTCCTCCATTTATTCAATTCTTGCACCATTGCATAAAACTCCAAGTTATAGGATGAATACCTCTTATTAGCATCATTCAACTTCTCACTAAAGTAGGCTATATGCCTACCCTCTTGGCTTAGGATAACCCCTATGGCTACACCACTTACATCACATTCTATCTAGAGTACCTTGAAATCTAGAAATGGTAGTATGGGCTGCTCCATGATTCTTTGCTTCAAGTATTGAAAACTCTTTTCTACCTTCTCATTCCACACATTTTTTATTATCTCCCTTGATAGTTTCAATGATGGGATCACATATTCAACTAAAGTTCCTCATAAAATTCCTATAGAAACTTGCCAAACTATGGAAACTCCTTACCTCTCCTATTGTCCTAGGTGTTGGCCACACCATGATTGTCTTTACCTTATTATTATCCATTTTTATCATGCCTTATGAAATAAAAAATCCAAGGTACAAAAACTCCATTTTCATGAAATCACACTTCTTGAGGTTTATCAATAACCTCTATTCTTGCAACCTCTTTATCACCAATTCCAAATGATGAATATGTTCCTCTTTAATTTAGCTACAAATTAGTATATCATCTAGATAAACTACTACAAAATTTCCTATGAAATCTATTATAACCTCATTCATTAATCTCATGAAAGTGTTAGGTGCATTATTCAAACCAAATGGCATAAACAACCACTCATACAAACCTTCATTCATCTTGAAATCAATCTTCCACTCATCACCTTGTCTGATTCTTATCTGGTAGTATCCACTCTTAAGGTCTATATTAGAAACATATCTTGATCCACTCAAGAAATACATCAAATCCTCCATCTTTGGAAGTGGAAATATATACCTTATGGTGATTTTATTGATGGCCCTAAAATCAGTACACATCCTCAACTCACCTTCCTTCTTTGGAAACAACACTATGGGCACTGCACATGGACTCAAGCTTTCTTTGATTAACCCTTTATCAATGAACTCCTACACTTGTGTTTTTATCTCAAAATTATCTTGTGGGGTCATCTTATATGCATCCTTATTTGGTAGACTTTCTCCAAGTACAATTTCTATATGGTGTGTTATGCTCCTCATTGGTGGTAATGTGTTGGGAAGCCCATCAACAACTATAATAGCATACCTCTCCAACATTTATTGAATCTCTAGTGGCATATCATTGATCTTAGTGGCTATCATAATAGTCTTAGGATTGATTACTAAATCATATCTTATCTCTTCTTCATACATGTCATTCAAAAACTCTTTCCCACTTACCAACATCACATGTGAACCAACCTGTTTATCACTCTTCTCATCCTTCAAGGGAATAAAAGTGTAACTAACTCCATCCTTCATTAAATTATACATATTACTTCTTCCATCATGAGTAGTTTGTATATCATATTTCCAAGGACTTCCAAGAATCACATGAGACACATTCATGGGGATGACATCACAAAACACCTTATACTTATATGTTCCAATTTGAAATTCTACCTAACTCTATTCACTCACAAATACTTGTTGTCCCTTATTCAACCATGAAACCTTATATGGATTGAGGTGAGGTAATTTATTTAGCTCAATTTTTTTAACCATTTCTATTGAAATAAAATTATTCACACTTCTTGATCAATGATTATTTTGAAACACTTACCTTAGAATTTATAGTATGTCCTAAAGAGATTATTCCATTATGGTGGATCCTTCTCTTAGGTGTCTTTATTAGAACCCTCCTCTGATTAATGACTCTCCCACTTTAAGATCTACCATGTGTGATGTAGAGTAAACACTCTCTTCCTCTCCTTGTGCAATCTAATTTCTCCCTTCATTTTTTAGGATTCTTGTTGGCTAGTTCAATGAACACGCCCATTTCTTATGGCCAAGAAAATTGTTACACTTGAAAAACTTTCCTAAAAATCCACTTGATCCTCTACCCCTTGATGAATAACCACCTCTGTTAAAAGGTCTCCTGCATCTAAATCCACCTCTAGAATTTGTTGACTACTCTTGTGAATTACTTAATTATATTTGAAGATTTATTTTTTATATATTTCTTCCCCATTTTTATCCTATACCTTTTAAATATCTTCCCATTCCTATATTCTATTTATTATGCATCATATTCAACTTATCTTCATCCTTCAATGCAAATTGGTAACACTCTTCTAGTGTTCTTGGGCTCACAAGTGCTAGTTAATATTGTAGTTTCTACCTTAAGCAATTAAATTACCTTATAAACTTATATTTATCCTACTCAACATGAGCATAATTTATGGTTAACTTATAGAACTCCTCTGTGTATGCCTTCAGACTCATTTCCTTCTACTTCAAATTCTACAATTGCCTAAACAAGTTTATCTCATAGTCACCTAGCAAGAATTTTCCTTTGATCTTGGAAAAAATTATTTCCCAAGAAGTTATCGTATTATTACCCTTATTTATTTTCTCATCTTGTGTTAAGTCCCACCATAATGAAGCATGCCCCGTCAACTTGGTTCTTGCAAAATTGACCTTCTTATCATTAGGTACCTCTTCATACTAAAAGTATTTATCTAACTCATTCACCCAATCCATGATTTCATCTCCATCAAGACCACAAACATAGGTGGTTAATTACACCTTTAGTTTAGACCCTTGACTCATGAAAACCTTCACAAGTCTCTCTACACCCTGATCTTTAGGTCCTTCAACTATCTCTTCTCCATCTACTTCCTCTTGGTTTTGTGGCTCATCTTCCTTATAACTTAAGTCCCTTATTAGGATTTATATTCTTTAGTTTATTTATATATAAGTTATCATTTCATCTAATCTGACTCTAAGGTCTCTTATCTCTACCAACACAACATCTTGGTTCCCTTGGTTCCTTATTGCACATCTTTTATTTCTCGTAGGTGGTATTTTAAACCTTTCACAGATAATATATCAAACAAGTACCTACTATCCTGTTATCCAAATGATATAATCTCTCCCACTTGTTCTTAGGTATCTAAATCTAGCTCTGATACTAAAATGATGTAGATAATCCACTCAAAAAGTTTCAACTTGTAACTCTTTACCAAACACACTAGACTTCTTAGCCTTCTGTCTAGCCCTTTTAACCCTATTTTATAATTAGTATAGAAAAATTAAAACTAAAATTATCTCTAAAATGGTTTATTATCCTTTACATACACACCTATGTGTCAAATTTGGGAAGCCAATTCTTTGTCTAGGTTCACTTTCCAAATTTTAGGCCTAACGAATTAGCCCTTTCTAGGCCTGTTTCACCTTATCACACTCAAAAACCATAATATAATATCCATGCACTATTTAAACCTTTAAAATAAGTTATATAATATAAAAATTACTTATAATAAAATTTTTTTTGAGTTTATAATAGTTACAATGTAAGATAATAAAGAAACCCTAATTTAGGGCTTTTGCTAGTCTATGACAACCCGTTAGCAATAAAAAATCAATTGTGAACCACTAGAAGGTTTTAAAGGATCTAAAATTAGTTATATATATATAATAACAATTTTCATGTCTCCAAATAAACATATTTTATGATCCAATCTACTTTCTAAGATTTCTAATTCAAAATAGGGTTGATTGTGCATGAAAATAAGAAAGATACAGGTCTATGTTTCATGTTTAGATGTATAACACATAATAAAAGGAAATAAAAGAATAAAAAAATTAAAATATATCAAAATAATTAAATAAATTCACCAATCATTGGAATATTTATCCAAATATAATTATCCTTTCCTCATTACAAACATCTAGTCCACTCTTCAATGTTTGCTTCAAAGAATTGAGTCTGTTTGGAGATAACAATGAAAAAAAGAGTTTATTTGTTAATTATATGTATTAAAAACTTATTAAATATAATTTACACATAAATAATTTATATAAATTAAAAACTCAAGTTATATATTCCTTAATATCATAGCACTGTTTGCACACAGTGAGCAATTGTCAAACAGGGTCTGCTTGTAGATAAATTTGAAGGACAAGATGATTTTATTATTATTCCTACCTTATATAATTTTAAAAAAATTAAATATTATTACAATAAACACTAAAAAACTATTTAAATCATCTTTTATATTCATTCAGGAAATAAACATTATGCAAACAACACAAAAAGTCTCAAAAATAGGGTTTGTATGGTAAAATCTTATTTTTTTCAAGAATATGGGCCTTTTCCTTCTTCCTCCTTCGAGTATTATATCAAATAAAAAATGAAATAAATATATATTTTTTAAATTATTACATTTTATATGAGGATAATCATTTGATAACTAAATTTTATAGGCCTTACCATGGTTACATGACAAGCTTAGAAAGGTGACAACACCCAAAAGTTGATTTTCTATGCATAGACCATTGTAGAAACTTGGAAATGGTTTAATAGGTCTATAATATCATTTTAAAAGTATTAATTAAATTTTTAAATCCTTTAAATACCCCTCAAATTATTAAACACACATAAAAAAATTAAATTTTTTAACTTACAAGTTTTGGCAGGAAAATCCTAGATTTGAAATTTAGAATAGCTAAAAGCACTTCTAGACTACTTAATTGAAAACTAAGCATGATTGAGGAATTATAAGGCCATAAAAGGAATTATTTACCTACTTGAACACATAAAACCACAATTTGACAAAATTTATTCCCTAAGAGTGATGTTCCTACATCATAAGTGTTATTTAAACATTCTAAGCACCTATGATACATATTAAGGTACCAACAAGCGAAGCTTCATTGGTACTAAAAGGAGGGAATTATTTTGGGTAAATTTTATAACACATTTCCCTTTAAGTTAAATTATTTTGAAACAAAAGGTTTTAAGGGTAATTTCTTGTGGAACAAAAGTTTTGAAGGATGATTTAGAAAAATCTGAAGGGTCATTCCAAAAAAACCCAAAGGGTATATGCCCTTCATAAAAATCCCAAAAGTTATTTCCAAATAATCTGAAGGGTACTTCCAAAAATCATAAAGGATAATTCACCTAAAAAAAAATCCAAAGGAAAATTCTATTAAGGTAAAGGGTAATTTGAAAAAGGCTAAAGGGTAATGCGATCGAGCAAGAAGCCTTGATAAAAAACCTAAAAGATATGTCTAAAGGGAAGATGTCTTTGACAAAACTTCTAAAGGGTAATTTTTAAAATCTTGAAAGGTATGTTATAGAAAAATTTATATAGGAAAGATGTTCTAGAAAGATAAGTTAGAAGGATCATTTTCAAAAATAATAAGTCCAAAACAAATATGCCAAAGGGTAAGTGTAAAGAGGTTGAAGGGCAATTCTGTCAGGTAAAATGCTCAATAAAATAAGTCTATGAGGAAATTTTTTTTTAAAAAATGTCTAAAATAAGTATCTTGACATAGATAAGTATGAAGGAATACTTTCGACATAGACCAGTTGCATAATTCCCAAATTAATTCTTAAACAAAATCCCAAAACTACTTGGACAAAGTATCCAAAATATAAACTCTAATAATTAGAAATATAATAAAAATATTAGACCACGTGAATAATAGAAAGGTCTAAAAGGGGGGTTGGGACATGGAAGGGACTAATCATGGATGTTAGACTAAGGTTTTTTCATGTTGAAAATCATGACTAAGCCTTAAAAAATTAAAAAACTAAGACTATAACATTATTTAAAATGATCCCATGTAAAAATTTCCCATCAGATTCAAATCAAATACTTAGATTAAGGGTTTAGCTATTCAAATATTAATCTAACAAACCAAAGGTTATTAAATAATCAAGTTAACATTAAAATCATGAAACCCAAGCATTATTCATTCCAATTAGACCTTATTGGACCTATAACCTGAAACACAAAGATCCAATGTTAGCACTTTAGATAAGGGGAAACTAGAACCATGAACAAATATGCTAACCCAAGCAAGTGTGGATGATATTCAAATAAAAATAATGTATAATCATTTCAAATCAAATACTTAGATTAAGGGTTTAGCTATTCAAATATTAATCTAACAAACCAAAGGTTATTAAAGAATCAAGTTCACATTAAAATAATGAAACCCAAGCATTATTCATTCCAATTAGACCTTATTGGACCTATAACTTGAAACACAAAGATCCAATGTTAGCACTTTAGATAAGGGGAAACTAGAACCATGAACAAATATGCTAACCCAACCAAGTGTGGATGATATTCAAATAAAAATAATGTTCAATCATGTTAATGACACTTTGATCAAGTGAATCTTCAATTTCAAGGTACAAATTTGTACAATTTGACACATAGGTCCACATTTTTAATAAATGGAGGCATGTTGACCTCAACAAATGATGAATTCTTGGGTAAACATATTAATATGTTAAAATTTAGAGACTCTAACTCAAATAAATAACTATATTA
The DNA here is from genome assembly GCA_037957365.1 of Torreya grandis. NCBI lineage: Eukaryota > Viridiplantae > Streptophyta > Pinopsida > Cupressales > Taxaceae > Torreya > Torreya grandis. The sequence goes on from JARHVA010003102.1 coordinate 1,220,104, forward strand.
CTTATCACACTTGATCTTTGTCATTATCAAGATTAGTTCATGGTTAAAATAAGTCTTGTACATACAAAATTAAGGTCAAACATCAAAACTTAGTCATGATGTGTGTGTGATTTGATTCCACTTACTATTTTCCATGGGATTTAGGGAGAAACTTCCAAATTTCATGTTTTTAACCATTAACACTGACTTATAACATGTTTGGATATCTATTAATAATAATGCTTTAGCTCAAGGAAGGCTTGGTCATTGATCTACTGTCAGTCATGCATCTATAGCCCTGATAGATATGCCTTTAGATCCACTCAAGGTCTTGTTCCAATACCAACCAAGTATCCATAGCCTTGATGGAGATTACCAGAATCATCTTTGCTTTTAAATATTTTTATTTTTCAATAAGCTCTTGTTCTTTTTAGATCATTTTGGCTTTATAGAAAAGTTTGGGAACCAAGTCAGCTAGGTTTAGGGATTTGTTCAAATGTTTGATCCTCAGCCAATCACATATGATTACAACCTTTATCCCAAGTAAAGATGTTTTTTAAGTACAAGCATGACTGTGTCTTAATAATTCAATATTTCATCCCATATGTGCAATCCTTCTTAAAACCAAGCTTAGATCAAAACAATGTTTAGACCTTATGAAACAACCAACCCATCCATTAATCCTTATTAGTTTCTCTAACTATAACATTAAGCTCATATTTTAAACCCATGGTCAACATATGCTTAATATTCATACCTATATTTTTGAACTATGGAGTTATTGAGTATTTTAAGTGAACTTTAAGCTGAAGGCTCTCCAAAAGGACTTATTAAAAGAAAGCAACAAAGCAAGATAAATAAAGTAGACAAATGGAGAGAATTAAAATAGGAAGTGAAGGAAAATTAAATAGATATATACAAACAAGGGATAAGAAGGAAAAAATAGAATTAAACTAATCTAGCCTACCCATACTATCTCTAAATATCCTTACAATTTATTGCATGAAGACCCCAAGAGGAGTAGTAGAAATTTAATTATTAAGGTATTGCCCATTTGTGGGAAATGTGAACTCTTCTCCTTATAGGTCTTTCATATTAAAAGTGTTGTCTCTAAGTATATCAAAAATTTGGTATGAACCTATCCACAAAGGTGTGAACTTCTCATGTTTACCTTTAGGATCATATGCCTTGTTCCAAACAAGAACTAAGTCTCCTTGCCTTAACACCTTTATCTTTGATTGCTTATCAAACCACCTCTTCACTATGGTTTGGTGCCTGCTAAAATTAGTAAAATACTCTTTTTTCACATATTCCATTTGTATGATGTCTAAAAACCTTGAATTTGCAATTTTTTGTCTTCCTCCATATATTATTGCATGAACATATATGGTGGTAGCTTGAGGGTTATGGATAAGATGGGTTCTTGGCCATATACCAATAATAATGGTGATGATTTGAGGGCTTTTTTTATTCTCATTATATTTGACCAAATGGCATATTTGTTAACTTGTGCCAATGCTAAGTTAACTAAAATTTCTCAAGTTCATTTCATTTCCTTTACTCTTCTTGCATTTGGGCTAATGTTTTTTGTTTGCAAGGTAAATCTTTAAAGTGAACTTAGTTCTTATTTATAATTTTATCATTCCATATATATATATATATATATATATATACATGATGTGTATTAATATTTTAGCTCATGTTATTTCATATTATACATTGGTAAAGTTTATTCTTGGAGGACATTTCAACTTTGTCATGATGTTTGGGATGAAGATCAACAACATCTCTTTTTGCCTTACCCTTCCTTTTGTTTCTTTTTTAACCATATCACTCTAGCTTAATTACCATTGTAAATATTCATCTTATATTATTATTTAGATTAGATTTTATCATAATTAAAAAATATTATCTAATATTACTTCATTATTTATAAAGATATAAGCCAATGTGGATCCCAAACACCAAAATTTATAAATATTGTGAAATAGTCCACTTGTTTTGCCTCTATTCTATCAACTAATAACATGATTATCACAACCTTTAACTTATTCATTAAATTCCCTAAATTCTAAAATGAGAAGTGATCTTTAAATACTTTGAGCACTTGTGATACATATTATGGCATCAATAGATAGTAAACTAGGAAGATTCTCCTTCATAAATTCACCATACACAAGCATACTAAGCACTGATTGAAAACAAGAGATAGGCAAAGATTTGATACTATTACTTCAAAAATTAGTTTGTAAAATATTTTTATAGGGTTTAAAAATATCAAAAAAGCACACTTTTGAAATATTCTCAATGAGTATCCTTGTCCCAGAAAAGAATGAATTTTTTTAAAAGCTAAGAACCTCCTAATGGGAATGAGACTTAGATATATAGGAAAAGGGGGGAGAGAAATTAAGTGGGGTCATGTCATTAGAAAGGGAACACACTATCCTAAATCATTAATTGAGATTATGCTACCACTTTTTATTCTAATAAATTCCTTGCCTCCTTTTTGATCCATCAAGACACTGCTCATGGCTTACCAAGTGGGAAAGTCCACAAAGGTTTTGAGGACATATTAAATGAACTTAGTTGCAAATTCCAACCACGAAATCCTTTTCTTTTATCCCTCAAACTATCTCACACTGAAGATAAAATTTTCATGCTCATAAATTTGATAAATTATGGCCCTATCTATTTTAGATGGATGTTTGTCAAAAATATGGCTATGTTGAAGGATGAGGACTTTTTGCATTAATTACATATCTCCTCCATTTCCATGTTTATATCATAGGTCCATTCTATATGCAAAAAACCAATCTAAGATTATTAGTTTTTATATAGTATTTACATCAATGCAAACATATAGATTACATAACCTCTTTCTTGATCGAAATAGGTCCAAATATACCCATTCTATCTCTATAGGAACCAAGAGTTCATTATATACACTGGTCCACCTTTAAAATATGGCAAACATAGTCATAGGATGAACCTTGTCGACTTTACAATGTCAAACTAAAAGTCCATATTTAGCTTTAATGGTGGTCCCTTTATGTTACTGATACCTAAATGCATCATTATGTCCTTTTCATGGTGTTTGGTTGAGATATAATGGTGGTGGGATGACCCTACAAGACCTTGTTTGTATCGATCAAAAAATTGCCTTTTAGTTTGACTTTGCCTATTGAATATTGCTTAGGCCAATCAAAATGCTCCAATCTATCCTCACTCCAGTTGGCCTTGTATATCCCCATTATTAAATATTGACATCATTAACCTCTTATGTTTCATTGATCCCCTTGTTAATAATGAATATGGTCCATCGATTTCCTACCACAAAGATCCTTTGACATGTTAACTTGCTCATGCACCATTGCATCAAGATGTATGGAACAATGAGAGCCTTTGATATATCTCAACCCTCTTGTGCACCATTGGATCATTGGTAAAAATTAACATTTATCATTGATCTATCTTAGACCCACCTTCTTGTGAATTCCCATGCACCATTAGATCTTAACTCAATGAACCTACACCATAGGATCTTGTCCAACTTGTATCCTTTTAAGGGCTTTTAACCCAAGGACCTTTTGACTTATTTGACCCTAGTGTGAACCATTACATCTTAAGTGTCAGTATATTATCTCATTCAAACCATTATATCTTAATGAAATTTAAACCTTTTAAGGACCTTTTGAACCCAAATGGTCATTTTACAAAGCTCAAACTTCACACTTATGTGAATGTCCTGCCCTACAAGTTTAACTTCAAAGATCCATAACTTGACATAGAAAGTTTGTGTGGACATAAAACATGTAAATAATGTTCTTGGAATGAAAGTTTTTTATTATATATGATCTGATAGTTACATAATGATTTTTTAGCACATTTATAAAATGTGCAAGTAAACTAGTCCATTTTTCCTACATGACATCCTGAGGATGGTTTGGCTCACTTAGAATTTTGTAAAAACTTTTTCTTGAACATTTGAATACTTTAATTATTTTTTTAGAATTATAAAAGCTTGTCTATGACCCTAAATTTCTCAAACACCATGAAACCTATTTGGAAACTAGTTCATTGCTTTGTAGATAAATCAGATTGCACTTTAAATAAATTTCAAGTGTTTTAAAATATTTGTGATCAATTTTGAGATCCTTGGACCACTCATTCCATCTATAACTTTAGATCCTTTATTCAAAATGAACTCTACTCAAAAAAATTCTCCACATCCAAATCTCTATAATATTTACTATAATTTTAATTTATGTATGTGGGCAAAAAAGTTTCCAATATTTATGGTGAAATCGTAAGGTTACATGCCTACTATGTAAGATTAGTGGCCTTAAACTAGTCCATTAGGTATATGGAATCCCAAGCCTTCTCTAAACTGATCATGAAGACAAAACAAGGCTATCCCTATCTATAACCTCCTTTAAAACAATAAGAACAAAATAAAATAGAACAATAAAGTACCCAAGGCACTTATTTAAAAGGAAACACACAATAAAAATAAAATGTGCACAAGGAACTTAGAGGAAAGCATAAAAAAGCTAATGTAATATGTATAATATGTTAAAATGGGTGCAATGCTTCTAATAATAAGGCTTAGAATGAATTACATTGATTTGGATGGGTAATATCTCTCTATCCAATTGTGCAAGCTGAAAAGCATTATGTTCTTTGCTTCTATGGATTAAATAAGGACCACTCCATAAGCTATCAATCTTGGTATGGTTACTTTGTTTGGACTTATTTGAGTCCTTTTTAAGGACTAGGTCCCATTACTTGAAACTCCTTGCTATAGATCTCTTGTCAAATACTTTTTTGACCTAAGCCTTATGTGATACTAAAGTCCTCATAGTAAGGTCCCTAGTTTCTTCCAACTCGATGAGCTCTATCATCCTCACATTCATGGGCTTATCCTCCATCAACTTAAGTTGATGGGATAACTCTAATGTAGGTACCTCAAGAGAGATAGGCAATTTATATTCCCTTCCATACATAGGAACATAGAATTACCAATGGAAGCTTTAGGAGCCACTCTATCAACCCTTAAGGTTGTCCTTAGCTTGGTGTGCCATGTTCTCTGATTCTCTTCCATGGTCCTCTTAATGATCCTTATCAAATTCTTAATTGTGGACTCTACCAGTCCATTTCATTGAGGATAATAGTTAGAAGAGGTGTTGAGGTAGATGCCTAATTTAATATCCCTCTCATTTGTCTTCATACCAAGTAATGCCAATGCATTATTTGAAATTATGGTGGTTGGGACACCAAACCTAGATAGAATACTTTCATATAAGTCCATAAATGCACCCTCATTATCCTCCTTTAAAGCAATGGATTCCACCCACCTAGTGAAGTAGTTAGTTGTAGTGAGCACCCATTTATTCCTTGGACTTGATGGTAGACTTATAATCCCTATGAAGTCTAACCTCTATTACATTAAGGGTTACTCCACCTGAATTATATTGAGTGGAAGGGATGTTAGTTTTTTCTTTCCTAAAAAAAGAGCACACTTTTGGCATTTTCTAACCCATGCATCAACATCTTTGAAAATATTGGGCTAGTAATAACCAACCCTCATTACCTTTGTTGTTGTGGTTATAGGTGAAAAATGACCTTCCATAGGTCCATCATGGAACTACTCCAAGATTTTGGTCACCATGTCATCATCTATACACCTAAAGAGTATCCCATTAAGTCTCTTCTAAAATAAAACCCATAAACTAATGCATAAGGTATGGATTAAATCCTAAAATATCTTCTTTTAGCTCTATCCAAACCTTGGGGGCATTCTCCTTTTATCAATAAGTGAGCCATATCTTGAAGCTATCTCTTTTTAAGTGGAAGTGTACCTATTTTGAATTGTCTTGGATAACCAAAATAGCTTCCTTGTCTTCCTAGAGGTCACTTACCATGTTCTCACATAAGCCCTTACCCATGACCAATTTGGTGACTTTGATCTCTACATCATATTCCATGACCTTGGTGATATATCCTAATATCTTTTCACTCAAATCCTTATTAAGAAGAAAGTTCCTAACCCCAAGGTGAGACACCATAGGATGAATCTTATTGTTGGAGAGTATTGGTCTAAACTTATTGAGACTCCTCAAAGATAAAAGAACCTACATTTAAAAGAAATTATACCTCACCTCATATCTTTCCATCCCTTGACTAAAAAAGGTAATTGGTTGCTCTATTCATTCACCATTATTCTACATAAACATAGTTTATATGTTGTCAACATTGGCAAAGGTTTACAAGATGAAGTCTTTAGATAAGTATAGATTCATGAGTGAGGGTTCCTTGGTAATAGATTGATTTATGGCCTCAAAAGCTACCTTACCTTCATTTCACCAAGAAAACATTTGTCTCCTCTTTATCATGGTGGTGATAGTTTTGACTAGGTTTGAAAAACTAGGTATGAACCTTTTCACATAGTTAATCTTCCCAAGGAAGCTTTGGATCCCCTTCTTGTGCTTTAGTATAGACAAGGATAAGATAACACTTACTATATCAAGGTAAATGGATAATCCTTATTTTAAAAATTTATGACCCAAAAAATTACCTTCATGCATAGAGAATATACATTTCTTAGGATTTAAAGAGATCTCATACTCTCTGCATCTCTAGAATATCAACTTTAGATGGTCCATGTTATCACTAGATTTCCTAGATAAGATTGTGATTTCATCCAAGTAAACTAGTACAATTTTATTTTGAAACCCTTGGAAGGCCATGTATATTTCTCTTTTAAAGGTTACCCTAGCATTGGAAAATCCAAAAGGAATCTTTTGGTAAGCAAATGTTCCCCACTTAGTGGTGAAGGTATTCTTGTATTGGTCTTCCTCTCTCACTAACACTTGGTTGTAACTAAATATCCATCCAAGAGGGAGAAGCATTTTTAACCAACAACTATATAAAGGAGTTACTCCATGGATGGTAGAGGGTAATGATCCTTCAAATAGACTCTATTAAGATCCCTAAAGTCTACAAACAACTTGATTTCCCCATTATTTTTCTTTATAGGTACTAGATTAGATACCCATGAAGATTACTTAATCGGAAAGATGATCTTGGATTGAATAATCTTGGTCAATTCCTTCTTCACAAGATCTTTAATCTTGGGGTTTATGGGCCTTTTCTTCTACCTCATAAGCTTGGTATTAGCCTCTAGTTCTATAGTGTGTTTGGCCAATTTAGATCAAAGCCCTTTAGGTCACTATATTTCCAAGCAAAGATGTCTACATATTCTTTACAGAGCTCCATAAAAGCATGCCTTTCATATTTATTACTTACCTTCCAAATCTTAAGGAGATTGTCTTCAAAGATAAGAACTATCTCATAGTTATCTTTATTAGTTGACATCACAATTTATCCTTACTCATATGATCCCTTTCATGAAAGAGACCTTCTAGGGTAACCAGCCCTTTAGGAAGCTTATTACACCATAATTGACCAATTTTCTCCCCATATTGATGTTATAATTTTCCTTGGTTGATAGAGGATAACTCTACTTCTTACTTCAAGAAACATTCAATCTATTTATCACTTTCAAAGACCTACTAATGAGATTCATTATCTAGCATTGATGGTATTATTACCACTTTGATATATGGTTGTACCTTGGTCCTTTTCAATTCATTGGGGATATCAAAATGAGCCTCCATAATTGCTACCCTATTAGTATGTTCATTCTGGCTCCTTGGGACTGATTGAATGTTGAAGGCCTCAAAGTCTTCAATTAGGTCCCACACTTTATGTTTTTAGGATGTCATTAAGGGATTATTAGTGAAATTCTAGCATCTAACTTTGTCCACAAATAATTCACTATACCCATAGACTTGTAAATACTTGATCCCTCTCTTACTATCCTATTGAAGGTCATGGATGAGACTTTCATAGTACACATCATTTTAGGAGTAGCTGAATTAGAACCTATATGAAGATAAAAATTTATCATTTGAAGGGGAAACTAACATAACCCCTATACCCACTCCATGCTTACTCTTTGAGACATCAAAGAATAATTTCCATAGACCACTAGGATCTTCTTGAGGCCTCATGATGGATGGCATGGGATGGCTTTCTTCATGAAAATAGTAGACACCCAAGTCCCTTTCTTCAACACATTATAAGGGGTCTACCAACTAAATTTCATTCCATAGTTCATACAAGAACATGCCTGGTACCTCTTCTAGATGAGTTTTCAGCTCCTTCCTCATTGAAAATTCATCCTCATCAATAATGGTGTAATTAATTTTGATATTATCTAGTTCATAGGGATCTGTATGGAATTATGAAATGGGATTAGCTTTGATTAACACTTTAGCCCCATATCTTGTTTTGAATGCCATATATGGCCAATCTGATGCAAGATAGCATCATATCTTTGTTGTGAAATATCTAGATATACATAGTGAAAAGTGACAAGGCACATCTAAGATCAACACATCTTAAACCACTGAGACATGAGGACAAGCATGTAGGGTCAAGTTGAGGTATATGATTATGATAGATGGCTTGGTAGAAGAACTATATAATTGTAACACTCCTTTGGACTATGGCTCACATTTTATACCAAGTTGATTAGCTATGGACTTTGGCATTATCAAGGTACTATCCCCACTATCCACTAAGCAATTGTGCAATAGAGAGTTGCTAGTGATTATTGAAATATAGAAGGGAGGAGGCTTGATGGATTTACTTGATTGACCTTTATTTGGTCCTTTGGATGCATTAATAAGGACCACATTTTCCTTGCTTGGTGGCTTGTCTGTAACATTAATCTTTGACAATCCTTCTTGAAGGATGTCTACCTAACTAGGAATGGAGAGCATGTCCCACATTGGCACACTCACATTAGAAATTTTCATTTTTTTAATAATTTTGATAGGTGAACCATAAACCTTTGGTTATGATTTAGGAGCCAAAACTGTACCTTGAGCTTGTGAGTTTTGAGGGACCCAAAAATTTCCTTGATTTTGACTCCTTGGAACTATTGGGACCTTTAGAATAGTAGCAAGTACAACTATCTTGAATATTGAAGGAGTAATGGTAAGAGGATCCTTTCTTAGTTCCTAGTTGCCATCCATGTTCCTTCTCATGGCTCTTGTATTTGATGCCACTAAAAAATAAGCCTGACTACAACTAGCCTATTAGTTGAGTGCATAACACTCTTCTTGTTCACTATTCATTATTATAACACCCAACTAGCCTAGTCTTTGATCAATGTTTTGACCTCATTGAGGATCTTTTGGCTTGGTCATCATAGGTAAATATATATTTTGGGCCATGAAATCTTGATTATACCTCAAATTAGTATCCTGATACCATTGATCATTTAAATCTTGGGTGAAATTAGTGGTTGGGATAATGGATTGTCTAAAAGATTGATTCCAAGGCATGGTACCCTTAGCTTCTTAAGCCACATTATTTTGAATTGGGACCAAGGTGTTGGAATTGATTGCAACATTTGGATTGTAGTTATTTTTCCTATTGTAGCCATACTACCCTTGCCCTTGGTTTTGAACTTGGCCTTAGCTTTCATAGTTCCCTTTGTATGGTGGCTTATTTGCTTGAAAATATTGATTTTGAGGTTGATATAAACTTTTATAATTCCTATTCAAATCATGCTACCTATTACCATTCACTATCTCATTTCCCAAGGATTAGAACATGCACTTAACCTCTTGGAAGTCTCTTGGTCTTGGGAATCACTAGATCCACTAGTGGAAGCTTTCTCTTATTTTGGTGCAGGTATTTTAGTGATCCAAAACTTAAGATTTTTTATTGAAATATATTTCAAGAACATAAAAATAACACAACAATAATGCTTTCTCTGAGAAGAGATGTTTTATTACTCACAAGATTGCAAATATAAACATATGCTTATCTCTAAGAAGAGATGTCTAATCTCTTTTTCAGGCTACATATTTATTTATACATATTTTTGAGGAAATATGATGATGTGTAGGGTCACCAATATCGAAGAAGATGAAGTGGTTCAACTTCCATGATTTACAACATAGAACTTGAGAAATTACTATTTTTAGAAACTTACTATTTTTAGATAGCACTATTAAACTTAAAATTTTGGGAACTTCCATTGGATTTTCAAGGGTGAAAAACAACCAAGAATAGTTCATTCCATCTCATCACATTCTCCTCTTTCTTATCTTTATAAAATTTCAAATTGGGATTTAAATAGAGCTATAGTTCAAAATTTATGGCTCCCAGAAGTTATACCACCAATTGGGGTAGAACCGTTGCCTGAATTGTCACCTAAAGTGTTACCTAAATCATGCAGTAATTGTTGGCATATGAGGAATGAAATAAATTAGAGGGATATAAATATGAGGTGGTATAATCTTAGGAAATATGTGCATTGGTGGTCGAGGTTTAAGGTTGCCAACTTGAACTAGACAATTTTCTTCTTTGATGGCCACCTCATAAGCATTTGCAAGTATATTTCCTCCCATAGATTGGATCATCACTACTATGTCACTATTTAAAGACTTAAAATAGTAAAGGAAGGAAAATTTGGGGGTTGGTATAATTGAGACTATGATTCTATCCCAAGTTTTTTGTAACCTTGTGTTGAAGTCTTGCATGACTTCATGAGGAACTCTCTTAATGGCAGTTAGTTGTTATGCAAGTGACAAATGGTAACTTTTCTCCTCAAATATTATACATAAAGCCTCTCCTAATTGTTCCCATGTTTGAATGTAATTATTATGAATGAATCTATACCAATATAGGTCCTTTACCTGGAAATAATTATCTAATAACCTAATATCTATATTTTTCTCAATGACATTATGTATATTTTAAAAATTGGCTATGTCCATAAGGTTCTTAGAAGGGGTTAGTAGCTTCGTCTCTAGTATAATATGAGACACTATTAATGGAAGCAACTAAGATAAGATCATAGTGGGGAAGGGCAAAAGGAATTTATCCATTAAAATCCATAAAAGATCTAGGGATTTCCATGGCTATAAAAGGATTTAACAAAGGTTCCCTTGTAGGGGTAGGCCTTGAAAATGACTTAGGAGCAAAGGTTCCTTGATATGGATGTGTATTATAAAACATTAATATTTTTGATGAATTTAATGGTATTTCAAAAAATAAAAATTTAATTCCTCTTTAATATGACCTTTTTGTCACCTTTGGCATGATATGAAGCTATTACTCTGCTACCAGAATGTTGAATCTTCCTTTTAGAGTCACCAAATGTTGTTGTTTGGGAGATTAAATACTAAAAATTTGATCAAAATAGCATCAAATTATTAGATTGTTGTAAATTATTTATTTTTGCTGTCATGAAGGTTTATTTTTGAGTGTATTAAGTGCCCTAATATCCTAAGTGACAATGACAAAGTGTCCGATGTGTTTTTTCTAGTATGCTTGAAGTAGGCTTGGTTGATCTTCAGAGTTTGACTATTTAGAGATGATTAGGGATAAGTATGAAGTATTGAGTATGTGAAAGGGGTATTATCATAGGTACATAATAGTTAGAGTTCTTATGTGCACAAGTATAATTCATCTGGCAGTCCATAGTTTTCATCTAGATAGTTTGGGTCCAGTGGCAAAAATTCTGAGTAGGCAATTTGATGACATCACCATCACCACATATGGATGAGTCAGGGGGAGTTGGTCATATAGTTATGATAAAATTTGTACCTATTTTATATGTGATAAATATTAGGTCATGAACATAAGTGAGATAAAATATATGTGGGTGAAAATTTGAGCTCCTAGGCATTTTGATAGTGTTTTCCCATACTTAGCCAAATTTACAATGTGGCAAGAAGAGCTGAGTTAGCATTTTGATGATGGAATATATCACATGTGTGGATATTTAAGAATAATATGATCATTTGAGTTTATTAATTTTTTATCCTAGGTTATTTTTTCTAAATTTTTGGTCATGCATGAAAGTGCATCAAAAGTTATGCAAGTTTAAAGTTGGCCTTCCAGGCAGGTTTTGACATAGTTGGCTCTATGGTAGAAGAATTTGAGTGAGTAGATTAATGGAACTATATATCACACGTGTAACGGTTATAATATTATATTTTTATATATATGTATTATCCTATATAGGGATATCATGTGGTCCAAATTTGAGATTATGCGTTGAAGCACATAAAAATATATTAAGGTCTAAAGTTGGCTTTTTAGGTATATTTTAGTTAGTCCCCATACTTAGTCAATTTGCATGATGTTAAAGATATGGACCTAGTGAAGATATAATGGTTCAAGGGTGATCATATATAATTATATAACGTTTAAAATAGATTAAAATGGGTTAATGTGATAGATATTTATCAAAGGTAAAGATCAAGGAAGTTTTAAGGGGATCAATGGAGTACATTTCCTCCAAGATGTTAGGATGTAGTGAGATGAGGATAAGTGTTCATTGTTTAATATCAAGAAAAGATAAAGTTCAAGATTATTTAGGAGATAAATGATGTTTAGGTATTCATACTAATTGATATTAATGGTGCACATTAAATTTAATAGGTCAAAGTGATGGTTATCTAGCACGATTAAAGTGAGGATAATCTGAAAGAGATTGATGAAGTGTGTTTAGTCAAAGATGTTAGGATGCATGAGATGAGGTCAAATCAATAAAGGTTTAACATTATTAAAGGTCAAATCATATTAATAGTACACATTTAATGTAATTATTGAGGATATGAGATGATATCCAAGTGATCAAAGTTTAACTGTGACCGTTTGAATTCAAATATTTGAATTTAACAAAGGAAAGACTAGTGTTTGGTTTTTGAGCCATAAATTTTGATCTATGTAGAATTTTCTCATGGTATAAAAATATAAATTTTATATAATATAAGTTACATCTAAAAATATGGATTTTAAGATATGAAAGTGTGTATAATCAAAGATATTAAGGTTCCAAATTGATTATGTGTTCGTGTTTATTCTATAAGTGACCCGAGAAGAGTAATTGAGCTTATGTAGATTATGTTTCAATGTTTCATTTTTAATTATATTTTGTGGGGTGTTGTAGAATCTATGAGAATAATATATGTGAATTTTTAATTTTTAAACAATTGTATTCTATATGAACAATGGTTTAGAATGTGACTATGTATTCGTTCATAATGAATGTGTGCATAGAATGTTGTTTGAGAGAATGATGCTTAAAAAAAGGATTATATGTTATTTTTTGGAGTTTAAGGGGGAATATATATAATATGTAATGGTTCCATTATTTTCATAGTGGTTATATGTTATTATTTATTCCATAATGTGCTAAATGGGTGAATAAGTCTCCATGAGACATATAAGAGCTACAAGGGCCTTATTAAAAATTGTAGCTACTTAAGGGTGACCCATAGATGCTATGGCCAACCTATGAAGTATTGAGTTTTTTGTTAGTGAGATAGTTTACTTAAGGTTTAATTCATGCCTAATGGATGACTAATATGGTGTTTATCATGATTTCTCTATAAATACTAAAATCAAAGGTGGTGAATTCTAGACTTGTAAGACTTGGAGTGGGAGATGAAGGAGAGATTTGAGAGAGGATTGTGTGTGTGAATTATGGAATTAATGAGGGGTAGAGTGACCTAAGGATGATTTTAACATAATAATATATTGAGGAATATTTTTATGGCCTTTAGGTTATAATTCTGTTAGTAGAATAGTGCTTTTATAGATTGAGTGTGAGCGAAGGTGAAGTGTGATAAGCAAAGGTACATCATCAAGTGTTGTATACATTAGTTAAAAGGTGGATGTTTTCATAGGTTTTTTTGTGTTATATCAAAATTTAATGTGGCTTTTTCCTCATTGAAATTTTAATCTTGTTAAAAGTTTGGTTGTTATTGCAGCTCAGCTAGACAAGTGCTATATCACCTTGTGGGATTATAGTCTCACTAAATAGGGATTGCAGTTACTTTATCAGTTGTATCTAGTCTAAATTGAATATTTTTATTATAGTATATTATTAAAATTATATGTTCTAGTGTGTTTTCTCCTCCAAGAGGGTTTCGCATGTATGTTATGTGTTATGTGATTGATCTTGCATTGTCATTCTTACTCATTATTATGAATGTTATGTGTGCCTCATAATTGTATGTATTGATTGATTAAGAGATTTTGAAGGAGTATAAATAAATTTATAATATATGGGCTCACTGATTCATCCCTCCCATTAGTTATTTTACCTCTAATAATTGGTATTAGAGTAGGTCCTCTGGTAAAGTCTTAACAGCCTAAAGGTGGTCCAAGGTACAATATGGGTTATCATCAAGGAGGTTTATCTACTAAGGAAGAATTGATGTTTAATTGATCTAATTATGGTTTTTGGAGTGAAAGGATGAGGACATACATTATGTATATAGGGTTTGATGTATGGCAATTTGATCTTGATGGTTATGTTGCTCCTAATACTCCTCCATCTAGTGCAGTAGATAATAAGTTGTTTGAGAACAATTCCAAGGCAATGAATATTATCACTTGTGGTCTTTTAGAGACTAAATTCACCAAGGTAATCAATTTTAAATATTATAAATATATATGGGACAAAATTTAGATCATTTTTTATTGAGATTCAAAGGTCAAGCTTGTTAAGTTGTAGACTCACAGAAGGCAATTTGAAAGTCTCAAGATGAAGGAAGAAGATTTTGTGGCATCCTTTTTGTAGAGAGTTGATGATAATATGAACATAATTAGAGGTCTAAAATAATATTGAAGAGGCTAATATAGTATAAAATTTATTAATGTCTCTATCTCTCAATTTTGATCCAAAGGTATCTAATATAGAAGAAAGTCATGATCTTACTCAATTGAAAATGGATAAATTGTGTAACACCCTTACTATCTATGAGATGAGAGTAAATGATGATATACCACAAAATAAGGAATAAACATTCAATATAGAGATGAATATTAAGAATAATTTCTAAGGTAATATATCTAAAGAAGATGACATATTTGATATTGATGATTATGAACTTATTTCTTTGATTACTAGGAAATTGAACATAGGCTCGGGGAAGTAAATGGGTAAAATACCCTTCAAATGTTTCAATTATGGAGAGATAAGACATTTTTCTCATAATTTCCCTCATAATCATGAAAATATCGATGATGAAGAGCATGGTGAAGGTTAAGATGAAAACAAGAAGACATACAAGAAGAAAGGATTTAGAAAGTATAACAACCAGAAGAAGTCCTTCAAGAACAAGAAGAGTCTCTACACCAAAGAAGATGGTAGCTCATCATATGAGAGTGAAGATAGTGACTCATAATATGATCATGAAGATGATGGTCCTTTTTCAAATGAAGATTTGTTCATAGCTGAAGAAGGGATTTGCTCACATTAAAAGGTGTCTACTTAGAGTGATTCAGATGATGATGAAGATGAGGTTGACTATGAGACTGCATTGATGAATATTCTTAAAGAATTGAAGATTGAGAAAAAGATCAATAAGAAGATGAAATATGATCTCAAGGACTATGAGGATAAATTAAGTATGTTTTAGGAAAGATTAGTTGAAGACTCTAGGAAGTATGAAGGTGTTATCATGTTTCTTAATTCTAAGTTGGAATCTATGTTTGAAATTCTAAGAGACAAAGAAGAAGAATGTTCAAGTTATGCTTCTAATATTGTGTCTTTGAAAGATTAGATAGAGAGATATGATAGTAAGGTGAAGTCATTTATGAGATTTTAAAAGAGATCATTTGATCTAGACAATATTATAAGTGGTTAAAAGCATGTTAGTAATAAAACTAGTCTTGGAATGATGAAGAATAAAGGAATATAATAAAGACAAGATGAAGGCTATTATGAATAAGGAAAATCATAATTTTAAGATAAATAATATCAAAAAAAAAATGTCATTAGGTATACAAGATTTAATGGTTATTATTTCACATGTAATCAATTTGGGCATAAAGATAGAGAATGCAAGAGACCTCTTAAAAATGAGTTTGCATGGCACTATGATGGGGGTCATCAGTCAAAGGAGTGATGAAAATTAAGTGCTTTAACTACCTTGATGTTAAACACTCTAGAAATAATTATCCACATAATATTAGATAATGTGAGTCCCCTTTAAAAATAAGTGTTTGTTTCATTTGTCATGATATAGGACATATTGCAAGTTTTTATCCAAACATGGTAAGTGAAACTATGTTTCCATCAAGGAGTATGGTGGGCTACAATTGTGAATAGAGAGGTCACATTTCTAGATTATTTAAAAAAAGGCCATCAAATAAAAATGAGTTAAATTAGGCTCTTAAAGTGAAACGAAGAAGGCAAGTTAACACATGGAATCCAAATGTGACAAGTGTGAGTCATGATAAGACTACAATTCCAAGTAATTTGTTTGTTATAATGGAGAATGCTTCAAAATTGGAAGACTACCAAGATGTCTCATTATCTACTAATGTTGAGAATGAATAGATCAAGCTCAAGGAGAATACCAAAATACTAGTTGAGGCTAGTCCTGATGTTTGTATGGATTTAAGTGAACATCCTACTGGTGTTGAGAATGTATCATGTAAAGAACATCAATTATTTTTTCCTAATGATGAGATTCCAAACTGCAAGGAAGATTCTTTAGATGAAAAGGTATGTCATGAATCTATGTTGTCTCCATGTATTATCAATCCAATCATAGAAGAAAATTATAATGTTGTAGTGGACGATGAATTTATTTCTCCTAACCCAAATAACAAGAAGAATAAGAAATATAATTATCAAATGACCAAGGAGGAGAAGGAATATGAAGAGTTATGGGCAACTCCTAGTTTCACACCATGGTAGAGCATTATGGTGTAGAGGATGTCTCTACTTATGATTATTATGAGACATTTTTATTTTTGGATAATTAATTATGTGTTCTCAAGATGATAATTCCAATCAGAGAAGGTCTTTGGTTAAAGGGGAGCAACAAGTTCATGAGTTTGCTCTAGAGGTTTGTGAAGGAGTTGTAGTAAATGATCAGAATGGATGGTTCTAAATGGCTTAATGAGATTGATGTAAAATTCAAGAATATTTTGATGCTCAAAAATTTATATACACTTTTTTCTGATGTGATCTATGTGCTTGTGTGTTCTGAAGGTATGTTTGTGCCAATTGAATATTTTTTAGTGCTCTTAATTTTCTCAATGTTTGGTTTAAGGGTAAGTAGGTCTAAAAATGGGTTATAGTAATTCTATGTTCCCAATGGTGTGAAAGCTCAAATATTGGTCCAAAAATGTGTTATGGGTGTCTCTAAGTGTGCAAGAAGTATAAGTGTGCGTTGACCAAAAAGAGGTTTGTTAACCTTATTTATTTTAAGATTCTAAGGTTTTGGGCTATGCTTGAAAAGTGATCTACCTTATGAGTTGAGATCTAAGGATTTTTAATTTATTAAATGAGATAAATGGGTTATTGAAACAAGATTCAAATAGATTTAAAGGTTTGTGTTTTTTTATATATTCATGTTTTTGTCAAGATGGAGGCCTAATTGGCTAGTAGGTTTTTGAAGAAAGTACATTGCAAAAGATGATCTTGGTGATGAAAATTGGTGTGCTTGAGGGGGAATATGAGATTTCTCCAAATATTAATATTAAATTCTTGAAGTTTTGTCTACTGAAAATTGTGGGCTCTACAAGTTCCAGGTAGGGTTACAAGGAGGCTAGACAGGCCTAGTTTGAAGAAGAATGATTTTTGCTGAGTTCTTCCAAAAAAGAAAGGTATTTTTGTTTCAAGGAGATCTCTAAAGTTGGTTAAGATCATGTTTTCATATTTGGTGAGTGGAATTAATTTCTATTGGTAGCTGTTATGGTAGCTTGAGAGAGAAGACTAGTACGCCTATATGTTGGTTCATCATGATGTGTGGGGATCTAAAGATGCTCAGAAGGTGAAATTTCTCAAATTTATTAAGGGGATTCCCTCATAGATTTTTCTTTGTGTTCCATTATATTTTTATGTCTTTTTTGTATTCTTCCTTCATTGGTTGTAATGCTTGGTTGAAGAGAGTGTTGGCATGGAGTAAAAAGAAGATCTTAAGGTAAGAAGAGGTAGGCTCAAGGTAAGGGGGAGTTTGTATCATGTTTTTAAGATGGTACTTTCCTATTTTTGTTATTTTTATGTCATCAATATCATTTGGTGCCCAGTTTGTCATTGTGTCAAAGGGGGAGAAAGTTCTTATTATGGGAGTGCTTGAAGAGAGAGAAGGTGAGATGTATATTTCTATATGATGGTTATTGACATCAATGACAAAGGGGGAGATTGTTTTAGATTTGTAAATGATGTCATTATGATGTCATGAATGTGTCATGGTGAGTTTATGAATTTCTTTGATATCCTAGTTGATAATGACAAAGTGTGTAATGTGTTTGTTCTAGTATGCTTGAAGTAGGCTTGGTTAATCATCAAAATTTGACTATTCAGAGATGATTAGGGATAAGTCTAAAGTATTGATCATGTTAAAAGGGTCTTATCAGAGGTCCATTATGGTTAGATTGCTTGTGTGTATAAGTGGAATTCATCTAGTATTCCATAGTTTTCATCTAGATAATTTGGGTATAATGGCAAAAACTTTTAGTAGGTAGTTTGCTGACATCACCATTTCCATGTGTGGATGAGTCAAGGGGAGTTAGTCATATGGTTATGATAAAAATTTTACCTAGTTACTATTTGATAAATATTAGTTTATACATATAAGAACATTCAAATATATGTGGGTGTAAAGTTGGGATCTCAGGCATTTTAATAGTATTTTCCCATACTTAGCCAAATTTGCAATGTGGTAAAAAGAGCTGACTAAGCATTTTGATGATAGCATATATCACACATATGAATTTAGAAAAATATTATCATATGTGTTTGTTAAATTTGATCCTATATTATTTATTATAAATTTTAAGTCATGTACCGAAGCACATAAAAAGTTATGCAAGTACAAACTTGGCCTTCTAGGTAAATTTTGACATAGTTGGCTTTGTGGTAGAAGAGTTTGAGTGAACATATTAATGGTGCTATATCTCCCATGTGTGAGGGTTATAGGTGTAAATTGTTATATGTATGTATTATTATATGTGGGGAGATCATGTGGTCCAAATTTTATATCATGCATCGAAGAACAATAAATATATTAAGGTCTAAAGTTGGATTTCTAAGCATATTGTAATTAGTCCCCATACTTAATTTACATGATGTTAAAGATCTGGACCTAGTGAAGATCCACTAGTTCATAAAAAATCATAATAATTGATCTAATGGTGATAATAGAGTCAAATGGGTTAATGTGATAGATTTTTATCAAAGGTAAAGATCAAGAAAGTCTCAAGGAGATTGATGGAGCAAATATGCTCCAAGATGTCAGGTTACAATGAGATGAGGACAAGTGTTCATTGTTTAACATCCAAAAAAGATAAAGTTTGATCTTATTTAGAAGATAAATAGTGTTTATGTATTCATATTAATTAATATAAATGTTTTATGTTAAATTTAAGAGGTTAAAGTGATAGATGTCTAGCATGATTAAAGTGAAGATAATCTCAAAGAGATCGACAAAGCATGTTTAGTCAAAAAAATTAGGATGCATGAGATGAGTTCAAAGCAACAAATGTTTAAAATTTATAAAGGTCAAAGGGGATTTATGGTGTGAATTAAATTTTAGTATCAATGACATTATATGATATCCAAGTGACCAAAGTTTAACTTTGATCATTTGAATTCAAATATTTGAATTTAGCAAAGGAAAGACTAGTATCTAGTTTTTGAGCTATAACTTTCGATGTATGTAGAATTTACAAATGGTATAAAAATTGAAATTTTAGAGGACTCCAAGGTGAATTTTTTAATATGTATTTTAATATTTTTAAGTGTATTTCATCAAATATGTTAAGGTCACAAGTTTATTGTGTATTCATACTTGTTCTGTAAGTGGCCTGAAAAGAGTAACTGGGCTTATGTAGATGATGTTTCAATTTTTAATGGTGAATTAGCTTTTGTGGAGTGTTATCAACTCCATGAGGATGATTTTTTTTGAATTTTTAAGGTTTGAAAATTTGTATGTATTATGAACAATGGTTTATTATTTGACTATGTGTTCGTTCATAATCACTGTGTGCATAAAATGTTGTTTGAGCGAATTATGCTTAAAAAGAAGAGTTTTATGGTGGTTGTTGGTACTTAAGGGGGAAATATAGACCATATGGAATGGTTACATGATTTTTATAGTTTTTATATGTTCTTATTTGTTTTATGATGTGATAAATGGGTGAATAGGTCTCCTTGAGACCTATAAGAGCTACAAGGGCCTTATTAAAAGATGTAGTTGCTTAAGGGTGACCCATAAATGCTATGGAAAACCAATGAAGATTGTGTACTAAGATGTGTCTAAGTGATATATTTTCCTTAAGAGTTAATGAATTCCTAATGGATAACCATGATGGTGGTTATCATTGTTGCTCTATAAGTAGTGAAATTAAAGGTGGTGACTTCTAAACTTGTAAGACTTGGAGTGGGAGATGAAGGAGATATTTGAGAGAGACTTGTGTGTGTATTATTGATAAAATTATGGGTAGAGTTCCTTGAGGATGAATTTAAGATTATAATATATTGAGGATTATTTGTATGATTTTTAGGTCATAATTCTATTGGTAGAATAATGCTCTTATAGATTGAGTGTGAGTGAAAGTTAAGAGTGATAAGTAGAGATCCATCATCAAGTTTTGTAGAGATAATTTCATATGTGGATGTGTTCATAGGTATTATTGTGGTGTCTCAACATCTAAGGTGGTTAAATCGGTTAAATCTTTCTTACAAGGTGAAACTTGCTAAAAGTCTAGTTATTGTTATAGTTCAGCTAGACAAGTGTTGTAGTACCTTGTGGGATTATAGTATCACTAAATAGGGATTATAGTTCCTTGATCAGTTTTATATATTCTAAATTGGATCTTGTTATTATAAGATATTAGTACAATTATAAGATCTAGTGGGTTTTCTCCCCTAAGAGGGTTTCCCACATATGTCATGTGCTATGTGATTGATCTTGCATTGTCTCTCTTGATCATTGTTATGAAGGTTGTGTGTGCCTCATAAATGTATGTATTGATTGATTAAAAGTTTTGAAAGGATTAAAATTAAAGTTGTAATATTTGGGCTCACTAAATCACCCCCCTCTAAGTGATTGTACCTCTAACACAACTTTAGTCAATCTTCCTTGAACTAGGTCCCATTAGGTATGCCATAAATTATTGTAAGCTCAATATGCACCCTTGGAGTGGGTCTTTAGGCCCCTTCCAACTGAGATACAAAATTTGAACAACCCCAGGATATGGGTCACCTATGGTGGGTTTGAACCTCCATAGAAGGTCTTCTTACTCTTGATGCTCACTTAAACTAATGATTCATAGGGAAAAGGGCTAGAAAGAGGATAAGGCTTCCTAAGAAGGCTAAAAGGGTGATGTACAAAAGTTAAATTGACACTCATATAAGCTTGAACACACATTAGATTAACATAGGACAAATATATCTCACACAACCTCACAATCTCACCAATTGCATAAATATTTCATAGAAGAGGTTCAAATAGAACACTAATCTAGACCTACAAGTTATCTTGAAAACACATTCAAAGAGGCAATCAGAAGGATATTAAACTAAGAATATTCTCATTCATAAATTCACTAGACACAATCAAATTAAGCACTAATTGAAAATAAGAGATAGGTAAAGAGTTGATCCTATTACTTCAAAAGGTAGTTATTACAATATTTTGATAGGTTTTATCCATACAAATGAGCACACTTTTAAAAGAGTCTCAATGAGTATCCTTTTCCTAGAAAAGAGATAAAAATTTTAAGATTTGAGAATCCCCGTAATGGGAATGAGACTCAAATATCTAGGAGAAGGGAGAGAGAAAACAAGTAGGGGAATGCCATCAGAAAGGGAACACACTACCCTAGATCATTAATTGAGCTCAAGCTACCACCTTTTGTTCTAATGAATTCCTTGCCACCTTTTTGAGCCATCAAGACACTGCTCATGTCTTACTAAGTGGTAAAGTCTCCAAAGGTTCTAAGGATGTATTAAATTCATTTAGCTATAAGTTCAAACCACTAGATCCTTTTATTTAATCCCTCATGTTATCTCCCATTAAAGACAAAACTTTCATGCTCATGGATCTAATAAAATCATGGCCCTTTCTATTTTATATGATTGTTTATCAAAAATATGGCCATATTGAAGGATGAGGACCCTTTGCATTAATTACATATCTACTCCATTTTCATGTTTAGATCATAGGTCCATTATATAGGTGGAAAACCAATTTAAAATTATTAGTTTTCCTATAGTTTTTATGTTGATACAAACCTATAGATTGCATAGCCTCTTTCTTGATCCAAATAGGTCCAAATAGACCCATTTTATCTTTGTAAGAACAAATATCTCATTGTATACATAGGTCCTCCTTTAAAATATGTAAAACATAGTCATAAGACAAAACCTGTAGGCTATAAAATGTCAAACCAAAAGTCTATATTCACCTTCAATTGAGGTTCATTTATGGTCTTGATACCTGACTACATCATTGTGTATTTTTCATGTCATTTGGTTGAGCTCTAATGGTGATGGGATGACCTTATAAGACCTTGTTTATATCAGTTGAAAACCTACCTTTTAGTTTTACTTTTCCGATTGAATATTTCTTATGCCAATCAAAATGCTCCAATCTATCCTCACTCCCATTAACCTCATAGATCCCCAATATCAAATATTGACCTCCGATATGATTTTTATATCCTTGGTATGAATGAATGAGGTTTATTAATTTCTTACCATGAATACCCTTTGACATGTTGACTTTCTTGTGCACCATTGGATCAAGATGTATGAAGTAACATGATCCTTTGATCTATCTATCTCTAATTTCTTGTCAATTCCCATGCATCATCAGATCATTAGTATGAATGAATGTTGATCATTGATTGATCTTAGACCCACCTTCTTGTTAGTTCCTATGCACTATTGAATCTTATATTTATGAAATTGCACCATAGGATCTTTTCCAAGTTGTAGCCTTTTAAGGGCTTTTAACCTAGGGACCTTTTGACTTATTGACCCTAGAGCAAACTATTAATCTTATGTGTCACTATGTGATCTCACACATACCATTATATCTTCATCAAATTAAAAACTTTTACAGACATTTTAAACCCAAATGATCATTTTGCAAAGCTCAAACTTGACACTTGCATGAACATCCTATATTATAGGTATAACTTTGAAGCTCCATAACTTGATCTAGAAAGATCACATAGAAATAAAAAATTTAGGTCATGTTCTTGGAATGAATAAATTTGATTACACATGATCCACTAGTTATGAAAGTATTTTTTAGAACATTTATAAAATGTGCAAGTAAATTGGTGTGTTTATTCCTATGTGACATAATTGGAATGGCCTAGCTCACTTAGGCTAATATTAGGGACTTTTTCCAAAACCTTTAAAGCTTAAAATTATTTTTTGAGGCTTATTAAAGCTTTTCCATAACCTTGAAATATTTTAACACCATGAAACCCACTTGGGAAGTAGTTCCTTACTCTGTAGATAAATCAAATTATTCTTTAATAAAACATAAAGTGTTTTGAAAGATTTATGAGAAATTTTGATATCCTTAGATCACTCATTCAATCTATAAATTTAGATATTTTATTAAAAATTAAATCAACTTAGTTTCTTGATCGACATCCAAACATATAAAATCTTTACTACAATGTCAAGTTTTGTATGTGGGCCAAAATTTAGCCAACATGTCCAAACAAGGATAAGACTGAGCATGATGAAGAACATGATGAACATCATGGTGATGATAAGGTATATAAGCCTAATAAAATAAATAAATATTTTAGGATTTATGAAGGTAGGAAAGGGTAATTTAATAATAAGTGAAGTTTTTATACCAAATAATATAATAAATCATCTGATGTAAGTGACACAAGTACATCTGATAGTGATGATGATAGTAGGGAACATGAACATGAAAATAATGAAAATTTATTCATGGATATAAAAATAGATAATGATGGTTTCTAAAAAGGAAAATACCTTATGGATGATGAATAATCAGATGAAGAAGAGGTTGAATTAACCCTAAAAGAAGAATTGGTGAGTTCTCTAGAGGATTTTAAGTTTCAAAGAAGGAAGAATCAAAAACTAAGATCATTAGTTAAAGATTATGAAGAGTAGATTGGTTTATTTGAACATATATTGAGTAAATTATCCAAGGAATATGATGACATAATAAATTATATTGAGGCATTTATGAATATAGTCATGTTAAGAAGATTTATCATTGATGTCAAGTTCTGATGTCTTGATGTCAAGGTTGATGTCATTAATGTCAAGATACATCTAGTAAATATGCATGGTGAGTGGTCTATGAGATATGATCCATGTGACAAGAGATAATTTTAAGGTACCATAATTTTTATTCTAAGGTTTATGTCAAGGTTTAGGATAAATAAATCATGTTTAAGTATTAGTCTTTGAATAAAAAGTGTCTTGAGAAGTCTAGTCATAACAAACATAGTCATATCATGAGTATGTGCATGGTGAGCATGAATAGGTATGTATAGAGAAGTATGAAATTTTTTAATAATCATTTGAGACATATTAGAAAGGTATAATATCATTAATATGTGTTTTAAGGTCAATCATCAAGTCTCAAAATCTTGAGAAACCTAGTCATGACACTAGTCATAGCATTAAGGAACCTTGTGAAAAGGTATGATCATGGTGGCCTAGTGATATGAATGCACATAGAAATAAGAGGCCATATAATGTTTATTTATCATTCATATGAGTCATTTTATCTCTCATTATAGTTTTAAGTTGAGCCAGGGTAAGACCTCTAGTCCAAATCTGCAACTAGACTTGTTCTAGACCCTGTTTGACCTAATGAGGTGTTGATTTATTATTTTTGGAAAAATTAGTGTTTAATTCCTAAATAATAAAAGGTTATAAGGAGGAGAAAATAAATAAATAATATTCCAAATTAAAGCTACTAATTTGTGAAATTTAATTACAATTTGACATTTTCTAAAAATAGTAGTGAGAGAGAGACAAAATTAAACTTATCCTATTTTGTATTGATCTAACTAAGATAGGGTATATAAATTTGTGTTAAATCCTAGGAAACTATAAAAAATAGGATCCTGAACTTCATTTCTTGATTGGATAGGAGCACTAAAACTAGACACCCTAGGCTCTATTATTATAGTCCTTCCTTGGTATTATTATCCTGAGGATCTAATCTTTTTAGGTTTTATTTTCCTAGTAAGTGTGAGATTATGTAATTTTTTTTGGATCCTTAATACAAATAAATATCCTTTTATATCTGATTTTATATGTCTATGTATTTTATGCACTTGAATAGAAAATTTTACAAATAGAGAAAAGGGGTTAGTGTGTGTAAGATGCACTGGATGTGCTTCACATCCTATGTGTGGGCATGATGCCTACATACCAATAATATAAGGAAGGATCAAGCCATATTTATTTATCCCTTAAATATTTTTTTGTGCAATAGTGAATGAAAATGAAACAAATTCAAAAATTGGGTGTGTTTGAGATGACTAAGGGCTAGTGTAAGGACTTGAATTGGCTTGAAAGTGTATAGGCTAACTATATGTAGAGAATAGGGAGATGTGATTTAGTAGTCATTATTGTATTATTGCTTACTTTGTGATATTTTCCAACCATTTCCAAATTATCTTTAAATGGGGTTTTATATGGATTTATTGGTCATGGATTAGATAGAACCAAACTAGGCTGACATAATGAACAAGAGGAATCAAGGAAAAATGGTAATTTAGGCTCAAACTATGATTGGAAAGGAGCACTAGAAAGGGGACACCCTAGGGTCTAGTTCTATAATCCAACATTGGTGTTATTGTCTTGAGTAGACGAGACCTATGGGGATGGATTATTCATGACGAGAGTGTCCTAGCTAAATTAGGATCAAGTTTGAAAGGCTATGAATGATTGAGAATCAGTGAAAATAAACTTGAGAGGGTTATGAGAGTAAGAAAGAGGGACCTAAGGATTGGATGTCATTATCCATGCTCAAGTTGATAATTTTTGCATTTTATATGACTAAATTTCCCCCCCCCCCCCTTTATTCTATTGATGCAATAAAACAAAATACTAGAATAAATAAAAATAAAAAGTGAACCTAAACTTACCTACAAAGGTGAATCCCACAAAGCTATGTGATGCTGAGTAATGTTGGATAGTGCATATAAAGAATGTTGTGCAAGTTTGAATCTATGAAAGGAAAACAAAGAGTAGATTACTTATTATTATATGCATATAAAAAATAATAACACATAAAGCTAGGTAAGAGAGAGAGGAAGAGAAATGAATTAATACACCTCATCAAGTATGCAAACCAATACAATACCTATTGTGATGATGAGTAAGGCTGAGTAATGCTAGATGTGATGGATGATGTTGTACCAAAAGTTATATCATGAATGGAGATGAGTGCTCAATTCCCCATAAAGTGGCTCAAGAATGCAATGGCTAGCCTTTTGGTTCCATCATCACCTACTAAGTGAATCTATATGATCTTTTGTGTGTTAATTGATATTTGGACTATGTGTCTAATCCCTTTGAATAGGTGGTTCAAGAATACAAAGGGTGGTCCTTTGGCTCCATTATTGCCTCATGAAGTAAAGTTATGAATTGATATTGGTATGAATAAGTATGTCATATGAGATGGATTTTGAATACCATGAATGATCTAAAAATATATTAATGTGGCATGGATATCCAAATGTGTATTATAAACTATCCTAATATTCACCAACTTAGAAAAGATGGAGATTAGGCTTGTATGAAAGCCACTCCAAAACTAAAAATTTGGCTTATGTGGAAGCCACTCAGGAATGTGGAGGTTAGTCTTGTATGAAAGATACTCCAAAATTATGCTAACCACATACAGATGGAGTAAGGAATGAAACTATTGAGAATTCTTGGGTAATGTTGAACTCAAAAAGAAAAGAAGAAAAAGTGCTATGTAGTCTGCCCCCAATCACTGGTGTCTAAAACATGGATTCTAATTTAGAAGTTATACAAACTTTCATATCTAAAAATAAAAGTGAGAACTGATCATTCCTTGCATCATTCCACCTTTTTTTGTATTATCTAAGAAAATTATACTAAAAACTATTGATTCTAAACTGGTCTGATTGTGCAAAATTTTAGTTGAACCTACTTTTTTGCCTACTTCTAGAAAATCTATATGTTTTATTATTTGGATAAGAGCATCAAAATAGGACACCTTGGTATTAAACAATATATTATATCCTTTTTTTTTGTCCTATACTAAAATTGATCACTATTCTAGATTCTTGACTATCTACTTGGTTTATTCTGAGTGGTTTGATGACTAGTTATTGTTGTGGTTATTCTAAAATATGATTTTTTGACTGATAGGAGCTCTGATCTCTATAACAAAACCCTTATTTATTTCCCCCTCTTTTTATGGTAGGAAATAGGTACCCTATAATGACTACCCTCAAAATAAGAAGCCCTACAAGTGTGTTAAGCTAGAAATATACATGATATAGCAATGATAATCAATAAGATATCTCAAAAAATAGCATGGTTTGTATTGAGAGATTTTTAGATCAACAAGGGTATTCCTAGATAGATATAACAATGTAATACCATGTGTAATGTACTAGAATTAAATTAAAACTAGAAATTTTAATTGTTAGTTCGAGGGATGGATCATGATTCAGATAATGACATTGTAAGTAATCAAAAGCAATCAAATAATAAGCACATAAGGCAAGAATAAAGAATCATATAAGGGTGGCCAAGGGGCCAGGCAAATAATATACATGGGCACATGTCACTCAAAATATAAAGAAAGGATACAAGGCATGTTTAAATGCCACATACACATACAAGTGGAGCAAGCAAACTTATCACAAGGGCCACAGATACATAAAAGAGTAAAAGTAAAGGACATTGAAAAATGTCCTAAGACACACACATAAATAGAATCAAAGGATATTGGAAAATGTCCTAAGACATATATAGGAGACAAGAAATAACTAACAATACAATCACATCAAGCTACACTAAGTAAGAATATAAAGCATGTAAAGACTAGAAAGTTATAATCACATCTAACTAATCAAAGAAAGAGGGAAATTATGCAAGACATGTTTAGTACAAGACTAGATATGCTAAGAAATACACAATTTCTAGATGTTAATGATATATTGATAAAGTAATTTGTGTAAGCTACTAGATAATGCACATCAACATGATAACTTAGAGTGTGGAGTGTATGAAAGACATAGCATAGATGGTATAGTCATGTAGAATATGCCCCTAGTGGGTATGTATATCGATGTGTGTCTTGAATGTAGAAGTAGGAATTCCCCCTCAATGGGTAGAGTGAAGTAATCAAGTAGCTGGATTTCATTGCACACAATCAAAGAAGATCAAGTAAAGCATGGTAATGTAGATAGATTGACATACAATATCATGGAGCAGTAAATGTAAGTCCTACCATAGTAGTAGCAATGTAAATCATGGATGATGCTAAAAAAAAATTGTTGTTTTTGACATATTTGAATGTTTTTGTATTTTGAAATTTTGTATTATTTTTGGATTTTTTGAAATGTTATATTGTTTTTGTATTTTGAAATATTTAAACTATGTACAATCAAGTAGAATATATTATGTATAATCAAGTGTAATAAATTATGTATAGGTAATGTTGGAAGTAAAACTATGTATAATCATGTAAACAAAGTAATATTTACATAATAATATAAAATACTAGGCTGGAGGTGGAAGGGGTCCAAAGATGGAGCCTACTGGGGATGGAAATGGAGGAAGGGGTCATAACCATCCTCAAATATCTTGATATCATCATCATAAGTGTCATCATATGTTTCATATGTTGTGTTCATGGTGTCATTATGTTGAAGGTGAACTGAAGATTTTTCTAGTAGTGGAGATGTTGACTCTGCTCTGGGACATTTAACCATGCTAGTAAATAAATTTAGTAAAAATAGTGGATATGGTGATGTTGGCGATGATATAATATAAATAATACCTTGATCCTTTAGTTTATCCAATATTTGTTGTAAATTTGTACATGAGTTTGTATCATGTCTTATGATCCTATAAAAAGTACAAAATGGGTGACCATCCTGCTATGACAATCTATTAATAGATTTGTGTCATATTGTAGGTAATGTGATCAATCCATGATCAAGTAATATATATAACATAAACTATGGCTGATGTTATGTGTTACCTACCTAAATTTGAATAACTAGATCTATATCCATAGATGTAACTATGTGAACTGTATGTGTTAAGTGATCTATATGTGGCCATGAGTGTGGAGTATATTCTAAGAGTGTAGTACGAGATGATAAAAGTGATGTAGGATATGGAATGAGAGATCTAGATTCATCTCAGTACTCTCTTGGACCAACTAGTTTAAAGCTCAATCCACACAAATATTCATCTATAAGTGTGGGTGTCGTATCATCATCTAAAGAAGCTTGGGAATCTATATCAACATCATGTACATATGGTAATTCATAATTTACCATAAGGGGTAACTAGAATATAGGAGTCTCATCACTCATCATCTATAGTAGTAGAAGATGTTACTACTAAAAAATTATCTATATCTAATGGAGTAATTATGAAATCAATTAGAACTATAGGTACTACTATTGATGATTATATATGTGTAATAGTTGTTGAAAGTGTGATTGATGGAGTAGCTAGAAAGGTTGAAGCTGCTATGATTGGTAGAATATTTAGAGTTAAAGGTATGACAATAAGTGGAGTACAAGAAGTGATAGTCTTTCCAACCTCATATGTATATGTTTGATCAAGACAAATGCAATGAGGTGGTGGTTGTACTATGATATAAGGTGTCCCATCCGGTGAAATAGTCAAAGATGACTCTATAGTTCAACAATATCTAAATGGTTGGTTGTTTATTGGACATGTGTATAGATATCCTTCATGGATAAACTTAATACATCAATGGAGATTAGAAGGAATGGCCCCCATAATATGTATATAGTTTCATCCAAGTAAAATATTATAGTGGAGAGGACTTGGCATGACCTAGAACTATATAGAGAGGGTTTTGGGTCGTACCATGATATCCAAAGTAATGGTGCCCAATGTCTGTCATGGTATATCATTAAACCCTCAAATGTTATTCTATGATTTTTGTATTAATGTCATATCTATTCCCATGGCCTATAATAATGTGATATGACAAATATTAATTTTGGAACCACTATCAACAAGAACTCTCTTGACTACACTGGTTTTGACTAGAACTTGTATGAACAATGGTAAATTTTGATCAATAACTATCTGAGAAGGCATGTCCTCATTGTCAAAAGAAATTACATCTTATATAGTTTTTAAAGTGTTGAACACTGATGCAAAATAATAATGTTATGAATCAATGGTCATAAAATTTTGAGTGAGTGCCTAATAAATAATGTCCTTGATGATATTAGCTTTTTGAAGCTTTTCTAACATGGAAATCTTAGCTGGAGTATTTCTCAATTGATCAAAAATATCATATGACTTTTACAAATATGATTTTGTGGGTGGGTTGGGCCTAGGATGGGAAGGAATAGAAGGGTGATGGGGATCTTGTCTAGATGGAGGAAGTATGACAACATGTTGAGTAATAGCTCTAACCACATTATCTAATATCCATATGAGAGGAGTAGTGGCTATGGGAGGACAACAAAGATAATTGATGGGTCAAGGTGGTGGAGGGATAAAGGGTGTCAACTAGGCTCTCTATAAATGGGTAGTAACCTAGGGAAAAGTGAAATGGACCATGCAACATGACTTTTCATGGGGTGGAGGCTCCAAGGGAGGTAGTGCAAGATATGTATTAACATGTTTAAGAATAAATTGCTTAACATCATCTTGTATAATAAAAAATAAACATGAAATGCAAAGAATGAAGTTTTATAATAACATATGATAGACTTCATCATTCATGTACATGATAGTGATTATTATGATTTCCTTTTTATTTGCAAGAAATGTAAGAAAATCTTGTACACAAGTGAGAATCATATTTGTAATTTGATTATGGATGTAAGGTGATACCTCAAGAAGCAAATAGGTTCTTTTATATGCAACTAGGGATTTGACAATAATATTTTTGAAAAAAACTATGAATTTTTGAAATTAAAATTGAATTTTTGAGTTAAGTATGCAAGTAAAAATTCAAAAAATAATGGGAAAGTGTTTGATTTAATGGGACCTAGTAGATGCAACTAGGGTTTTGAGGAAAATATTTAAAAAAAAAATTACTATGAATTTTTGAAATTTGAAGTGATTTTCTAATTTTGATATGCAACTAAAAATTAAAAAATTAATTGGAGCTAGTTGATGCAACTAGGGTTTGAAATAAAATTATTTTTGAAATTACTATTAAATTTGAGGATTTGAATCAAATTTCTGATTAAGATATGCAAGAAAAAAATCAATAAATTATTGGATTAATATTGGAAAATTACAAGGATCGAGTGTATGAAACTATGGTTTGAAATAAAATTATTTTAAAATTTAATAATAAATTTTAAAATTGGGGATGAATCTCTACTTAAAATATTCAATAAAAAATTCATAAATTTATGGGAAAAATCAGCTAGGAATTTACCATAAGGTTTCTAGGGTTTTAATGCATAATTTGAAGTAAGTTAGTTCACCAAATGATTTATTATTTTTGGGGAAATTAGTGTTTAATTAATAAATAATAAAAGGGTCTAAGGAGGAAAAAATTAGTAAATAATATTCCAAATTAAAGCTACTAATTTGTGAAATTTAATTACAATTTGACCTTTTCTAATAATAGTATTGAGAGAGAGAATTAAACTTATCTTATTCTATATTTATCTGACTAAGATAGGGTCTAAAAATTTATGTGTAAACCTAGGACACTATCACAAACAAGATCCTAAAATTCATTTCTTGATTGTATAGGATCATTTAAATTGGACACCTTGGGCTCTATCACTATAGTCCTTCCCCAACACTTTTGTCTTGAGGATCTAAGCCTTTTGAGTTTTGTTCACCTAGTTAGTGTGAGCCTGTATAATAAATTTTGGAGCCTCATTGTCAATATATATATTTTTATTTATGATTTTATATGTCTCTATATTTTATGCACTTGACTATAAACTTTTGAAAATAGGGATATAAGGTTAGTGTGTGTAAGATGAATTAGATGTGTTTCACACCTTGTGTGTGGGAATGATGCCTACATACCAATACTCTGAGGAGGGATCCAGCCATATGTCGTTCTCCCTTTAATAATGTTTGGTGAAATAGTGAATGAAAATTTAATAAATGCAAAAATTAGGTGTGCTTGAGATGAATAGGGGCTATTTTAAGGACTTTAATTGGTTTGAAAGTGTATAGGTTGGCTATATGAAGAGAATAGGGAGATGTGCTTGAGTAGTCTTGCTTGTATACTTGTTTGATTTATGATATTTGCCAACCCTATCTAAATTATCTTTGAATGGGATTTTATATGCATCTAATTGTCATGTGTTAGATAGAACCAGACTAGGTCAACACAAGGAATAAGTGGAATCAGGGGAAAATGATAATATAGGCTCAATTCTGATTAGATAGGAGTGCTAGAAAGGGGACACCCTAGGGTCTAGTGCTATAGTCCAACTTTGGTGCTATTATCCTAAGTAGATAGGACCTAGGGAGGATCGATTAGTCATGAAGAGAGGGTCATAACTCATCTAGGATCAAGTTTGGAAATCTATGAATATTGGGAATCAGTGAAAAAAATCCTAAAATGGTTATGAGAGAAAGCAAAAGGGAACTAAGAATTAGGTGTCATTAGCTATGCTCAAGTTGCCATTTTTTGCATTTTATATGACTAAAAGTGTCTTGAGGTGTTTTAAATGCCTATGAAGGATGTAAAATAGTGTTTGAGCATGAGATGGGTTGTTTGAGTTTGTATATGAGGTGTTGAGAGCTTGGATAGTAATTAAAAGGTTAATTTAAGGGCCTAATGTGACTTACAGGTCAAATCCTAGAGAGCATGGAGAGAACATGGCATAATGGGGTATGAGGTTATGTTTCCAAGACTAATATGTAAATATGATAATTTTAAAAAGTGTGTCATGTTGTTTCAATTATGTTGGACAATTTTTAGGTCAAAATTTGAAGTTTAAGACAAGAAAAAGTGTTTTAAGATCTCTCATGTGCATAGAATGAATGTTTCTCAATATGATAAACACTTTAAAGTGTTCATTGGAACATGTAACCTTTGCATTGTAACTTAATATATTTATGGTATATGGGTGACGGTTCTAGATCAAAGTTCTAAGCATTGGTTTCTATAATGAGGGGATAAGCTTTATGAATGATCATTAAGACTAGAAGATGGTTTAAACCCTCAAAGAACCCTAATAGTGACCTAATATGAAATAAGTTATTATAAAGTGATTATAATGGATTTTTATGGATATGTAAGTGATATGAGGTGGTATTCATCTCTCCCAATCATGTTTAGGTGTGATTGGTTTGTCAGGTGAGTGAGCGGAACCTATATGAAAGGCATTGGTTCTCAGAGATTTATTGTAGCAGTTAGAGTTGACCAAGTCAAAACTAATAAATGGATAGAAGACAAATATTGAGAATTTTATTTGATTTCCATTCTGGTTTTTGAGTAGGATCTATCCTTAAGGTGTGATAAACTAGTCATATAATTTGACCAGTCACTAACAAACTTAATGGTGCAAACAATGAGAAACCCAAATAGAACTAAGAAGTTGATTAGGGATGTATTATCATGGATTAGGGATGAATAAAAGTAAATGGGTAAATTTTTAAATAATTTTAATGCATGTTAATTTTGGATATAATTTTTTTTGAGGTTAGTTGATATGATGAAAATGTTGCTCATAAGTTGACTTGTCTAGTATAGATGAGATAGTGAAGGTGTAAGGTTATGAGATTGGTATACAAGACCAATATTTCCATTTAAACACAATATATTTTTATATGATAGATACCTAATTATCTCATAATATAATCTAAATGTATTTAAAGTGTTCATACAGGTGTTGAAGGTCAAAATCACCATGACTGGTCTTCAAGGTAAACTAGAAGTTTTGGGTAAGCAGGTTATATCGATGAGTTTGAAGATATATTCCTTGAGCTTAAGCATATAATGTACATAATGTTTTTATTTATTAATTTTATGTGACATACATTATTTTAAAAATATTTAAATTAATTTTAAGAGTTTAAAACATCAAATCCAAAATGGCTTGTCTAGCTGAGTGAGGTATTAGAGAGGAAGGTTAACAAATTGGTCTGTAAGACCAATAATTGACATTAAAGATTATGATATTATTTATGTAGTTTGTTTTAAGTTTTTTTATTAACATATTAATTCATTTTTAATTCTTTATTATATTTCTTTAGGTTTTATAATTTCAAGTTCCCATGACTGTGTTTATAGGCTAGTTGGTAGTTCTAAGTGGTCTACTTGTAGAGAAGGGTTTGAGTAATTTAGCCTTGATTTTTGAAGTAAAAATAATATTATGATGACCTTTAGTTAATTTATATTTTTTATGTGTTATTTTTTTTCATGATTTTTTTAAATTTTTGTTTATGCTTTAGTTATTCAAGATGGACTTTCTAGTTATGCACAGGCCTAACTATGAACAGTGCTAATGGGGTGCTTCAAGCGGTGGTTGAAGATAAAAAGTGTTATGAAGAATATATGAGATAATAATGGGTTTATTTTATTTGAATATTATGTGTTCCTAACTTTTAAGGTTTTTTAATGTGTTCTAAGGAAGGCAAAGTGTAACATGTTCTAATTAGACCTAATGGGATTAGGTCTCCATAAGACCTAAAGATGAGATAAGAAATAATTGAGATATGTCAAACCTAAAGGGACTAAAATAATTTTTAATCCATGTCTATGATATTTCATAATATCCATTTTATTTTTGACCTAAGAGTGTAAGGATGTTTAGTTGACTAAGAAGGATATGAACAAGATAAGATTACAAGTACCAAGAAATTTTAGGTCCATTTGGGTGTGTAGTGTGCAAGTGAATAGAATAACATATTACAGAGCAGAATAATGTATTTTATACCATTATATGAATTTATATGATCTATTATTAAGGTTTTAAATAGGTTTTTTTCATTAAAATCAAGGTCATATGACCTAAACTAATCAAAAAGAGCACTAGTTGAGTGAAGAAACATAGAAAGCAATTTCAGAGAGTTAAAAGAGAGAGAAGAGATGAAGAATGAGATCATCATCTATTTTATGAGAAACATTTTTTTATGAATTTTATCAAGGGTTTTAGTTGGATGCATTGGTACTGATTCATCTAGGGGGTTGATGCCTCCTTGTAAGTGAGTTCTTGCTAAAGCCTATATGAGTTAGTGCTTAACTAGTTGGGGTTGGTGATCCATATGAAGTTGGTGCTTCACTAAAATTGGTGTTTGTATTATAATAATATATTCCATTTAAATAAATCAATGATTTTTCTTCCCCTTGAGGTTTTTACACATATGTGATGGTTTTTTGTGTTTCATGCTCTTGTGGATTGGTGTTTATGTGTGATAGGTCTATATAATTATTTGATTAGTTCATGATTACTTAAGTGAAGTTGATAAATAATTTTTTGAATATTTCTTTATCCCCCCCCTTCTTATTAATTTTTATTCCAATAATTGGTATCATATTCTAGTCCTTTAAATCATCTCTAATAGCCTAAACGAGATTCTAGAAGCAAGGATGGATAGTTAGTAAGCTCAAGGTGATTTATCTACCAATAAGGCTCCATTATTAAATGGATGTAATTATGTCTTTTGAAACATTAGGATGAAGATATATCTGATGTCTCAAAGTCATGATATTTGGTAGTCAATTGTGGATGGCTATAGTGCTCCTCTTATTCCACTAACTAATGTAATAGGTAAGAAGGCTAGTAAAAATAATTCCAAGGCAATTAATGACATTTTTTTTGGTCTATCAGAGGTATATATTGTGAAGGTGATTAACTATATATCAACCAAAAATATATGGGATAAATTGAAGACCATTTATGAAGGAGACACCAAGGTGAATATGGATAGTTGTAGACCCATCGAAGAAAGTTTGAAAGTTTAAAGATGAGTGAAGATGGAACAATTGCATCTTACCTATTGAAGGTTGATGAAGTTTTCAATATCATTATAGGATTAGGAGAAGAAGTGGAAGAGTATATTATTATTAAAAAGGTATTGAGATCACTAACTCCTAAGTTTTATTCTACGGTATCTTCAGTATAAGAAATGTAATATTTGGACAAGCTAGAGATGGATGGGATTCATGACATCTTCACTACCTATGAGATGAGAAAAAATGAAGGAAGACCTCCCAAGAAGGAAATAAATTTCAAAGTTGAGAAAAATAAAAATCCAAGAAATTCAAATATGAGGAATGTTCAGTTGATGATGATCAAATAATTCCATATTTATAAGGAAATTGACATTTGGCTTAAGTACAAGGTTAAGTTAACATTCAAATGTTTCAACTATGGAAATATTGGTCACTTTGTATCTAAGTGTCTTAACAAGGATAAATCTAAGCATAATGAAGACCATGATGAACATCATGGATATGATAAGAAGGCCTAAAATCCTAATAAAAATAAGAAAGAGTCCAAGAATTATGAAGGTAGGAAAAGAACTTTAAATAACAAGAAAAGTTTTTATACTAAAGAAGATAACTCTTCTAATGTAAATGACTCAAGTGAATCTAATAGTGATGATAGTAGTAATGAACCTAAACATGACAATAACTAAACCTTATTTATGGCCATAAAATAAGATAATGAGGGTTACTTAAATAGAAATACCTTATGGTTGATTTATAATCAAATGAAGAAGAAGCTAAAGTGAACCTTGAGGCAAAATTATTGAGTGCCTTAGAGTAGTTAAAGTTCCAAAGAAGAAATAATCACAAACTAAGATCATTAGTTAAGGAATCTAAGGAACAACTTGGCTTATTTGAGGAGAGACTATGTAATTCTTCTAAGGAGTATGATGAGATCATCAATCAGATTGAATCATAAATTGATATAGTCAATGAAAACCTAAAGGCTAAAGAGGAAGAATGTGATAGGTATGAAACTAAATTGGAATACTTTAAATATAAGTTAGATCAATCATCTATCAAGGTGAAGACATTTTTGAAGTTTTAAAAGATCACTAAGGTTCTAGATGAAATCTTGAGTATTCATAACTCTATAAGTGATAAGATAGGTCTTGGTTTAAAACAAGATCAAAAGGTGGAAGATTAAGTCAAAGAGAAGGATATTCAAGCAAAGAAGGTCAATATGAAACTACCTATCAAATAGCTTAATGATATGATGTATTCTAATTCATTCAATGGTTACTATTTTTTATGTAGTCAATTTGTCCATAGAGCAAGAGAGTGTAGAAGACCCTCCAAGAATGAGTAATCATGGGACTATGGAAGTAATGATAGTTAACATTAGTTAATAGGTATGTATGAGGTGGTTTAATATAGTTGTCATCATGTCAAACAAACACATTTTAATATTCTATCCTTAGGTCATCAAGTCAAAATAGGAGGTTTGAAGGTCCTAGAGTGCAAGAGAGGAGGCAAATGATTATGTGAAAACTAAAGATAGTAAATATGAGCCATGATCAATCCACAAGCTAAAGTGTCTTATTTTATGTGATAGAACATAATTCAGAATTGAAATAAAGTCAAGAATGCCTATTAGTAGTTCATGTTAATGATCAAACAGTTGATGAAAAGTTCAAGTCTATATTTCCAATCAAGCCTAAAAGGATATTGAAGGATATTCAATCTTGTGAGAGCATAGAGATCTAGGAATCTCTTGAACTTGTGATGTTTTAAGTGATATATGGAAAGTGGTGACTCCATTAGGATTCATGCAGACACTATTTTGTTAGTATAAGAATGATGAGTGCTTACATTAAGGGCGATCTATTTAGATTGTTCATTAGATCTAATTGTAGTTGATGATAAGAATATGGTGTCTTAATGTATGCTCAAATATGTGTGTCATATCAGTTATGTCATCGATAAAGTGAATGGTTTTGAGGTCTAATTTCATTTTAAGGTAGTATGTATGTAGTAAATTGGAGCATGTTGGACCCCTAACCCATTAGTAAATAATTTGTGACAAAACGACATCAACCTAGGCATAAGAGGATAATTTTGTTGATTGGTTACCATTTGATATTTTTTAGATAGTTGTAAGTTGTAGTGCATATCTTTAACCAGCTGGTAGGTAGATAACCATCTCCCATATTTTTAAGGCATCTTTGAAGATTTGAAGAGATGTGGTAGCTATAGTGAAAACTTCATAGATTCATGGAGCTAGTGGTTATGATGACCAAGTTCTAGCTCAACACTCAGCATGCAACTTTTACCCTAGTGAAGATGCTCCTAAGGAGTTATTTAAGGAGCTCAAGCCAAGAGAGGAAAGGGAGATGAATAAATGTAATAGAGCTTTGGTGAAATGAATTATTTGCATACATTCATTTATTTGACATGAAGGCTTTATAAACAAAATGGAGGATTATTGGCTTTGTTTTTATGTGACCAGTCTCATTTGTGAGCCTCTAGGTTATTAATATTATGATATGAATAGAAACGTTGTTATTAACTTTGACAAATGACAAGTGTTGTGCATTTATATAAAATATCTCTCATTTTCATGTTTCTTTGTATTGCTAATAAAATGCATATATATTTAATGTCATGCCTTTGAATCAATTTTATAAATTGATGTTTGAATCATGGTGTGGGTTCATATGTTTTTCTAGTCTTTCTATTTTAATGGAGTCCCAGTAAACTTCCATGATCTCACCATTACTTAGAATGATGGATGAATATAGGGTTGTGTTAATAAACCAATAGTTGTGTAATTCACATATGTTTAATATGATTAAAATTATCCTTGTGACCTATTAATCACCTATATGACACTAGGATTAGTCCATAAAAGTATTACACCTTTGGACCAACCTTAAGTTTTCATTTAAGTGTTAAATTACCCTAATTGAAGCCTCATTTTATGGCACAACTAGCCCAATGTAAGCCCTAGTTCCTTCTTAGATACACTTTGGGTGAGTGTATTAGGCCTATCCCTTATATGGATTGATGTCAGTATAGCTGAGTGATTACATGTTGAGCACAAAGGGAACATCCTATGTTTTCACCTAGCTATAATAAACTAAGAATTGATTAGACTATTTTACAATATTTTGGTTCTATTATCGAGACCTGTGTTGAATTTTATTATTATAATGGTGCGACAAAATCATGTACTGAATATTGGATACAATAGGTGGAAGATAGATTTGTGTTGAATCATCTAACCTATAAAGGATAAAATCTAAGAAAATGGGTTCAAGACAACCTATATGATGCTTTATATGAGGTTTTTTTTTTTGAGTTACTTGAGCATGTGTACAAGTGGTTGGTTGCATATTTAAACCATAGAATAAAAAGCTGTGGATGATGATATAAGTAGATATAAAAGCACTTAAATATGCTTGATAACTTGGATGATACTTGGACTAGATTAATAGACAAATGGTGGAAAGGAGCCCTAAATATATATTTACTTGAGTTCTTAATCTCAACTTATTCATTCCTTGAGGAAGTAGAGTACTAGTTTTTGTATGATCCAAGAAGTAGGTTCATGAAGGAGTTCAGTACAAAGCTCAAAAAGCTAATGGTTGACTACAATTTTTAAACTTTGGGGATGGAAGGCTAAAATCCTTTCACATATAAGCTATGTAAATGGGGATAAGGGAATGCATAGGTGAGGCATAATGGAAGGGGATGAACAAATTGACACTTGAGAGTTCAAAAGACAAACCTATAATAAGAGATGATACTGATTGATGGAGCATATGAAACTAGAAGTACTAAGAGGACACGTATTGAATGGGAAGGGAATGAAGAAAGATATATTGAAAGATAATAATGTGAATATAAGAGGTATAATGAATTGATGAATCAAGCTCAACACTTTATAGGGGTGGAATTCACTAGGTTCTTATAGGATTTGGTAACTATAGATACAATTTATGTGCCTACCCCCTTCGAACCTATAGTGCATGCTCATATGCTAGATCCCCCACTTAAAGAAAGTACCAAAGTAATTATTGACTCTAATAAAAAATTAGATATTAGATGTTTTTAATACTTATATTGTAACTTGGCGATTGAATAGATTATTCCATATAAGGAGGAGAGCACAACTACCTCTAGACCAATGGATGCTAGTGCACCATAATAGAAATTGAACATGAGTGTACCAACTTAGTTGATGTTAGTGATGAAAGGTGTGAAACATCCTAAAAGAAGTGGTATAATACCACAAACAAGTAAAACAATAATAATGACATCAATTACACTAGAATTAATAATGGGACCAATACCTAACCCTAGGGTTAGAGGCATTAGAGGACCACTACTAGGATAGGTGCTAGGGGACAACCACCTCAAGTAATAACTACCCCATTACATAATATATACTATGAAATGGTTATGCACCTATCAAAGTATCACATCATGGAAAATGCCATAGAACATGTGTTAAAATATGAACCATAGTGGTGCATGTGAGGCATGACCTTGTCAAAGTACAAAGCTACTTAATTTGTGACCACTTTATTTAATCATGCCCACACCTGGTACAAAAAACTTTATCCTAACTAGGCCATGGTTAAATATGATACCATGAAGGATGATTTCATGAATGAATTTGACATTCTTGAGTTTGAATAATAGAGAATTTCCATGCTAAAATAAATTACCCAAGGTGTCTTACAGAGTGTGTGCCTATATGTTGCAAAGTTAAAAACTCTCTTATCAAATCTCCCATATGATATTCACCCTTACCATCATGCATAGTGGTTCATTGTGGGGTTTCTCATGTCATTCCTAAGAGCACTTTCCATGAAGACTTTTATCAACCCTCAAGAAGCACTTCAAGCCATGCTCAGATTTGAGGTTGTTAGAAGTGAAAACATCAAGATCAGCCCATTTATAAAAGTATATATTGTGCCTATGGCCTCCTAGATCTAAAATGTTACTATCAGATCATCTCATGATGCTCTAATTGGATTATGGTGCACCAATTATGAATTATAAGGCCATAATAGAACTAACTATCTATGAAGGAATGTGTGCATCATGCTTCTAAGTTGTGAAGTATATCACAAACCATATTATGTCATAAATTATCCTTTGTTTTAATGTACTATCCAAGTCAACACAACCATCTATTTTTAATTGTGTGATGCCTACACCCAAACCATTATTGATTTTAGGGTGATTGATGAGATGTGTGAAAACATGGAGAGAGATGCCTAACAAGATACCACATTAGTCAAAGGGAAAGCAAACCAAGGTAATGATGGATAAAACTAGTAAAAAATAGGATTTAGAATATAATGAGGCACCAGAGGGTGAGACAAAGGATGTGGTGGTGGAATATTCTCACCACACTCTTGTTATAAGTGTGGTTCAATAGAGTATTATCAACATGACTTCTTTACACATCTCATGTGTGGGTATTATTGAGGGTCCCATAAGGTATAATAATTCCCTAATATATACAAAATGTTGAACTACGGTAGACCTAGAGTAAAAAAGGGTGAAGGAATGATTAGGCATGAGCATAAAATGGAGAAATAGACCCCAAAGCTATAACCTACATGCATAGAGGTTGTAAAATTCCATGAAACTATATAAAATGGATTCACTACTCAGCCACTAGTTGTGATAGTACCTAAATTACACCTTGAATATGGGGATAAGAGACAAGGGTGAAGGAATGATTAGGCATGAGTAGAAAATGGAAAAATAGACCCCAAAGCTTCAACCTACATGCATAGAGGTTGTCAAGGTACATGTAACTATGGAAAGTGGATTTACCACTCATCCACTAGTTGTGCTAGTACCTAAATTACACCTTGAATATGGTGATAAGGGTCATAATGAGTGAGTAACATGGCCTAAACCAAAAGTTGCATTGTACCCAAACCCAACATGTCAAAAAGATATATTATAGCAGGCTATGAGTGTAGTCCAAAACCTAAAATGGGAGATCCAATTAGCATGAAACCTATAAGTGTAGCTTACCACCTCTTTTAAGAATCAAGATAGATAAGAAGATGAATTAAAATAATTAACTAAGATATTGTACCTCTTACAAATAGAGGAAATGTTTCCCCTATTGAAAAACTTACTCCTAGAACATGTAAGTTAAAATAAATTTGAGGTCATCATACCATGTATGGAGAGGATGTGAGAAGTTAAATATACACAAGATGTTGAATATGACCAGGAAATCTTGGTGGATGCCATGATTTATGGATGGTCTATCTATGAGGTTCTTATAGACATAGGTGCTAAGGTAAATATCTTGACCAAGAATGCCTAGGAGAAAATAGACAGGTTAGCCTTGAGACCTTCCCCTCATTTATTATTCATGGCTAATAAATCCCAAGAACAACCTATCATAGTTTTGAAGATTTAAGGTGTAGATATCATGGACATCTAATTCTGGATTGATTTTGAATTAATAGAGTTAGTAGAGCAGGACAACTACCTAACACTTCTAAAAAGGCCATGACATTATGAAAATAATGCATATATGTAATATTATAACTTATATTTTCACCCTTTGAGGATATTCAAAGGTCTCCTCATCCAGGGGGCAAAACGGAATCACCTCTAGGATTTTGGGTAGCTTAAGGAATGAGGTGAGTCTCTAGATAGGGTTACCTCCCTTGATGTATCACTATGAATTGAACCTAATACTAAATTTTGGGGGTGAAAAGGGATATAGATAAATAAAATAAAATATAAAATAAGGAGGTGATAGACCAAATCAATTTGATGACTTCTAATAAATTGCATTCTACACTTGAGACCAAGAAACAAACTAAAACATGCACTCTTTTAATCTTCCTCTTACCACATTAATGTTATATTATGAGGTCATGGGTGAATGTAAAAAGCTAGGAGGACTAAAAAGAGTCCTTGGATGGAAATAATTAAAATACAAACTCACTCAACATTATACATCTCCTAAAACACTTCACATTCCCTGTAAGAAGAAGTTTTCCAACTGCAAACAAGGTGAAAGAATGAGACCACATGCTAGGAATCCATAGTCTTTACTAAATAAGATTCATCATTAAAGTGAAACACACATATGAATAATAATTAATAGGTAATACATAGTCATTTTATTGATCAAAATTTATAAAAATGAGTATGTCTTTGGAGTATCTAATACAATGCCAAAATGGCCAGCTCTTATAGATTTTGAGAAAGAGAGAAAAGAAGAGAAGTCCAAGGGTCACAAGGACACTTGTAAAGTGTGATATCCCCTTATAATAGGGAATATAAAACGTCAAAATCTCTGATACCACTGTGATATCCCCA
Source organism: Torreya grandis (assembly GCA_037957365.1). Lineage (NCBI taxonomy): Eukaryota > Viridiplantae > Streptophyta > Pinopsida > Cupressales > Taxaceae > Torreya > Torreya grandis. The sequence continues at coordinate 1,263,657 of JARHVA010003102.1, forward strand.
ACCAATAGGGAATATATAAACTCTAAAGCTCTGATACCACTGTAATATCCCTTCGAATATCAAAACAAAGCTCCAAATTGCTTATCTGAATTTCTGCAAAATATCTTCAAATAGATGAATAAATCACAGTATAATTTCTTATTTATTTGCTCATAAGCTTACAATAGAGATCCTCTGTCAGGTATACAAATAATATCGAAAGCTCGGCCTTATAGCCTGAATATTCCGTGAACTGGGCTGAATCTGGAACGTCTCGGCCTGCTGTGTAAAAAACACAGTCGCCGACGTCGGTTATACTGCCGTCGTCGGTCGACCTGTAGTGATCCCCTTGTCGACGTCGGTGATGAGTCGACTGATGTCAGTCTCTGTAAGTCTCTGTTCGCCGATGTCAGTACCTAAACTTTCTGTAGATGCGTACGGATTTTCACAGATCTGTACGGAAGTCGTACGGCCACTGATATTGCTCAACCTATATGCTTGATCCTGACCTGTAGAATTATGGGCTAATACAAAGATCTATATCTGGATAATTTTGGAATCAAAACCCAAATAATGAAAATACCTGAAACCCTCGTGATAGCTTCTATGTGAAGTTATCTCTCAAACTTGTAAGTACATGTGATAACTTCTGGATGAAGTTATCTCCCAATTCGGCAATAGATCGGTTGATCTTTCACAACCTCTGAATCGCTCACACTAAAGAGTTGACGTTCTTCAATGCAGTTTGGCAATAGATCAGCTGATCTTTCACAGCCTCTGAATTGCACACAATGAAGAGTTGACGTTCTCCACTGCAGATGGAATACTGGAACCCTTGGCTCAGTCTTCACAGAAGAATTTCTTAACAAGAATAAATATCAATAATAAGCATGGATACCAACTCTCTTCCATGAGAGATTCTTATACACCTCCAAAGGTGTGCTTGCTAAAATTAGATTCCCTTAAATTAGACTGGGGTTTCCTTAATTTAGAACTAGGGTCTTAAAATTAGACCAATTCTTAAATTAGAATGAGGATCCTAAAATTAGACCCAATAATAAATAATTAATAATTAATTATTAATTATTAATTATTAATTAATAATTAATTAAAATTGGACCAAATAATTAATATTTGATTAAATCAATCAAATATTAATATCTCCTTTAATTCATGTCCTAACGAGCCCAAACGAAAGCCAAGCCCAGCTCCATCAAGACCCTCTATCCACCTCATCAGCCTACGAGGGTCACATAATAGGCTAATCATCTACTCTGCACATGTCAACTAAAAAGGGGACATGACAATCTGCCCCTCCTGAAATTGCTTGCCCTCAAGCAATCGCTGAATACCCAGATCCCAAATGAAGTCTCGATCTACAGTGCTATCAACCAACACAAACTCCAGGCCCTGTCCATCACCACTCTCATCCAATGACATCACATCACCTCTATCTCCTGTACGCATATCATCATCAACATGTGACCCCCTTGTAAAAGAAAGCTGAGCCTCTACCACATGTGCTGACTCTTGAACTGAACTCACCTCAAGACAAAGCTCGTCCTCATATCTCTCCTGTGTTGGTGCCAATGTGCCCTCATCATCGCACTCTATCATATCATGTAGTATAGGCATCTCCATCCGATGAAAAGACATATGCTTGAAGCTGCTGCCCCGTATTGCCTTAAGAATATGTGTTTTTCCATCAACCTGAAAACGAACCTCCATATCTTTGAGATGAAGAGTAACTTCCTCAAATGAATGAAGCCACTTCATACCCAAGACTAATTCTATGTCCCCCATGTTCACTACAAAATAATTAGCCTTGAACTCATAGTTGTTCAAGCGCAATGGGAGATCTCTAATCATGCGCTCACACCTAAGAGTGTGACCATCGGCTACCTTAACTCTAATCCCCTCAAAATTTTGGTAGTGAGTCCACGCTCCTCCACCAATCTAGCATCTATGAAATTATGTGTGGCTCTTGTATCAAGAAGGGTGGTAACCTTCTGCCCTGCCAAAACTCCATGGAGTCTGAATGACTCATCTGACTGAATGCTGGATAGGCGTGCCTCCTGTATATGAAGCTCTAAATCTACCTCTGCCTTAGGCTCTGAAGCCTCTGCCTCCTCAGAACTACCCTGCTGTTTGGAATCTTCTGATTCCGCATCCTCATAATACGCCCACATCACACGATTTGCTTTGCCCTTAGGCCTCAAAGGGCAATCGTGATGGATATCATATGGACCTTTGCAGTAGAAGCAAAGCTTCTTCCTGCGTAGATCATTAAGTGCCTCACGATCCAAAGGTGGTGCTGCTGGATTGGCCTTTGAATCATTTTTAACCCCGGATTTATCTATGTTGAAATCCGGTCTCTCTGTATCCCCATTGGAGTGCTTATGGTCTCTCGATGAAGAAGTACCTCTGGAGTTAGATCTACTTGATGGGGCTGCCATCTCCATACTGCGCGCCTTCTTCATAGCTTCCTGTAATGAAGGAGGATCAAAGCCTTTGATCCAACCTCTCAATGGTTCTGTCAATCCCTCCATGAAGAGTACTACTAGTCGCCTCTCTGAAATGTCAGGAACCATGACTGATAACTTCTGGAAGTCACCAATGTATGACTCTAGACTGCCGCTTTGGTGCAACTGTGCCAACTCTCAAAAATAGGACTCTGGATCCCTCCTATCAAAATGCTCCACCAGCCTGTCCACAAACTCTTGATAAGAAGTGATCCGATCATGATGGAGTGTCACCATCCCATGGTGCCACCAATCGTGAGCTACTCCCTCAAGATGTAGTGTCGCATATCTGATAGCATATTCCTCACCCATCGGTCGCAATGTGAGAAATGTATCCAGCTTACTAACCCAGGCCTGTGCTATCACCTTACCACTACCGTCAAATGTTGCTAGAGTGAGCCTACTCATAGCCTGCTTCAGATCATTGTTCTGGGGCCTTGGTCTCCCATTCTGTCGACCTCGATAATGTTCTTTCCTTTGTGTGAGGAATCGATCAAAAGTAATCATCTCCTTGACCACAGGTGGTAATGACTCCCACTCATCAGTTGCTGCCCTAAATGTGTCTATAAATTCCTCCTCATGCTCTTCACCTGCTATCACCTCCTTTGCTTCCTGTCTCACAAAGATAGGCCTAGTAGGCCTATTCACTGTACGAGAAACAGTCCCATGGCCTCTCTGTGATCCTGCATCACTCCTGACATCTTCACAGTGTGGGGAATGTCTCCTCAGAGAACCCAATCTTGGTAGTGCTGCTGCCAACTGCTGTAATACCTGGTTATTCTGCCTTTGCCCTTCTCGTAGTTCTCTAAGAGTAAGTAAAACTTCTGGATCATCTTGGTCTCTTGAATGATGAGGAATATGGGCCCTACCAATATCGTCACCCATGTCTTCCGGCGGTTGTTCTAGAACTTGAGTGCCTTCAAGTAAAGCTTTACTGCGTGTGTAATACCCGTGTGGTAGCAACTCTTGTGGCTGCATAAAATTTCTAAACCCTCAGGATGGCAGGATTTAGCTCTGATACCACTATGATATCCCCTTCTAATAGGGAATATAAAATGTCAAAAGCTCTGATACCACTGTGATATCCCCAACCAATAGGGAATATATAAACTCTAAAGCTCTGATACCACTGTAATATCCCTTCGAATATCAAAACAAAGCTCCAAATTGCTTATCTGAATTTCTGCAAAATATCTTCAAATAGATGAATAAATCATAGTATAATTTCTTATTTATTTGCTCATAATCTTACAATAGAGATCCTCTGTCAGGTATACAAAGAATATCGAAAGTTCGGCCTTATAGCCTGAATATTCTGTGAACTAGGCTGAATCTGGAACGTCTCAGCCTGCTGTGTAAAAAAACACAATCGCCGACGTCGGTTATACTACCGTCATCGGTCGACCTGTAGTGATCCCCTTTCCGACGTCGGTGATGAGTCGACCGATGTCGGTCTTTGTAAGTCTCTATTCGCCGATGTTGGTACCTGAACTTTCTGTAGATGCGTACGGATTTTCACAGATCTGTACAGAAGTTGTACGGCCACTGATATTGCTCAACCTATATGCTTGATCCTGACCTGTAGAATTATGGGCTAATACAAAGATCTATATCTGGATAATTCTGGAATCAAAACCCAAATAATGAAAATACCTGAAACCCTCGTGATAGCTTCTGTGTGAAGTTATCTCTCAAACTTGTAAGTACATGTGATAACTTCTAGATGAAGTTATCTCCCAATTCGGCAATAGATCGGTTGATCTTTCACAACCTCTGAATCGCTCACACTGAAGAGTTGACGTTCTTCAATGCAGTTTGGCAATAGATCAGCTGATCTTTCACAGCCTCTGAATCGCACACAATGAAGAGTTGACGTTCTCCACTACAGATGGAATACTGGAACCCTTGGCTCAGTCTTCACAGAAGAATTTCTTAACAAGAATAAATATCAATAATAAGCATGGATACCAACTCTCTTCCATGAGAGATTCTTATACACCTCCAAAGGTGTGCTTGCTAAAATTAGATTCCCTTAAATTAGACTGGGGCTTCCTTAATTTAGAACTAGGGTCTTAAAATTAGACCAATTCTTAAATTAGAATGAGGATCCTAAAATTAGACCCAATAATAAATAATTAATAATTAATAATTAATTATTAATTAATAATTAATAATTAATTAAAATTGGACCAAATAATTAATATTTGATTAAATCAATCAAATATTAATATCTCCTTTAATTCATGTCCTAACGAGCCCAAACGAAAGCCAAGCCCAGCTCCATCAAGACCCTCTATCCACCTCATCAGCCTACGAGGGTCACATAATAGGCTAATCATCTACTCTGCACATGTCGACTAAAAAGGGGACATGACATAAAGATAATAATATCAGTTATCAATGTATGGTAATAAGTATGGGTTGATCCATGTAAGATTAGGAGCTACAAGTGTCATCTTAAATCATCAAACTCTTGCAAAGTGGCCTAAAACTCTTTTTCTTGCACAAAAAATAACCTTAATGATTAGGCCTATTTGAGTGACCTTTAACTAATTAAGGTAAATTAAAACTATTTTAATGGAATGGTATGATCTCAAACATTCCTCTCCATGCATTTTTTATATGCCTAGTATTTTGGAATCACCTAGAAGAGAGCCATCATCACTTGCACTCTAGAAAACCTCCTTCTCATGTACCTTGCACACTTGTCTTCAAATTTGGATTTATTTTTTCATTAAATTCCATAAAAGGAAGTGTTTTAAATTTTTCAAGAGCATACATGGCCTTGGAATCATCAGGGTCACCTTAAAATCACTTCACTTTAATATTTCCTCTCTTCTTTCTAACTTTCCAAATATGCCAGATTTGATTGGCTAAGTTAGAGGACATATTTGAGACACTTTAAAACATTTTAAAGGAATTAAAATTACATGTGGGGTTATATTAATTCTAAATATTTCCATCCATGTGATTTACATCTCTTTAAACTTCTTACAACCTTCGAAACACACAAAATAATGAGAAAAACCCTATTTTTACCTCTATCCATATAATTCTGTATAAATATCTAGCATGTGATGGATACTGAGGCAGTCCTCTCTAGCATAAAATAGCTACTCTGGTAAAAATATTCCATTAAACTAGCCTTCCAAGCTCATTTTCTCCATCGGGTCTTGGCTGAGGGTTTAGGAAGGTTTAAATTATTTTGACCCTTAAGCTTATTTCATAAAAACTTGACATCTAACCTACCAGAAATTTTCAATAATTTAGACTTAAATACCCATAATAACATTCCCTAACTTCTCTGGATCCCATCTATATCCTCATGAAAGATATGAGCTTCAAAAAATGGCCTATTAAGTTTGTTCTTCCATTTTACATAGGTCTGAGATGTCTCAAAGTCCAAAAATAGATTTCCCTAGTTTTATCTATCCTAAAAAATATTATACATGTCTATTATATCCATATAAACATTTTATCATCAATTTTAGTGATCATATTATGTTATAGATGCAATTGACCTACCATTTGCCTTAGGCTTAAACCTTGTCCAACAAGTTTGCCTACAACCTAAGGCTCAAATTGACTTTATTGATGTTTTATTTACATCCATATAGATTTTTCATATCTTATATAGTACTAAAATCATGTTCCAATATGTTATAATTATAATCTTATGTTAGAAGTGCAAGTGACTTATAATTTGACCCTAAGTGTGAACCTTGCCCAATGGGCTTGACTATACCTTAGAGCCCAAAATGGCATATGATGTTTTCCATTGTTGCCTAATAGCCAAGAAACATATTTGGTAACATAATATTCATGTTAAAATATCTTATAAATCTTACTTAAAATTGGAAATGGCAATGATTTCCTATTTCGGCCTTAGGCTTTCACCATGCCTAATAGGCATGTCTGCAACCTTGGTATGTTAGATTGTCCTATTAGGATACATGTTATTTTGAGGTATTTTACACATTTTTTAATGTATTTTATAACTTCACACAACTTATATAAATTCTAAAACATATTTTTGTTCACTCTGTCTCCTCATTTTCTAAAAACTATCTTCTTATGCACAAAAGGAAGTACCCCTGTCTGAGACAAAATAGTGGGTAGTTCCCCTATTATTTTATCAAATAAAGGTATTTAATGAGGTTATAAAATTTTTAAGTATATACCATACAAAACTCAACCTTTTTTATAGGTCATATGACCTCTCAAATTCTCTAAATTCCAAGACTGAACCTGCTAAGCAAGGACTGCATGAATGATTTTTTGAGTAGAATGTATGATGTATGGTCAAGGTTGTTGTTTTGATTATTTTGTATTATTTGGAGTATATTAAATTTTTGAACATAATATTTGATTTTTTTATACCCATTCACCATTATACCTTATTACAAACTCTCTTCCATCCTTGGATTTTCAAGATTGTCTATCTAATATTGATTGTGTTAGCCCTTTTGGAAGGGGCCTATAAGTGTATGTTAGGGTCATGTATTGAATCATGTCATATTTTATCATATAATTGAAAAAATATATGTCTCCTAACACCATTTAATACCTTTTTCCATGAAATATCTATCTATACCATTACCTATGTACCATGTTTAACCTACTATTTGTCCATAGTTGGTTGTAGCTTCTCATTGTCGAATGGGAGAGCATATAGAAATGTCCATAGGATAAAAATCCATATAATAATTTAATATTTTGACCCTCATGTTCCATAAATCTCAAATTATTCTCAATTTCACAACAATTACAAATCTCTACATTCCTTACCCTTACTTGGTTGTTATTTGACCCTGTTGTAGGTGCATATCAAGCCTTGTACAGACTGTAGGTGTTTTTGGGGGTCAATGACATCACTTTTCATTTGAGAGGATGATATTTAGGTCATAAAATTTCACCTTAAATTATTTAAACCCTCAAACCATGGGAAAAAATTCCACTTTTCCACCTTGATGAAAAGTTTCTTCTTCCTCTCAAGCCTATAATATTATTACATGTTTTCAGTGTCTTTTAGGGCATGTTTGAGGCCTCCATCAACATATTGTCTCTCATTACCTTCCCTTCATACTTGAAATGGACCTATTATATTATATTTTATACAAATATAATCAATTAATATGCATCAAATTTCTTTTAAAATATATTATATGATATCTCTAAAACCTATAAGTCCTCTATTTTGTCATTTCAGGGATTAGAGCCCTAAAAATTAGTCTTTACCTTTGAAGGGTGTTTCTCACCTTGCCAACCATTAAAAACCTAATTTTTTCATGTTAATATCCATTTTTACCTATGATGTCTGTAAGGTGAGTCTCAATACTCTTTAAATATCTCAAAAGCCTTCTTTAACTCCTTGTTATACTACTTGTAGGTGGACTTTTTGGTGCATAAACAATGGAAAAGGTGTAAGCAAGATGAAACCTTATATGAAAGTGAGATTTAAATGTTTCATAAAGAATTTAAATGCATTTTTATCCATATAAATATGTTTTAACACATTTAAACCCTCTCACACCTCAACATGGCATCAATGATGTCTGTTGTAGGTGCATATGGACTGTTATATAAGAAGGGGTATAAGGCTAGAGAAAAAATTTTTTGTGGAGAAACACAAAAACACATAAAATTAAGTTATAAACCTCAATTTTCATTATATTCATCAATACACATTTTTAAATAGGTATAATTCATCCTCTTCCAACATGAAAAACACTTGTAGGCATATGGAGTAGAGCTCGCAGGGTATCTAATATGACTGTTTAGTATGATCAAGACATGTTGTTTGGTAAAATCATGGATATATGAGACCAAAAAATTTAATTATTTTTCATATATTATATTTAAACATGAGAAACATCTTTTAACATTCATATGAAACCTATGTATGCAATTCAAGCTCCTACAATTGGAAAACTGATTGAAAATGCTCATGGTGGTTTCGTCTTAGAAGGTGAGATGATAAGCACATAAAAGCATCATTAAACATGAAAAAAAGTGTTTGGATCATTTTAAAATTAATTTTAAATTATTTGGAAGCAATATCAGGATCTACATTATATGGATGTTTCCAAATAAGACCAAAACCTGAAGGGTGTATAGATGAGCATGCAGTTTTAAATAATCAACTTCAAATGAATGGTTCATAAAGTACAATTTATAAATTATCAAAATTATTATATTTATTTTAAGGTATATTATTTTATAATATTATCCTAAGATAAGTTTTCCTAAAACCACATGTGTTGATCATACTAAGTAAAAACCTGCAAGTCACTTAAGTCTGCTAAGAAGAGCAAGAAGGGAGTTGAATGGTTTTGGCTTAGAAATGGAACTTTCAGAAAAAACTAATCATATATATGAGTTTTAAGAATATGTATAGTTATTCCATGACCTTTATTGATGTGGCACATTTCCCTAAAAGTTGTACATCTGTCATTTTCTTCTTTTTCTTTAAGAAAACTAATTTTTCTTTTGATGAACCTATAAATTTCAGTTTTTTTAGTTACTTAAGACATTTTTGGACAAATAGGGCATGAAATATCCCATTTAAAATTTCATATTTCCCAATAAACTCATACAAAACATTAAATTCACTATTTTTTACCTTTAAAATATTCCAAAATGATAAATAGACCTAGAAATTAATTGACCAAAGCTATTAAAATAGTAATTGACATAAAATGACCTACATAAAACCTCATGAAAATACATTATACCCCATTATAGGCCTAAAAATCAATTTTTTTCCTAGGGTTTCCCTAATTTGACCTAAATGTCAAATTTGGTCAATATGTAATTCAAAAGGTGGTACATGAAACTTGAGAATGGCAACGAGAGGGTAGTTATACCTATATAAAATGAATAAGGACCCTATATGTCAAGAATTTGGACATTAAGGATATGAATAACCATATCTATAACATCATGGTGTAAGGTGCCAAGACTCTAGACCCAAATGATCAAGGAATCCTCTCTTAGGAAGATGGAAAATTAGCCTTAGACACCACTGATGTTGTTTATAATTGATGGGTCAAGAAATCATATGAGACCACTAGTCAATGGCATCCATTTGTGTGTTTAAAGGCATCAAAAATAGTAAATATAGGTTTGGTACATATTGATTTCACTTCCAAAAAATAGGTCCCTTGTGCCAAGAAAAAGGGAAGAAGAGTATTATACCTCAGTAAGGGAAAACTTATAGCACTCCTAAGATATGAGGGGAGTAATCCGATGGAAGAATATGTCCATGATATTAAGTCATGTGTTTCTAAATAAGTGGATATAATGGGCATACTAGTAAACACATTGAAGAGCTCTTCCATTCATTGGTGGGCAGCACAAAATCCTTGCTTGCCAACTTAGCAAGATGTGAAGGTAGCCATTTGCACTAGATTAGAAAAGAGAAATGAGGACCTAGATATCTTACCCTAATCTATAAATTCTTACCCTATCACACATATACCAATTTATAAATAAACATGGAATATTTTATTGAAAATGCACCAAGGAATCTATGGGTGCATTCCTTCTATAGGACCTTGAAAACTTGTGTATGAGCCTGGTATGTAGTTAATGAGATACACCAAAAAATAGTCAACTAGGATGACCTTAAGGATCAATTTATTCATATCTTCTCCTTTTCTTCAAAAAATATTGAATTGATTGAGCCATTATAGGTAGTATAAAGGTTATTATTTGAGGACATTGCTATATTAGAGGAGTTCCTAAAGGAAATATTTGGTGAAAAGGGGTACCACTCCCAAACTTATTTGAAGAGAAAACTCTAAATAGTGAATCTAGTGATGAAGATGATAAATGGAATGCATGTAACTGAAGAAATTTGATAGGAAAAAAGAAGTTAGTGTGCCAATTTTAGGATAGTACCCAAAAAGAAGATGACCATTTCCTTATTTGGGTAGAAATAATAAAGGGTAGTAGATAAGTCAAATATTCACACTAGGAGAAGAATGAAACCTATTGTGCACCATTAAGAACTACCAAGGTAGTTATCGATCTAGAGGGGGAACCCAAAATTTCCATTTTGGGTGCCTATTGGTCTAACACAAAATTGACACATATTATTTATCTTCTAAATTAATTCCAAGACTTGTTCTTGTGGAAATACAAGGATATGAAAGGCACACCCCCATCTCTTAGAAAGATGAGCATCAAACTATCTGATAGTGTAAGACTCGTCAAGAAGAGGATGTATAGGATGAACTCAAACCTTCATGCCAAGGTCAAGATTGATATTAATGGCATGTTAGTTGCAGGCATCATATACCCTATGTAAGAATATAAATGGGTTATCCCCATGGTCATCATCATAAAAAAGGATGGGTGCATCCAAATTTGTGTTGATTACAGACTGTTGAACATTCCCTACATGATCAACCCTTTTCCAACTCCATTCACTAATAAAGTATTAGATGGAATTGTAGGTTTTGAGATATACACATTCACTGATGGATTTTTAGGATACCATCAAGTCCATATAGAGGAGGAGGAAAATCCAAAAACCACATTTTTGATTGAATGGGTTATTTTTCATATAATATGATGTCCATTGGGTTAAATATTCCACTATCCATGTTCTCCTAAGTGGTGATCACCACATTCAAATACTTTATTCACAAGTTTATCCAAGTATACTTAGATGATTAGATAGTGTATGGGTTGGTGAAGGATCACTATGATAATTTGTGCCTAATGTTTGAAAGGTTCTAGTATTTTAAAATTTAATTAAACCTTAAGAAGTGTGTTTTTGTAATGCCATTTGGCACTTTGCTCAGGCATATCATCTGCAAGGATGGTCTAATCATTGATCTATCCAAAATTGAAATCATCCTTCAACTTCAAACACCATCAATGTAGAAATATGTTTTCACCTTTATTAGACATTATGGGTACTAAAATAAGTTCATAATAAATTATGCTAGGATTGTAGTGCTATTATAATAACTATTATGAAAGGATGGCCCATTATATTAGGACATAGTGTAGGAAGAGGCTTTTGAGACCATGAAGCTCAAACTAGAAAGAGTGCCAATATTACAATTTATTAACTAAGAGACTCACTTCCATGTCCATGTTGATGCCTATGATACCATAGTTGGTGCCATTTTCATGTAACCAAGTGAAGGGAAAATGGATCATCCTATTTATTTTATAATAAAAAAACTAACCAAAGTAGAATAAAATTACACCACCATTAAGCAAGAAGCATTTTCCATCACTACACCCTATAGAATTTTAGAAATTAATTATTGAAAACCACTTTATTTTATTCACTAATCATAAGGCACTAAAGTACCTATTGAACAAGATCATTCTACATGGGTGCATTTGTCTATGGATTATTTTGTTTTAATAATTCCAATTCTCTATTGTAGTGAAGTCTAGAAAACAAAATTCAGTCCCCAGCCATTTATCCTACATCAACTCTGGGTATGTGGTAGTGTCAATCGAAGATGATATGCCTAATGTAAAAATATATAGGATCCAATTCATCCTAGAAGACTTGGTATAAATCATCACATTTATGACCTTTAGTTCTATTCCTTAGACCATGACCACTAAAGAGAAGAAGAAACTCATAATTTACACCACCCTTTTTCAACTCATTGGTAGGGAATTTTACAAGTTGAGCCACAATAAAATCATGCACCATTATGTCCTATAGAATGAGCAAGACTCAGTACTATAAGAAGTGCATGAGGGGATTATTGTAAGTTTTTGTGCTAGGGATGTTATGACATGAAAAGTGCTACAATTAGGCTTGTGGTGTCCAACTCTATTTCATGACATAAAAATAACACCAAATCATGTGATTTATTCTAGTGCACTAAAAAAAAACCACTGAGATGAGATGCCACTCATCCCCATCCTTTCCTAAGTACCATTTGAAAAATGGGCCATTAATTTTGTTGGGACTATTACTCCTACTATGAGATGCATAAGCACATGGTACATTATGACTACCATAGATTACTTCACCAAGTGGGTTGAAGTAGCACCAACCAAATATTTTACTACCACTATAATAGCAAGATTAATTTAGGATAATATTATAAGTCACTATGGATGACTGCTTAGCTTGACTAGTGACCATGGTGTACATTTCATCAATGAAATAGTTTAGATTATACCATTAAATATATGGTGTCATACCATAAAACAAAACCCTACCACCAAAAAAATAATGGCACCATTGAGGCATTTATTAAAATATTGGGGACATGCCTCACAAAATATGTGACATTTGTCATAAGGATTATAATGACCATGTACCAGTAGTATAATGGTCCTATCACACTATGTAAAAGTGCTTAAATAAGGATACACCATTTCAATTAGTTTTTGGCATAGAATCCATTTTATCCATGGAATTCCTAGTGCCCTCACTATGCATCACACATATTGGTTGATTGGATGACCAAGAGTCTTTAAGCACATGCCTGAAAGATTTGCAGAGGTTGGATGAAACACGTGCCCAATAATGATTTAGCCAATAAATCAAAATGGTATTTACTAATATAAGACCACCTTCATACTATTCTTGTTATATGATTTTAAGTACCTTAGGCATAAGGTACTTACAAAAGGTGCACTGGTCTTGTTATATGACTTTAAGTACCTTAGGCACCCAGGCAAGTTATAGATTAGGTGGATGGGATATTATGTCATCCAAAATATATTGGATACTAGTGCATATAAGTTGTGCATGTTTATTGGTGAAATACTCCCTCAAAATTTCAATAAAAATAGATTGAAGGCATACCATCACTAATATGCCACTCATGTCATCTACTACTAGCTTTTCGATCAAAATCTAGTCACTTTAACATGTGACCATGATAAAATTAGCATAATACAAATATTTTCCTTTGTTTTGTTTTCTTTTATGTTTCTTGAATAAGTGTGCAACTTTCAATCCCATAGGAGAACTTTTTGGCACTTACAACCTCATAAATCTAGTTGGGTGAGTCAAGCTTAGTCACTCTTTATGTCCCTAAGGCTAGACAGCTAAGTCCCTAGGTGAAGGTAAAATTTGCCAATTTCAAAAAACTATAAGTATGAACTAATGAGGAAAGGTACACAAGGTTTTCATGTGCACTAAATCATAAGGATATAATGAGTTATTGGAGGACTAGTGTAAGGATTTGTATGGGGTAGGGAAGGCTAAATAAATAGACATAAAAGTGTAGAGAAATTGACCAAAAAATAGAGGTGTGCTTTAAAGTAAGTGAAACACTTAGAAGAGTTGGAATCGAAGAGGTTGAATCATGCACATGTGAAGCGTTGCACCCAGGTTACCATAATAAGGCAAAAGGTCATGCCAAGATAAATAAAGCATAATAGAATGACCATCATGATAGCTAGAACCCACCCAATGGTTGGTGGGAAGTGTCCAATTGAATTACCTATCACTTCATTAAATAAACTATTAGCAAAGTTAATGCTATGAAGGTGGAAGAATAAAAATCCATAATAAATGAGTATTTGGTGGAATATTTTAGTGGATTTTATGGGTTTGATAGATTTAAAGAATATAAATACCACCATACATTAATGAGGTAGATAAAAATATCATATAAAATGGTGGATGACATACTTTGAAAGGTTACTAACATTTGTAAGAATTCAAAATAGATCCAAAAGCTGAAACCACTAAGAAAGAAAATCCTACTAGAGAGAAACAATCATCCATAACCCCTAAGTGAGAATAAAAGACCACAAAAAATATTACACTTGATTTTAAAACTAGGTAAGTGGAGAGAATTTGGAAAAAATAGGAGATAAAAATTCTAGCAGAATGACGAAGCTGTTATTAATAGGGTAGGAAGCTTGATAGTCAAATACACAGTTGCATTTCTCATAATTATAAAGCAACACCAAACATAATTTTGAGATTCATTAGAATCAACCATCTATATTTCAATAGTAGTATATTTAGGATGGGAAAGAAAAGGCTAAGCAAAGGATTACCAAAAACACAAAAGGATGCAAAGAAAACATGAGTGGTGAGAGAAGTAGCTACTATAAAACTAGAAGCATAGCTAATGGAAGGAGTGAGCATCACAAAAATAGATCTAGAACAAAGTGTAAAGCTTGCCTTTATGGAAATATAATACCCCCTATAGGTCATGGTGGGGGAGAAGTGGCTTTTATTTATACATATATGAAAACTTAAGGACTACAACCATAGGACAGGTAGTAACCTTCAAGAATCAAATAAGGGATGGATGGTAGATACTAAGAAGAAGACCAAGTATAGTTTTTTAATATTCAATATCTCCATCATAATTAAATTAAAAACTATGAGCACCACCCAATTGTTCAATATATCAATCTTTGGCAAGCCAGAAGACTTGGTGCACTTCCTTCTCTTATGAGTACATGAAAATCAGTTTTACTTTGGTAGATGGTGTATGAAGATCTTAGTGAGCATCATTTGCATAATCATGGGGTTATTTGGCATAGGATCAAACATCTGATAGATGAATGAGGATGAGGTGGAGGTAGAAAGGGTCATAAAGCTCTTGGGATATTACAATTTAGGGTTTACATTCTCATCAAGGACATACAAGACCCCAACATAGGGGAATTAACATACCTTATTAGTAACTAATTATACCCTGGTGGTTCGTGGTCTGATATTAGTAAGACCTTTATGTGTATTTCCCACCACATGGTTCAAGGAGTGAGATTTAACATCTCCAATTTCATTGTAGAGGAGATAGTCAAGAATGTGTAAGAGTGCCATCAAGCATGAAAAACCTTTTGATACGGGTACATACTTATCTTGATTGTAATAGAGGAGATAGGTGTGTTTCATGGTGATGATGACCCCTATGGGTCTTCCCACCTAGCCACAAGTCCCTTGAGATAAATTAAGACTTCATTTTCTTACCTAGCTTCTTAAAAAAGTATAAAACTAGGGTACAAGGGTGGTTTGAATAGTACATAGAATCCTTTGAGAAGGAGCAACACATCCATTAAGAGCTTCCCCAACAACTAGTGGGAATGTCAACATTTTCCATAATATATCACCTATATGTAGTGCACCTAGTAATCACAAATGGAAATCTATCAGGATGGCTCTAATTACCTTATGCATTCTTAGCCAAGTACTTCATGGTAGAGGTAAGAAGGATCCCCAATATACAATAACTTGAGATCCCAATCAAGACCATGGATCATGATATAAACATGATGAGGTGCCAATTTATGTTCCCTAGATCTAATGCCACCAAGGATGAGGAAGATGACACTGAAAGGATGGATATCCATTCCCTCTAGAGGGTAATCATAAATGGAATAATATTTAACCTATACTAAGATATGAAGCCATGCAAGAAGGATGTAGATCCTAGAAAGGATGATGATCATCCCCTCTTACTCGATAATGAAGGGAAGGTTGTTCCAAAGTAACATGTGAAGATGCTAAAAAGGAAATGGGGTGAGAATTTATAAGAGATAATAGAGCACATTCAGTTAAAAATTGCCTCCAAAGAACTAATTACACCCCCACTCCAAAGAAGCATATGACCTTCATGTAAGAGAGTGCTTCTTCTTACAAGAATCCAAAGAAAATAACCAAGGGACCTATAGTATTCCCTAGTATAACTCTTTTAGATATGGAGAAAGAGGCGACCCTCATGCCCATAATAAAGGAAGAAATTGAAGAAGACTAAATAGGGACCTATATCCTACATATAGAAGAAGGATAAGAGGAGCCTATTACCATAAATTTGTAGAAGGACCTATAAAGTGGTGTGACCACCATGCTACAAATAAAGAGGAAATAGTAAGCCTCACATATATCACCACCTTGATAATAATCCCTCTAAGGAAACTAGCATTGACATCTAGTGAGGAGGCCTTCCCATCAGCTCCTCAAATAGTCAAAGAGAAGAGAGTGGCTTGGAAGAATATGGGTTTGAGTGAGGAGGATATCAACAATTATTTTTTTAAAGAGAAATAGAAGCTTGATTGGGATAAGAAAAAGTCTAAGTTAGAAATAAGGGCCCTAAAGTTTGCTAAAATTATAGGACCAATAGTTGAAGTGGTTAGGCAAGCACCAAGTGACCCCACCAGGAAAGTAGAAGCTACACAAGAGGCATGCCCAAGTATTGAAGGGGTGTTTGAGAAAAAGGAAGGTGATAATATCACCTTAAAATAATAAATAGAGATGGTGGAGTCCTAGTATCAATAAGGAAGTGTTGGTGCTAAAAGAATTACCTTGTAGGTAAGTATTGAAAAAACCCAAGATGAGTAAATAGATAAGGGAGAGGAGTCCGAGGAAGCAACCCCCAAGGAACAAATAAGTGAATCCTTAGAGGAGAGAACCAAAGAGAGAGGTGGCGCTAGTGAAGAAGAGGAAGTATAGAATGAAAAGGCTATCAGAAAGAAGGATGATAAGGAGATAAATATAAGGGAGATAGTGTAGAAGAATTAGGTGGATGAAGACCTCTACATATATGAAACTATGCTCTCCCAAGCCACTATGACCAAGACTTGAAAACAATGCTCTTTTGTGCTAGACCACTATATGGATGAGCTCAAATTTGAGGCACCTAGAGTGATGAAGTTGATCTTAGAAAATCCTAAAGAAGGGTAGGACTCCCTCCTTATTAACCCTTGGTCCATAAACTTGGTCCAATCTGGGAATGAAATGATAAGAATTGCCACATAACTTTCACACTAGAACATCAACAATGATGGAAAGGTGAGAAAATGGAAAAGGCTCCTCAAATAAGCCACGGATGAGGTGCAAGCCAATATATTAAAGTGGTAACAACTTTGTGAAAGTATGGATGCAGTCAAACCATCTCTTTTAGTTAGTGTCAACACTTTAGACCTTTCAAAGGTAAACAATATTTGTGTATGGTTGAGCAGATGCTCCTGAGGCTAAAACTTGAGCTCATATAGGGAGAAGAAAAAGAAGACCTCAATGTTATGTTGTAGAAAGAGCTATCTAACAAGCTCCAAGAGGTAGAATACCTCTTCTTAAAAATAAAGGAGGGATCAGAGGTAGTAGATGCCATTTTCTTAAGCATCTCTAACAAAACCTCAATAATATATGCATGCCTAAAGTAGGCAAAGGAAGAGAAGGAGAAGTTGATGGATCAAGTATACTCAAAAATTAGGTCAGAGTGGATAAAAATCATGGAAAACATAAATATGATTAGTTAATATATGAAGGACTTGGATTAGAACTTGGGAGCACTCTTCCATGCTCTATATACTAAGGCCTATGAGCAAGGAGATATTTTAGATATAAATATGGAAAAGTCAAAAGCTAATATTGAGGCCTTCCATAAGAAGCTAGAGAAAATGGATATAATTTCACTCACTAATACATCCTATAAAATAGATAGCATCATAAAATAAATCAAGCTAACCATCAAGGGCTTTGAATATTTTATCATTGAACTCAAGAAGAATGCACCTAATGTTTGTATTCCCAAAAGTTTGACAACTTAGTTTGAGGACAAACTAATTTTTTATATGGGTTAGTGTTGAGTTCCTAAAATTTTATTAGATTATTTTTGTTAACATGACATCCACCTAGGAATGAGAGGATAATTTTATCGAGTGGTTAGAAATTACGCTTTTTATGGCCACATAAAAGTTGTAGTACATATCTTGCACTAGCTGGCAAGTAGCTAACTATCTCTCAGATTTTTAGGGCACATTTGATGATTTGAAGAGATGTGGTAGATACAACATGAACATCATGGATTCATAGAGATGATAGCTATGATGACCAATTTCTATCTCAGAACTTAGTGTGCAACTTCCACTTTATCAAAGATTCTCCTAATGGTTTATTTAAGGAGCTTGAGCCATGAGAGGCAAGGGAGATGAATAACTGTAGTGAAACTCTAAAGAAATGAATTCTCTACATACATTGATTTAACTACCATTAAGGCTTTATAAATAAAATGGAGGTTGATTAGATCTATTTGTGTGTACCCAAGCTCATCTATGAGCCTCTGAGTTGTCAATATTATGATATGAATAGAAATGTTGTTATGAACTTTGACAAATGATGAGTGTTATGAATTTATATAAATTGTCTAATTTTCATGTTTATTTGTATTTATAATAAAATTCATATATTTATAATGTCATACCTTTGAATCAATTTTGTGAATTGATGTTTGAAGCATGGTCTAGGTTCATACATTTTTTTTAGTCTTGTTATTTTAATGTAGTCCCTATAAACTTCCATGATGTCATCATTACTTATTATGATGGATGAAAATAGGGTTGTGCCAATAAACCAATACTTGTGTAATTCACATCTATTTAATATGAGTAAAATAAGCCTTGTGAGCTCTTAAGAGCCTATATGACACTAGGCTTAATCCACAAAAGTCTTTCGCCTTTGGATTGGCCTTAAGTTTTAGTTGAAGTGTTAAATTCCCCTAATTGAATCCTCATATTATGGTACAACTAGCCCAACATAAGCCCCATTTACTTCTCAATTATTCTTCGAGTGAATACATAATGCCTACGTCTTATGTGGATTTATATTAGTTTAGATGAGTGATAAGATGTTGAGTACAAAGGGAACATCCCATATTAGCACCTAGTTATAATAAACCAAGAATTGACTATACTTTTTTACAATAGAGAATTGTCTAGTAATGCTTCATATTTTGTGTGTTAAACTTCTATTTCAAGAAGGTGTGATTTCAGATTGTAGTCTATAGAAGACCCTTTGTCATTAATGTCAAAGGGGGATAAATTTCAAGAAGGAATATTGACTAGATTGGGAGATTTTGAATAAATTTTTTCCATCAATGACAAATGGGGAGTTTGTTGAGAAGTATTATCATTTATTTCAAGGTCTAATGTCATTTTATGTCTAGATTGATTCCATTGATGTCAAGATACATCTGGTGAAGATGCATGGTGAGTGGTCTGTGAGATATGATCTATGTGACAAGAGAGAAATTAATGGAAACCTAATGTCTCTTTGTTGAGGGATAATTTTAAGGTAAACTAATGATTCTTTTGAGGTTTACGTCAAGGTTCAAGACAAGTAAAACATGTTTGAGTACTAATATTTGAATACAAGGTGTCTTGAGAAGTCTAGTCATAACAAGCATAGTCATATCATGAGAATGTGCATGGTGAGAATGAAGAGGTATGTATAGATAAGTATGAAATTATTTGAGAAGTATGTGAGGCATGTGATAAAGGTATACTATAACTAATAAGTGTTTATGGGTCAGCTTTCAAGTCTCAAGAGCTTGAGAATCCTAGTCATGACACTAATCATAGCATGAAGGAACCTTATGAGAACATATGAGCATAGTGACCTAGTGAGATGAATGTACATAGTCATAAGAGGATGTATAAATTTATTTTAACATGTATATGAGGCATTGTATCTCTCAAGAGAGTTTTAAGGTGAGCCTACAGATTTAAGATCTTAAGTCTAAATTTGTAAGTAGACTTGTTTTAGACCCTATCTGACCTAATGAGGTGTCATGAGGCATTTTAAAGGCTTATGAAAGATGTACAATAGTTTTTTATCATGAGAGAGGCTTATTTAGTTTGTATATGATGTTTTTATATCCTTGATAGTGGCTATAAGGTTAGTTTCAAGGCCTAATGTGGCTTGTAAGTCAAAACCTAGAGATTAAAGAGAGAGAGCATGGCCTAATGGGGTATAAGGTTCTATTTACAAGACCAATATGTATATTTTATCATTAAAAAAATTGTGTCATGTTTTTTTAAGTATTTTCAACAAGTTTGAGGTCAAAATTTAAATGTTAAGGTAAGAAAAAATGTTTTAAGATCTCTCATGTGCATAAAATGAAGGGTTCTCAACCCAATAAGAAATTTCAAGTGTTCATTGGAATGTGTAAACTATTAATGGGAACCTAATATATTCATGGTATATTTAAAATGTTCCTATATCAAATTTACAATAATTGGTTTCTATAATGATGGGTTATGCTTTATGAATGATCGTTAAGACTAGAAGATGGATTAAACTCTAAAAGAACCCTAATAGTAACCTGATATAAAATAAGTTATTCCAAAGTTATTATAATTTATTAGTATGTATATTTAAGTTATTTTAGGTTGTATTCAACTCTCTTATTCATATCTAGGTGTGAATTCTTTTTTAGGTGAGTGAGTGAAACCTATAGGAAAGGCCTTATTTCTTGGAGATTTATTGTAGTAGTCAGATTTGACTAAGTCAAAGTTATTAAATGGAGAGAGGAAAAAGTTTTTGATTTTTATATTATTTTCATAGTGTTTTATAATTATTTTATATCGTTTATGTGTGCTAAATTTTTCATATAACTTGATCAGTCGCTAACAGACCTAATGGTACAAATAGTGAAAAACCCAAGCAAAACTAAGAAGTTGATTAGGGATTTATTATCATGGATTAGGGATGAATCCATGTTCATGGATAAATTTTTTAAGACCTTACATACATATTAATGTTTTATATAAGTTTTTTAATTCAATGGATATGATGAAAATGTTGCTCATAAGTTGACATATCTAGTATATATGAGACAATGAAGGTGTAAGGTTATGAGATTGGTTTACAAGACTAATATTTCCATTTTACCATGATATATTAATTTATAATAGTTACTTAATTATATAATAATATCATATAAATTAATTTTAATTATCTTAAAGTGTTCTTATAGGTGTTGAAGGTTAAAATCACCATGACTAATCTTCAAGGTAAACTGGCAGTTCTGGGTAAGCAGGTTACAGTAATGAGTTTGAAGCTCTATGTTATAATTTGAAGCATATAATGTACATAATTTTTGTATTTACTAATTTTATGTCATATAAATTATTTTCATAATCTTGTAAATTAGTGTAAGAGGTTCAAATGTTGAAGCCAAAAAGGGTTATTTGGCTGAGTGAGGTCTGAGAGAGAGAATGTTAAAAAATTGGTCTTCAAGACCAATAATTGACATTAGATATTATTATATTATTATTTTATTTTGTTTTAAATATGTTTTAGGATAATATTAATTCATTTTAATTTCTTTATTGTGTTCCTTTAGGTGTAATAATTTCATGTTTTCATGACTATATTTTGAGGTTAGTCAGTAGTTTTGAGTGGGCTACTTATAGAGAAGGGTTTGAATACTTGAAACCTAAGTTGTAAAGTATAAATAATATGGTGATTTAACTAAGTTCATGTATCTTGTTTATGTTTTATTTCTTTATTATTTTTTTGTAAATTTTTTTTATGCTTCAGTTGTTCAAGATAGACTTTTTGGGTATGCACAGGCCTAATTATGAACAATACTAATGGTGTGCTTCAACTAGTGGTTGAATCCAAAAAGTGTTATGAATCCTAGATGAGATTACCATGGGTATATTTTATTTTAATATTATGTGTTACTACCATGTTATTTGTTTTATTATGTTCCAAGTAAGGCAAAGATTAACGTGTCCTCAGTAGAACTAATGGGATTAGGTTTCCATGAGACCTAAATATGAGATCAAGCATAATTGAGATATATCAGACCTAAAGGGACTCAAATCATTTTTATCCATGTATATGATATTTCATAAAATATATTTAATTTTATACCTAAGAGGGTAAGTATGTTTGGATGACTAATAAGGATATGAACAAGAGACTTGTATAAATACTAGGAAATTTTAGGCCTATTTGGGTGTGTAGTGTGTAAATGAATAGAACAACATATTACATATCATAAAAATTTATTTTATACCATCATAAGAGTGTATATGATCTATTATGACTATTTTAAATAGGTTATTTTCATGAAAATCAAGGTTTTATAGCCTAATCAAGTCAAGAAGAGGACTAGTTGAGTGAAGAAGCATAAAAGGTAGTTGGAGAGGGATAGAAGAGAGAGAAGATCTAAAGAAGGAGATAGTCATATATTACATGAAAAATAAATTTTTATAAATTTAATAAACGGTTTTAGGTGGATTAGTTGGTGTTGAGTCATCTAAGGGGTTGGTGCCTCCTTAAAAGTGGGTGTTTGCTAAAGCCTAGCTAAGTTGGTGCTTAACTAATTAGGGTTAGTGTTCCATGTGAATTTTGTGCATCACTAAAATTAGTGTTGTCTTATAATACTATAGTATATTTACATATATCATTATTTTTTATTCCCTTTAAGTTTTTCCCATATATATGATGGGTTCTTGTGTTTCATGCTCTTATGGATTGGTGTTTATGTTTGCTAGATCTATATGATTGTTCAATTAGTTCATGATTTCTTAAGTGAATTTTATAAGTAAGTTTTTGAACAATAATTCACCCTCCTCATCTCATTCATCTTTATTCCAAAAATTCAATACTAGTTTAAATTCTAAAGAGGAAGAATGTACTAGGTATGGAACTAAAATGGAATCCTTGAAAGCTAAATTAGATCAAGGATCTAGCAATTTGAATATCTTTATGAAGTTTGAAAAGAGTACTAATGCTCTGGATAACATCTTGAGTAGTCATATATTTATATATGATAAGAAAAGGCTTGGTTTCAAAGAATACCAAAATAAGGCATCTCAAATTAAGGATAAACCTAATAAATACAAGGTCAATATGAAGAAACCAATCAAACAACCTAATTCTATGAGGTATGCTAATTCATTCAATGGTTACTATTTTGCATGAAATAAGTTTAGTCATAGAGAAAAAGAGTGTATAAGGCCCTCTAAAAATTAATATGCATGGGATTATGAAAGGAATCATAATTCAAGAGGTATGAAAGGGGTTATTTTTTATAGTTGTTATAATGTGGGACACATTGAAATATTGTGTACTAATAGAGTTAGAAGGTCATCAAGTCAAAAAAAGAGGTTTGAATCTCCTAAAGTGCAAGAGAGAAGGAAAATTCATGTGTGGAAACCAAAGTTAGTAAAGGTGAGTCATGATCAATATAAAAACTCAAGTAGACTATTTACTATGATAAAGCATACTTCAGATGTGAAATCAAGTCAAGAATGGTTGTTATCATCTCATATTATTGATAAAATAGTTGATAAAGAGGTCAAGCCTAAGGCGCCAATCAAGCCTAAAAGGATACTAAAGGATATACATTCTTATGAGAGTATGGATATCTAGGAATCTCCTAAGTTTTTGTTGTTTTCTTTCCCTATGGAAATGGGTGACTCCATTAGGCTTCATGGAGACACTTTTCTATTATTATAATCATGCTGGATGCTTGGTTTGAGGGGGAACTATTTAGGTTATTCATAAGCTCCAAGTGTAGTTGTTGACAAACATAGAAGAGATAAAGGGTAAGTTACCATTTCTTTAGTTGATATCAAGAGTTTGGTATCTTGTTTATGAGAATAGTTTCTAAAGAGGGAGAATGAGTGGTTCCAAAAGTTACAATGTGTATGCTCCTTTTTCCTTAATGTTAAAGGGGGAGAAAGTTAAAGAAGGGAGATTAACCAAATTGGGAGAGATTAGAGTGTTTAGATTAAAGAATGTATTTCCATTAATGACAAAGGGGGAGTTTTTTGATAAATGTTTTCATTGATGTCAAGGTTGATGTCATTAATGTTAAGGTGAACCTGGTAAATATGCATGGTGAGTGGTCCTTGAGTTATGATCTTGTGTGCTTGTTGTGACAAGGAATCCATGTGACAAGAGATAATTTGAAGGAAAGAGATAATTTTAAGGAAACATAATATATCTTCTGATTGGTTGATGTCAAGGTTTAAGTCCAATTGAATTTGTTAGTGTTGTCATAAAGAGGTATGATAGTCATGTAAACATTGAAGCACAGTTATGAGGATCTAGGTCTAAATGAGGTCATGAGAGAATGTTGATTAGAAAGAGTTTGTTGTATTCATGTTAAATTATTGTATAGAGAGTGTTATTATTTTATATCATTGAGGTCATTATGTTTGAGTACTATTTCTTGAGTACAAGGCATCTTGAGAAGCCTAGTCATAGTAATCATAGTCATATCATGAACATGTACATATATGAGAATGAATATGTATGTGTAGATGTATGGAATTGTTTAAGGATCATGTAAGACATGTAATCAATGTGTAGAGGCATCAAGGAGAGTTTCAATGTGAGATTATAGGTGTAAGACCTCTAGTCCAAGTTTGCAACTAGACTAGTCCTAGACCCTGCCTGACCTAATGAGATATCATGATTTATTATTAAGGTATATGAAGGATTTATGACAATTTTCAAGCATGAGAGATTTTTTTTGAGTATGTGAGAGTGTTGGAGGGTGCATGGAAAGAGGCATAGTGTGGTTTATAGGTTAAGGTCTAAGTGAAGAGAGCGAGAGCGAGAGAGAGAGAGAGAGAGAGAGAGAGAGAGAGAGAGAGAGAGAGAGAGAGAGAGAGAGAGAGAGAGAGAGAGAGAGAGAGAGAGAGAGAGAGAGAGAGAGAGAGAGAGAGAGAGAGAGAGGTCATGATCATATTTTAGATTTTTTGAGATTATTTAAGCATTTTCATAGGTTATTCATGTTTTTGTAAGCATGTTCATGAAGTTTGAGATCAAATTTCAAAGGATAAAGCATGAAAATATGTTCTAAGGTCTCTCGAGTGCATAGAATGAAGGTTCATCTACGTGAGAATGTTTTTATTATGCTCATTATCTTGTAAAAATTATACATGTGAAAATAATAAATTAATGGTAGATGGGTAAGGATCCTAGCTCAAAATTCTAGGAATTTTTTTTATATTCAGGGGTTATGCTTTATGAATAATTATTAAGAATGAAAATAGGTTTAAATCCTCTTAGAACCTTAATAAGGACCCAACATTTAAGATATTAATCAAAAGTGACCATAATGGATTTGTTTTATTAGGTAAGATATTATAGGTTGTATTCAACTCTCTCAAGCAACTCTAGGTGTAATTGTGTTATCAGGTGTGTGAGGAGACCCTACATGAAAGTGCTAATCTATCATATATTTTCTATAACAATCAAAGTTGACCAAGTAAAAGTATGAAAATGGATGAAGTATGAATATTAAAACTAATTTTTCATGTCCATAAAATTTTTTTGGACAATTTTATCCCTTAAGTGTGATAAAATGGTCATCCAAGTTACCCAATCACTAATATACCTAATGGTGTAAATAGTGAAAAACCCATGCAAACAGTCAGAAGATGATTAGGAATGTGATATCATGATAATATGATAAAAACAAGAAAATAGAGATGATTTTATAGAATTTTAATACATGTTCATGTTTGGTATTTTTTTAAGGTTAGTGAATACAGTGAAAAAGTTACTCACAAGTTGACCTATCTAGTTTAGATGAGATAATGAGATTGGTCTACAAGACTAATATTTCCATTTTAAAATATTATATTTCTATATGATAGTGGTATAATGATCTCATAGGATCATATACATGAATCATATGTCATTTAATATGTTTATACATGTGTTGGAAGTCTGAGTCACCATGACTGGTCTTTAAGGTAAATTGGTAGTTATGGGTAAGTAAGTTACAGTGATGAATTTATGACTCTATGCCCTAATTTGAAGTATCTAATATATATGGTTTTGTTTTTTATGAATTTAAATTCATTTTCATTATTTTTTAAATCTTTTGAGTTATTGTAAGAGGTTGAAATGTTGAAACCAAAATGGCTTTTCTAGATTTGGTTTGATTGTGTGTAACAAGGTCAAAAGATTGGTCTACAAGACTAGTATTTGACATTATGATTTTTGTATTTTATAATGGTATATAGATATAAAAGGATATTTTTAAAGTTCTAGTGTTCATTATAAGTTTTCCTTTAGGTGTTGAAGATCAAGTTGTTCATAATTTATTTTTGGAGTGTTTTGGCAGTTCTAAGTAGGTTATTTGTAGACAAGTGTTTAAGTCCTTTTTCCCTAAGTTTTAAAGTATGAATCACACGGTGGTGTTGTTAATTTCATGGAGGTTTTTTTAATATTATTTATTTTCATGTTTTTTTGAATAAATTGTGTACATGATTCAATTTTGTTTGGTAGACTTTATGTAGGTTCATAGGCCTAATTGTCAACAGTGCTACAAAGAGTGTTCATAAAGGGGTTAGTGATAAAAAGTGTTATGGAATTTATAATATGTTTATTTTCATATATTTTTATCTATTTATGAAATTATATTATTAGTAAATTAAGGTAAAGTTTTCCAAAAAATGAAAAGTGTAATGTGTCCTAAAGTAGATCTAATGGAATTAGGTCTCCATAAGACCTAAAGGTGAAATGAGGTCTAATAGAATTATGATAGACCAAAATTTACTCAATATATATTTTAATAATATTTATGAGATGTAATAATAAGTTTTACATGGAAAATATAATATTTTAACTGTGAATAGTTGACTAAGTGGCACATGAACAAGGAATGGTATATATATAAGGTAGTTTAAGGCCTATTAAAGTAATTAGAGTGGATGAGAATGAGATAATACATTATTGAGCATAAGGAGGTATTATATAAAATAAGAGGAGTTTATAGTATCTATAATTAATATTCTATAATGTGTCTTCATATGAATATCAAGGTCATATGACCTTATAAATCTTGAAGAGACCCAGTTGAGCGAAGGAGACTAGAAGGCAGTTTGAGAGGGATAAGATTGTGAAGAGATAAATAAGGAGATCATCATATTTTATGTGAGAAACATAGTGTTATGAAGGTGATAAAATCAATCAGGTGACTTATTTTGTGTTGATTCATCTAGGGGGTTAGTTCTTCCTTTCACGTTGGTGCTTGTTAAATCCTAGTTGAGTGGTTGCTTGACTAGTTGGGGTTGGTGCTCTATGTGGAGTTGGTGCTTCACTAAAGATTGGTTTTTGTATTATAGGAATATATTAAATTTTTATATATAATTTATTTTAATCCCTTTTATTTTTTCCCACATAAGTAATTTTTTATTTTGTTTCATGATCTTGTATGGTTACATGTGCTTTACTAGATGTGCATGTTTGTATGAATGGTTCATGTATGATTAAGTGGAATTGAATGATTATTTTTAAGACCTTAATTCACATCTCCCCCCCTCTTATTTATTTTACTTCAAATATATCATACATCATTTGATCATTACTTGAGAAACATAATATGTGACACAAATACAAAGGTTCAAGACCATATTTGAAAAGTCTTACATAATGGTCAAATCACCTTCGATCCAACAACTCAAAATAAAGTAAATTAAAATAATAAACCTAATAAAAAAGTTTATTCCCATAATTAAACCATTTTTAATTCACTATGGGACCATCTAATTCAAAGTAATCATCATATATCATTTCAAAGATCAATTTCCTTTGGTGATTCCCAAAGTCAGGCACCAAGGGGTAGTCGAGATATAATCAAGTCTAAAAAATAAAACAATGTAAAAAGTATTATTGATATGGATGATAATCCTTAAAATAATTATATCAAATAAAAAATAAAAAATTCAAAGTGTATTTTATCTCATAAAGTCTTTTGTCATATGGCACCAATCAAATACAAAATGTCCAACATCTAAAATGATGTGTAGGACTATTAGTCCTAACCCTCAACACCCATCACACCTTCATATCATGATCCTATCATCCATTTAAGTACTATACATCACCTTAAATACAAACCCTAAACCTATCCATTCCACACCTCACAAACCCATGAAACATTATCTCTCATAGGGATGATGAAGACACCTAGCCTAGATGTCTTCAGGGCTCTCAATCAAGAATAAATAAAGGTCGTAAGGAAATCAGTACATCCAACACTGATAACATGAACCTAATATCACATATATATATAGAATAGGTGTTGACTAAATATTAATAAATCATTTACATCCTGCATCTCACCTACCTATAATAAATCAAGATGGCATTAAAAAAATCATTTGTCTAATGGTGAAAACTAATATTCTGGTGCCTTAGGCAAGTACCATGATGAAATTTTTTTTATGACATCATGGTATAATCATTTATTATCTACATTATACCTCACCAATTGGGGGAAAAATCCACTTCATCTCTACAGTCATATCCCATGACATTTGACAACCCCATCCATCTCATGGTATAAAGATATTTTTCTATCATGTCCATCTATCCCTTATCCCTATATGGTATATAATTCCTTACCATATTTATTTTTTTAAGGAAGTGTAAAATTTCTTGAGAAATTTTCTAAAATTATCTTAGCATATCCTCTAAAGGACTCTCAGGTAACTAGATATTCGATTCCTTCATGATGTGGTTGATGGTGATACATAGTCCATTTTTCATTGGTCCTCATCCATTTTCTGACATCATCCACATAATTTTTTCATCCCATTCATCATTAAATCCATCCTCATCTTGTTTTTTAGGCTTGGTATTCCCTTTGATAGTAACCCCATTTGTATAGTGTACATACATATTCTAAAAGCCCTAAAATTTTAAATATCCCAAAAATCCTAAATATTATAAAATTCATAAAATCCCAAAACTTATAAGTTATATTTTCATATGTCCTAAATATCCTAGTCATCATAGCTAATGTCTTACCCATCTTTTCACATTTCCTTGTCTCAACATCCTATCCATCTTGTCTTATGTCTTCCATAGACTTATCCTAATATAAGTCTCTAGTCAACTCTAAGTCTATACCATTGTCCAAATCTATAACCTTAATAAAAATTCACATCATCATAAAAAAATTAGTCTAACTCATCACCTAATCAATCATCTTATCAACTCTCATCAGAAAAATAAATAAAACACATCTCTATCTAGATACTTATGTATTTTACTTATATGTTATGTGTTGTTTGACTTTTTTTCATGTCTTTTGTCATGTATATATCTACATATGTTTGTTTGTGTGTCTATGTTTATTTTATTTTATTAGTATTTTAATTGGTCTTTCATCATGTATCTTTCATAAAGGGTTTAATGAGCAAGGATGCTATGATGGACACAAAAAATATATAATAATGTTTTAGGTGCCTTATGCAAAGTTCATCATTTTCCCCTTTTATAATTATTCACTTTGGTACAACATCCTCTTGTTCATATTTATATCATGGGGAATATTTTTTAGTGATATATTTATAATAGATTTCTTAGAATATGATGAGACCTTATTATAGTAATGATGGATTCATAATAGATAGAATCATCATTCCTCTTATCCTCTATCACCTTTCATAACATCTAACATCCCATATCCAATAATTTATTTGAGTCCTCCATATTTAATCTGATCATCTAATGCCACTCATATAATATCCAATAATTCTTCAAATTACTTTATCATCATGTATATAACCTCTAGTCAATCATATATAATCTCTCTAGTCATCAACATCTCAACATATAACATCTCATCTCCAATCATTTCTCCTAGTCCTCTATCTTCATGTCTAATATTTTATTCACATTATCTATCTAATAACTAACATGTCTAAAAATCATCATCATCCTAATATTCTAATCCATCATCCTCATCCTTTAATCTAGTCTGAACTATATTGGCCTGAGGTCTTTTTATACTATGTAGGTAATGCTTAGTCACATGGTGCACTTGAGGTTAGCTCATCCAATCTCTCTTCTTTCCCCATCATTCATAATCACAACTCACTTTTCCCTCATCATCCTCAAGTATTTCATCACTAAAATCCTTGAGATATAATATCAATTAGTATATTTATCAATCACCATCCCCACAATTATCTCCCCAATATTCCCATTCAATTGTCTATACCTATCGATTAGACCTAAGAAATCACAAAATCCATATATTCTTCCATCAATCATCAATCATCATTTATTGGTAAATACATTATTTAAATTTTAAAATATTCTCCTTTGATTGGGGCATGACTAGGACCTTAACTTTATTATTATCTCTTACTCCCTTACATGTGTCTTTCCTAGGGGCATCATGGATATCAATTACACTGTGGATCATTGATTCTATTCATTACAATCCAAATTTGTCCTTTGTTCACTCAATAATATCATTTATTCTCTCTCATCTCCTTCATCATATCACTTGACTCCAACTTTGATCTATACTCATCATTAATTTACCAATTCATTGTCTTAATTTGGCCTAATGTTCTCATACTATGCATCCTTACCAAGGATATGTCAAAAGTTCATGGTCTTTATCATCTTGGTCTAAATATATCTATGGAATGTGTCCTTACCTAGGATACATCAAAATATTGAAACCTTTTGTCTTATCATCATCACGTTATAGTTAATTCCTCATTCAGATGTGTTAATAATCATGACACTTTCATTTTTATTCCCTATGCATATGTCTTTACTAGGGGCATCATAAATTTACAACTCACTTCTCATGTAAATTTCATCTTCTTCATCATCATTCCCCTATCAATCATCCCAAACCCTTATCACTTCACACATCTTACCCTTGTTTCCTCTTTTAAGTGGCCATCCACCTCCCTCCTCCCCACACATCCCCTTAAGGTGGTATCATGTGTCCAATAACATAATTTTATTCACATTTAACTATGAGTGTCTTTATTATTTTAAATACCATTACTCCTTCTACTTCATTTAGTCACAATTTTCTCTTAAAGAGGGGGAAATGTATGCATATAAATTTGCTCACATTCTCCAGCTTGCTAATTTGGACACTAGCATCACTAATTTCATCTAATGATCACTAATCCCATATAATTTTGTATAACTCATCTTTGAAAATCCTTTAGTATTTTTTATAACACCTTTTTCCATTATTTTTCATTTATTAACCTTATTCCTACCCCATAAATCATTTAATCCACCTAATTCCCCACTATCTACTAACTAATCCCAATTGTATAATATTTGGAAATTTAAAATTAACATAACCCACATATATACTTACTCTAAGGCTTTACTAAAATCCTACCCACTATTCCTCACTTGACCCTTCTTCTAATCTAGTCTAATCTTCCATTGATCATCATTAGATTCCCTAATGGAATCTAGAACACTCCAACACTCTTCTCCTTCTCTAGAGAGTTCTCTCTCTAAAAAATTCTAAGAAATTTTAAATTCCTTAAAATTCCCTCTTTTATCTCTATAGGCCTCCAAAATCTTCCTCCTTTGCCTATTTAAATCCATGACTCCCTCCCTTCCAAACAGGGAGAAAAACTATGAAATTCATGAGATTCCATGCTAATCTCTTGATCATAATCCATTCATATTTTGTCAAAAAAACCTATAATCCATGTCTTGAATCAACTCAATATCATGATAAAATTCTCAATCTATAAGTAATATATGGTCATTTAGTCTTTTGTTTTTTAAATCTTGTTTAGATAAATTAACATTAAATTTTATAATGCTATTATAGATGTTGATTTTGCTTGCATTATAGTCTAATGGCTCTAAATTTATGAAGTGATTTAATGTTTTGAGTATATTTTGGTTTATTATAATATTTTAAATCTCATTTATCAAAATCTTGATCTCACACTATCTAAATAATATTTTCAATATGGTTGCCTTCTTTTCGATACCATTGTTTTGAGAAAAATGAAATCTCAAATAGAGTCATGAGTCAAAATTTATGGAATCTAGAAGATGACCACTATATTGCACAATGAATTCACCACTATGTTTAATTAATTATACATTTTTTTGAATAATTTCACTATTTTCTAAAAAATTAACCATTCTCTTCAACAATTTGCCACATTCAATGTCAAATTTTTCATTCTAATAATGGTGAATTCATTTTCATCTTCCTTTCTAAGCATTCCAATGAAAAAAAGAAATTTTATACACCATAAATCCCATAATCACATCTATATTCCATACATAAATAAAATGCATGATATTCAATCATGTGATCAATCATCATTAATCCTTGCAGTTAATTAAATATTTTGTTTATGCTTGTACACTCATTATCCATAATCATTTCTTACTCTTTCCATTCAATATCTTGAACATGTTGATTAGGACTAATAACATCACAATATCCATCCTTTCTCATTCAATCCATCAATCAATCAATTATAAAATTAGTCAATCTAATCCAAGCTCATAGATATTTCAATGGGATATATCATTTCTGTAATGTCCCCAAATTTCTGTTAATATGGTTTAATTAATTAATTTAATTATTATGGAAATAAATAAAATAAGCATAATAAAATAAAGTTGACTTCTTCTAGAAGTTTCTGGGGAGCCTTTAAAATAAGTGGAGGGCAAAGCATTTGGAACATCTTTTGTTGCTAAAATATTGTGAGTATTGTGAAGCTTGAATCTGTGATTCAACTAAAATCTCTGAGGATGCAAACCTTCAGCAGATTGGAGAAGAGTTGGATGAAAACCCAGTGCTTTTCAGGGGTGGATTCGTGATGGAATTTAGGTTGTGCATATTGATCATAGGTGGAGCTTCAGAGGACATTCACTAGGTAGATTAGGGGTTCGGCATATGTAGAGGGTTCCAGGTATTTATTCATTGATTTGATTTAAGATTTATATATTTATATCTTCAGATCAGGTTGGGTACAGAATCTGTACAAATCGGTACCAAGCCATACCAGTAGATTCAGAAAAGGGAAGGGCACAGATCATAGTTGTAGGCCGTAGGGTATTACAGAGGCTGACATTGGCAAATAAGTGACCGACATCGGCTGATCAGCAACTGACATCGATAGTCAGGCAGTCACAGGCAGAGTCACCAGCAGGCAGAGATCGCCACTAGATGACCAACGGTGGTAGTGTATCGACCAATGTCGGTAGAAGAACCAACGTCGGTGATTGTGTTCTCACACAGTGTCCAAATTTGTGCATACTTCCAGGTTCTTACTTATTTGGGCTTCATTATACCCTCTATAATATAGCTGTGTACTATAATTTTTTATTATTCACTGTTGAAGCAAATTTGGGTAATATATTTTTGTATCAGCATTCTCTAAAGACAAATAATCAGATTTATATCTTTGTCTTGTAAGAACCTATATATTTTCTATCTCCAAATTTAGTTTGGGATCTTTCAGTGGTATCAGAGCCTTGATTCTGCCAGCCTATTGGGATTTCATGTTGCATGTTAGTTTTTTGCAGTACAGGGTCAATTTTTGCTCTTTCATATTAGTTTCAGTTGGTTAGCTTGGTAGTTCATTATGGCAAAATGGTTAAGAGATATAACCCTATGGAAAGAATGTGAACAATCACAATAAAAATTTATGCTTCAATTGCAGCAGTTCAATGATTCTATGTCAAGGAAATTTGGACATGCTAATGGATCATCATCTTCTTCTAGAAGGGATCCATTGCCACTAGACAGAAAAATGGAAGTAATTAGCATACTTGAGGAGTATAATACTCTTCCTCAATATGTTAGGGAGAACTTTCCTTTCAAAGATTACATTGACATGCATCCAAAAATTTGTCATAAGACTGAGCTTTCAAAAAAGGAATACCATGCCATAGTTGATGATATGTTTTCATGTGAGAAAGAATATTTGTGTCAACCTATCCATGTTTATTATAAAAACACCATAATGGATCAGTCACTTGCAAGGTATGTAGTAGAAAGGCATGAAGATGTGTTATCATTTGAGTTACAGCCTAGGAAAAACAAAAATTAGTCATCATGTGGGAATCCTAAAGAAGAAATAACTTTAGAGACTCATAGCACACCAGATTGCATGATTGACACAAATAGTGATTCCAGTACAGTTGATCCAAATGAAGTGACAAAAGTTAAGGATACTATCATGTTTGAGGATAGTACAGTTGATCAAGAGGTGAGCATTCATGCCTTTGTTGAGAGAGAGTATCAGACATAGTTAGAAGCTTCGACACATGAGGTTGTACCAGGGATCAGTTGTGATGTTGGTGAGCCAACAGTTGGTTTGGTTCCTATTTATGATACTACTCCTTTGGAGGTGTCTTCGGAGGTAGTAGTTGGTTCAGGCTTGGTTAGTGATCAGTTGCAGTTAGTTTCTTCTAGATTGCAGTCTGAGCCACTGATTGAGAGTGGCACATTTTATCGACATTACACTATAAGTGCTTGTCATCAGTTATGGGATGAGAAGTTTGGTGGTATCAAACAGATTTCATAGCTTAGTATTTAGATGGGGAATTTGGAGAGTGTGATAATCAGAGTAGCGCAGCGGTCTTTTGTGAGGACTAAGGTATGTGATGTTGAGTTTGTTAATTACATATTTAGAATTATTGCATTAATCTCTAGGAGAAATAAGGAGAATTTATTCACAGATACTTTGTAGCATAGTGTTTCAGATAGTAGAGTTTGTAAATTTTTGAGAATAATATGGGATCCAGGTAGTTGGTATTGGGTATCAGGAGCAAATTTCTTGAGGACAAGCAATCTCCAGGAAGGGAGGACTGTAATGTCCTCAAATTTCTGTTAATATGGTTTAATTAATTAATTTAATTATTATGGAAATAAATAAAATAAGCATAATAAAATAAAGTTGACTTCTTCTAGAAGTTTCTAGGGAGCCTTTAAAATAAGTCGAGGGCAAAGCATTTGGAACATCTTTTGTTGCTAAAATATTGTGAGTATTGTGAAGCTTGAATCTATGATTCAGCTAAAATCTCTGAGGATGTAAACCTTCAGCAAATTGGAGAAGAGTTGGATGAAAACCCAACACTTTTCAGGGGTGGATTCATGACAGAATTCAGGTTGTGCATAGTGATCAAAGGTGGAGCTTCAGAGGACATTCACTGGGTAGATCAGGGGTTCAACATATGCAGAGGGTTCCAATTATTTATTCATTGATTTGATTTAAGATTTATATATTAATATCTTTAGATTAGGTTGGGTATAGAATCTATACAAATTAGTACCAGGCTGTACCAGTGGATTTAGAAAAGGGAAGGGCATAGATCACAATTATAGGCTACAGGGTATTACAGAGGCTGACATCGGCAGATAGACTGACATCGGCCAATCAGTAACCGACATCGACAGTCAGGCAGTCACAGGTAGAGTCACCAGCAGGCAGAGATCACCACCAGATGACTGACGGTGGCAATGTATCAACTAACATCGGCAGAAGAACCGACATCGGTGACTGTGTTCTCACACAACATCCAAATTTGTGCATACTTCCAGGTTCTTGCTTATTTGGGCTTCATTATACCCTCTATAATATAGCTGTGTACTTTAATTTTTTTTAATTCACTGTTGAAGCAAATCTTGGCAATATATTTTTGTATCAGCATTCTCTAAAGACAAATAATTAGATTTATATCTTTGTCTCGTAAGAACCTATATATTTTGTGTCTCCAAATTTAGTTTGGGATCTTTCAATTTCCACATCCACTCTTATAAACCCTGATTTATGGGGAACCTCAAAGTGTGTAACTTATCTCAATATATCATTCTAAATCCACTCATTTCACATATTTTTTCTTTATGGAAAATAAATCCATCATCACAAACAATCACATTGTGAAATCATTAGCGTAAGTGGGTTAATAACATCCATGGTCACTCACATTACATCATAAATTCACATATGTTCTCACATTGGGATAATTACATCTAGCTTGATATACCTAAATAGATTATGTCCATGATATATTATATAGGAAACACTTGGAGACATGGTGTCTCTAGTATCAATTATCCACCACCATCTATCCAATTAATTTCATATAGAGTTTCTACTATCAATTAATCAAAGTTTATATAAATATTTTTCACTACGTATAAGTATCCCTCTTGTAAACATTTATCCACCATATAAACTCTATATTTTTTGTTTTACTACCCACAGCTTACCATCATTGGGATATATCATTCTCACATCCATTTGTGTGACCTATGAATCCTGAGCATCATCCAAATATGCGGTCTATGAATGGGAATTATTATTTTTCCAATCTTTTCTCTAGAATTTAATGGCTATGATAAAATAATTTTACACATTTTAATCTTACAAGAATGGTATCAATTTTAGTACTTTAATTAATTTAAGGATTTCATTATTAACCATTTCATAATCTTCCCTTCAATCATTTGGAGTGTTCATCAAATTTCCCATGTGAACACTTGAAGGGAAATCATCATATTCACTTATAGTTACTTGGGGAAACCTCTTTTCTCCACAATCATCAACACTGTACTTTTTATACTATTATTCAAAAAGGTATTGCTTCCCAACACCATTTAAAATAGGGGGAAATGTAGACACCTAAATTTCACCATTTAGTGTAGAAATTCACTAGGACATGTTAACACTTATTTTCCATAATTTGAATTCAAATTAACATCTCCAAATTTAGAATAAATGATAAATTATTAATTAATTAATTATTCACACATTTTTTCCTTAAAAATTCATTAAATCTTAATTTTCCACCTTACCTAAACATCCTCCACATTTGTCTCAACCATGTATTAACTCATCAAACCATCTTCCTTAACTTACTCAACGACCTTGTGAGAAACCTTATAACATTTAGACATCCTTGATGGCTCAACTAACTAGCTTAACTCATTCTTGTTGCCTCACTTAAACAATTCATCTTTCCTCTCAACCAAAGGAATTGGTCATCATCCTCATGAAAACTATTGATTATTTTAATAATTCAAAAAATCCAAATAATTGTCAACCATCTAATAAACCTCATATAGGCCTATAAATTGACATGTAATCCATCACATTTAGTCATCCACATTTATTATAATGAATTTTTATTGAATTTTCAAGAAAATTAAGTGAATTCAATCCATCACCAATCATTTTACATATGAAAACACTACCCAATTATCTTTTATTTGAAGAAGTGTTTAGCACCCACATATGTTAAATTTTTATAGGAAATCACATTTAATCATAATCAAAATGGATTATTCCATTTCAATTTTGTGCATGTTTAGTTTGCTTGTTTCATTTTTTACTATATCATTGAAGTCTAGGTTTCTAATTTAAATTTGATTTCAATTTAGTTTAATTTCCTATATTAAATTATATAATAAGGTTTTATACATAGTGTATGATACATGTATAACCAAGAATATATAGTGTCATGTCTAGAAACATATTATAAATTAGGCTTACGATGAATAAATTATCAAAATTGAGTACTTGAAATTGATCTAGAATTACTCATGCAAGATGCATGATATTTATCATGGACAAATTGAGGAGATGGATGATATTGATCATTAAATTTCAAACTAAAAAAATAATAGAAAAAATAGTCATGGCCATGATGTGTACATAAAGAGCATGCACAAAATCACATCAAAAATGAAATTAGGCTAAGGGGTTGCATATAAGGGACATGTTCAAATGTCACTCACACATAGAAACACATAATAATGCTTAGAGATGAAAACAAGGACATGTTCAAATGCCCATAATCCAAAGCACTAAATACACACAAATAATGAATAAAATAAGCAAAAATTATAAATAATCATGAAAAAGTGAGATTGATCTACATAACCAATTGGTAACATCAGTTATTCATAAACTCAAGTACCTAATAATATAACAATGTGAAAGAAAGAATAAATATGGGAATATTTTTTATAATGTAATGTATTATAACAAGAATAAAATTTATAGTCATAGAGTGATAAAACTTGAGTAAAAATGCCCCTGATTAACTTGATGTGATGTGCATAAATTATATAAAGACTGTGAATATTTTTTATTAAAGAAATTAGAGTGTGTGTTCACTAGGATGAGTCTATTGGAATTGGACAAGAGTAGAGTGTGTTACTATCTATAAAATAGTGGTTTAGCCTATGTAAAATTTTTGGGTCTAAGATAATATCACCACTTGTAACTGCATCTAGAAGTGATAACCAATATGTTCTATAACTCACTCAATTATAATTATGAATCATATTTTAGATAAAACTAGATATAGATAAGTACTACATATATTGAGAACAAATCAACTAATGTAAATGAACTACACATATCATGCACATGTATTAATTTTTACACTTTTATGGAATATTTTTTGGTATTTTAGACTATATATAACATGATAGTATAAAAATGAAACAACACATCCAAGGAATGTGGATAATAAAATTATAGACATGGTGGAAGATTATCAACTTATGGGTATTTAATATTATCAAATTCCCATAGATCATCATCATTATGATCATCAAACCAATCATGCTCTCTAATTTTAGCCTTATATTTTGCATTATTCTAAATCTTATGCATATTTATAGCATGTTTCTCTATTGCGTAGGAAGCCTCATATGTGTTTTTTTATAAAAATAAACTTTGAGCCTTGCTTATCATTTCTAAATCTATGATTTGCATCAATACTATCATGAAGCATATGAATCATAGCATCCTAAAAGTTAAATGTATGACAATGTTGTAAAATATCAAATATAATTGTGTAACTAATGTTGACCAAATGTAGTTCTTATTTGATTTCCTATTTTCATGTCAAAAATTAGTGTGTCCATAACTTTGGAATCACATTTAATTGGTATTGTAATAATCCCTATTGAATATTAGTAATATATAGATTTCTATAATTCATATTTATCATGAACTACATGGTGAATAAATTCAAGTGGACATACAATTGTATTGGTTCTCTCATCTAATTTCACATGTTGTGTATATTAGACTTCATAAAAATCTAAATAGTCAAAGGATTCCTTTTTTAGTTCTTGTATTTTCTATGTATTTTAACCTAATTCTGAGCCCTAGTAGGTGTTAGTATGGGTTGTATAATATGAATAGTTCCTTCATCTTTAATTTCCTAAAAATTTTATTGTAATGTTGAACAATTATTATTAGCATACCATGTTATTCTTTGAAAATGACAAAAGAACTTTCCATCTTGATTAGATAATATGTTCGTATATATATATGCCTCATTATTGTAAAAATAATTAATTCCTTGTCAAGTAACATTTTTAATGTAACATGTGTTCTATATTATACATTGTTACCTTATATTATAATAACTAATTATATATCCCCAAACTCAACATTATATACTGAATCTACCAATGGTGACTGATTTATACCTATAATGCATTAATCGATGTATTGTGCCTCTTTTTATCTAGTAATGCTATATTTGACAAAGATGTTATTCAATGGTACACCCCATAGAGTAGCATTCTAATATCTAAAATCACTATATTTCCTTTATCTATGTTCATGTTAATGATTTCCTTAGAATAATATTTATATTCACTTGGGCCACCGAGTGTAAAATTCAAACAACACAAATAATTACCAATGTCTATTTGGTTTGAATTTATATCATCATTGAAACTAGCATTAGAAGCATCATTAATGTATTTCATATATGAAATATGGATATATAGACACTTTATAGATTATATATCACCTCAAAAACTCATACCTTGGTTTTTCCTCTCAGTTTTGGACCTTTCCCACTTTTAGAAGTCTCACATTTGCTCTATCATGTGCCTCTTGGCCTGTTTCTTAGTATAATCAATCTCATATTGACCTAAACCTTATATCTTACCCAAAATACTGAATTTTTTTTAATCTTAAACCTCTACAATTTTTAATTATGTACCTAATTTCTTAATCCTTAAAAACTAACATTTGGGATAGACAACTATGTCGATATTAGTGTCCTACTATGACATAAGTGTTTAGTACCCTAAAGTCATCCAATTTAAAAATAAAATGTATTCTAATGATCAGCCTAAGTGATTTAATGTGAGTTAATTATCAAAAGGGATTGATATAAATACAATATCAACCCTCATTCATTCCTCACCTAAAAAATTCTTACCTACTCACTAGGAAAATTTAAAAAGGCATTAAATCAAGCACACAAGAAAAGATTCCCTATTTTATCATATTTCCATATTAGTCATAGGGATAACACATACATAGGTTTGAATTACTAAAATAGTATCCCAATATCTATATTCACCAAATTACAAGCTAGGTTATGTTGTACTTGATTATCATATATAGCATGATTCATACACAAGATAACATGTAGTGGAAAACTACATTAATATGAGGCCCTCTTCAAAGTAAATTTTATGTAGGTAGTGTTAATTGATAGAGGGGTCTATGGGGTCAGCTCAACACCATGTGTACACTAACCAATTTTCCACCAAGGTCACTATGAAGATGAAAAACTAGGGTTTTTGAAAATTCACGAGTGAAAGTCAATAACCTAGATTTAAATGCACTAAAGTAAAGGTGAAGACAAACCTATAAGAATTGGGGTGTTTACATCCTATTTAAGTAGCTATTCCATATGTGAAACCTTTGTCTAACCTAAACACTAGTGTCGATGTAAACATCCTAAGATAACACAAGTGTCCAAGGATCTAGAGGCACTCAAATTAGAATTTGGTGACTATTCTAAAATCATCTTCTGGTCTATTTTTTACCTATTATAAATCAAAAGTTGTATCAACATCAAAACCAACTAAGTACATTACTTCTTTGTCTTTTACATATTTAGCATAGTTTTACTTATTATTTTTATCTTATCTTAATTTAATAAATTTAGTATATGTTTATCTAAGATTATCACCCAATCAGCCTATTGAAGATTTGATTATCACCCTTGTGATTATTCATTTATAAGTCCCCTTTAATTTATATATCACCCCAATATATAACCATTTTAGGGTTAAATTAGATCTTCTAAATTTATTAATAAAGGTAATTCCTATACATCTTCCTCTTATTCGACCTTGTTAGGTATTTTTTTTGAAGAATCTATAGATTACAACTTGTTATCATTTTTTATGAATTCACCAACTTCATAATTATTCGTTTGTTTTATAGGTATAATCTATGGTGGTGTAAATATATTAGATTGAAGTTATTCTAACTATGATATGTTATCAGTAACAAATAATGTAATCTTATAATATTTCAATGGTTGATTATCAACATGAAATGTATATAAATGCATATCATGTAGATATTTGACACACTAATGTAAATTAGAAGGTACAACTTCCATTACATGTATCCATGGCCTACCCAATAATTAATTATAATGTTAATGATTAGACATTAATTGAAACTAAGTAGATAATATATTGGGTCCTATCGTAATATATAAAGTGATATAACCCAAAGATTAGTAAGGAAAATCATCAAATCCTTTGATATTATTATATTTATTTTGAAGATAAAACATATTAATACTCATTCCTTATAAGATTTTAATATTAAAAATATTCAAACCTAAACCATTATCTATTGAAATAATTTTTACTATTGTGCTTTTGATTTGAGCTTGTATAAACAAAGGCATATTTTGATTAATAGTAGACTAGGTAGGCAAATCCATATCGTTAAAAGTATTTACAATAAATGAAAAATAATAAGGTTCTATGTCACAAGGCATAAGCATTTGATTTA
This sequence comes from Torreya grandis, assembly GCA_037957365.1. Lineage (NCBI taxonomy): Eukaryota > Viridiplantae > Streptophyta > Pinopsida > Cupressales > Taxaceae > Torreya > Torreya grandis. Next base: position 1,305,494 of record JARHVA010003102.1, read on the forward strand.
AGGTTTGATATAAAATATCGTTAAAAATGGTAGATTTATGAATAAAATTCTAACATAGAAATATTAACTGATGTATTCCTTAAGTGATCAATAATACCATACCATTTAGATTGATTAACTAGTCCCATTAGTATTGGTTGAGGATGATGAGGGATTACTTGTGTTTGTTCCTCTTGTCTTCCCTGATAGGGCATTTGATCTAATCTAGTGATAATAACTCAGACTACAAGATATGTTATATACCTAAGGAAAATAGTAGAGGTTAGATATGACCTAAGATAATTTGGATGTATAAGGGTAGAAGGAAAAAAAGGAACCATCTATGTTTTCTGGCATCTAATAGTGACATGTGAAAACTCAAACTCACCTATTTAAAAATAAGTATCATATAAATTCTCATTATTAAGCTTTGGATTGATATTGGATTTTATCTTTCCATTTAAAATATGCATGCATGAACTTCCATGAAATTTAAATATTTTACATATTATAGGAAAAAAACATGTAAATGAGATGAATAAGATATTAACCAATAAATAAAATATAAATTCAACCATTATGATAATGATTAGTATGAAAATTAGTAAATCAAAAAATTAAAACCCTAATAGAAATTTTAAAAGGGATAGAAATAAACCTTAGGGGAATCTAGGGTTTTTAATATTCAATAAATAAATAAAGTTTACTAATATGTTTTATCAAAATTGGTATTAATAAAATATTAATCTAATTAAGACAAACTACTAAGTATAATTAGAATGTATAATATATGAAATAAATCACAAAAGAATGATTTGGATCTTACTATTTATGGAAAGATGCTAAAAGGGGATAATACTAAAGACAAATAACATAACTAGCATTTAGATTTGAATTACTAAAATAGAGACTATGTGATCATTTATATGATTGTATGAGGTCATTATGAGTTAGGTACATGGCTCTATTTGAATTTGCGATAAGGTTGTACTGTTCAGATAAGGTTAAATTATACTATCATCTATAGGGTGCATCAACATTTGGTAGGTTTTTACCTTTTGTGTAAATTTAGATCAATGTGACTTCACTTGTATAACTTGTGAGTGTGATTTGGGTCTTTTGATTAGTTGAACAAGGTACCTTATTATTCACTTTAAACCCAATCTCAATAGACAATGAAGAATAAATGTGATAAATGGGAAAAGGGATTAGTAGATGAAATTGTATTTACCTAAACATCTCCTATGATGAGTGATACCTACATATAAATAATCCAAAGAGGGATACAAATACATATAGTTATCCCATGCTATGTTCGTATGTGTCAAATAATAGTTCTGGTGTAGTTATGTGCTTGAACAATGACTTGTGACCTTGGAGGCATATTCAAACTTAGCTTAGGGATACTTGGTTATATTTAATAAGAATTAATAAGAAATCGTGATTTCCTCTCAATGTGTAGTTATAATAATTTTGGTGTTTACAATATAGAATCCTCTTTCTAACTTGTGAATAAATGAATGAAAAAATGTGCTTATATAGTGGCATTTTTAGAATTTTCTTGAGTGGGACTTATAAAACATTTGGGATAACCTATTAGGTGAATTTAAATTTGAGATATTAAATTATTTTTGGGAGGAGGACAAAATAATGTAATGAAACACTAACAAAAATTGGGATTGTACATAACGAGTGGCTTGTCTATGGGGCATAGACTATGAAACCAAAAGTGTGAAATAGTCTGATAATGAATTTAGGTATCTTGGAATGAAGAATCATAATATAAAGTATCAATATTTCTTAATTTTAAGGATAATCCACATGGAATTAGTGGAATATTAGTTTAGAACCGTATAATTGAGCATATGTTAAATGTGTATAAGGAGGCATCACAAGTGCATTGTTTTAGCATTAAATGTTAATTTTAGTGACTACAATGAAATAATTAGATATTTATTATACTATATATTATTGAGAAAAGTTGTAGAGAATAAGGTAGGAAAAAATTTAATACTAAATTTCACTCAGTGTATGTTTTGGATCATTGTTTTCATCTATATAATACCTTCAACCTTAGGTTAGCATTATTTGATGACATAGCTAGATGAAATCATCTTTAGATATTATTCTTCTCTATTCTAATATATGAAAGTGTGTTTATTTTTAATTAATATCTATGTGTGATACTAAGGTTTGATCATATTTGATAAATCCTAAAATATATCTCCTTCATCCAAAACCCTAGTTCTACTTGTGAAAAATTAAAACTTGTAACAAAATATTAAGAAGTGCAATGGGATGAGCTAACCCTAATCACTCTCTTTGATGGATAACCACAAAATACATATTTGATAATTTGAAAATACACATATATATGTTCCCCTTGATTTTAATGTGAACTTGTGATCCCTTTCTATATTCATGCATCTAGTGATCCAGCTTTCAACACTTGCTTGATTTGGAATTGGATTAATATGATTCAAACTTGGCTTATGGTTACTCCTAATGAATGATTTGTATTTTTTAAGAAATAAGGTCATTATTATCAATGTTTAGTAATTTTATTGATATGTATTGATAATTACCATAATATTAAATAATCTTAGTCTTATTTGTATTTATATGCAACTCTTTGGGTGATTTATCACCCCAACGACACTCTATGTGAATGGGCCAACCCATAAGAATGATTTGATTTTTAAATCTAAACATTTTTGGGTGAATGAAAAAAATTTAGATATGGATAGCACCATATAAATTTAATGGTTCTATATAAGATACATGAACACTAATATTGTTATTTAGAGATGCCTAAGTAGGATAGTGTACTAGTTTTGAAAATAATGGTGTATGATTGTATTTTTGAGCTATTGATAAAAACTAATATAAATAGTAAGTTTAACCCAAAATAAAAATAACATAAAAAGGAGATAAATGTAGTAAAAATCATAAATTTATGAGTAAATCCCTACCCTTGATCCTATTAGCTTCTCTCCAATATTTTCCATCTGATTCTAATGTTATTTGATTTGTATGTGGATTTCTTGATAATGGCTTTAACATGGATTTAATGGATTTTTTGGATGTTTGAGTTAATTTCAAGAGTGTAGGCATGATTTATATGGTTATTATTAGATTATATACAAGGATTATAAAAATTCTAATTAGATTATCCATTCTCTAAGCATGGCTATGTGTAGGTTGGTGGTGGGAGTTTTGGGGGAAATTTTAATTTTTTAGAAGGCTCTAGTTTGGAGAGTTATAGAAAATAGAGAAGGTTCTCTAGATTTAGAGACTTATAAGTTATATTAATGGATAATATGGATTATATGGATATTTAATGAGGTTTAGGGCTCATAGAGATGTAGGAAAGGATAGGGTGGTAGGTTAGCTAGGGTGGTAGTTGAATAAATATGAATTTTTAATTTGTAAGTGGGCTAGTGGCTAGTTAATAATGTAGGATTAGTAGTTAAGTAGGATTGTTAGTAAGATAATGAAGTGATTAATTAGTCATGGGGTGGGGGAAGGTTAATAGTATGTAGAAAATATTTAATGGATGGAATAGGATTTTAATTAATGACTAAGATTATGGCTATAGGATAAATTAGTAGGATTAATAGAATAATTAAGGTGAGTGTATTTAGGTGCATATATTTTTTCCTTCTTTGAAAGGGAACTATGAAAGGTGAATTATAAGGAGTAATGGTCTTTCAAATAAGAACCATTTCATGGATAAGTTATCAAATGATGTCAATAGACATGATACCCCCTCGAGGGGACATGCAGGGAAGAACAAGTTAGATGGACACTCGAAGAAAAATCCCTATGGGTGGGATAAGAACAAGATGATGAAGGGGTTGGGATGAATTGAGTGTTTATTAAGCTAAAATTGAGATGCCATAATTAGAATTGTTATGGGATAAAATTACTTAGCCTCAAAAGATAAGTCTTAGTTAATGACCAATACCTAGGAGGGAGGTAGTTCGATTGAGATTATAAGATGGAAATTCTTGAGATGTTGATAATGGTTTGGGGAATAGAGAGATGAGATAGGCCATGATCTTATGATAATTCCTTAATAATGATGAATTCAAGGGATAGATATAATTATATAAAATAAATTTGGTAAGCAATTTTTGATAATAGATAAATTTAATAGAATGTTTGTATCTCAATATGACTATATAGATTTGAGTGATCTTGAGGGGATGGGACTAGATTGGATGTTAGTAGTGTTCAAGCTATCCTTGGGCATTGAAAAAGTGGCTAGGTGATGTCCAAATAGTATTAAGAGACCTCAATCTAATGTATTTATGACTTAATATGTTAGACATAGAGTGGGGAATGGAAGGACATGATCCAAAAAATGATTTAGAGCAACTGGGGATTTAGAGAATAATGGCTATAATGTGATTAAAAGGGATAATGAGAGGTAGAATGCAGGTGGAATTAGTTGATTTGGATGAGATATAATAGTTAATGGGGGTTAAATGAGATGAAGGATGTGGATAATGTGGTCAATTATTGGTAAAATAAAATAGGGTGGGGTAAAATGAGTCATTTTGACTTTTAGCTTTAGTGGATTTATGCTCTCGAGACAAAGTTATGGACCACCTTCCTCATCAAAACATAGAGAGAGATAGTATATGATTACTATAGGGTGGTTTATTTGATGCATAAGTAAGGGTAAAAGTCTCTAAAATATCCTTAACAAGCTCTGGTCTTGTCAAAGATCTCACTTGATGCTTTGTCTCATCTTCAAGGTTCCATCTCCATCTAGTATTTCTCTTGGTCTTTGGGCTGAATAACCTCCTTAAATATATATATATATATATATATATATATATATATATATATATATATATATATATATATATATATATGGTCCTTTTTCTCTTATAATCACTTATTGATATAATTTAACTCTCTCATTATAATCATATTAATTCTCTACCTCATTTCTTTCACAAACTTCCTCTCTTGTTTTCACTAGATTTTCACTAGGCAAGTCTCTTAGGTCTCAAGGACCAAAATTGGATATAGGCCTCAAGGAATAAAATTCATGTCATAAATGTTCTTATATGATCTTATTAAATTTGTATTAAACTATTCTAACTACTCAAACACACCTCAACCTTCAATTCCACATACAAGGCTTATAAGGACAATCCTATGCTTGTAGCCTTTTTTTGTGTATTTTCCCTTTGTTTGATGAAAATAGACACTAATTTTAATATTTAAATATATTTATAGCTACAGTTTATCTTATTCTATGTTTGTGTCAATTTTCATGGCCTAACTCCATATTTAGAGTACACTTCCTTTGTAACCCATATCTTTATTAGGCCTAATTAGCCCTATCTCAAACCCTCAATTCTATAAACCATACTTTTACATACTCTCTTAGGATAAAACCACTTTATTCACTTTTTAAATGTATATAAATCAATACTACCATTTTTCAGCATTTTTCAAGGGTTATAACTCCACTTATGGGGTTTTTCCTCTAGAAACCCTAGTTGTCTTCCTACATAGGTTGAGAGCCTACATAATTCATTTTCTTGAGTTTTATGGTGTTTAAAAATACCAAATTACTTGCCATACATTTTTTTAAATATCCTTCACCTTTTAAAATAGGTTATAACCTTTTTTTAGCACCCATGTGTTTTAAACTAAGGAATTCTCACAATTATGTGAGTCTTACAAGGATCGTGTAAGAGGATACATGTTTGTTCAACTTCCAAATGCTTCCAACATCACCTTGGTCAAGATTTGATGTTTTTTACATATATATATCCACCATAAAATTTATCTATCATTATATTCATTAACTTATTTTAGTGTATATATTTCCTTCTTGACTTCAAACTATGCAATGTCAAGAATCTCGACTATATGTGATTATGTCAAGTGTTTCCAAGGATATACATGCACTAAATAGGTTATGAGAACTTTATCATGGTCACTATCATGACTTTAACATATATTAAATTATTATAATACACAAATCACATAATTTCCTTACCTCTTCTCACATTTATGCATTCATTCTTCTCTTAAAATAAGTAAACAAGGTGCGGATTTGTACAGGTAGGGTTTATTTATTCAATATGAATGTACATTGTTTCTTTACCACTACCTTATGTATAAAAAATAAATAATGTTCCACCTCAGTGATTCTTATCAATATATATATATATATATATATATATATATATATATATATATATATATCTATATATCATTATTTTCATTAAATCCATTACCACTTTGTGAGAAGTAACCTTCTACTTTCATATTTGACTGTCATAAGTAAAATAGGGTATAAGGGTAGAGGTAACCCTTTTTTTTATTTATCCATGTAGGAATTTCTTACCCATTACTATGTAGGCCTATATATATTCAATTAATTCAAAAATAATATCCTAATGACTTATAACTTATGAACTTAGTGAAATCATTGTAATCTCTCTCTTACTAGACTATAACCTAGAGTCACTTCTTGACTATCACCATCCTCTTTGCTAGCAACTTGAAATATTAAAAGATATCAAAAATAATATGGAATTAATGGAATTTAAAAGACAATATAATATTCACAACAAGCCAATGATTATTCAAGAACATAAACTTACATAACTAATTCTTTCTTTATTCATTATCATCATCAAAACATTACAAGTTGGTCCATCATAGGATTATATCTCCACTCATAAGGAGTCTTGTCCAATTTTTCATTATCTAGTTCTTATCTCTCCTCTTTGAGGTCTCTCTCTCCCTATTCTTTCCTCCTACGCCATTCAAATCTTACCAAAAACTTGCCAATCTAACTTCAACATTGGTTTTTTGGTGTTTACACTAACTTGCTTGTCATAACCAACTCAACATACAAGTTGGTTTATATTAGTTCACATGAATAAACTTAATTAATAATCATGAAATATATTCAATCCTATATCTCATGAATTTATTTGACACCTTAAACCAACTTTGCTCACCTAACCATCTTAGACCATCTTCATAGTCACTCTTGACTTGGTTACATATTTAAATTTTCAAATTCCTTGTTTTGGAGGGAAAACTCCTATAACCAAATTAACACTCCCATATGATTTTAAAAGGAATATGAATGCACAAATGGACCTCAAAAGGTATCTTTCTCACATTAACATCCAAAATTGACCAACTTTGACCTCTTATTGACAAAAATACAAAAATATTATTGTTTAGCTTGATGCTCCTACATCATACTCCCCATGAGGGAGAAAATTTGTACCAAAAAATTTCTTTGTTTCTGTAAAATTAAACATTTAAGGGTCCTTAATACTCAACATACTATTTCTCCTTCTTTATTTCTCCTATTTCTTTTCTAAACTCTTGGATTTCTTTGTTTTAGCTTTATCTAGTTTCCTTATCATTGCATCTTCCACCTCTATGAGGTGTCCCAATTATTGTACCTATGTTTTTTTTGCATATCTCACATATTATAATTCACTTTTAACTTAATTATACTCATATTCCACCAAATATTTCTTATTCTTCTTTATCATATTGGTTATATGGCTTGCTTCTTCATTAATCTCACTTGATTCTTTCTTGTTTAGTGATTTTTGCTCCTTGACCATGCTATAATATTCTTAATTAGGATATAATGGCCTCTCATACATGGAAACCTATATATTTTGATCCATTATACTTATTTTTACTTCCCCTTTTTGACATTCCTTCACTACTTGATGCCTCTTCTTAACATATTTCTCATTGTGCAAGAGCAACTTCTTGTCCCACTCATCCTCAACATAGTACAATATGGTTTGACACTTTTTTGACTTTCCATATCCATTATTATTAAATTTAAACTCATATTTATATTTATTAATTGAATAAATCACCTTTTTTACTTGCTCATACACCCTTTGCTTACTTGCTAGCTTACTTGCTTGTATCTTTATTTACACAACTCTTTGTGCTTCCCTTTCCTTTTCCTCTATTGATGTTTCTTAGGGTTCATACCTAACACTTTCCTACTGTAATTAACCTTCTTTCATCCCCTTGTATGGACTGAATATCTCTTCCAACATCTCCATTTCTTCTTACAACTTGAGTGCATCCACCTTTTCACAATCCTCATCAAATCTTGGTCCACATTATTCTTCATCCTCTTCGGAAACTTGTTATTTGTCATATCATTTTACTACCTCATTTTTTATAGTAATATCAACCTCCTTTGGATTCATACCTAGTGTGTTAAGCACTCTTTGAGGTTCCTCAATCTCATCTTGTCTTTCTACACACTCATTCATCAATGCAATTATTTCCATATACAATATGTTTTCATCATTAGATTCAAATTCACATACATCATCAAAAAAACCATTTAAAAATAAATATTGAGAATAAATATCTCTTTTGTAATCATCTTCTTGATTACATGGTTGTAACTACACTTCTTTGGTTTGTTTTGCTTAAATTACCTCTCTTTTTTGCTTTGTAGGCTTGTACTCTTCCTCAATCTTCATGCTTCCTTGGGATTCACCTACAATATGATCTTATTGTGTTACTTTTATTACCTTTCAAACCCACTTTATGCCTTTTACCTTCTTGTATTTCCATTTTATTCTCACTACATCTCCTTCATGTTTCATGCCTTGGTCATTTACCATGCAAACTTGGTATTCTTTTCCATTTGTTTTTTGTTTCCACATTTGTTTTTTTCTTTTCACCTATTTTATTTCGTTGATTGACTTATTGTTTGAGTTTTAACTCTTCCTTCTCAATACCTATTTGTTTCAACCAATTAGGCCAAATATATCCATGACCTTGTTCTCTTATTGAGGGCTACAATTTATCCTTATTTTTCCCATTCTACATATTATCCTTTTCTTATTCATCTATGAAATAAAAATCAATGTTAAAATACTCATTTACCTCCAAAGATGACTATTGAAATCTTATTTCTTCATTCATATCTTCATGTTTTGGCTTATTGTCTACATGGTCAATTATATTATCTTCTTTTCATGTTTCTTCTCTTATTTTAGGTGCTAAACTTGACAATGCATCATAGTATTCATCTTATACTTCATATTTAACATGTGTAATTTATTCAATATCCATCACTTTGTCTTCTACAAGAGGTTTTCTTTCTTTGTCATCCTCTTTCTACTTGATGGGTAATGTTCTTGGCCTATAATTCACTAACTTTGAGGCCTTATGCTTGGCTTTCACCAAATTTATCTTCATACTTGCATACATAAACTTGAAGGCAATGTTATCATATAAAAATATATAACACATATTCTCCTTGAATGTATTTGGCATAGACATTATCCATATTTTCTTCTTGTCTTTACTCTCATGTTCTCTTCTTAGAACTTATATCTTCTTATTCATGTTCTCTTCAATGAGAACCCTCTTATTTATATCTTTGTCTTGTTTCTCACTTTGAAAAATCTCACCCCTCATGCCTCTATGGGTTTCATTCTCTTTCTTCTTCTCATCTCTCAAGACACTCATCTTGTGCCTTCT